>CAMRHE010000098.1:3540000-4195000 GCA_947044405.1 Leptodactylus fallax | reverse complement strand
TCCTTGCTTTAATGCTCTGATGAGACTGCCTCCACCTAGCGGCATTAGTATGCCTAGACTAATAAAATAACCTGGCAGCTCACCATACAACTGCATGGTGAGGCCATCGGCCCATCCCTAGTCCTAGATAGTTATAGGCTGCTGGAGCATGACCCGTTGCATTGATATATAGGAGGGTATATTGATGTAACACCGTGTGAAGGCTAATATAATAATTAAAAAAATAAAATAAAAAAAAAAGCAAGCTGATGCCCTGCATTTCTTGCTTCACTGTGCCATCAGAGTAATGTTCTGATTTGGCTAGTCTTTACCCTAGGTGCCCCAGTCCATATCCATAATGTTCCAGTTTGGCCATTATTTGGCAGTTGTGTTGGCTGTCCCCAGTCCTAATGGTAAATCTAGACTAGTTGCTCCAGGGTCTTATACTGACTGCCGTTCTGGAGTCGGGAAGGAATTTTCCCTGACATGGGGCTATTGGTATTAGCCTCATGGGGGTTTTTTGCCTTCCTCTGGATCAACACTGTAGTTTATAGGTAGTCTTCAGCCAACCTCATCCATTAGGTCACTATAACTCATGGTAAACTAACTGTATAATGCACTGTAGAGAAATGACTGTTCAACTGCATGGTGGGAATGTTGGCCCACCCCAAGTCCAGGCTGCTGGAGCACATGCTCCATACTGTTTACTGTATGAGAAGTTTTAGACTTGTTAGAATAGTTGGTCCAGGGTCTTGTACTGACTACCAGTTCTGGAGTCGGGAAGGAATTTTTTCCCCTGACATGGGGCTATTGGTATTAGCCTCATGGGTTTTTTTTTTTTTTTTTGCCTTCCTCTGGATCAACTCTGTAGGCTAGGCTGTACTTTGTGTGTTTCTTTATATACAACCTCATCTACTATGTGTATATGAATGTACCTGTATGTTATAATATGACAAGCTGTGGAGAAATGGCTACAACTGCATGGTGAGTATGTCTGTCCGAGCCGGATATGTCCAGGCTGCTGGAGCACGTGCTCCGTACTGTTCTTTATTGTATGAGTTGTTCTAGATTTGTTAGAGTAGTTGATCCTGGGTCTTGTACTGGCTGCCAGTTCTGTAGTCGGGAAGGAATTTTTTCCCACATCATGGGGCCATTGGCATCAGCCTCATGGGGTTTTTTGCCTTCCTCTGGATCAACTCTGTAGGGGTTACAGGTTGTATTTGCTGGCCCTGTCTTCATCCAACTTCCTCTATGTAACTGTATACTATATATAAAATATATATATATATATATATATATATATATATATATATATATATATCTGCCTTTATTATTTTTGTCACTATTATCGTGATAATTGAGGGGTTATCACTTTAATACCTTGTTGAGAATGACTACCCCCCCCCATACTTTAATGATATTCTTTAGTAAGTCCGCTGTCACGGTCTGGGGTTAAACCTAACCTCCGACTCCTTTAGAGTACGCTTGTGATAGGATATTATGGATCCGGATTTAACTCTGTTTTGGATATCTCCCCTCTGGGTTTATGACCTGGTATATGGAGGAATGGAGGTTAAGTATACAAAATTACCAGTTGGCCCTTGATCATCGGAATGGCTGAGACACAGCAGCCAGATGATCAGCAGCCTGTGTAGATGAGGTGAAAATCAAATGTGAATCAGTAGATTCACCGTCTAGCGCTGGATCACTGTAATTGTTTACATTTAGTGGTCACATGATCGGCAGTCACATGAACACAGTAGAGGACTGAGGTGGACACACCCCCTAGGAGGCATGATTGGTGGATTGAGCTAGTGATTTCTATTGGCTCACTGCAGACAGCATTAGGAAAGGGGGTGGCACCGAATGAATGGGCTGACCTTTATAAAGCAGGCAAGGCTCAGTGTGGCGTCGGCTACTCTATACACTGGAGCACACCATCAGTGCTCCAGGAACTGCAGTTGTAACTGCATTTTTGATAAAAATTTATAGCAGCTTAGACCAACTGATACGTTTATTAGCATTGGCTCCTGATGAACCTGATATAGATAACACAGGGGAAACGCGTAGAGCAAGTTTATTTTCTATTTTCTATTTTTGAGTTAGTTGACCACAAGCCATACCACTTGGGGGCATGAAGGACTGACAGGAGACTGGGGCAGTCTGATTAGCCTGGAGATTAGTTGGTGGAACTTGAGTCACTAATGGAAATGGTAGCTGTATATCCCTGGAGTCAACATAGGGGATATCAGTAATGGCTGCAATATAAGGGTTTATTGAGTATAAGGGTCAGAATATCATAGTTTCCCTTATGTTCATAACATTTTAATGACAGGAAATGAAGTTACTGTGACCTGTACCTAGATTACTGGCATATGTACATACTACAGACTAGGGTTGTGGAGGTATATCATGGCTGTGCGGGAGTCTAGTCAGTGATGCTTTACAAATTGTGTGTGGGAACCAGGTGTTTGGGTTTTCCTAGCACTAAGAGCAACTGACAAAATACTGACCTGTTGCATGATGCAGCCGTGATACTATAACCTTAGTCTAAGGGTGGTGAAAGTATCTTATTACACCCTAGGTCCAGTGGAAAGTTGGAGAGTGTGAATACTGTCTAACATTTAAATCCTGAATAAACTTTGAATAGGCAGGCACAGACCACATTGATCTGTCTTTTAGTAGATTAGTGGACGTCCTTTGTGCAATTTTTATTTTTAAAATATTAAAAGTTAAGTTTTATCGTCTACTTGTAGAAGCAACTTTTAGCATGGTCTATTCAATGGGATGAAGGTAAAACCTCTCTTGGTACTCAAAATTCCTTTCATACAGTACAGGCAGTTTGCTGTGGGTTAACACTAACGGTTGTGGTGAGTCATGGGTAACTGCCTAAGGTCCAGATGGCTTTCTGGCAACTGGTATCAGACGCTGGACAATGTAGCTGCGTTCTCTCTGTGGTGCTGTGTGGTCTGAGTGGTGCAGGTGCTTGAGTGAATCCTTTAAGTGGAAATTCATTATGGATAAGACCTGGAGTCTCAACTCGTGGAGCTCCCTGAGGAAGGTGGCAGCGACTTCTGTGTATGTAGGAACAGGCAGCACATGGTTTTTGGTGCTTGTTGGGTCCTGTGCTATAAGTGGTAGTGTCGCTTTTAGTATAGAGCACTTGTGCTCAATGCATGGTGTCCACGCTTCTGGCCGGAGCATATTCCTATGCTAGTCCAAATCTGTGTCATCACTGTGAGTAGTATGGGGTTTGGCAAGGGTTGGAGATCATGTGCTGTTTGGTCCTGCATGTTACAGGAATCATTGCTTGCTTTTTCAGGGAGCTTCAAGAGTTGGTATTCCAGGTCTTATCCACACCAGATCTCCACTTGAGGGGTTCACTTTAGTACCTACACTGTTTAGATTATACGACATTATGGTGGGAGCGTAGTGGCATTGACCAGCATCCGATACCAGTCGCCAGAAAACTGCCTGGTCTAAAGGTAGCTGCTCGGGCTTGGTTTGCTGCATCCTGCGGCCTTGGCTCTGCAGCAGACTGTCGGTGTTGTGTGGGAGGATGTCAGTGTGCTAGGAGTTATTCTTTGTTTGCAATGGTGGTAAAATGCTCATTCCAAAAGTATGTAGTGGAGTGTTTTTGTTGGTCGGTTGTTGTATTTTTATAGCTTTCCAAATTTTCTGTAAAATGACAAACTTACTTTCTCTTCTAGACTTCTGCTTGCTTCAGGATTGGAGAATGTGACATGGACACTCGGCTGCACCTTCATCTTGTGTCAACTGGAAAGATTTTAGTTCTATGAAATGCTTCAGATTTGTCTTTTGCTGTAACAGGTCTGCCATGGACATAACTAGATACAAACTCTGCATAGACCAACAGTCTTGAACCAGCTTGGTGGTTAGTCTTGGTTTTGCAGCTCCAAAAGTCCAAATTCTATTTATATAATTTTTCTTAATAGTACAATTGTACACTTGTGTTTCTTGTATTTGATCAAATGTCTCCAGAAAAATAAAGTGATATTTCCATTGTCTTGTAATAGTGGTCTTCACATGGTCAGTGCTTTCATTTTCTCAGATTTTTATTCTACTCTAGTTTACAAACAAAGGTCTGCAAACTGCCAGTATTAAAGGGCCTGCAAAAGGGCCCTTGTCAGTCATGGACAATCTCTACACCTCATACAGGGTAAAAGCTGTGCAGGACTGAGCTAAGTGGGAGGGGTGTGGATGTAGTAGAGTTGTGAGGTGGGTGTGTAGCAAGGTGATCATGGCTAGCATACAGCTGAGAAGCAGGAGGCAGAATGTAAGTGAACTCTTACACTTGGGGTACAATAGTGGGGGTCCATATGAGTTTCTCACTATTGGGGGGGGGGGGGGTCAAAGTTTGGCAACCACCGTTCTAGAGTATTACAAGGTCTACTTATCTCTGCTGGGGTTCCAGCTCCATACACTGCTCCCAACAGCTGAGATGTTACTCCACCGTATTTTACAGTACCTCACATTGTGGGAAAACTAAGCATATTAATTCTATCTGCATGGACTACTACATGTACTGGGGCCACTCTGAGGTAGTGACCTGTTAGTATCCCCATAGTTAATCCCAGGTCTCCATGTAGGATTGAACAGTACAGCTGATTGTAACTACAGCCACAGCACCTCTAGAGAAGGTAGCCATGGGAGTTGCCATGATGCTGGTCCCTGGTGGATGATAACGTAAGCAGATACCATGCCCATGTCACAGGCTCTAGCTTTACCAATGATGACACACATGTACAAAATATCTAGTCCTGAATCAGGTAAAATAGCCCAGTCTTCCATGATCAGTCCTTGGTTCCTTACAAGCTGTGCACGTGTGCCCGTTGCATGACCCTGGACCAACCTAAATTTGTTGCAATATTACAACATACAGGTAGAACAACTTCATTATGGTGGTATATCCACTCAATGCCAAACTGGGCCATGGCCACACAATATTAATGAGGATTGTGTGAAGGATAAACTAGGATTAGAAGGAGAAAGCAGAGCATGAAGTCTGGATCTGTTCCAAGCACTCAGGATGACAACTGCTTCCTTTGGGGGATGTCAGTCTAAGATAATGGGCACCAAAATTGCCGCACATCTCACCCCAGAAAACAGCAAATTGCCCAAGCTGTACCATGTGATTTGTCCTGTGGTTTGGTGTGCTAAACATATGCCAGATATGATGGTGAACAAGGTTTTTTTTTTTTTTGACCTTTTATACCCCCACACAGTATACAACCCCCCCCCCCCCCCTTTTTTTATTTTTTATTTTATCCCCCCAGTCCCACACGGAGTAGTGGCAGATAATCTTTACACACCTGTCCACACTCCTGTCCTGGCCGCCCTCCAGCATCATGATGTAAGTGTAGCAGTGGAGGGCGGCCTGGACAGGTGAGTAAACTTTATCTGCAGGTGCCCCGAGCTCCCTTCTGGCCAACCTCTCCTCCCCTGCCTACACTTCTAAGTCAGGTCCCGCTCGGGGTATTTTTTATTTTTTTTTTTTAAAAGGGGCCTGTCTTGGGCTGCTTTCGGTTAAATAAATTGTCAAACTGCTGTGCTGCTGCACAATGAAAAAGAAAACACATATATGGCCTGTGCTGAGGTCACTACTGGAATATATACAGTGCATATATGGCCTGTACTGAGGTCACTACTGGCCTTTGGACTACTACATGTACTGGGGCCACTCAGTGACCTACTAGTTTACCCATAGTTGATTCCAGGCAAATAAAAGGATTTTTTTGATCTGTAAATGAGGGGCCCCACCATATTGGCTCAGGTCTGCCGGCTCATCATTCCCTACCGCGTATTGCACACATCCAGGATGTCAGGAGCAAAAGCTCTGTTACGCTGAAAAGAGTAATTATTGTGGCTAATGAAGATCGCAGATGATGCAGGCATGTTGTGTCACGATGGGGGTGGAGCTCCCAACCCCAGGATAGCCTAATTAAACCTGTTGATGAGTGAAGGTGGGCGCGCTGTGCCTGACAAACCGCACCCTCAGATATCTAAGGTGAAAACGCCCTTCTAGTGCTTTTCCTGCACTATGTCCCCTCTTGTATGTATACTAGAAAGTCTTTGGCAGAGCGGTACAGTTTCCAAGGAATGATCTCCCCCTCATAGGTAGTTAGGTGGGTCCCATCTCTGCTGCTGCAGAACTAAAAAGAATTACAAAATTGGATTTTACCTGATCTTACCTGAGTTCAAGGCAGTAAAAACACAGGGAAATATTAAAGGGGAGGGGTTCTTATACCATCAATTATGCTAATTAACTGTTTCATTGCTACCTAGGTGGGCCGGGCCTTAAAGAAAAGAAGGCGGTGCTGCTTACTCATCTGTGCTGCCCTGAACTCAAAGAAAGCAAAATTTCAGGTAAAATCCAATTTTGTATATACACTGTATATATTCCAGTAGAGGCCATATATGTGCTGTATACACCGTATATATCCTAGTAGTGACATCAGCACAGGCCATATATGTGCTGTATACATTCCTGCAGTGCTGACCCTACAGGCCACACATGGCAGTGTGTGTAGATCTGTGCTCCGGTACAGTGTGTGACACTCCAGGGTTGGGTGTGAGACAGGGGCGTAACTACCGGGGTAGCAGTGGTAGCGACTGCCACAGGGTCCGGAACATTACGGGGCCCGGAGCCCTGTGGCAGTCGCTACCGTGAACCCCACAATCACTGCTATCGTTATACTCCGGGGTCTTTTGAGACCCCGGAGTATAACGATCGGGGTCCCAGGGGAGGTGAGCGAACATAAAAAACACCGTAACTCACCTCTCCACCGCTCCGCAGGCTTCGGGCCTGTTTGGTGACGTCCCAGACGTCAGCCAACGTCATTATGCGTCGCGACGCCGGCCTGGATCGCGCGAGATCCGGTCCGACATTGAAGATGGCTGAAGTAGCACACGGGAGTGCACCGGAGCGAGGAAGAGGTAAGTTGGAGTGTTTTCTATGTTTCTATCCTCCCCTGGGTCTCCGATCATTATACTCTGGGGTCTGAAAAGACCCCAGAGTATAATAATCGTTCATGGGTGGTCCACTATGGGGCATAATACTCTGTGCAGGGGCCACTATGGGGCAAACTACTGTGTGCAGGGGCCACTATGGGGCAAACTACTGTGTGCAGGGGCTACTATGGGGCAAACTACTGTGTGCAGGGGCTACTATGGGGCAAACTACTGTGTGCAGGGGCTACTATGGGGCAAACTACTGTGTGCAGGGGCCACTATGGGGCAAACTACTGTGTGCAGGGGCCACTATGGGGCAAACTACTGTGTGCAGGGGCCACTATGGGGCAAACTACTGCGTGCAGGGGCCACTATGGGGCAAACTACTGTGTGTCGGGGCCACTATGGGGCAAACTACTGTGTGCTGGGGCCACTATGGGGCATAATATTGTGTGCAGGGGCCACTATGCTGCATAATACCGTGTCCAGGGGCCACTATGAGGCATAATACCGTGTGCAGCGGCCACTATGGGGCATAATACCGTGTGCAGGGGCCACTATGGGGCATAATAGTGTTTGCAGGAATGCGGTTTGTGTGTGGGGGGGTTGGGGGCGGCGGCTTGGGGGGGGCCCCATGTCAAATGTTCGCCTTGGGGCCCAGCCATTCCTAGTTACGCCACTGGTGTGAGACACACTCACATTCATTATTCATAGATCACCATGCCCACCATGCCAGGCCCCTGATCTCGCCCTCCCATTGGCTGCTGTCTGCCGTGACAATCATGATAAGAATTGATGATCAGACGCGCTGATTTCATTGTCTGGAGCCGGAGCAGAGCCGGCGAAGCCCGAGGGTCCTAGCGGCGGGGGGAGGTAGTTGGAGACCCAGGAAAACCGGGAGGGGAGCGAGGGTCGGAAGGCCGGAGGAGGGGACTGGGGCAGCGGGGACTAGGGATACTCGAGGAGCTGAGCTTATGCAGGCAGAGTTCAGCCACACGGGGCTTCTCTAACCCCTGCGCCGCCGAGCACGTGTCCTGCGGCTTTCCAGCCGCCGAAGGGATTAATGAGAAATCATCTTGTCCCCCCCCCTCCGGCCTCAGCTCCCCCCCCCCCCCGCAGAAGGTCACGTGACATTATCTATGCAGGGTCGGACTGGGGTGCCTAGGGCCCACCAGTAGGATTGATTCTAGGGGCCCACCCTACTGCCATAAGAATTATCGCCCATCCAAATTTTGGCATCACGCACATTTAACGTGCATTTGCGCGCACAATACAGTGTGCGAAACAGAACTGTATTGTCCTTTGCACTACATCAAAGTGAGTTTTCTCTTAATCAATGCAAATATCACTTTTAGCTGAGCCTTCGTTTACTGTCTTTGAATAGAAAAATGTATTTTATTTTATATATGGGTATGCATGGTGCATATCTGAGATCTGTGTGATGCAGATCTTAAATACATTCAGGCATGAGACCTAGCACACAAACTATATTACGTTCTACACACATACACGGAAAAGCAAACCAAAATTATTTTATTGCACAACCAAATAAATAATATAAAATTAAACATCACAGACATTAACATCACTGATAGAGTTCAACAAACATTACAGACAAAATAGTGCAGATAGCTGGCCTGTTTTGCTAGGCAAAGTGACAAACATCAAAGTAGAAAACTGATGGACGCCATTACAGTCAAAAGGGTTCATCAACATCAGTCATATGATGGACCTGTCCCTGTCAGGATTTCCATTTTCTTTTTCTATAAACTTAGTTTTAATGTAACGATACAAATAACTAACCTTACATAGAGCAGTATTAATATAATAAGACACACAAGGAAAACCATTTTACACAACCAGGTTACAGCAACAGTTTCTGAAGAACAGAAGATGCGTTTGCAAATCGATCAACAATGTCATCATAATCTAAAGACATGGAAATATCACTCTCAATGTTCATTAAAATGAGGGATTCTAAAAGTTCTTGTCCAATCAATGACCTCAACCGATTTTTTACAATTTTTTTTTTAAACATTCTTTCACAGGAAAGGTGCAGGCCAGAGTAAGGAGCGCTTTATATGCCACAAAAAGATTTGTATATGCAGTACAATGCAAGTTGTGATCATATAAAAGTCTATAGCAGCAGGTCAGGCGGTTTTCACAAGCTACATGTTTTTCATCATTCATGTCATCCTCACTATCACCATCAGCTTCCATAATATCTATTGCAGAAGGGAATGGTTTTTTCAAAGTGGCGTAGTTCTCTTGGAAGCCATTTTTGGCAAGGAGGCCGGGAAGGTGAAGAAAAAGACCCCATACTAACCTGTCCCCAATGCTCCAGTGTCTCCCACCACGGTCTGGTCCTGCTCCTCCCGGGTCTTGTTTAGGAGGAAGTCCTCGCCTCATGTGACCCCTGAGGCCAATCAGCGGCCTAAGTAAAGTAACCGGGATGTCACCTGGGAGCAGCAGGACCGGACTGCGGTGGGAGACACCGGAGCACCGGGGACAGGTGAGAGTATGTTTTTTTTTTTTTCACCTTCCCCAGCCTCCTTGCCAAAAACAGGTTATTATGGACAACCCCTTTAACACTAACTAATTTTTCTGTCCATGTACTATCTGTAAAAAAAACATCATTCTTGTGCTGTCCATTTTTCACACTTATATTGCTTCAGATGTTGAGCAATGCAGGAGTGATATTTTGCGCCTGCATTGCCCCCCCCCCCCTTGCAGGAGCTGCTTGTAAATGCAAATGAGTTACCGGGCAGTGCCTGCTGTGAATGCATGAGACGCCTGTCAATTCATATGAATAGCTTGTCGGCTCCTGCTTCTCCCAACCCCCAATGTGATTGTGTTACTCCTGGTCACATTGATAGGAGTAACAACAATCACACAGCTAGTCCAGGGGCTCTTCTGTAGCTTAGGAGTCCCTTCATTAGCTCATTCTGGGGCACAAACCTTTGAGATAAGACAGAATTCTTTCTCATCTCCAGATCCCCCGCACCAGAATAGAAGCCAGTTTCTATTTTACCACAGAAGACAGATGAAAGAAGACAGCTGTAGGTGAGTATAATTTTTTTTTTTATTATGCTGTGTTTTTTCTCTTTCAGGTTACGATGATCCATTGGATTATGTCGGATTCGTTGGACTCCATCGATGATCATCATTTTTTTTTTTTTTTTTTTTAATTATTTAATAAAATTGTGAAAGAGGGTTGTCTGGGGGGGTTTATTTCAATAAAAAAAAATTTCTCTCATGTCTCGAGTTTGTTTTTAAATACTTTCTTACCCTCTTAGTAATGGCAACTGTCTGATAGACAGCATCCATTACTAAGGTGTGGCTTTGTGTCAGCTGGTGAATATTCTAGCGCTAACTAACCCTCCAATTATTACCTCGGTACCTAACAGCAAAAAGAGTTGAGTATCGTCCAATACCCGACTGTCTAAAGACAGCCGTCGCAGGTTGGTATTATTAGACTGGGAAGGGGCAAGGGGCAAACACCGTGGCCCTTCCCACCCTAGTAATATCAGGCTACTGCTTGTTATATCTGTCTGGTTCAGAAATATTGGGGGGACCCTATGCTGCTTTATAATTGGAAAAAAAACAACATAGGGTCCCCCCAATTTCTCATAACCAGCTGGATATAACAAGCAGCAGCAGCAGCCTGACATTACAAGGGTGGGAAGGGCCACTGTCTCTTTAGACAGCTGGGTATTGGACGATACCCAGCTCTTCCCGACACCATGGATAATGTGGATAATCCCTTTAAAGGGGTTGTCCAGGCAAAAATGTATTTTTTAATTAGAGTGGGAGAGGTGAAAAAAAAAGAAAAAAAAACCCCACATTCACCTGTCCCCGATGCTCGTGTGCCCCCCAGTCCTGCAGCTCTGTTGGCGCATGTCCCCCCACACATGACTGCTAAGGCCAATCCGCAGCCACTATCTGTGACGTCCCCGGGTCCCTTCTGTAGGCCGTTGATTGACCTAAGTAGCCATGTGACCGCCGAGGCCAATCGTCGGCCTCAGCGGAAGGGAGCTGGGACGTCACAGCCAGAAGACAGCCAAGTAGCAAGATCGGACTGCACTGGGAGGACACTGCAGCATCGGGGATAGGTGAGTAGGGTATGTTTTTGTTTTTTTTCACCTCCCCTGGCATAAATAAAAAAAAAAAAATTAACAACATATTGACAAAATTATATTGTATTGGGGGTTGGTTAAAAAGGTTATATCTGCCATATAAATAAATAAGCCGTGTTAAATCAGCCCCATAGTATTTACACTGTACGAATAGGATGCATTACATTTTTTTTTTTAACATCATGCATCCTATTTGTACAGTGTAAATACTATTTATTTATTTATTTTTCTTACTTATATAGCGCCATCATATTCCACAGCACTTTACAGACATTGACAGTTACTGTCCCATATAGGGCTCACAATCTACATATGACTGTCAATGTCTGTAAAGTAGTATGATGTTGTACCTTGTTAGCCATTGAAAGTAGTGGAAGAGTGAAGAAATCAGGCGATACCTTTTAGAGGCTAACTGAGTATATTTATAAGTAAGCTTTCAGGAGTACTCGCTCCCTTCATCAGACATGGTGTGATACAAGAACTGAAAATTAACAGATTTTTATACACATGGTTTTCAAAGCATTTTAGAGTCCTTAAAAAAAATTGCAATCTAAGTAGAGAAGTTATTTACAACAGGTCAAAAAAACAGTCTGGAAACTTGTGGTGCATGACGGAGGGATCAGTAATTCTTGCTGTTATCTGTTTGCTATCAGGAGGTGATTTGTGTCCCTCACAGGTCATACATAGTTTGATTTGAAGCTGGCATGAATATTGAGTTCAGTTCATGGTTCAAACATAGTGTGACATGAAGCTGGCATGAATATTAAGTCCAAATTGCAGAGTTTGAAATTTTTGCATAAATTTGTACTCCATTTCTTTCCTTTTCTCCTGTGTCTTAAAATGTCCCATTAAAACCACAACCCGCAAATCTTCAATAGAGTGGTTTTCTCCGGAGAAATGTGCGGCCACTGGGAGATCTGTTCTGCTGTTATTAATGGTGGATCTGTGTGAGTTCATTCGTTGACTGAGTCTCTGCCCTGTTTCCCCCACATAGAGGCCTGTGGTGGGACATTGCACACACATTATGAGGTACACCACATTGGAAGACCTGCAGGAAAATGTCACCCTAATTCTGTGCACCTGTTGTGACTGTGGGATAGGTACACTGTCAGCGGTGTGGATGTGCTTGCAGGTCATGCACCTTTTATGTAGGTAAGGTGAGGTGCCATTTTCAGTTGGGGCCTTCAGGGCACTCCGGACGATAATGCGCCTCAGGTTTGGTGGTTGTCGAAAGGAGAGGAGAGGGGGACTGGAAATATGTCCTTGAGTCTGTTGTCCCTATGTAGCACAGGTTGGAGCTCCTTGGCAATCCTTCGTAGGATCTCCAGCTGTGGGTTGTAGGTGACAACTAGGGGCACTCGGGCATCTTTCTGGGTCTCTCTATATGTGAGCAGACTGTCTCTGTTAATGGCTGCTGCTTTGTTTAATTGGTTGTCTGTCACTTTTGGTTTGTATCCCAATCTGAGAAATTTCATCCTCAGATCCAGGAGGTGCTTGTCCAGGTCTGTTTTGTCGGAGCAAATACGATTGTATCGTATAGCCTGGCTGTAGATTATAGATTGTCTTGTGTGCTTGGGGTGGAAGCTGTCATTTCTCAGGTAGGCCGTTCTGTCTGTGGGTTTGTGGTATATTGATGTGAGTAGCCGGTGGTCTTTAATGTATATTGTGGTATCCAGAAAGTGAATTTTACTCCCTGAATAGCTAAGTTTAAGGTTGATGGTCGGGTGAAAGTCATTGAAGTCATTATGGAATTGAAGTAGGGCCTCCTCACCTGCAGTCCAGATGACAAGGATAGCATCGATATAACGAAGGTAAATCATAGGTTTGGTGGCGCATGTTGATAAATATGTTCCTTCCATTTCTGCCATAAATGTCTGTAAAGCGCTGCGGAATATGATGGCGCTATACAAGTAAGCATAATAAATAAATAAATAAATGGGGCTGATTTATCACAGCTTGTGTGCTAAAAAAAAAAAAAGTGATGTACAAGCCATTAAAAAAGTAACAATTATTTTGTGCAAGTGAAAATTTTTGCAAAAAAATTGAGACTTTTTGAGTTTTGCACATCACTTTTCTGGCCCTGTCATTTTATAATCATTTACTTCAGTTTTCTAGTGTTAATTATGCCAGAGATCTACATCAGCAAGGAGCTGGTGTGGAGTTCTGTTTAGGTGCACGGACTCTGGAAGACACGACTAATTTATGTGCGCACCTCATTATAAATTAGGCGCAAAACCCCGGCAGGTGGAAAACATTGTTTTTGATGAATAAACCGTGACTCCCGTCATGCGGATCACCGTGTCGCCTTGTAACCCCTTCATTCATGTTAGTGAATGGAGTCGCATTGCAACCTGAGGGTCCCAATGCGACTCCATGCACTAACGTGTGAAAGAGTCCCAAGGCGACACAGCAATTTTTGGTTCCATGATGGAAGTTGTAGTGTAGCCATAGCCTTATGCTAGGTTCACATCTGCGGCAAGCTCTCTGTCATACAGGTCCGCCACGGGACCCGAATGACTGAGAGGCGGACTGTTAACATGGCGGTTACACACAGACACCGGCAGACCCCATTATAATGAGGTCCGCCGGTGTCCGCCATTTTCAAACTGAAAGTGACAGACAGAAAAGTCCTCAGCGGTTTCTGCAACTTAGGTATTGTTATGCTGGAGCCCCAGAGCAGGCACCAGCATAACAAAACAGTGGGATATTCGTTTTGGGGGGTGGACTACAACTCTCAACAGATCCAGAGCATTTGGAGCTGCTGGGGGTTTTAGTTCTCAGAGGGGTCAGTGAAGCTGAAAGATCTGGGGGCAAAATAGGGGAAAAAGTTGTTTTGTGTGTGTGGTAAACAGTACTTACCTTCACACTGTTGTTCTGGGCTCCTCTGCTGAATCCCGCCGCCGCGCACAGCGTCATGACGTCATTGACGCTTGAAGCAAAGTGCTGCAATTTGATTGGCTCCAGCAGCTGTCAATCAGGATGCAGGCTTCAGGAGGCGGGCCCGTAACAAGGTAGGGACAGTCTCCCGCCGCTGCGCTTTTCCGGCAGCGGCCATCTTTATGGTAGTAAAGTCCGGCCCCTGACCATTACTATTCCACATTTTGTCAATGTAAATGCATTGGTCAGGGGCCTGATCGGGTCCCTGACCATCCAGATCGGGCCCCTGACCAATGCATTTACATTGGTAAAATGTGGACTAATAGTCGGGGCTCGGGGCCCACCGGGGAATTCACCGTTTCCCCGGTGGGCCAGTCCGACCCTGATCCCGTGTAGTGGAGGAACATGGAGAGATGCGGGGCGCACAGTGTAGTGTGTGGGTTGAGTCTAAATCCTAGTGGTCTAAAAGACCAGGTCCTTCTGTCTACTAGCATTTAGCCTGCTCTATATAAGAATGCTAAATCCTAGTGGGCTAAAGGACCAGGTCCTTCTGCGGTGACCAGATGGAAGGTAACGCTGCAGTTGGGATTGCGGGGGTGCAAACAGCGCAGACTTGTCACGGTCTCTGGGCACGAGGGCGCAGCGCTGGTGCTGTCCCACGTTACCACCACTGGTACCGGTGATGAGGGGGCTGCACAAATGTTGGTGGTGATTGTTCCCCCGGGGCGCTTCCCCTATACTGTGCCGACTGGTGGTGTTTGGGGCGCCCTGATGTTGTCGGTGCAGAGTCAGACACAGAAACGGTTGTAAAGTTGAACTTTTACTTCCATGGGTGTGGAGGCACAAATGCTTAAACAGTTTCTTCAATACAAAACAACGGGGTACGCCTGGTGACACAGCAAAGTCCTGGGGTGCAGGGTAGACTTGATGAAAGGTGTTCCTAGCCCCTTATACTTCAGTGTTACAGCCCTAAGGTGCGTCTGGGCTCCTATTTGGCTCATAGGAGGATGCCCACCATGATACTAGTACATAATATTCCCCACTCACGTTATGTGGTCCTGATAGCTCAGAGTTTCGGGGTGCAATAGTCAGGGTGGCAGGATATTCCACAGGTCTGGCCTTGGCCCCTGGATCCTGTGATACTGGCTATGGAGCACGTGTTCCAGAATGTTCTCTCCACAGTCTCATGCTGACAAGATGATGATGCTTGACTTCCTTCAGGGCGATGGCTAGGCAGACAGGGGACAGGATCTTCTGAATAGCTGGAGTATGTCAGCTCTCCAACCTTCCTGGGCCTGTCTGGGACTTGAGATTCCTACACTAAACTCACTGCTTTCTTCACAGGACATCACACTTATCTCCTCACCTCCTCCTCCTAACACTCCACACTTCTCACTCCTCACACGCAGGACCTTCCTGCAGGGGTGTTACCATGGGGACCCAGTGATCAGCTGACTCCTCCCCTTTTCCCAGGCGATGTCCTCCCATTGGACATTTGGTTACTATTCAATCCTATGGGAGGTGTAATGCATGTGTGAGGCTCACTAGGTGGCGCTGTGTTGTGTGAGACTCAGGACCCCCTGCTATGTCACACAGGCTATGAAGCAACAGGAAATAATACAATGCACAGAGATCACCCTCAGCCCAGCCATAGCCAGCTCTGGGATGCCACATACTCCCCCTCTTTCACTGAGCTGACCTCGGCGACGGGCTGGGGTGAAGGTGAGAAATGTAACATAACGTTAATAAATACGAATAAAGTGCAAATGTCACTAACAGTTTAGAAAAATATAATACCTAGAAACTTGAGGTAAAACCTCCCGGCATAGTCCTGGAATGTCCATGAGAAGTCTGAAGGGTAACGGAGAGATAATTAAACTCAGAATTATGGAACCTTTTGGCGGTACCATCAGACAGTCCATATAGAAACAACAGTAGTGCAAATGGGTCCAGAGGCTCTCTGGCACAAATTTCGTGAGTGTCCATTATCATGAGAGTCTCTCTGAGAAACAATAAACAGTCCTTTCTGTAAGGAAGAGTAGGCACTCTAGCACGAATGTCCATACCGCAATGGGGTAACAGAACTTCCTTGGCTCGGTGAGCCAGGCACTATGGCTTGGATTGTTGCATATAAATGTAAATACTATATTACATGGCAAGATATTATATATATACTGTATATACACACAGGAAAAACATTAATGTAATCAGAGCAGGAATAACATATATACAGGAGCAGAGACAGTTAACCTCTTTTACCCAAGGACAGCCATGGCATCACTATAGCGTGTTGGAGGTATGCCTTTTGTGGTACGCTCAGAACGCCTAAGTGGAACGAGATTTGAATCAGGAACAGAGTCACTGAAATCAATTAAATCATCTGTCGAAGGGTTCTCTTGCACTAGAGCAATTGGTGGATAACAGCTAAATGGTAGTAGTTTAGGCGCCCACATAAGCTCAGTTAACGTTGGGGGTCTCTCTTTCGCTTCAGAAGGTGACAAGATCTCTGTACTCGTTGTCTCAGCTGGGGGCACCTCTGTGGGTAGTCCTTATTTAAGGCACAGCTTCAGACGGTTTCGGTGTACTACTTGGGGCTGTCTCCCAGGTTTAGAGATCTCATACACGTCGGATTCAGGATATGGTATGGAGATGACACTGTATGGTTCTTTCTCCCAGAATGGATCCAATTTCCCATTCCGATGGTTATTCCTTAACCATACACGGTCGCCAACTTTCAGGGGCGCTGCATGGGCGTGATGGTTGTAATCCTCCTGTTGTCTCCTACGAACCTCATCCATGCGCGTTTCAACTATCTCTTTAGCTTCCTCCATACGTCGGCGGTGTTCAACAACCCAGTCTGTTATGGGTAGTGGATTGATGGTGTCAGGGACCTTCACACCAAGGGTTAAGTCTGAAGGAAGTTGACCTTGTCTTCCAAACATTAGATAAAATGGTGCGTATCCCGTAGATGTTTGGGGTGTGTTGTTGTAAATATAGGCCAAGTCCTTGATACGCTCAGGCCACTCAACACCAGGTGTAACTGCGGCTGTTCTTAGCATGCCGATGATCACTTGATTTGCCTTCTCGCACATACCATTCCCTTGAGGGTGATACGCTGTGGTTCGCAACTTCTTGCAGTCTTGGAACTGACACAGCTCACGGAACAATTTTGATTCAAACGCCGATCCACGGTCGGTGAGGATATGCTCAGGACAACCGTAATGGCGGACAAACTCTGCGTAGAAGGTCTCAGCCGTAGTTCTTGCTGTAAGATCTCTGACAGGCACGATGACAAGGAACTTGGAGTAATGATCCACCATTGTCAGAGCGTAGCTGTAGCCGGAACGTGTGGGACCCAACTTCACATGGTCCACAGCAACAATTTCACACGGCTTTTGAGTCTTAATTGGATGTAGAGGGGCCTTCTGATCTCTTCGACCTTCCTTGGTGATACTACAGGCGGGACACTCTCGGCACCAACTCTCAATGTCACTCCTCATCCCAACCCAATAGAAGCGACGACGGATGGTAGCTTCGGTCTTTTGTACCCCGAAGTGACCGGATCTGTCATGATACGCCTCAAGTATCATCTGTGCGTCTCTTCTTGGTACGAGGATCTGATGAAGCCTTTCACCTGTGACAGGATCAAGAGTGTTTCTAAGTAGAAGACCTCGTTGGACAAACAGGCGCTTCCTCTGTCGCCAAAGGCGTTTTAATTCCACGTCATGAAGACCTCTCTTTACACGGGTTGGTATTCTTCCTGTAAGCAGGAAATCTGACAATTCTCCTAAAACTCTGCTCTCTTCTTGGAACGTTTTCCACAGAGATGGCTCCTGGAGGGATTCGGCAGCTGTTTTCGCCAGAGATTCTCCTTCTACAGGGACACCAATAGCAACCTGTTGGGCAAACTTGTTGTAGAATGGTGGCATCTCCACCTCTTCCCAGATGTCTTCTCGGGGTGGTTCTTCTCCCACAGGCAACCTTGAGAGTGCATCAGCGTTAGCGTTGGACTTGCCACTGCGATACTTGACAGAGAACTTGTAATTCGCGAGTCTTGAGGCCCACCGTTGTTCAAGGGCTCCCAGTCGAGCAGTGTCCAGATGCGCCAACGGATTGTTATCTGTGTACACGGTAAAGGGTGTGGCAGCCAGGTAGTCTTTAAACTTCTCTGTCACGGCCCAGACAAGCGCCAGAAGTTCGAGTTTGAAAGAACTATAGTTCTGGTCGTTCTTCTCCGCGCCTCTCAGACTCCTGCTGGCGTAGGCGATGACTCGCTCTTTGTTGTCCTGAACCTGGGACAACACTGCACCCAAACCTTGGTGACTTGCATCTGTGTACAAGCGGAATGGCTGACTGTAGTCGGGATAGGCTAGAATTGGTGGTTGCGTCAGAAGTGCTTTAAGCGCTTGAAAGGCTTCCTCTTGACGCGCTGTCCAGTCTACCGGAAGCTTTCGGTTGTAGTTTTCTCTGGGACAACCGCGCAACAACTCGTTCAGAGGCTCGGCTACTTGGGCGAAGTGTGGTATGAAACGCCGGTAGTAACCTGCGAATCCAAGGAAGCTTCGGACTTCTTTGACGGTAGTTGGTCTTCGGCAGTTCTGGATTGCAGTGATCTTTTCAGGATCAGGTTGGACGCCTTGTGCGCTCACGACATGCCCAAGGTAGTGAACTTGGGGTTTCAACAGGTAGCACTTGGAGGGCTTCAACTTTAGGCCGTGCTGTATAAGTACCTTGAATACCTCGGACAGGTGACGAAGGTGTTCTTGGTATGTCCGGGAGAATACAATAACATCGTCCAGGTACAGTAGCACACTCTGGAAATTCTCCTGGCCGAGGCACCTCTCCATAAGCCGTTGGAATGTGGCTGGGGCATTACATAGCCCAAATGGCATACTATTAAATTCAAAGAGTCCCATCGGGAATCGTAAACGCAGTCTTTTCACGATCTTCAGGCGCCATAGGGACTTGCCAGTATCCACTGGTTAAGTCCAGGGTCGAGAAACAGGTAGCTGATCCCAAAGCCGTTAGAGATTCCTCAATCCGTGGCAATGGGTATGCGTCTTTGTGCGTGACATTGTTGAGTTTACGATAGTCCACACAAAATCGTAGGGTTCCGTCTTTCTTCTTGACAAGGACTAGCGGGGCTGCCCAGGGGCTGTTACTCTCCCGGATGACATCAGCATCTCGCATCTCTTGGATCATCTTTTTCACTGGTTGGTACATCGCTGGTGGTATTGGACGGTGACGCTCCTTGATTGGATGGTGGTCGCCAGTCAGAATGCGATGTTGTATGGTCGTGGTCTTACCAAAGTCCAATGGGTGTTTGCTGAATGCCTGTTGGTAACGCTTGGCCACATTGCGAACCCCATTGATGTGCTCTATAGGGGTATTGGCGTCTCCCACGTTCAATTCATCCCACCAGGACTTCGTGGCTCCATTCTGAATGTTCTCAGCAGCTTGGGTGGAACGCTGTGTGGCGGTAGAATCACCAGAGAGAATGTCTTCTGGTGCTAACCGGTGTAGCAGGGCCACAGAGTGGAACTTGTGGAGGTTCACGGGAGCATCGCCCAAGTTGACTAAGCGGACAGGAACACGTCCATTGGAAACTGTGACAAGGCTGCGGGCAGCCATGACAAGTGGTTGGCCATCTACCTGTATGGGTTGTAGCAAGGCCTCGTAGTCCTGATTTTCTATGCCCGGACGGGCACGGCACCACACCATAGTTTCTGTTCCAGGCTGTAGGGTTACTGGACGGGTATCTTGGATCCGGACTCGACCAATTTCACCTTGTTTGTTGGCGAACTTGTGCTGGGCATTGAGTACACGAATGGCCCGCTGAATGGTCTGCTGGTCACTGGGAGAAGCTGTAAGGAGAGAGGCATGCAAGGCATCCAACACTTCTGCAAAGCAATGGCGTAAAACATTCATGCCTAATATTACAACTGCAAACCTATCATCCTCTACATCAGTGACAATTACACCCTGTCTAGGCAGTTTCAAGTCCCCAATCTGGATAGTGGGTTCCCAATAACCCTGCTGTGGTATGGGCTGTCCATTGCTGGCACACAGATTTATCCATGTGTCAGGTGTTCTATTCAACACACCTAAATCCCAATGTTCAAGGAACACCTGCTTGCGCAGGGTTGTTACCTGAGATCCAGTGTCCACCAACGCTGTCAGAGGGACGCCGTTCACCCGGATTGTGATGTGTGGGCAGGCTGAGACGAAGCGTGACAATGGCACTGAAGATTCACCTGGGCCCTTCTTCTTTCCTCCCGAGGGGCGGCCCGCTGCCTCGGGGGTGGCCCATTTAACTGAAAACACTGAGGCCTGGTGTGTCCATATCTATGGCAATAGGTACAGTATGGCCTCTCACTCTGCAGAGGTTTCACTGAAGACGGACGTCTGGGTGGCGACTCAGGTGAGATGTTGAGACTTCGCAAAGGATCACTGGACGATGAAGACGGCTGGGTCAGACGATCTAGACGGACGGTGATCTGTTCCATGGCACGGGTCAGATGATCCACTCGGGCCAGAAGGTCATCTCTGGAGTCTGCTGGTGTAGTCTGCGCAGTTTGGGCAGCAGGTGAGGTACCCAGAGGTAGTGGCAGGACAACTGGAGCAATGCTTGTTGAGGGTCCAGGTGAGGGAGCACAGATGACTGGGCTCGGCTGGGGCTGCTCCTGTCCCAAGACCTGGATGGCAAGGGCCTTGAAGTCAGCAAACGTGATGCTGGGATGTTGTGCAGCAAGCATTCGCAACTGACGCTGGAGCAATGTGGTACCCGCCCCGTCTATGAAGCGGTCAAGCAAGATTTTATCAGAGTCCACATTTTCACGTGGATCCACTTGCACCACAGCTCTGAACGCCTCTTGGAGGGATAAAGCATAGTCCCGCAGGGTCTCACCAGGTAGTTGTCGTCTGGAAAAGAAGCGCATCTTTACTTCCTAGACAGATCGCACGTCAAAGTTCACCTGGAGTTTGTCCAGAATTTGTCCAGGGGTTCTTTTGTCAGAGGCAGGCCAGGATTTGACCTCCCTAGCTGCAGCACCCTCAAGCTGGCCCAGCAGGATCTGTATCTGCTGTTCTGTATTCAGAGGATAAAACTGGAAGAGAGACAGCATCTTCTCACGAAAGTCCCTGAGGGTATGCGCCTCCCCTTTGTAGCGCGGCAGCCATGGTGCGCCAGGGTAAAATGGCATGGAGAATGGTAGGCTGCTCGCCATGGGCACTGCTGGATCACTAGAAACAGATGGCACAATGTCACTTTGCTCAGTCATGTTGTTTGCAGGTATGACTGAAATTAGGTCGCCGTCTCTTTAAGAAACTCAATTGCTTGCTGGCAGGGAATGGAGACTACAACTTGGAATGCTGTCCCTTTAAGAATGCTGTAGCTATTAACAGAGTCACTGTGATGCAGGCTGACGGTGTGCTCCCCCTCTTTAATGGTGGCACTCCCCACGGACACTGTACACGGAAAACACTCGCTGGGGCCGTGGGAGGACTGAAGACAAGGACAGGGAGGCACAGTACTCACTGACAGCAACTGCAGCGTGGACCAGAGATCAGCGGTGCACAGCAGGGACGGTGATGCGGCACCGGAGAGTCAGAAATGGCGCCGGCACGTTCGCCTTTCACTTTCTTGTATGGGTGCGCTGGAGCATTGCGCTCAGCATTCTGGGCTCTCCTAAGATGGCGGCAGATGAGTCTCCTGGCCTCATGGGCAGTGCCAAAAATCTCCCGCACTTTTGCAAGGTACAGTTAACCCTTTGTGGGCGTTCTTACACAGCGATGTGGCGCAGCAAACAAGTCCTGGGCGTTTTAACTCTTCCAGGGCTGTAACACACTGAGAGGACAGTCTTTAGGGCTTACTTCAGGGGTATAGGGCTCCCCCTCTTTGTGGCAAGCACTCTCAGGGAATAAACTTGATCTTAGCAAAGTCCACAATAAAGACCGATGCTCTGGAGACAATTTGGCGCACTTTTCGTGGCGACTTTCTCAAAATGGCACACACCCGTATCCTGTTCGTGACGCCAGTTTTTCTTGCGGTGACCAGATGGAAGGTAACGCTGCAGTTGGGATTGCGGGGTGCAAACAGCGCAGACTTGTCACGGTCTCTGGGCACGAGGGCGCAGCGCTGGTGCTGTCCCACGTTACCACCACTGGTACCGGTGATGAGGGGGCTGCACAAATGTTGGTGGTGATTGTTCCCCCGGGGCGCTTCCCCTATACTGTGCCGACTGGTGGTGTTTGGGGCGCCCTGATGTTGTCGGTGCAGAGTCAGACACAGAAACGGTTGTAAAGTTGAACTTTTACTTCCATGGGTGTGGAGGCACAAATGCTTAAACAGTTTCTTCAATACAAAACAACGGGGTACGCCTGGTGACACAGCAAAGTCCTGGGGTGCAGGGTAGACTTGATGAAAGGTGTTCCTAGCCCCTTATACTTCAGTGTTACAGCCCTAAGGTGCGTCTGGGCTCCTATTTGGCTCATAGGAGGATGCCCACCATGATACTAGTACATAATATTCCCCACTCACGTTATGTGGTCCTGATAGCTCAGAGTTTCGGGGTGCAATAGTCAGGGTGGCAGGATATTCCACAGGTCTGGCCTTGGCCCCTGGATCCTGTGATACTGGCTATGGAGCACATGTTCCAGAATGTTCTCTCCACAGTCTCATGCTGACAAGATGATGATGCTTGACTTCCTTCAGGGCGATGGCTAGGCAGACAGGGGACAGGATCTTCTGAATAGCTGGAGTATGTCAGCTCTCCAACCTTCCTGGGCCTGTCTAGGACTTGAGATTCCTACACTAAACTCACTGCTTTCTTCACAGGACATCACACTTATCTCCTCACCTCCTCCTCCTAACACTCCACACTTCTCACTCCTCACACGCAGGACCTTCCTGCAGGGGTGTTACCATGGGGACCCAGTGATCAGCTGACTCCTCCCCTTTTCCCAGGCGATGTCCTCCCATTGGACATTTGGTTACTATTCAATCCTATGGGAGGTGTAATGCATGTGTGAGGCTCACTAGGTGGCGCTGTGTTGTGTGAGACTCAGGACCCCCTGCTATGTCACACAGGCTATGAAGCAACAGGAAATAATACAATGCACAGAGATCACCCTCAGCCCAGCCATAGCCAGCTCTGGGATGCCACACTTCTGTCCACTAGCATTTAACCTGCTCTATATGAGAATGCTAATTCGTAGTGGGCTAAAGGACCATGTCCCTTTGCCCACTACATATAGCTAGTTTTGAGCACAAGGACCAGGTCCCTTTGGCCACTAGACATAGCTAGTTTTGAGTAGAAGGACCAGGTCCCTTTGCCCACTAGAATTTAGCCTGCTCTATAGATGAATGCTAAATCCTAGTGGGCTAAAGGACCAGGTCCGATTGCCCACTAGATATAGCTAGTTTTGAACATAAGGACCAGGTCCCTTTACCCACTAAAATTTAGCCTGCTCTATATAAGAATGCTAAATCCTAGTGGGTTAAAGGACCAGGTCCCTTTGCCCACTACATATTGCTAGTTTTGAGCAGAAGGACCAGGTCCCTTTGCCCACTAGAATTTAGCCTGCTCTATATAAGAATGCAAAATCCTAGTGGGCTAAAGGACCAGGTCCTTCTGTCCACTAGCATTTAGCCTGCTCTATATGAGAATGCTAAATCCTACTGGTCTAAAGGACCACGTCCATTTGGCCACTAGAAATAGCTAGTTTTCAGCAGAAGCACCAGGTCCCTTTGCCCAGTAGAATTTAGCCTGCTCTATAGATGAATGCTAAATCCTAGTGGTCTAACGGACCAGGTCCCTTTTCTCACTACGTATTGCTAGTTTTGAGCAGAAGGACCAGGTCCCTTTGCCCATTAGAATTTAGCCTGCTCTATATAAGAATGCTAAATCCTAGTGGTCTAAAGGACCAGGTTCCTTTGGCCATTAGAGATAGCTAGTTTTGAGCAGAAGGACCAGGTCCCTTTGACTACTAGAATTTAGCCTGCTCTATATGAGAATGCTAAATCCTAGTGGGCTAAAGGACCAGGTCCCTCTGCCCACTAGAATTGAGCCTGCTCTATATGAGAATGCAAAATCCTAGTGGGCTAAAGGACCAGGTCCCTCTTCCCACTAGAATGTAGCCCGCTCTATATGAGAATGCCAATTCATAGTGGGCTAAAGGACCATATCCCTTTTCCCACTACATATAGCTAGTTTTGAGCACAAGGACCAGGTCCCTTTGGCCACTAGACATAGCTAGTTTTGAGTAGAAGGACCAGGTCCCTTTGCCCACTAGAATTTAGCCTGCTCTATAGATGAATGCTAAATCCAAGTGGGCTAAAGGACCAGGTCCGATTGCCCACTAGATATAGCTAGTTTTGAACAGAAGGACCATGTCCCTTTACCCACTAAAATTTAGCCTGCTCTATATAAGAATGCTAAATCCTAGTGGGCTAAAGGACCAGGTCCCTTTGGCCACTAGAAATATCTAGTTTTGAGCAGAAGCACCAGGTCCCTTTGCCCACTAGCATTTAGCCTGCTCTATATGAGAATGCTAAATCCTACTGGTCTAAAGGACCATGTCCATTTGGCCACTACATATAGCTAGTTTTGAGCAGAAGGACCAGGTCCCTTTGCCCACTAGAATTTAGCCTGCTCTATATGAGAATGCTAAATCCTAGTGGGCTAAAGGACCAGGTCCCTTTGGCCACTAGAAATATCTAGTTTTGAGCAGAAGCACCAGGTCCCTTTGCCCAGTAGAATTTAGCCTGCTCTATAGATGAATGCTAAATCCTAGTGGTCTAACGGACCAGGTCCCTTTGCTCACTACGTATTGCTAGTTTTGAGCAGAAGGACCAGGTCCCTTTGCCCATTAGAATTTAGCCTGCTCTATATAAGAATGCTAAATCCTAGTGGTCTAAAGGACCAGGTCCCTTTGGCCATTAGAGATAGCTAGTTTTGAGCAGAAGGACCAGGTCCCTTTGACTACTAGAATTTAGCCTGCTCTATATGAGAATGCTAAATCCTAGTGGGCTAAAGGACCAGGTCCCTCTGCCCACTAGAATTGAGCCTGCTCTATATGAGAATGCTAAATCCTAGTGGGCTAAAGGACCAGGTCCCTCTGCCCACTAGAATTTAGCCCGCTCTATATGAGAATGCAAAATCCTAGTGGGCTAAAGGACCAGGTCCCTCTTCCCACTAGAATGTAGCCCGCTCTATATGAGAATGCTAATTCATAGTGGGCTAAAGGACCATATCCCTTTTCCCACTACATATAGCTAGTTTTGAGCACAAGGACCAGGTCCCTTTGGCCACTAGACATAGCTAGTTTTGAGTAGAAGGACCAGGTCCCTTTGCCCACTAGCGATAGCTAGTTTTGAGCAGAAGGACCAGGTCCCTTTGCCCACTAGAATGTAGCCTGCTCTATAGATGAATGCTAAATCCAAGTGGGATAAAGGACTAGGTCCGATTGCCCACTAGATATAGCTAGTTTTGAACAGAAGGACCATGTCCCTTTACCCACTAAAATTTAGCCTGCTCTATATAAGAATGCTAAATCCTAGTGGGCTAAAGGACCAGGTCCCTTTGCCCACTAGAATTTAGCCTGCTCTATATAAGAATGCTAAATCCTAGTGGGCTAAAGGACCAGGTCCTTCTGTCCACTAGCATTTAGCCTGCTCTATATGAGAATGCTAAATCCTACTGGTCTAAAGGACCACGTCCATTTGGCCACTACATATAGCTAGTTTTGAGCAGAAGGACCAGGTCCCTTTGCCCACTAGAATTTAGCCTGCTCTATATGAGAATGCTAAATCCTAGTGGGCTAAAGGACCAGGTCCCTTTGGCCACTAGAAATATCTAGTTTTGAGCAGAAGCACCAGGTCCCTTTGCCCAGTAGAATTTAGCCTGCTCTATAGATGAATACTAAATCCTAGTGGTCTAACGGACCAGGTCCCTTTGCTCACTATGTATTGCTAGTTTTGAGCAGAAGGACCAGGTCCCTTTGCCCATTAGAATTTAGCCTGCTCTATATAAGAATGCTAAATCCTAGTGGTCTAAAGGACCAGGTCCCTTTGGCCATTAGAGATAGCTAGTTTTGAGCAGAAGGACCAGGTCCCTTTGACTACTAGAATTTAGCCTCCTCTATATGAGAATGCTAAATCCTAGTGGGCTAAAGGACCAGGTCCCTCTGCCCACTAGAATTGAGCCTGCTCTATATGAGAATGCTAAATCCTAGTGGGCTAAAGGACCAGGTCCCTCTGCCCACTAGAATTTAGCCCGCTCTATATGAGAATGCAAAATCCTAGTGGGCTAAAGGACCAGGTCCCTCTTCCCACTAGAATGTAACCCGCTCTATATGAGAATGCTAATTCATAGTGGGCTAAAGGACCATATCCCTTTTCCCACTACATATAGCTAGTTTTGAGCACAAGGACCAGGTCCCTTTGGCCACTAGACATAGCTAGTTTTGAGTAGAAGGACCAGGTCCCTTTGCCCACTAGCGATAGCTAGTTTTGAGCAGAAGGACCAGGTCCCTTTGCCCACTAGAATTTAGCCTGCTCTATAGATGAATGCTAAATCCAAGTGGGCTAAAGGACCAGGTCCGATTGCCCACTAGATATAGCTAGTTTTGAACAGAAGGACCATGTCACTTTACCCACTAAAATTTAGCCTGCTCTATATAAGAATGCTAAATCCTAGTGGGCTAAAGGACCAGGTCCCTTTGCCCACTAGAATTTAGCCTGCTCTATAAAAGAATGCTAAATCCTAGTGGGCTAAAGGACCAGGTCCTTCTGTCCACTAGCATTTAGCCTGCTCTATATGAGAATGCTAAATCCTACTGGTCTAAAGGACCACGTCCATTTGGCCACTACATATAGCTAGTTTTGAGCAGAAGGACCAGGTCCCTTTGCCCACTAGAATTTAGCCTGCTCTATATGAGAATGCTAAATCCTAGTGGGCTAAAGGACCAGGTCCCTTTGGCCACTAGAAATATCTAGTTTTGAGCAGAAGCACCAGGTCCCTTTGCCCAGTAGAATTTAGCCTGCTCTATAGATGAATACTAAATCCTAGTGGTCTAACGGACCAGGTCCCTTTGCTCACTATGTATTGCTAGTTTTGAGCAGAAGGACCAGGTCCCTTTGCCCATTAGAATTTAGCCTGCTCTATATAAGAATGCTAAATCCTAGTGGTCTAAAGGACCAGGTCCCTTTGGCCATTAGAGATAGCTAGTTTTGAGCAGAAGGACCAGGTCCCTTTGACTACTAGAATTTAGCCTCCTCTATATGAGAATGCTAAATCCTAGTGGGCTAAAGGACCAGGTCCCTCTGCCCACTAGAATTGAGCCTGCTCTATATGAGAATGCTAAATCCTAGTGGGCTAAAGGACCAGGTCCCTCTGCCCACTAGAATTTAGCCCGCTCTATATGAGAATGCAAAATCCTAGTGGGCTAAAGGACCAGGTCCCTCTTCCCACTAGAATGTAACCCGCTCTATATGAGAATGCTAATTCATAGTGGGCTAAAGGACCATATCCCTTTTCCCACTACATATAGCTAGTTTTGAGCACAAGGACCAGGTCCCTTTGGCCACTAGACATAGCTAGTTTTGAGTAGAAGGACCAGGTCCCTTTGCCCACTAGCGATAGCTAGTTTTGAGCAGAAGGACCAGGTCCCTTTGCCCACTAGAATTTAGCCTGCTCTATAGATGAATGCTAAATCCAAGTGGGCTAAAGGACCAGGTCCGATTGCCCACTAGATATAGCTAGTTTTGAACAGAAGGACCATGTCCCTTTACCCACTAAAATTTAGCCTGCTCTATATAAGAATGCTAAATCCTAGTGGGCTAAAGGACCAGGTCCCTTTGGCCACTAGAAATATCTAGTTTTGAGCAGAAGCACCAGGTCCCTTTGCCCAGTAGAATTTAGCCTGCTCTATAGATGAATGCTAAATCCTAGTGGTCTAACGGACCAGGTCCCTTTGCTCACTACGTATTGCTAGTTTTGAGCAGAAGGACCAGGTCCCTTTGCCCATTAGAATTTAGCCTGCTCTATATAAGAATGCTAAATCCTAGTGGTCTAAAGGACCAGGTCCCTTTGGCCATTAGAGATAGCTAGTTTTGAGCAGAAGGACCAGGTCCCTTTGACTACTAGAATTTAGCCTGCTCTATATGAGAATGCTAAATCCTAGTGGGCTAAAGGACCAGGTCCCTCTGCCCACTAGAATTGAGCCTGCTCTATATGAGAATGCTAAATCCTAGTGGGCTAAAGGACCAGGTCCCTCTGCCCACTAGAATTTAGCCCGCTCTATATGAGAATGCAAAATCCTAGTGGGCTAAAGGACCAGGTTCTCTTCCCACTAGAATGTAGCCCGCTCTATATGAGAATGCTAATTCATAGTGGGCTAAAGGACCATATCCCTTTTCCCACTACATATAGCTAGTTTTGAGCACAAGGACCAGGTCCCTTTGGCCACTAGACATAGCTAGTTTTGAGTAGAAGGACGAGGTCCCTTTGCCCACTAGCGATAGCTAGTTTTGAGCAGAAGGACCAGGTCCCTTTGCCCACTAGAATTTAGCCTGCTCTATAGATGAATGCTAAATCCAAGTGGGCTAAAGGACCAGGTCCGATTGCCCACTAGATATAGCTAGTTTTGAACAGAAGGACCATGTCCCTTTACCCACTAAAATTTAGCCTGCTCTATATAAGAATGCTAAATCCTAGTGGGCTAAAGGACCAGGTCCCTTTGCCCACTAGAATTTAGCCTGCTCTATATAAGAATGCTAAATCCTAGTGGGCTAAAGGACCAGGTCCTTCTGTCCACTAGCATTTAGCCTGCTCTATATGAGAATGCTAAATCCTACTGGTCTAAAGGACCAAGTCCATTTGGCCACTACATATAGCTAGTTTTGAGCAGAAGGACCAGGTCCCTTTGCCCACTAGAATTTAGCCTGCTCTATAGGAATGCTAAACCTAGTGGGCAAGGCCAGGTCCCTTTGGCCACTAGAAATATCTAGTTTTGAGCAGAAGCACCAGGTCCCTTTGCCCAGTAGAATTTAGCCTGCTCTATAGATGAATGCTAAATCCTAGTGGTCTAACGGACCAGGTCCCTTTGCTCACTACGTTTTGCTAGTTTTGAGCAGAAGGACCAGGTCCCTTTGCCCATTAGAATTTAGCCTGCTCTATATAAGAATGCTAAATCCTAGTGGTCTAAAGGACCAAGTCCCTTTGGCCATTAGAGATAGCTAGTTTTGAGCAGAAGGACCAGGTCCCTTTGACTACTAGAATTTAGCCTGCTCTATATGAGAATGCTAAATCCTAGTGGGCTAAAGGACCAGGTCCCTCTGCCCACTAGAATTGAGCCTGCTCTATATGAGAATGCTAAATCCTAGTGGGCTAAAGGACCAGGTCCCTCTGCCCACTAGAATTTAGCCCGCTCTATATGAGAATGCAAAATCCTAGTGGGCTAAAGGACCAGGTCCCTCTTCCCACTAGAATGTAGCCCGCTCTATATGAGAATGCTAATTCATAGTGGGCTAAAGGACCATATCCCTTTTCCCACTACATATAGCTAGTTTTGAGCACAAGGACCAGGTCCCTTTGGCCACTAGACATAGCTAGTATTGAGTAGAAGGACCAGGTCCCTTTGCCCACTAGCGATAGCTAGTTTTGAGCAGAAGGACCAGGTCCCTTTGCCCACTAGAATTTAGCCTGCTCTATAGATGAATGCTAAATCCAAGTGGGCTAAAGGACCAGGTCCGATTGCCCACTAGATATAGCTAGTTTTGAACAGAAGGACCATGTCCCTTTACCCACTAAAATTTAGCCTGCTCTATATAAGAATGCTAAATCCTAGTGGGCTAAAGGACCAGGTCCCTTCGCCCACTAGAATTTAGCCTGCTCTATATAAGAATGCTAAATCCTAGTGGGCTAAAGGACCAGGTCCTTCTGTCCACTAGCATTTAGCCTGCTCTATATGAGAATGCTAAATCCTACTGGTCTAAAGGACCACGTCCATTTGGCCACTACATATAGCTAGTTTTGAGCAGAAGCACCAGGTCCCTTTGCCCAGTAGAATTTAGCCTGCTCTATAGATGAATGCTAAATCCTAGTGGTCTAACGGACCAGGTCCCTTTGCTCACTACGTATTGCTAGTTTTGAGCAGAAGGACCAGGTCCCTTTGCCCATTAGAATTTAGCCTGCTCTATATAAGAATGCTAAATCCTAGTGGTCTAAAGGACCAGGTTCCTTTGGCCATTAGAGATAGCTAGTTTTGAGCAGAAGGACCAGGTCCCTTTGACTACTAGAATTTAGCCTGCTCTATATGAGAATGCTAAATCCTAGTGGGCTAAAGGACCAGGTCCCTCTGCCCACTAGAATTGAGCCTGCTCTATATGAGAATGCTAAATCCTAGTGGGCTAAAGGACCAGGTCCCTCTGCCCACTAGAATTTAGCCCGCTCTATATGAGAATGCAAAATCCTAGTGGGCTAAAGGACCAGGTCCCTCTTCCCACTAGAATGTAGCCCGCTCTATATGAGAATGCTAATTCATAGAGGGCTAAAGGACCATATCCCTTTTCCCACTACATATAGCTAGTTTTGAGCACAAGGACCAGGTCCCTTTGGCCACTAGACATAGCTAGTATTGAGTAGAAGGACCAGGTCCCTTTGCCCACTAGCGATAGCTAGTTTTGAGCAGAAGGACCAGGTCCCTTTGCCCACTAGAATTTAGCCTGCTCTATAGATGAATGCTAAATCCAAGTGGGCTAAAGGACCAGGTCCGATTGCCCACTAGATATAGCTAGTTTTGAACAGAAGGACCATGTCCCTTTACCCACTAAAATTTAGCCTGCTCTATATAAGAATGCTAAATCCTAGTGGGCTAAAGGACCAGGTCCCTTTGCCCACTAGAATTTAGCTTGCTCTATATAAGAATGCTAAATCCTAGTGGGCTAAAGGACCAGGTCCTTCTGTCCACTAGCATTTAGCCTACTCTATATGAGAATGCTAAATCCTACTGGTCTAAAGGACCAGGTCCATTTGGCCACTACATATAGCTAGTTTTGAGCAGAAGGACCAGGTCCCTTTGCCCACTAGAATTCAGCCTGTTCTATATGAGAATGCTAAATCCTAGTGGGCTAAAGGACCAGGTCCCTTTGGCCACTAGAAATAGCTAGTTTTGAGCAGAAGCACCAGGTCCCTTTGCCCAGTAGAATTTAGCCTGCTCTATAGATGAATGCTAAATCCTCGTGGTCTAACGGACCAGGTCTCTTTGCTCACTACGTATTGCTAGTTTTGAGCAAAAGGACCAGGTCCCTTTGCCCATTAGAATTTAGCCTGCTCTATATATGCTAATTCATAGTGGGCTAAAGGACCATATCCCTTTGCCCACTACATATAGCTAGTTTTGAGTAGAAGGACCAGGTCCCTTTGCCCACTAGCGATAGCTAGTTTTGAGCAGAAGGACCAGGTCCCTTTGCCCACTAGAATTTAGCCTGCTCTATAGATGAATGCTAAATCCTAGTGGACTAAAGGACCAGGTCCCTTTGCCCACTACATATTGCTAGTTTTGAGCAGAAGGACCAGGTCCCTTTGCCCACTAGAATTTAGCCTGCTCTATATAAGAATACTAAATCCTAGTGGGCTAAAGGACCAGGTTCCTTTGGCCACTACATATAGCTAGTTTTGAGCAGAAGGACCAGGTCCCTTTGCCCACTAGAATTTAGCATGTTCTATAAGAGAATGCAAAATCCTAGTGGGCTAAAGGACCAGGTCCCTTTGACCACTAGAATTTAGCCTGCTCTATATGAGATTGCTAAATCCTAGTGGGCTAAAGGACCAGGTCTTACTGTCCACTAACATTTAGCCTGCTCTATATGAGAATGCTAAATCCAAGTGGGCTAAAGGACCAGGTCCCTTTGCCCACTACATATAGCTAGTTTTGAGCAGAAGGACCAGGTCCCTTTGCCCATTAGAATTTAGCCTGTTCTATATAAGAATGCTAAATCCTAGTGGGCTAAAGGACTTGTAGATGGGGTGCTATCTTTGTAGCCTCTGGGTGTTTCTGCAGATTCTACCCCCTTCTCTATTGCAGGATGTGATGGCCTGTGCTATTACCAGCATTATAAAGCTAAGTCTGCATCCTCTCCTCCTATACTGAGCCGGCCAAACACTGCTCTCATAAAGCTGGTAATGGCACAAACTGTCAAGTCCTGCAGTGGAACAGGGGTTAGAGCCTGTGGAAACACTAAGTGGCTACAAAGGTAACATCCCCTGTAAGATGCTGGTTCAATCCCCAGAGAGATGAGAGTTAACTGTAAGAATCAAGGCTGTGAAACTACAGAAGAGTTTGATTAGATGAGTGGCCTCAAAGGAAGTGGATAATATCAGTGACTATACAGCGAGTTTTTGCAACCCAGTGAGAGGATGTTTTGCCGCACTTGATCAATTTTAGAAAGTGCCATTTAATTATTAAAGTGCTACAAAGTATCGTCTTACTGGGTTGTAAGACCCACCTGTATGGTCACTCATCTTATTCAGCTCTACTGTAGCATCACAACCTTCATTCTTAGAGTTTTGCATCATCCCTCCAGGGATTGAACCAGCATCTTACAGGAAGTGCTTCCTTTGTAGCCTCTGGGTGTCATTACAGCCTCTGCAGCCTCTGGCCCCAGCTCCACTGCAGGACACGGTACACTGTGCCATTACCAGCTTTATGAAAGCGGTGTTTGGCAGGCTCAGTACAGGAGCAGAGGGGAGGATGCAGATTTAGCTTTATAATGCTGGTAATGGCACAGGCCATCATGTTCTGCAGTGGAGCAAGGGGTAGAGGCTGCAGAGACACCCAGAGCCTAGAAAGGTAGCACCCCATGTAAGTTGCTGGATCAATCCCAGAGGGCTGATGCAAAACTGTAGGAATGTAGGTTGTGATATTGCAGTAGACCGACCATACAGGTGGGTCTTACAAACCAGTGCGAAGATGTTTTGTAGCACTTTAATCATTAAATGGCACTTTGCAGAATTGATTAAGTACTACAAACCGTCCTCTCACTGGGTTGCAAGACACTCCTTTATGGTAACTGGTCTTATCCACTTACTTTGTGGTCACTCACCTGATACAGCTCTTCTGCAGTGTCACAGTCCTCATTCTTACAATTTACCCTCACCCTTCTGGCAATCGAATCATCATCTTAGCTGGGGTGTTACCGTTGTAGCCTCTGCCCCCTGCGCCACTGCAGAACACGATACTCTGTGCCATTACCAGCTTTATAAGAGCGGTACAGGAGGATCTTGCAACCCAGTGAGAAGATGGTTTGTAGCACTTAATGAATTCTGAAAAGTGCCACAAAACATCTTCCCACCCCACATCTCTCCCCCCCACAGTAGACCGTGCACCCCACATCTTCCCCCCCACGATACACCATGCACCCCACATCTCTTCCCCCCCACATCTCTTCCCACCCCACGATACACCATGCACCCCACATCTCTTCCCCCCACATCTCTACCCCCCCCCACGGTACACCGTGTACCCAACATCTCTCCCACCCAATACACCATGCACCCAACATCTCTCCCCCCCATGGTACACCATGCACCCCACATATCTTCCTCCCCCACATCTCTCCCCCCACATCTCTCCCCCCAAACAGTACACCGTGCACCCCACATTTCTTCCCCCCAAGGTACACCGTGCACCCCACATCTCTCCCCCCAAAAGTACATCGTGCACCCGACATCTCTCCCCCCCTACAGTACACCATGCACCCCACATTTCTTCCCCCCCAAGGTACCCCATGCACCCCACATCCCATCTCTAGCCCCCATGGTACGCCGTAAACCCCATATCTCTTCCACCCCAAAAACTCTCCCCCACGGTACACCGTGAACCCAACATCTCTCCCCGCCACGGTACACCGTGCACCCCACATCTCTTCCCCCCATGATACACCTTGCACCCCACATCTCTTCTCCCCAAACTACACCGTGCACCCCACATCTCTATCCCTCCCGGTACAACGTGCACGCAACATCTCTTCTCCCCCAACATCTCTCCCCCACGGTACACCGTGCACCCCACATCCCATCACGCCCCCCCACAGACACCGTGCACCCCACATCTCTTCCCCCAACATCTCTCCCCCCCCCCCACAGTACACCGTGCACCCCACATCACTCCCCCCACGGTACACCGTGCACCCCACATCTCTTCCCCCAACAACTCTTCCCCCCACAGTACACTGTGCACCCCACGTCTCTCCCTCCCAAACTACACCGTGCACCCCACATCTCTCCCCAGCAACAGTACACTGTGCACCCCACATCTCTCCCCCCTACGGTACACCGTGCACCCCACATCTCTTCCCCCCACATCTCCCCCCCCCACATTACACCATGCACATCCCATCTCTCCCCCCCACGGTACCCCGTGCACCCCACATCTATTCTTCCCCCACATCTCTCCCCCCACATTACACCATGCACTCCACATCTATTCCCCCCATATCTCTCCCCCCACAGTACACCATGCACCCCACATCTCTTCCTCCAACATCTCTCCCCCATGGTACACCATGCACCCCACATTTCTTCCCCCCACATCTCTCCCCCCACAGTACACCGTGCACCCCACATCTCTCCCCACCATGGTGCACAAAACACCTCACATCTCTCCCCGCCACAAAACACTGTGCACCCCATATCTCTCCCTCCCATGGTACACCTTGCACCCCACATTTCTTCCCCCCATATCTCTTCCCCCCAGATCTCTCTCCCCACGGTACACTGTTCACCCCACATCTCTCCCCCCCACGGTACACCGTGTACCCCACATCTCTTTCCCCCTACAGTACACCATGCACCCCACATCTCTCCCCCCATTGGTACACCATGCACCCCACATCTCTCCCCCCCTACTGTACCCGTGCACCCCACATCTTTCCCCTCCACGGTACACTGTGCACCCCACATCTCTTCCCCCCCACATCTCTCCCCCTCTACTTTACTCCGTGCACCCCACATCTCTCCCTCCCACGGTACACTGTGCAACCCACATATCTCCCCCCATGGTGCACCAGACCCCACATCTCTCCCCCCCACGGTACGTTTGCACCCCACATCTCTTCCTCCATCACAACTCTCCCCCCACACGGTACCCGTGCACCCCCTCTCTCCTCCCCACGGTACACTGTGCTCCCCATCACTCCCCCACTGGTGCCCCACTCTCTCCCCCCATGGTCACTGTGCACCCCACATCTCTCCCCCTATGGTACACCAAGCATCCCACATCTCTCCCCCCCACGTAACACCGTGCACCCCATATCTCTTCCCCCATACGGTACACCGTGTACCCAACATCTCTTCCCCCCACATCTCTACCCCCCCCACATCTCTCCTCTTCACGGTACACTGTGCACCCCACATCTCTCACCCCCATGGTACACCAAGCAACCCACATCTCTCCCCCCCATGGTACACCGTGCACCCTACATCTCTTCCCCACACATCTCTTCCCCCCACACATCTCTCTGCCCCACGGTACACCGTGCACTTCCTCCCTCATATCTCTCCCCCCTACATAACTCTGTGCACCCCACATCTCACCCTCCCACGGTACACCAAGCACCCCACATCTCTCCCCCCACAGTACACCGTGCACCCTACATTTCTTCCCCCCATATCTCTTCCCCCCACATCTCTCTCCCCCACGGTATACTGTGCAATCCACATCTCTCCCCCCCATGGTACATTAAGCACGCCACATCTCTCTCCCTCCATGGTACACCGTGCACCCCACATCTCCCCCCCCACAATACTCCGCGCACCGAAAATCTCTTCCACCCCATATCTCTCCCCCCATGATTCTCCATGCACCCCACATCTCTCCTCCCCATTGGTACACCATGCACCCCACATGTCTCCCCCCTACTGTACCCGTGCACCCCACATCTTTCCCCTCCATGGTACACTGTGCACCCCACATCTCTTCCCCCCACATCTCTCCCACCCCCACGTTACTCCGTGCACCCCACATCTCTCCCTTCCACGGTACACCGTGCACCCCACATCTCTCCCCTCATGGTACACCAAGCACCCCACATCTCTCCCCCCCCCCGGTACAGCTTGCACCCCACATCTCTTCCTCCATCACAACTCTCCCCCCACACGGTACACCGTGCACCCCACATTTCTCCCTCCACCTTACACTGTGCACCCCACATCACTCCCCCACATGGTAAAAAAGCACCCCACATCTCTCCCCCCATGGTACACTGTGCACCCCACATCTCTCCCCCTATGGTACACCAAGCATCCCACATCTCTCCCCCTATGGTACACCAAGCATCCCACATCTCTCCCCCCTACGTAACACCATGCACCCCACATCTCTTCCCCCATACGGTACACCGTGTACCCAACATCTCTTCCCCCCACATCTCTATCCCCCTGTGAAAGATCCTCAGTGCGCCAACACCACTTTGGCTCACACCTGAGTCTTCTTTCATATAAACCACACTCACCGCCAGTGAGTGCCGGGTTCACAAGATAAATACAAGACAAGCTTTCTAAATTTTATATATTTATTAACCCCTAAATGGGTCAGTATTAACATCTAACACATGCAGTTCAGAACAGATATGTAGATATATGCAAGCATCAACAGTTACTAGTTACAAGATACAGTGCAATGAAATAAAAAGGGCATAAAAGTGAAATAGTTACTTTACCACACATCTCCTGGATGTGGCTCTATAGTCCAACACTCACACATGGCATGTGGAGATCACCAGTGGAGGCAGCGGCATTACCTCTTAACATGTGGCATCACAGTATATTCTAGCCTGCATGCTCTCATCACAGTCTCTCAGTAAACTCTTGTAGTCTGTCTCTAAAAATCTGTAGTCTGTGATGGTTTTAGTATTCTCTTGTAGTCTCAGCCTAATCTCCTCCCATTGCCTCTTACCTCATCTTTTATACCCTTTATGCAACCTCCCAGAATGAGGTCACCGGCGGCAGCAAGACTGATTGAATCATGCACTCAAGTCCAGATTCTTTGTAAAGAGCTGAGACCAAGTGGAATGATACAATGTTATCAACCAGGTCTGATCTACCTGCACAATGCATGTTTCTTTGATCACTCAGGGCTGTGTATGAATTCAATGGAGCCCTGCTGAGATGGATACAAAGCCCTATTGTTCCAGTGCTGCTACTACTGCCAATATACCTATGATTATGGCTGCGCAACTTATGAGTAAAGAGATATGCTACCCAGAGACCAAAATACAGCTTTGAGTTATAGCCATATTTAAGCAGAATCATCACACCTCCCCCTTTAGATGGGGCTTGTAGGAAGTAGGGGCCTGTGCCCCTCTTCTGAAAGCACCTCCAGCTTCTCAGGCTCTGGCCCCAAGGCTCCCTCACCTCCCCCCGGGGTCCCAGCAGACTCGGGCCTTGTCAGACTCCGAGGGTGGTTGAGCGCCACGCCCCTTCAATATGTCCAGACTAGGGTCAGCTTGGACAGCATCTCTGAACTCTTGGCTGGAGTGAGACAAAAGAGAGGTGCATGTTACATAGCTGCTGGACCCTTCTGGCTCTCTAGTCTGACTAGGGACGCTTCTAAGGCTCAGGCCCTGATCCACGTACACTTGGCTACCTCCTGCCTGTTCTGGGTCCGCTTTCTGAGTACTGGCATCCTGTGGAGCCACACTCATGACCCCAGGTCTTTGGGATACCAGCTTAGAGACCCCATCCCGGCGGTCTCTCAGGGTCTCTCTCACCCTAGCCGCTAGTTGGGGGAGTTCTAGGGGATTATGCACCTCCCCCTTTGCTTCCAAACCTACATCCTGTTCCTCCTGTACTTGGGTGGGTGATGGTGATACCTTGGGCAACTGACTGAGATCATACTTCCCCAAACCATCCCCCCACAATACATTGACAGGTAATACATTTGATATACCCCCTTCTTGGATCACACCTCCAGTACCCCATGCCATCTGCACTTGGGCCATGGGCACTCCTGGAATAGAACTGGACAGAAGAGACGTGTATGTCTCATACCGGCCGGACTCCTCCGGCTTCAAGGGAGTGAGGCTAGTCATGGCGGTCTCAGCACCAACTCCAGGTGGTGTAGCACTCTGGCTGCGGGTTAACACCGCACTACCAGCAGTCCGTCCCTCACCTGGATCAGCCATGAGATCCACATAGCCTACCTGACCACCTGGCACATGGTCAGCAGTTGGGTGCTTATCGGATGCACTGGGCAAAATAGTAGAAGTCGCTTCCAGTGACTCAGAAGAGCTACCCTGTACACTTTCACAACAAGCATTGGCAATTACATTGACAGTACCTTCATTAGCAATTGTTAATTCACACCGGGCCTTAATGAGATCTGTGGTAGACATATTAACAAGCTGGGAGGGAGACGCCCCCGCAGATGTGGGTGTGTCTACAGACAAGGTCTCACTGGCTCCTAGCACGGGGGTAAACAAAGCATCAATAACATTTTTGCTGAGCTGGGTTGCAGGAAGCTCATTTGCATCTTCCCTGCTCTCAGCTGAAGGCAACTCATTAGCATTTACACTTACTGCCATGGGAAGTATCTCAGAGGGGGGGTTACGGGCCCTCTCTGCAGATATGACAGACACATTATCAACATTAATCATAGACAGTTTATCACAGTAAATTGGGGTGCTCCCCACCCCATATTGGGACATCATAGGACCTAAATCAGTTCCCAACAGTACATTAGCCGGCAAATCAGTCAATAGTCCCACAGTCTGCATTCCTTTTCCTGCACCCCCGTCCAGATACACAGATGGGCCACCTGCTGTGGCTTGGGAAGCAGGGAAGTTCTCAGGGCGGTTGGGGCACTCCTCCTTGAAATGTCCTGTCTGGTTACAGGCATAGCCCCGCCGCACCTCCCCTTGGGGTTTGGGGGAGGTCACCCGGGCGCCCAGAGTTCTTGGGACAGGGGAGGGACCACCCGGGGCATAGTTTGTCTCACCCGACCTGACGACAGACGGCTGTGGTGAACTCCAGTCTGGCTTCTCCTTCCAACTTGAGGGTCTCTGCAGGGTTGTTGGAGTTTGCGCAGGGGCGGTTTGTGCCTGCTGGGAGAGCTCCATCCTTTTGAGCTCAAGCTGATACTGCCGCTCAGCCTGCCGTTCTGCTGCCTCACGATCAACCTGCCGTTCTGCTTCCTCACGATCAGCCTGCCGTTCTGCGGCCTGCCGTTCTCGTTCTGCTGCCTCACGATCAGCCTGCCGTTCTGCGTCCTGCCATTCTTGTTCTACAGCTTCCAGAAAACGGCAAAACACCTGCAGGTATGTGTTAGGGTCACTGGTGCCTACTTGCTGCAGGGCCATTTGCCAGTATGAAGCCATTCCCCTGACAAGGCTGGGGCTACTGGTCCCTTCTGGTTAAGTAATCCTTGGGACCGGGCTGCTTGCAGCACTTCCTGGCCTAGCCCCAAAATCAGGACTCTGCTCGATTCTCTGCATGGCTGTGGCTGCCTCCATTACAGCCATATGCTCAGGATCTCCAAAAGCCTGGTTCTGCAGTTCTGGGGCTCTGCTTCTGAGCCCACTAGCCATCCACTGGTATTTGCCAAATAAAAGATAGGATAGAATACAAAGAGTAAGGGAGGGGAACAGCACTGTATCAAACTTTCACTGTATCTTAATGCTTGCTTTAATACCGAGGTTGTCTCATAGGATTACCACAATCCCCAGCGTCTGAGTGATAAAGGTCACCAACACACGCTGTTTATCCTAAGATCCCACCACGCTGCCACCAATGTGAAAGATCCTCTGTGCGCCAACACCGCATTGGCCCACACCTGAGACGTCTTTCATAAAAAAAAAACACTCACCGCCAGTGAGTGCTGTGTTCACAGGATAAATACAAGACAAGCTTTCTAAATTTTATATATTTATTAACCCCTAAATGGGTCGGTATTAACATCTAACACATGCAGTTCAGAACAGATATGTAGATATATACAAGCATTAACAGTTACTAGTTACAAGATACAGTACAATAAAATAAAAGGGAATAAAAGTGAAATAATTACTTTACCACACATATCCTGGATGTGGCTCTATAGTCCAACACTCACACATAGCATGTGGAGTTAACCAGTGGAGGCTCCTAGTAGCAGCATCACACAGCATTCCAGCTTGCATGCTCATCACAGTATATCCCAGTAGTCTCACAGTGGTCTCATCATAGTTTCTCTCAGTGGTAGTCTCATCATAGTAATCTCCCAGTGGTAGTCTCAGCCCAATCTCCTCCCACTGACCTCTTACCTCATCTTTTATACCCTTGATTACACCACCCAGAATGAGGTCACTGGCGACGGCAAGTCTGATTGATTAATGCACTCAAGTCAAGATTCTTTGTATGGAGATGTGACCAAGTGGAATGACACAATGCCTTCTATATGTTATCAACCATGTCTGATCAACAGCCCAGGCTGAACAATGCATATTTATTTGATCATCCAGGGCTGTGTAGGAATTCAATGGAGCCCTTCTGGGATGGATACAAAGCCCTATTGTTACAGTGTTGCCTCTACTGATAACATACATCTAGGATTAGGGCTGCGCACATTATGAATAAATGGGAGGAAGAGGGAGATACGATACCCAGAGATCAAAATACATCTTTGAGTTATAGCCATATTTAAGTGGAATCATCACAAGGCCGTTATGTGCCGGGGATACTCCAGCAGGCAACGGCCTATTTATATATATTTTAAAAACTTATCCTCACCTACCTCCAATGCCTTGATGCAGCCGCCGCCTCCTCCTCTTCTTGTCCGCGACGTCTGCGTTTCAGCGTAGGAGGCGCGATGACATCATGTATCGCCGCCTGCGCTGACATGCAGAGGTCTTGTAAACCAGCCCAGGACAGGTATCGCGCAGCTTTGTTTTTTTGTTTTTTTAAGCGGCCTGTCCTGGGCTGGTTTACATTAAATAGACAATAAAAAATGCCGCCCCCCAGACAGTGACGGACAGTGCCGCCTGAGGCGGCCGCCTCACTTCGCCTCATTAGCGGTGCACCCCTGTGGGCCAGATAAGTACCGGGCCGGATAACAGAAGGCAGCGGGCCGGATTCGGACCATGGGCCTTGTGTTTGACACCCGAGCTTTAGGTGGAGAGTGACAAGAACATTGCTTTAGAGCAAGGATGTGACCAACTTCCCGGTGTCCCTTTGGAAACGCTCTTCCTTATGAAGAGACTTAGATATATTAGGATTAAAACATATATTGGAAGCAGGAAGTCTGGAGAGTAGACCCCAAACCTTCTTCTGAGGGGGGACCTTCCCAAGGCCCCCTGCCCAGGTATTCCAGAATGGAATTTTCCAGTATAACCTGCTGCAGTGCAGGAATAGAATGGGTTGTGAGAATCTGTCTTTTGGTGGGCGAAGAATTCGTCCGTATAACCCCGCTGTACTTATCTGCAAGACCAAAGTTCTTGGATCTTCTCCTGCAACAGGAGAGAAAAAATGGGAGAGACATCCCCCAACAGGAGTACTTGCCGCCACAGGAGGCGAAAAGTTGGCGTCAAAGCCAGGCTTCTTTCTGTCCCCTTCCTTGGGAAACTTACATCCAGCCCCTCTGGGCTGATATCTAGCACGCCTCTGATATTGGAACGTAGATTGAGGCGGCTACGCTGATAACTTCTGCCCCGGCCAGAAGGTCCTGCTTTCCCTTTAAAGGACTGTGGAAGGCACTTATCCTTTTAATCACAAGACCTTCCATGACATCGTCCAGGCCTCTGCTAAAATGTTTACCCAGCTCGAGGGTAGGGAGCAGGGGCGTAACTACCGGGGTAGCAGTGGTAGCGACTGCCACAGGGCCCGGAACATTACGGGGCCCGGAGCCCTGTGGCAGTCGCTACCACGAACCCCACAATCACTGCTATCGTTATACTCCAGGGTATGTTCGCCTTGGGGCCCAGCCATTCCTAGTTACGCCACTGGTAGGGAGCATACGTTATACTTGGACACATTGTCCGATCCCCGAGGTTTCAACCATAATGGCCTTCTAGCAGCTGTAGAGAAGGCCCTAGATTTCGCAGGCTTCTTGACCTGGTATACGGAAACTTCTGCTAGATACTCTCTTATTTGCTACCTCATTGGAGGCAATGTCCACGGAAGCCTGAGCAGAGGCCGAGGATTAAGCCTTCCTAAGGGTACATTCCAAGCGACTATGTATAGAGATCTGGAGATTGCCTGTCAAAGTTTTATCCAGTTTTGCGTCCACTTGGAAGGCCCTTGGCCCCCTATAGGTGGAACTAGAGGCTTCCCCAAGTTCAACATCACGGTCGCCTGACCAGATGGACTTCAGCAGCCTAGGCATCCTTACCTTAAAGGGGTTGTGCAGGATAACATTTTTTTTTAATTACACCGGGGCAGGTGAAAAAAAAAAAAAAACAACTTTCTCTCCTGTCCCCAGTGTCTCATAGCGTGGTTCGGCCTGCAGCTCTGTTTTCTTCCAGCACAAGTTCCCCCAGCATGTGACTATCTGTGACATCACGTGACCCCTGAGGCCAATCAGCAGCCTAAAGGAAGGGACCTGGGATGTCACAGCCAGTGAAGACTTCCGGCAAAAGAAGACAGCGGAGCAGCAGGACCAGACCGTGCTGGGACCTGCTGACACCGAAGCACCGGGGAAAGGTTAGTATGTTTAGTATGTTTTTTTTTTTGTTTGTTTGTTTTTTTTTGGGGGGGGGGGAATTCACCTCCCCCAGATTAATTAGAAAAAAGACAAAAATTATACTGGACAACCTCTTTAAAGTGTGGCGCATTAGGGGATATTAAAGGGTTTGTCAGGCATAATTTGTTATGGTTTATCCTCAGGATAGGCCATAAACCTGTCTGTTGGGGCTGCCCCGGCCGTCAGCTGTAGGGAGCCACTTCTGGCGCCTGTCCTGTACACAATACAGGGCCAGAAGCAGAAAGCTCTGTCCACTGTATATTAGCCGGGCACCTTCACTGCATCTCAGCACTTATTGAAGTCAGTGGGAGCTGAGTTGCAGTGAAGGCGCTGGGCGACTAAACAGTGGATGGAGCTTTCTGCTTCCGGCCCTGTGTTGTGTACAGAACGGGTGCTGGAAGTGGCTCTGAACAGCTGATGGGGCCATGTGTCAGACCCCTACTGATCAGGTATTTATGTCCTATCCTGAGCATTGGCCATAAAAAAGATTAAACCTGGACAATCCCTTTAATATGCATCACACAGTTTAATGTCCCCCCCATAGGATGTTAGCCTCCATCACTGCTCCCACACAATATAATGACCAGTGAAGAGGCCACCGTATGGGGGACCAGTGAAGTGGCCATAAAAAAATTTGGCCTGGACAACCCCGTAAAAGAGGTTGTCCATAAACTGGAGCGACCACTGTGGCAGACGCCAGGGAGGTGTAAAAATAAAAAAATTTCAAAATTTCTGGAAATCCTGTACCTAATTAGTCTTCACAGTCTCATGAGGTGCAGGACTCCCAGCAAGGAGTCACCAGCACGAGACTGAATGGACCCTGGCAGCGGACAACGGAGCGCCGGGGACAGGTGAGTATGCTTTTTTATTTATTTATTTTTTATTTTACACCTCCAGCATGGGACATGGGTTCCGCCAATTCCTGGACAACCTCTTCAAAGGATTTATCCATCCTTCTAATATTGATATCCTGTCCTTAGGATAGGCCAGCAATATTACATCTGTGATGATACAACAGCCAGGACCTCTGCAGATCAGCTTTTCCAGGACAGTGTGGCTACAGGTAACAATTCTAGGAGCCACGCTGTTCACTTGCCATACAGGGTGTTGCAGTGGGTTTAGGTAGTGCAGTGGTGCACATGGTATGGCGGGTGAGCAGCATGGCTCCTGACATGTTATTACCTTTAGCCGCCCTGTCTCGGTACCGCTGATCTGCAGGGGTCCTGATGGTGGGCCCCTAGAAGCAATTCCACTGGTGGGCCCTAGACATCCAAGTCTGACACTGCCTGAAGCATAAGCTCTGCTGAAGAGCTCAGCCAGGCAGGAGATACATAGAGGTTTATTTTAACCCTGCAATAAAGCCTCCAAGTTCAGAAACTGACACATACTGAATGCACAGCCTGCCCAGCCGCAAACATCTCACCTGAGATCAGACAAGGGCAGGCACACCCAGCCCAGAATGGCCACAGACAGAGAGCGCAGCAGGGAGAAACAAGGAAGCCTTAGGAATAAAGAAACTCCCAAGGAAAAAGATGAACAGCTGAAAGAGGAGAAAAAAACTTACAAAAATGTAGTTAACCCCCAAATCCTTAAGAAAAAATGGGAGGACAAAGAGCCTCCCTCCACCTGTCCAACACACAGGACAGAAAAAAACAGAGTGAAGGGAGGTCTCCTTGGCCTCTTATAAGGGAGTATCATTTAATTAATTATGTAAATTAAAAATTCCGCCTGTCCTACCAGCACACAGGGGCAGAGATACCCCATATTGTGCTGCTGTTGGACGTAAAGGGAATCTATCAGTATGTCTTTGGAGTGTGGGAGGAAACCCACGCAAATACGGGGAGAACATACAAACTCCTTGCAGATGTTGTCCTTGGCAGGACTCGTACCCAGGACTACAGCACTGCAAGGCTGCAGTGCTAACCACTGAGCCACTGTGCTGCCCATGAGTGGGGGTGAATATTGTTTGCAAAGTTTGTGACACAGTTATGTAATGTACTACTACGCTATGACTACCTACTGCAGCATGCCCCGCTTAATTAGACAGTTTACATGTAGGCCAGGACCCCACGTTGCGTAAACGCGGCGGTTTCCCTACAGGTATAATGGAACCAGAAAGTCCACAGCCTGCGGTTTTTCCCACAGTGCTTTTTCGCTGTGGCTCGCTACATGGGGCCTTAGCCTTAAAGGGGAAAACGGTAGGAAGAATGTCAGAATTCATTACTACATTAATTTCTGCAGAAAGCCGGCAGCTAGCCATGAGTTGTATACCATTATAGGGGATATCTCCACCACACCCAAATATGGATGTATAATGAGCTATGTGCAAATAAGCAGGGCTTCAAACTCATCCACACTATGCAGTTAGTTGCTGTGATTTTTATTGACAGTCAAAATTAATTGACATTTATAGTGTGTAGGTACACCTTCCCCTAGTTCATGGACCGGAGTAATATAGATCTCCAGTTCAAAGAATGGCAATTGTAGCCCCTAAAGTATAATGTATATCAATATAGCCATTTATATTAAGCAGCCCAAGTTTATGAGGCTGAATATTGCAAGCACAGCTGAGGAGATAAGTATAAAGCCAGTGACGTAACTAGGAATGGCTGGGCCCCAAGGTGAATATTTGACCTGCCCCCCCCCCCCCCCCGAATTCATTTCTACAGAAAGTCGGCAGCTAGACATGAGTTGTATGCCATTGGGCTATATTGGGGGCATAAATAGTATTGTGGAGTGAATCTATCCCTGTATGAGATGACTGGCTTCATCTAGGCCCCAGAAGGAGCCAGTCATTGTATTTATTCCTTCCATATATCCCCTACAATGGCATACAAATTGTGGCTATCTGCAGAAACGAATGCAGTAATGAATGCTGACACAGTTACCAGCAATATATGCTATTCCTGTGCACTGGCTGAATTGTGAGACTTGATCAGAGCTTTATACTTACCTCCTCCACTGTGCTTGCAATATTCAGCCTCATAAACTAGAGCTGCTTAATATAAATAGCTATATTCATATACAGTATACTTTAGTGGCTACAACCACCATTCTTTGAGCTGGAGATATATATTACCCTGGCTCATGAACTAGGGGAAGGTGTACCTGCACACTATAAATGTTAAAAATAAATTTTGAGTGTCAGTAAAAATCAGAGCAACTAACTGCATAGTATGGATAAGTTTGAAGCCCTGCCCATTTGCACACGACTCTTTACATATCAATACCTGGGTGTGGTGGAGCATAAACATATAGGGGGTTTTATTATTATACCCTGGGGTCTCTTTAGACCCCACGGTATAATAAGCGGAGGCTCAGGAGAGGTGACTAAACATAAAAAATAATGTTACTCACCTTCCCTGGACTCAGGCACGGCTCCCTGTTCTCTTCAGCATTTCTGCCTGATGTCAAAGACTACTGATAGGACCTCTGGGGTTACGTTGGCGTCATGACACATAATGATGCCAATGTAACCCCTAAAACCCTATCATCGGTCACTATCATCAGGCAGAAGCGTCGAAGAGAACAGGGAGCCCAGGGAAGGTAACATTTTTTTTTTGTATCTCATATTTTGTATTTCATATGTTTGATCAACTCTCCTAGGCCTCCACTTATGCTATGAGTAAGAGACCTATGTCTTGAAACCCGTAAACAATGCTATCCACAAATCTCCCATTTTTTATTATTATTTTTGTAACACTCTTTTTTTAAGAGAATACTGCATTAAAAGCTAAATTTTAGATTTAATTGTTGCTGATGCTAGATTTTTTTTTACCATCTATTCGTTTGCATGATTCTAAACCTTGAAGTCCAGGTTTTCTAGTCCGAGCATCTCAAGGAGCAGTTTTCACATATCCATGCAATGGAAAGGGTCAGGTGAAAAACTCACACGTCTGATCCCTAGTTATATCCAATGGATATATAAGTTTCAGCATGTAAATATGCCCTGAGTTTCCTGCCTTTGTGTATACGATTTTTGTTGTTTTTTTTCTTGTAATCCCTCATGTGTTTATTTATTTATTTGTATTTTTTTATTCATTTGTCTAATAAATTATGTTAATTATTTTTACTTTTGTGTGGGCATGATTTTGTTGTTTTTTGATTCATTACTTGACCTGCACACTTTTGGTTATTAACCCCTTCAAGACCGAGCCCAAAAATGCGTTAAGGACCAGGCCTCGTTTTTCAAAACTGACATGTGTCACTTTATATGGCAATAACTTTGAGACGACTTAACTTACACAAGTGATTTTGAGATTGTTTTTTCATGACACATTGTACTTCATGTTAGTGGTAAACACTAATGAATATTTTTGTATTTATTTATAAAAAAATAGGAAATTTGATGGAAATTTTGAAAAAAAAATCGCAATTTTCAAAATGTGAAATGCTCTGCTTTTCAGACAGATAGTCATACCACCCAAATACATTAATACATATTATCTACCATATCTCTGCTATATATCGGCATCATTTTTTAATCGTCCAGTAATTTATTTTGGATGTTAGAAGGCTTACAAATGTAACAGCGATTTTGCAGATTTACAAGAAAATTTCCCAAACTAATTTTTCAGGGACCACTTCAGTTCTGAAGAGGATTATAATGGCCTATATATTAGAAACCCCCATAAATGACCCCATTTTCAAAACTGCACCCCTCAAATAATTCAAAATAACATTTGGGAAGTTTGTTAACCCTTTAAGAATTTCACTGTAATTAAAACAATATGGAGGTGAAATTTAGACATTTAATTTTTTCCCACTAATTCCTTAATTTAGCCCTAAAATTAACACATTCACAAAGGGTTAAAGGAGAAAATGCATCTCACAGTTTGTTATGCAATTTCTCCCGAGCACGGAAATACCCCACAAGTGGGTGTAAACTGATGTTTGGGCGAATGGCAGCACACGGAAGGGAAGGAGTGACACTTGGCATCTGAAAAGCAGATTTTGCTGGAATAGTTTTCAGGTGCCATGTCACATTTGCAAAGCCCCTAGAGTACCAATACAAAGGAAACCCCCCAAAAGTTACCCCATTTTGGAAACTACACCCCTCACAGAATTCATCAGGGGGTATAGTGAGCATTTTGACCTTACAGCTGTTTCACAGATTTTACTAACACTGGGATGTATAAATGAAACATTACTAAAATGTCACTTTATCCCCAAAGTTTTCATTTTCACAAGGGGTTAAAGGAGAAAAAGCACCCCACAGTTTGCAAAACAATTGCTCCTGAACACGGCAATACCCCATATGTGGTTGTAATCTGCTGTATGGGTACATGGCAGGGCTCAGAATGGAAAAAGCGCTATTTGGCTTTTGGAAGGTGGATTTTGGTGGAATAATTTTCAGGTACCATGTCGCATTTGCAGAGCCCCCAAAGTACCAATACAGTGGAAGCCCCCTAAAAGTGACCCCATTTTGAAAACTACACCCCTCACAGAACATATCAAGGGGAATAGTGAGCATTTTAACCCTACAGCTGTTTCACAAATTTTATTAACATTGGGACATTAAAATGAAAAATTACTTTTTTTCCAATAAACCGCCAATTTAGCCCCAAATTTTTCATTTTCACAAGAGGACAAAGGAGAAAAAGCTCCCCAAAGTTCGTTACACAATTTCTCCTGAACACAGAAATGCCCCATATGTGGTTGTAATCTGCTGCATAGGTACATGGCAGGGCTCAAAATGGAAAGAGCGCTATTTAGCTTTTGGAGGGCAGATTTTGCTGGAATAGTTTTCAGGTGCCATGTCGCATTTGCAGAGCCCATAAAGTACCAATACAATACAAACCCCCAAAAAGTGACCCCATTTTGAAAACTACACCCCTCATAGAATTTATCTAGGTGTATAGTGAGCATTTTGACCTCACAGCTATTTCACAGATTTTTTGACTTAGAGACGTAAAAATGTAAAATTACTTTTTTCCAATAAACCGTCCATTTAGCGACATATTTTTAATTTTTACAAGTTGTTAAAGAAGAAAAAGCTCCCCACAGTTTGTTACACAATTTCTTCTGAACACAGAAATGCCCCATATGTGGTCATAAAATGCTGTAGGGGTACATGGAGGGGCTCAGAATGGAAAGAGCGCTATTTGGCTTTTGGAGGGCAGATGTGGCTGGAATAGTTTTCAGGTGCCATGTCGCATTTGCAGAGCCCCTAAAGTACCAGTACAATGCAAACCCCTCAAAAGGGACCCCATTTTAGAAACTACACCCCTCAAGGAATGTATCAAGGGATATTATGATTTTGAGCCTAAAAATTAATGTAAAAAGTGAAAATTAAAGTTTTTAAAGAAATATCCAATTTCAGTGCCTAATACGTTGCGGCCACTTTGTGGCATCAGAGACATGAACTCCTAAAACTATTAAGTGGGCTATCCCGGGAGGAAAAAATTAAATATGTGGGTATAAACTGCTGCTTGGGCACTCAGCAGGGCTCAGAAGGGAAGGAGCACTGTGTTTTTTTAGCTTTTGGAGTACTTTCTCGTCGCCATGTTGTTTTTGCAGAGCCCTGGAGGTGCCAGTAAATTGGAATTCCCCAAGAAGTGACCCCCATTTTGTAGGGGCAATTTTAGGGTCTCTGCAAATGTGACATGGCGTCCAAAAAACCAACAATCTAAATCTGCGCTCCAAAAGCACATAGCGCTCCTTCACATCTGCGCCCTGCTGTGTGCCCAAATGACAGTTTACGCCCACATGTATGACACTGGTGTACCCAGGATAACGTACTTAATGCCATATGTGGGTATAAACTGCTGTTTGGGCACAGCCGGGCACAGAAGGGAAGGAGCGCTATTTTGGTTTTTGGAGCACAGTTTGCTTTTTGGACACCATGCCACTTTTACAGAGCCCATGAATTGCCAGTAAAGTGGAATCCGCAGACTTGTGACCCCATTTTGGAAACTATACCCTTCAAGGGATTTATCAAGTGGGGTAGCGAGCATTATTAACCCTTAAGTGTTGCATTCTTTTAATTTCCAGAAATGAATGCACAGCTGATAATGAAAAGTTAAAAATGAAATTTTTCTATAGATACGCCATTTCAGTGCCCAATATGTTGTGCCCAGTTTATGTCTGCACAGACACACACTCCAAAAACTGGTGAGCGGGGATCCCGGGCACAACAGCTTTTGGAGCGTTCATCTCTGATACAAGCCGGGCACAACATATTACGTACTGAAATGACGTATTCCTGGATAAATTGTCATTTTCACCTTTCACCATCAGCTGCGTATTCATTTATGGATAATAAATTATAGCAACACTTGGGGGTTAAAAATGCTCACTGTACCCCTGGATAAATTCCTTCAGGGGTGTAGTTTCCAAAATGGGGTGACATGTCAGGGGATTCCACTGTACTGGCATTTCAGCTCTGCAAAAGTGCAATGGCGTCCAAAAATCAAATAGCGCTCCTTCCCTTCTGTGCTCGGCTGTGCCCAAACAGCAGTTTATACCCACATATGACATTAAGTACGTTATTCTGGGTACAACAAGTGTAATACATGTGGGTATAAACTGCAGTTTGGGCACACAGCAGGGCACAGAAGAGAAGGAGCGCTATGTGGCTTTTGGAGCGCAGATTCAGATGTTTGGGATCTGGATGCCATGTCATGTTTGCAGAGCCTCTAAAGTACCAGTAAAGTGGAATCCCCTAGGGAATTACCCCATTTTGAAAACTGCACCCCTCAAAGAATTTATTAAGGGGTGTAACGAGCATTAGTATCCCAGACGTGACTGCATAACGGATGGGGAAAAGTGAATATGTAAGCTGTGTGGAGTACATTGGGAACACTAAATTCCCTACTATTTCCCCAGTAGTTCCTATTATTGGGGAGGTCACTCTGGGGGTCACTTCTGGTTTATTATCCCTTGTAAGCTCTAAATCTGGTTTGTCCCCTGATATCCGCTCGCACAGCTTATACATTCCCCTCCTGCCGCAGCCAGTTATGTTCTAATGATTTGGCGATTTTTTGGGGTTTTTGTCTTCACATTGTACGAGCTATATTTTCTTTATTTCTCTGGTGATGTAGCCATATGAGGGCTTGTTGTTTGCAGTATGAGATGTATTTTTTTAATGACATCATTTTAATTAAATAAAATATTATTAAATAAATTTTATTAACTCTTTCTTGGTGGATTAAAAAACAACCCCATCAATTCTGGCACTGTGTTTTACCTTTTTAATTTTTCACCATGCAGCATAGAGCATAAGTAACATGTTATCTTTATTCTGCGGGTCGGTACGATTACGGTGATACCTCATTTATACTGTTTTTTTTATGCAATACCAATTTTGCAGAACAAAAACCCATTTGGGGACGTAAATCAATTTATTTTGCATCTCCATCTTCTAAGATGCGTAGCATTTTTATTTTTCAGTTTAGAGAGTTGGTTTAGGGCATATTTTTTGCTGGAAAACCTGTGCTTTTTATTGGTACTGTTTTGGGGTACATATGACTTTTTGATCACTTTTTATGGCATATTTTGTAAGGTGAGATGGCGAAAAATCATTACTTTTGGCGTTTTTTTTGCATTTTTTTTTCCCCGACGTTCACCGTGTACATTAAATATGGTTTCAGTTTTATTGTACAGGTTGTTACGGACGCGGCGATACCAAATATGTATTGTTTTTATTAATTTTTAGGTTTATTTTTTATATAATTCATTTTATATAGGAAAAGGGAATTTTTGGGGCTTTATTCTTTTATTAATTTTTTTTTCACATACTTTATTTATTTATTTTTTCACTTTTTTTTACTTTCTCAATTGTCCATTAGGACACCTGAGCCAGAGATGCTTTGATCTCTGGCTCAGTACTATAGGCTGCAAGACACAAGCATACAAGTGTCTTGCAGTCTATACAGGAAGTCAGCGCTATGGAAACACAGCGCTGACTTCCGCAGGTCTCGGCAGGATCAACCAGGTAGTGGGGTCTCCAGGCAGCCTGGGGTCACTGGGCAGACCCCGGGCTGCAGATTATAGATATCGGCACCCCCCGATCTCGCCGAAGAGGGTGCCGGGGGGGCGGCAAGATGGCGGAACCCCTTGGATGCCGCGGTCGCTATTGATCACGGCATCTTAAGGGTTAAACAGCGGGGATCGGTGTTATCACTGGTCCCCGCTGTTTCAGCGGGAGCCTGGCTGTCAAATACAGCCAGGCTCCCGCGGTGATCGCACGGGCTCTGCTTCTGAGCCCGCTCGATCACCGTCACGTACCTGTACGTGGGGATGCGATAACTAATCACATTCTCCCACGTACATGTACGTGAGAATGCGTGAAGGGGTTAATTGGTTATTGGACCATTTTTTTGATTTAGCATGTAAATATGGTAACAGAGTAAATGCATATACAGTGGGGAAAAAGTATTTAGTCAGTGACCAATTGTGCAAGTTCTCCCACTTAAAAAGATGAGAGAGGCCTGTAATTGACATCATAGGTAGACCTCAACTATGAGAGACAAAATGAGAAAACAAATCCAGAAAATCACATTGTCTGATTTTTAAAGAATTTATTTGCAAATTATGGTGGAAAATAAGTATTTGGTCACCTACAAATAAGCAAGAATTCTGGCTCTCACAGACCTGTAACTTCTTCTTTAAGAGGCTCCTCTGTCCTCCACTCATTACCTGTAGTAATGGCACCTGTTTGAAATTGTTATCAGTATAAAGGACACCTGTCCACAACAGTCACACTCCAAACTCCACTATGGTGAAGACCAAAGAGCTGTGAAAGGACACCAGAAACAAAATTGTAGACATGCACCAGGCTGGGAAGACTGAATCTGCAATAGGCAAGCAGCTTGGTGTGAAGAAATCAACTGTGGGAGCAATAATTAGAAAATGGAAGACATACAAGACCACTGATAATCTCCCTCGATCAGGGGCTCCACACAAGATCTCACCCTGTGGGGTCAAAATGATCACAAGAACGATGAGCAAAAATCCCAGAACCACATGGGGGGACCTAGTGAATGACCTGCAGAAAGCTGGGACTAACATAACAAAGGCTACCGTCAGTAACACACTACGCCGCCAGGGACTCCGATCCTGCAGTGTCAGACGTGTCCCCCTGTTAAGCCGAGTGATAGTAAGAAGGAGGATGAGGAGAAGCAGAGGTACCGCTTGATACCGCAGACGTTCGCCAACTGCCTACAGGCGTTTGCCATCTTGGAGAGTGTCATCAGCGAGAAGGAGCCGGAGCACTGCTCGGCCTTGTTCCATTACATGGATGCGGTGGGGGAGGCGCATCATTTGTATGGGGGGCTCGCGTGGCTTAGCAGTTTCGGCAGCTGTGCGGCCTGGGCTGCGTTGGGACGATAAGGACATTGCATTCTGGATGCGGATTATGTCGGCACCAAATGCGAAGTCCTTTCATGGGGGCGCCGGGGATTTGAGACCCTCGGCCGGAATCTCGGCGTCCCAGTGTAAAGGTTTCTGTTGGCAATTCAACAGAGGGCAGTGCAAGTTTGGTGCAATCTGCCGCTTCAAACATGAATGTTCGGGGTGTGGGGGCTCTCACGGCCTTAACAAATGCTTTAAGCTTGGAAAGGGCATGCCGGGAGATGCTGTTGAGAAAAGGGAGGACACCAATGAGGGTCGAGGCTATGCGTCCGTTTCGAAGTAGATATCCGGATTGGGGGGCGGACGCTTTGTTAGCCGGGGATTTAAGGAGGATTTCCACATCCCGTTTGATGCTGAGGCCCCCGCTTTCTGGCCGAGTAATTTGAAGTCCGCTAGGGAACGACCCTAGGTGGTGGGGGTTAAGTTGATGAGGGAGGTGGAACTGGGTAGGATGGCGGGCCCCTTTTTGGAGCATTTATGTGTGTCTCCCTTAGGGGTTATGCCCAAGCAGGAGACGAATAAATTCCGCCTCATCCATCATCTGTTATTTCCAGCGTGGGTGTCTGTTAATGACGGCATTGACCCATCCTTTGATCAGGCGGTGGTGTTGGTGTATCGTGCGGGCCTGGGGCCCTTATGGCCAAGACTGATATCGAAGCGGCATTCCAGTTGTTGCCAGTGCATCCCGAGAGTTTCCATCTGCTTGAGTGCATGTGGGAGGATAGGATTTTTGTTGACTGTTGCCTGCCCATAGGATGTTCCATCTCCTGTGCCTTCTTTGAAACCTTTAGTTTGTTTCTGGAGTGTGTGGTGAGGGACGTCTCTGGGCTGTCCTCTGTCATACATTACCTGGATGACTTTCTGTGTGTTGGTCCTAAGGGTTCTACTAATTGTTTGGTGCTACTGCACACTGTTGAGCGGGTGGCGGAGTTGTTCGGGGTCCCTTTGGCCCCTGACAAGATGGAGAGCCCCGCAACTGTCATGAGATTCCCGGGCATTGAATTGGACTCCGTGCTCATGGAATCACGACTTCCCTTAGACAAGTTAGATGACCTGAGGGCGACGGTGTGGGAGTTTCAAGGGTTACGGAAGGCGTGCTTGCGGGAGGTGCAGTCGTTGCTCGGAAAACTGAACTTTGCCTGTCAGATTATGCTGATGGGTAGGGTTTTTTGCCGCCATCTGGCAGCGCTGACGAATGGGGTGCGGTCGCCTCATCACTTCGTGCAGTTTACGGCAGAAGTGAGGGCGGACTTGGCCATGTGGGATTCCTTCTTGCAGTATTTTAATGGGAGGTCTCTGTGGCTTGGGTCTGTGGTGAGTAGTGATTTCTTGGATCTGCACACTGACGCGGCTGGGTCTTCTCGTCTTTTGAGTTTCTGTTATTTAGAGCTGTGTTTACTTTGGCTTTTTTCGGAGCTTTTAGAATCGGGTAGTTGGTGAGCGGGTCAGTGGCTGCCCGGGGTGGGCTGCAGTTTGGTGATGTGGAATTGTTTGATGGTCGGGTAGAGTGTCGCTTGAGGCGTTCAAAGACTGATCAGGCGGGTAGGGGCCGGTTGGTAGTTTTGCACGCTATTCCTGGCTGCGCGGGTTGTCCAGTGGCTGGGGTTGCGGGTTTTCTGGATGTATTCCTTTTTTTTTGCCATGAGGATGGAGGTTTTGTGCCCATTTTCCAGCGGGCTCTGGGGTTGGTGGGGGTTGACCAGGGCGACTTTGGTTCTCATTCTTTTAGGATTGGGGCAGCTACAGAGGTGTCCCGGTGGGGGTTGGGGGATGATGTGGTCCAGAGGCTTGGGAGGCAGTAATCGGATAGGTTCCGTCTTTACATCCACCCCTTCCTTGTTGCCTGATGTGCGGGGTGGGAGGTTGTGGCCAGTGAGTTGTGGGGGTTCTTTGGGGGTTGTCTGTACTGTAGTTGTTGATGGGTGGTGTTTTTTCTTTTCTTTGTTTTCTGTTTTGTTTGCTTGCAGGACCCTGCCTGATCTGTATTTTTGGCCACTCCTACGTATTCTGGGGTGCTTTATAGGCTGTCGTGAGGCCGGACGGCCGTCAGTTGGGCCTTCCTCAGGATGCGGCAGTGGTGAAATGGATTGGTGTGCGGGGTATGGTGTGGATCCGGGTCATGCCGGATTTTCATTTCTATGCTAGGGTGGATCGTCCTCCTGACGTCGTTGTCTTCCATGTTGGGGGCAACGATTTGGGGGTGCGATCTTCCAGGGAATTAATTCATGATATCAAGTTTGATATGTTGAGGTTGTTGGCCGAGTTTCCGGGGCTGGTGTTGGTCTGGTCGGACATCGTGGCGCGATTGGTTTGGCATCATGCGCAGTCCGTGGGGCATATAGAGAAGACGAGGATTAAGGTTATTAAGGCGGTGACATGTTTTGTGGTTCGAACAGTGGCCTGGTGGTTCGGCATCGTGAGTTATAGTCCCTCTCTTTCGAGAACTTGTGGCATAATGGGGTGCATTTGAATGCCATTGGGACAGATTTGTGGATGCTGGGTTTGAGGGATGCAGTGGAGCAAGTGGTGTTGGTGTAGCGGGCCTCGCAGGCATGAGGTGTCACGCCAGCGAGTCTGTGCCGGGGGGTATGGATGAGAGGCCTAGTTGTGGTGTTGGTAGGATCTCATCCGAGGTATGATGATCCGGTGGTGGAGTCATAAGGCCTGAAAGCTCCCCTGGTTGGGCTAGGGTCCATATAGGGGTTTCAGGCGGAAGGCTGCTAGAGGTCAAAGGTTACCTGAGGCAAGGTTTGTGCGCCTGGGTAATTGGGGGACACCTCTAACTCTTATATAGACAGTTGGGGCAATTTTATAGTTCAGGATGGTTATTATGTAACTTGTTGTTTACAATATTTATTTAATTAATATTCATATGTACTGCCCATTCTGGTGGTATGTTATGTGAATGTTATAGTGTTATGACTATGTTTGTTAAATAAATCGGCCTTATAGGCCAAATTTAAATCCAGCAATGTCTCCTGGTCGATATTGGGGTAAGGTAGTATTGGTGGGGTGGGGGCGGTACATCAAGGGGGTATTTGCATGTTGGTGAGGATCAGAGTGGACTATATTCCTCATCCCCATGTCATGTCTGTGTGGGGAAAGGTGCACACCATAACACATGGAACAGCAATTATGGACAAGGACAATAAATAGTTTTCATGGCCTACTGGGTAAATGTTTTAAGTGACAGCATTCACTAACGCAACAAGACCAGGTGCTAACTCCATTACGTTTGTGCAGGCCCAGTTGCAACACCACGCAGGGCCCATCCACCTTCTCTGGATCCTCCTCTGTGAACCGTTTACCACCACCATCTTCACCAAGGCAAGGCTTTGCTTCCTCTTCTCCTCCACCCCTATCGACACATGGAGCAGCAATAATGGACAAAGACAACACATGGCTTTCATGGCCCATTGGGTCCATGTTGTGAGTGGCAGTGGCCATAGTCCAGAAACACAATAAGCAAGGCCAAGTGCTAGTTCCAGCCCTTTTGTGCAGGCCCAGTTCCAACACAGATCAGGCCTATCTGCTTCCTCTAGATCCTCCTCTCTGGACTGTTTCTCGTCTCCACCATCACCAGTGCAAGCTATTTATCCCACTCCACCTCCCTTGTTTCATGGCTGTAAGGTAAAGTGCTGCTTTACAGTTTTATGAGCCTGGGTCAGACAAGACACACAGCAGAGGAGCTACTCTGCTGTATCCTGCAGCAAGTATCCCATTGGATGGCTCCCTGCCCTAGCATCAATACCGTTGCAGTGCTGCAGTTAGGTAGAATAACATAATATCCCTGCATAGCGCATGTGCTAAATTTGGTGGTGCACTGCTTTAATATATATATATATATATATATATATATATATATATATATATTATAGTGGCTTAAAGGAGGTACTGCTCATGGCCAGAAAAGCGTCTGCGCATTTAGGTCATTCTCATGGGGCTAAAAACGCCCTGGACTAGCAGCGACAAAACAGTCTGCCCCTCATCTGGGACTTTCCAACTTGATGGAATTCCACCTTGGACATGCTGGAGCATCTGTGTGAGCAGCAGAAGGTAATGAATGATTACTGCATTCAACAGACCACAGGGACAATGTGTTATTTTGAGATCCACCATTGGAGGCTCATGAGGGAAGTATTGCCTTGTGAATTTCTTTGAAGATATCACCAAGTTTGTCAGCAGACAAGGAAAAATGGCAGCACTCCAGGTAAATTCAATAATTAGTGACTTTAATCCAAGGCAGGCAACGTTTCGGTCCTCACAGGAACCTTTCTCAAGCAATAATGTGATGGTAACAGCTACTTTATATAGGAAACACAGCAGTACAGTGTGAAAATAGCAATATCAATCAATTAAAATCATTAAGGGACAATTAACGCAACTACGGCAGGAGTAACATACGTTTCTAGTAGTACCCGTTAAGGTTAACTGTTTCTGACATTTAAAGCTACCTACATCTGAATGTACTAGTTGGTCCCCCAAATTCCTATCTCTTCTATATCACAACAATGGAGGAATACGAAACTCTGGTAAATTAACAGCACTCATTCGCAATACACCCCAATGTTTCCGAACTATCTCAGATACTTGATTACTCATATTGTTATGAGTCGATATAAATGGTATCCTATCACCATGTTTCTGTCGGACAGTACCGGACAATAATTGTTCCCTATCAGCCTTCTCTGCCTTATCTCTGTTTTTATTAATAATGTAAGCTGGATATCTTCTTTTCTTAAATTTATGTGTCATACTATTTATGTCACTCTGTAACATATTCAACTGATTATCTATCCTTTTAACACGTAGAAACTGGCTAAGTGGAAGAGAATTTACCATAGCTCTTGGGTGTCCACTTTCATATCTAAGCAAATTATTTTGATCTGTAGGTTTATGAAAAATTTGTGTAGATACTTTGTTTTCATTAAGACTTATCAATACATCAAGAAACTGTAATTGACTTTTAGAAAATGTCACAGTAAATTTAATGTCCGGGTCAATAATAATAATAATAATAGTCCTTTAATAGTCCCACAGTGGGGAAATTCAGTACCATTAAGGTATTGGTAAAACTCCATAAGTTGTATTTCCGTACCTGTCCACAAGAGGAGGACATCATCTATGTATCGCCATCACCTCAATACATGCTCAAAGTGCTGCGACACATAGATGAAGTCCTCCTCCAAAACCGACATAACGATGTTGGCATATGTAGGTGCCATATTTGCCCCCATCGCCGTACCTCTTAATTGTAAATAATAATCATCCCCGAACAAAAAATAATTGTGGGTCAAAACCAGATGCAATAGTTTCAGTATTAAGTCACAAATATATGGTGAATAATCAGAGGTTCTCAATTTTTTCTTAACCGCTTCTACTCCCCTATTATGATCAATTGAAGTATACAAACAAGTCATGTCAAAAGACACCAACATCAAATTACATTCACTTGATATAGGAGTCTCCTGCAACTTACACAAAAAGTCTGACGTGTCTCTAATGAAAGAGGCACCCATGTAGAATCCCCTAAGAACCTTATCCAAGAATATCCCTATATTGGAATACATAGATCCACATCCAGACACAAGTGGTCTACCGGGTGGATTTTCCAAATTTTTGTGTATTTTTGGTAATATATATATTACCGTTGTAACAGAGTATTCAATATATAAAAAATTGTACAGGTCCTCATCAAGTAAATTATCATTCTTAGCCTCTATCAAAATATCCCTAATCTTCCTTAGAAAAACAAATTTAGGATCCCCCATAAGTTTTTTATAAACGGTCTCGCCCGCAAGTTGTCTCCTGATTTCATTAAGGTACATGGAGGTGTCCATGACAACAACAGCACCACCCTTATCTGCTGATTTGATAGTGATGTCGCCGTCATGGACAAGTTCCTACAAAGCAACAATTTCCTCTCTTTTTAAGTTAGGGCGTATAATACCTGTTGTAACAGATGATTTTAACATATTAATATCCCTCTTAACAGATTCAATATATGCATCAATAGCCGGCTCACTTACTATAGGGGAAAAAATACTCTTGTTAAACAAGCCAAAATTCCTTAATCGTAAATGATTATAATCAGATATATCAGATGTAGGAGTCGGTTGTGCAGATTGTGTATTAAACCAATATTTTAGTTTAATTGATCTGAAGAACTGATGTAAATCAATTTCAAGTTGAAACCAGTCAGGCCCACTACTCGGGAAAAATTATAACCCTTTAGACAAAATAGATAATAGTATAGGTGTCAGTTCCTTTGTGGATATATTTACCACCAACGTTTCAGCTATCGACTTGTTGGTATCTTCTTGTGATTGCCCATTCTGGTTGATACAGTCCTGCTCCTGGATCCTTTGTCCTTTTGCCCACTTCCGATGTATGCGGCTCCCTCTCCTTTGGCGTCGTCCCGGCTTTGTTCCAATGTTGGGCGACCTTAAAAAAGTGGTGAAGAAATAGAATCCTGTTCCTGAGTATTAGATTTTTATGAAGAACGCTTTCTCTTGCGTGCAGTCTCCTGTGTTGGCTGAACTCCATTTGATACAGTAGATTTCTGCCAGTTGTATATACGACCCAGGCGATAATCCTCGCAGTCCCGGTTCCATTTGCCCCTCTTAACTTCCTCAAGTTCACTTCTGAAATTTTTAAGTCGGTTAGTCACGAATCCAAAAAAAGTATTAACTTCCTCTTGTTTCATAATCTCCTTTAACTGTGAATCAGTTTGTTGGATACATGCCTTAACCACCTGGATTTCTTTCTGTAGAAATTCTATGTTTAAAAGTAATAAGTCCATGGAGTACTTAATTGAAAACTATGCAAATCTAGTGCAAAATGCATTGTCCTGTGCAAACAAATTCGGTTGTATTCCAGAGCACATGCCCCTTGGAATCTTTGTAGCTTTATAATATTCATCCATAGTTATTAGATGTAATTGAAATGTGACTAACCTTCTTGATTCAAGTTCATATTTCCGTTTAAGGTCCAGAAGAGATGGTGTATTTAAAAAAGCGGAATCTCCCTGTAGTACCCGCAAGATTCTTTCCTCATCCTCCTCAGTGTAAGTAAACACTCGGTGTAAGTCCACTATATCAGCCTCCATACTGGAGAAAAACAAAAAAGCTCCAAAACTATAAATAGTACTATGCAAAGCTTCAAAGGCCCAAATCTAAACAAAGAAAATTTTTAAAGCAGCATAGAAAGCAAAAAAATGGGTGCAAATCCAAAAAAAGAAGTGGCAACTCCTCTTATGGCTAGTAGACAAGGAAAAATGGCAGCACTCCAGGTAAATTCAAATAAATAGTGACTTTAATCCAAGGCAGGCAACGTTTCGGTCCTCACAGGAACCTTTCTCAAGCAATAATGTGATGGTAACAGCTACTTTATATAGGAAACACAGCAGTACAGTGTGAAAATAGCAATATCAATCAATTAAGTGACATTGTGTACATTCAAACAATAACAAATTCCAAAAAAGATCAAACTGACCCTTTATGTAAAACAAAGTGCTAAAAATATAAGATGATCACCATAACATACATATGATCAATGTAAAGTGTGTGACAGGACCAGGGGCAAAGTGGTAGAAGGAGTATACATTTCTCCCAGGTTCTTGTCATATACCTTCTAAAAGCACCTGGGAAAGGTGTGTTCCTTGCTGGAGGGTTTTACCTAAACCCTGGTAAAAGGTCTGGCTGCTGGAATAGGCAGAGTTGGGTGTGGCTCTACTCCATTCAGCCACTCCAGGTTTTGAGTTGACTGGGGGTTAAATCCTTGGTTCCTGAAGTGTGCGCATATAAGGACAGACAGCACACATGTATTTGGCGCTCTCTGCTCCTGGGAATCCCCTGTGAGTAAAACTGCTGTGTTTTGTGTTTAGGGAGCTGTGCAATAGGCCCAGCTCTCGCTAGTTAGTGTTCTGCATGTGTATTGTAGGTAGTGGCCGGACGGCTAGGAGTTTATTTTGTACTGTATTGTTTGTTTTTCTTTAACCACTAATAAAACTGGTTGCGGCTAGTTGCACCATACTGGACTCTGATTTTTGTGCCAAAAAGTGCTCGTCTATCTGAGGAGACGACGATCCCTGAGCTAATCCCGTTACAAATGGTGAAGGCTGCGCTGGCACAAAAAATCCAGTAAGTTGTATGTTGTGGGTTAAGTCTGTGGCTCCTGCAAAACCAGATCCTGCAAGCATGGAGGAGGTGGTTAAACAGCTGGTCCAGGCTAACATTCAGCTGCAACAAGCAAATGCCAACCAGCATGAGACCAATCGTCTGCTCATAGAGTCCATGCAAGCAGCCTGCAGGGAACAGCAGGCGATTAATAAAAGTCTGCTGGAGCAGATAAAGTTGATGGCAGAAAGGCCGCAAGTCCAAGCACAAAGTGTCACTCCTGGAAGGAGAGTGCAGGCGTCTCTACAAAAGATGACCCCAGAGGATGATGTGGAAGCTTTCCTCACCATATTTGAGAGAGCCGCTGAGAGGGAAACGCTTCCAGCTGACCAGTGGGCGGATACAGTTGCTCCGTTTCTCAGTGGAGAATCCCAGAAAGCCTACTTTGACTTAAGTGAGCAAGATGCCAGACAGTACCAAAAACTAAAGGCGGAAATCCTTGCTCACTTAGGTGTTACCCCTGCTGTCAGAGCCCAGCGGGTACATACCTGGAAGTTCCAGATGGGTAAGCCTGTGAGGTCCCAAATGTACGACCTATTTCGCCTGGCTAAAAAGTTGCTACAGCCAGAATTCTCTACTGCGGCTGAGGTGGTGGAAAGAGTCGTTCTAGACCGGTTTGTTCGAGCCTTGCCAGTACCGATACAGCGCTGTGTGGGACAAACTGAGGTGAAGGATGTGGACCAGCTAGGTGCCCTGGTAGAGCGGTATCTGAATACGGAGGATTATATCCAGGACTACGCTTCTCCTCGGCCGGTCCCAAGGAACCAGAGGTGGATACCTGATCCTGAAAAGGGTAAGACTGTTCCTAATATAGTTCCTAATATAAAGGGGATGAATGAGTCCCGTCGAGTAGGAACTGGCTCAGAACTATTAGCCAGGAACTCTAGGCCAATTCGCCCTAAAATGCCTGTAAACATTACTTGCTGACGCTGTCATGGACTAGGCCATGTTGCTGCCAATTGTCCACTGGTGGATGAGCCTATGCAGTGTGATGTTGGGCGGAGGATGTCCCTGTTTGCTAGTCCTGCCTACTCTGCCTTGCTCTCTCAAGGCATAGAGTGACAAACGTGTATGGTGACTGTTGAAGGATGCTCTGCTAATGCTCTGTTGGACTCTGGTAGTCTAGTAACTCTTGTGAATGCCAGCCTGGTTGACACCAGGAAATTACAACACAGGCAGATGGGAGTAATTTGAATACATGGCGATACAATAGATTACCCCACTGCCATATTGTCTTTTGATACTCCATGTGGAAAAGTTACCCATGAAGTTGAAGTGGTAAAGACATTATTGCATAATGTAATTTTAGGATGTGACTTTCCTTTGTTTTGGCAATTGTGGTAAATGATGGAAAAATGTGTAAATGTATCTGTTACTGATCCAGTTCCCTTGGGAGAACCTAACCATGTACCAGCTGTAGTTGTAACTCTGAATGAGAATGAGACTTCTCCTTTAGAGGTGTTTGCAGGGGATGTCGAGGAAGACACTCCCGAAATTGGTCTCCCTGGTTTGCCAGTCTCCATTGATGATTGAGCATGGGACTGCTCAACTCCAGGACCCTGCATTAACCCCAGCTCGTGAAAATGTGAAGGTAATAAATGGGGTAGCCCAAGAATCTGGTGCAGAGAAAATATTCCCACATTTTTCACTAGAAAATGAATTTTTGTATAGAGTTGATGAGGTTGGTGGGAAGGTTGTAGAGCAACTGGTAGTCCCTAAATCACATCGCCGAAGGGTGATGGATCTTGTTCACTCCCATGTGTTAGGGGGACATTTGGCCTATGATAAAACAAAAGACCGCCTCCTGCAAAGATTTTACTGGCCATGTATACATAAAGAGGTGAAAGTGTACTGTGAGTCCTGTCCACTATGTCAGTTGCACAACCCTATGTCAAACTTTAGGAGCCCTTTGGTGCCTCTGCCGATTATTGAAACTCCCTTTGAGAGGATTGCAATGTATCTGGTAGGACCTCTTGTTAAGTCTGCTAGAGGTCACCAGCATATTCTCGTTATTGTGGATTATGCTACCGGCTACCCAGAAGAGATCCCCCTAAAGAAAGCTACAGCAAAAAATATTGCCAAAGAACTGTTTCTTATGTTTACCAGAATTGGGTTACCTAAAGAAATACTTACAGATCAGGGGACACCCTTTATGTCTAATGTCACAAAAGAGTTGTGTAAACTGCTGAAGATAACGCATTTACGTACATCAGTTTACCATCCTCAGACTGACGAGCTGGTCGAAAGGTTTAACAAAACCCTAAAAGGGATGCTTAAAAAAGTGGTGGCACAGGATGGGAAAGACTGGGATTACCTCTTACCCTATCTGATGTTTTCTGTAAGGGAAGTACCTCAGGCTTCTACAGGGTTTTCTCCTTTTGAGCTAGAGTATAGTCGACATCCCCGTGGTCTTTTGGATATTGCTAAAGAGACCTGGGAGCATGAGGCTACCCCTTACAGAAGCGTGATTGACCATATTGCGCCGATGCAGGATAGAATTGAAAAAGTGATGCCTATTGTGAAGGAACACTTACAGCAAGCTCAGGAGAATCAGTCTCGGGTTTATAACAGGTCTGCTAAAATAAGGAACTTCAGCCCTGGTGACAGGGTGTTGGTTCTGATTCCTACAGTGGAAAGCAAATTTTTGGCTAAGTGGCAAGGGCCATATGAAATTGTGGAGAAGGTTGGCGATGTAAATTATAGAGTACATCAGCCAGGTAAACGGAAGCCTTACCAAATTTACCATGTAAATTTAATCAAACCTTGGAAGGACCGCAAGGTGTTGCTAGCGGTCAACAATACACGTGAAGGGAATGGTGTCTCTGGGATACCTCAGGTTAACATTCCAGAAACTTTGGCTGGTTCACAAACTCAGGAGGCAAAGGAGTTTGTGCAGCACAACAGAGACGTATTCTCTGAACTACCTGGCCAAACCCACTTAATCAAACATGACATCATAACAGAACCTGGTGTCAGAGTGAACCAAAAGCCATACAGGGTACCTGAGGCGAGGCGCAAAGCTATTGCAGAAGAAGTGAAAATGATGCTTAGCCTAGGGGTTATCGAGGAGTCACATAGTGATTGGTCTAGTCCTATAGTGCTAATACCAAAACCAGATGGCACTATAAGATTTTGTAACGACTTCAGAAAGTTGAATGCAGTGTCAAAATTTGATGCTTATCCAATGCCTCGAGTGGATGAGCTCATTGATAGGTTGGGTAATGGCCGATATTTCACGACATTGGATTTGACGAAGGGCTACTGGCAAGTGCCATTGACTGAGGAGGCCAAAGAGAAAACTGCCTTTAGCACCCCTGATGGTCATTTTCAGTATGTAGTTCTTCCCTTTGGTCTGCATGGGACTCCAGCCACATTCCAGAGGCTGATGGACAGAATTTTAAAACCCCATCTAAAATATGCAGCTGCCTATCTGGATGATGTAATAATACATAGCCCAGATTGGGAAAGTCATCTACCCAGGGTTCAAGCTGTCCTGAAATCGATTAGGGAAGCGGGTTTGACAGCAAATCCCAAAAAATGTACCATTGGGCAAGAAGAGGCAAAGTACTTGGGGTACACAATTGGACGAGGCGTTATTGAGCCTCAAATAAACAAGATTGAGGCCATTCAGAACTGGCCTAGGCCAGTAAACAAGAAACAGGTCAGGGCATTTTTGGGCCTAACTGGTTACTATAGGCGATTTATTGAAAACTTTGCCAGTATTGCTGCCCCCTTATCTGACCTTACAAAAGGTAAAGATTCAGTTATGGTCAAATGGACTGCTGAAACCAAGCAGGCATTCCAAAGACTGAAGCAAGCTCTTTGTTCCCAGCCGGTGTTGATAACACCAGACTTCCAAAAACAGTCTTATTGTGCAAATTGATGCCTCTGATGTTGGCGTAGGAGCGGTGTTGTCACAAGTCGGGGCAGGGAAAGAGCATCCTGTAGTTTACCTGAGTAAAAAACTGAATGAGCATGAGAAGAGATATGCCATTGTCAAGAAGGAATGCCTGGCGATCAAATGGGCATTAGAAGCTCTCAGGTATTATCTGATAGGGAGAACATTCACACTTATTACAGACCATGCCCCACTTAAGTGGATGTCTCAAAACCGAGAGAAAAACAGGCTAGTGACCAGATGGTTTATGTCCTTACAGGACTTTAACATTTCAGTTGAGCACAGACCAGGCTCTCAGCTTGGAAATGCAGATGCCCTGTCGAGGGCATATTGTTTGATACACAGAGTGTTTCGGCCCTGAGGTCGAAACAGGGGGGGAGGATATGTGACAGAACCAGGGGCAAAGTGGTAGAAGGAGTATACATTTCTCCCAGGTTCTTGTCATATACCTTCTAAAAGCACCTGGGAAAGGTGTGTTCCTTGCTGGAGGGTTTTACCTAAACCCTGGTAAAAGGTCTGGCTGCTGGAATAGGCAGAGTTGGGTGTGGCTCTACTCCATTCAGCCACTTCAGGTTTTGAGTTGACTGGGGGTTAAATCCTTGGTCCTGAAGTGTGCGCATATAAGGACAGACAGCACACATGTATTTGGCGCTCTCTGCTCCTGGAAATCCCCTGTGAGTAAAACTGCTGTGTTTTGTGTTTAGGGAGCTGTGCAATAGGCCCAGCTCTCGCTAGTTAGTGATCTGCATTGTGTATTGTAGGTAGTGGCCGGACGGCTAGGAGTTTATTTTGTACTGTATTGTTTGTTTTTCTTTAACCACTAATAAAACTGGTTGCGGCCAGTTGCATCATACTGGACTCTGATTGTTGTGCCAAAAAGTGCTCGTCTATCTGAGGAGATGACGATCTCTGAGCTAATCCCGTTACAAGTGACATATTCAATAGATTGGTAATTGCAAGATGCATAATGTGAATAAAAACAATAAAGGAGGAGGGACATCCCACTTACTAAATGAAGAGCAGCATACATAAATTCTAATCCACGCTATACCAGCGTTCAGCCCAGTTAATTGCGCATGATCAAACAAGTGTATATTATCAATGTGATCAGAGTGCATCGATTGCGCATGTCTGCGCATGCGCAAGAGTTACCGCAGGATGAACACGCCATGAACAGTACTGGCAAATGCCCACAACACAATGCGCATGCGTGGACATGGGCAATGAAGAAAATTTGTCAGCAGGGAAAACTTCAGCATCAATGATGTCATCTCTTTATTACATATCTTACAGGTAACACTTACACTCATGCAATAAGGGAGCTTCCACCTCTTGGTCACCATCATCACCCTGGGTTGAAGCAAGAAGAAATGAAGGAGGATGAAGAACTGTTTCAGTGTCATTGTGGTGAAGGACTATGACTTCTAGAGTTGAAGAGGAGGAGAAAGACTCACTTTCCTTTGGATGTCACAGCTGGGGAAGGATACTGACCCTTATTTGTTTCAAGATGGTGATGATAATGACGAACACACTGGCCAAGAAGACCAACCATGGCAGGCCTCTGGGTCCATACACACTTGCAAGCAGGCTGCAAATTTGGGTTGCAGCATATTTTTACCATGAAGCAAAGGGATGAGTACTGGATCATTGTGCCCTTTCAGTTAACAATACCCCTTGTGCCCTTTAAATTAATAGCGTAGCAAAATTAATAATGCCCACATGCTCCCTTAAATTAATGCTGCTCAATTCCCCAGTGGCCCTTATATTATAATTTAGAGTACACTCTGCTCCCTCATGCCCTCTTATATTAAACGGTTTGTCCTAAATGTATTTGGGAAGCAGAGGACGTGTAAAAAATAATAAAGCCTTTCTATTTGCCGGCCCCACCCCTTCTGTCCCTGGGCTGGCCGTCTCATCCGCTACTCTGAAAGTATACATAGTGATTGCACTGAAGATGCGTTAAGGGGGGATAGACTGGGCAATTGCCCAGGGCCCCCACACCCATAAGGGCCCAATACTATTTGGAGCAATGATTGGGAGTGAATGGCACCATTAGCAGATGCAGTGACTGCTGATCACTGCTTGTAAACATTCCTGGCATTTAACAGCATCCTGCACAGCCCTGACTCCCCCCCCCCCCCAAAGCAGTGAAGCAAGAGCCTAGTGTGAAGGAGGAAGTCTGCTGCGATGTAAGAGTTTCACATGAGTTTCCTCCATGACCAGTGCACCCAGCAATTCAGACATATATAACTATATTTTTTTGGGTAAAATATGTATTTTTAATATGTACTGTATATATTTGTGTATTTGTTTACAGTGTCTTATATACTGTGTGAGTGTAGCTTTCCAGAGTGCTACTGCTTTAATTGTTTTTTTTTGTGCCTCTGTGTTGTGTTGGTATGTCCCGTCCTCTGTGTTCTATGTCACAGTATATATTGTTTTGCAGCTTTCCTATGTCTCCCCCCCACACATTGTTTCAAACGCTTTTCCACTGGGAGGGGCGACCTAGTTCTTCCGGGTGTCCGTTGGTGCTCAGTCGAGTCCCAGTGCAAAGCAGGGACAGTGTACAGAGGTTTCCTGCAGCCAGCATCTGGACTGATGCCCAACGGCTATCCATACAGCCCCTAGGAGAAGAAAGTATTGCCCCAGGCTCACCTAGAGACAGCTCTGTGAAGGATCTCTTCCTACCAGAACTCACTTCTGGCCTACCTGAGATCGCTTCGATTACCTCACACCCACTTTCCGTGAGTGCTGGTCCAACAGAGGATAATACGCAAGGCGGGCCTTCTAAATTTAATATATTTATTAACCCCTAAATGGGTCGGCACTAGACACTTAACACATACATAGAATACATGCAGCGATTAGCAAGCAAATACAAGTGAAAACAGCATAACACGGTACATAAAATAAAAATGGGAATAACAGAAAGAAAAGAATATATATTACCAACACCAGCTTGTGATGGCCTCCAGGTGATGAGCCAGGGCACTTATCTTATGAACGTCCAGCAGCAGATGATCCTAGCAGAGTAAAGGGCAGAAGACCTTCCGGAACAAATAGTTAGTCAATTTCTCTGAGCCCATGTGGCAGGCTCAGGGCACAGTCTTGGGCAAAGCATGTGTTGCTTATATGCGGTTGCCCCTCGTTCAGGTTCATAGCAGGGCCTCAAGCCTAGCTGCTTAGGCCGCATGTCAGCCACATGGTCATCACATGGTTGACTTCCCCCGCACCTCGCCTCCAGGAAGCGCCCATCACCAAAGTTACAAGACAACAGAGACTGGTTCAGCCTGGGCGGAGCCCTTTTGTCTCTCCTGGTCTCCGCCCTGAGTGAGGTCACCAGGGGGATGAGCCCCGCCCCCCTCTCTTCATCTCTTAGAATTAATTTCCGGTATAATTATTTGCCGGATGTTTATAGAGTCGGGCTGGTAGTATAATGGGGTTCCTGGCGAGATCCCCAATACATAGACTCCAAGGTCGACACTCCAGCTCCCTTTGGGTAAGGAGATCAGTGCCTGGACCTTTCCTGGGCTTTGAACTGTGACATGTGTATATTCTGAGCGTGCGCCTTGACCTGGCGCATCTGGGGAATTTATCGGGGCAACTGTAAGATGTTCCCCAGGCCAGATATGTCATAAAACCATAATCCCTTTGAAGTAACAATGGCGCCAGTGTGTCTATCAGTGATATGCGGATCGTTTGCATAACATATCCTGTCTAAGTGAACCCCCGCTGGGTTAATGAGGGTTGCAGTCTTATGCAGATGAAGGCTTTTGACCAAATGGCTGATTGCTTCAGGGACAGGACAATAGGCCTGTGTCAGATAGTCTGACCACATTCCATTTGCCCCACTAGCCTTGATCCTAGGCCCCAACCCCCACTGTGCAGTGATATAGACCAATATTGATATCATAAGACCATACCTGCGCCTAATATCATGACAAGCCCTGACAAGGGAGTATTACTGTCTGGATTTTATGATCCGTGCCAGGAGGAGCAACGTGTTCGGGCTTAGTCTAAAGGTAACCAGATCCCTGTCAGGACTCCCTGTATCACCACTCACAGTATCCATACCTGGGAGAGGCACCAAAGAAGGAGTAGTTGGAGAACTGTTGTCATAGAGCCCTGGGCACCCTCCTAGAGCCAAGGCTGGGGGTTTGAACGCTGTGTTACTATTACCCCCCATTTGGAAGCTGCTGTTTACTCCTGTTCCAGTTGCTGAATAAAGCTGTTAACTTGTTAAACTGCATCTCTGGCCTCCTGAGTCGTGCCTGCCATAACACAGGGCCCTTCTGACCATCATCACTCCGGCTCAGAGAGAAGAGGTCCCCTCTTCAACTGGAAGTGCCCCTTGGGGAATTACTTCCACTACCATCCAGATAGAGCTGCAGGAGCCCCCTCAACAGTGTTCGGCCCAGGAGTGGGGCTGGGGGCTTGGTTGGGTGTACTCGGCCTAGCAGGTGGCATATCATCCGCCACTACAACTCCCATCCTCCGGTTCCCTCCATCTTGGTTCCGGCATGAGTCCTGTATGTTTGTAGACAGGTATGTATGTGTGTGTGTGTATATTGTATATGAATGTATGTGTGTGAATATATGGTATATGGTCTATCTATCTGTGTTTTGATGTTGAGTATATTGAGATGTTAAAGGAGTTGTCCAGGTTTCTGCAAGTAGACCGGGGAAAGTGAAAAATAAGAAAAAACAATAATCACCTGTCCCAGAAGCTCCGGAGTCTCCCACGGCTGTCCGGGGTAGCAGCGCCCAGGGGCTTGTTCTGGCGGAAGTCCTTGCTGCACGTGATTGTTGAGGCCAATCAACGGACTAAGGAAAGGACACAGAACATCACAGGTGACGTATGTGAGTAACATCCCAGTTCCTTTCCTTAGGCTGCAGTGCAGCACATCGAATTAAGTGTGTGACTATGTAGTAGGCACAATATTTTAACATTTAGAGCCCCACTTGTAATTTTGTCCAGGGCCCCACTTTGTCTAATACCTACCCTGGCTGCAGCCATCACTGCTCTCAGCTGTATACTGAACAGATTGGTTGTACCAATCCTGTTGATGTCACTGCACGCAGAGCGGCTGCATCAAATAGAACAGACTGCAGACTATTTTTTTTTTTGTTTAAATTCTGGACATCCCCTTTTAAAGAAGATCTTTCATGTTCTCAATTCAGCAGTCAGTTTTGCCAATATCTGCTTAGTTACAGAGATATCCCTGCACTGTTAGAGGGGCCGGCCTTACAGCTCAGTCATTGCTGAGCAGTGAGGAACACCCGCCTTGTACTGTCAGGTGGGCGTTCCTCACCATCCAGTGATGACATTAAGCTGTAATGCAGAAGGTAGCAATTACCTATGTGGGAGAGGACTGTTACCTGGGTGGGGGGGGGCACTATTATAGTAATTTTGCTCCCCCACAGGTAATAGTCTCATCCCCGATTCCTCACAGGTGGTAAGTCATCCTTCCAGGGGACTGTTACTTGGGAGGGCACTATTAGAGTACACACAGGCAATCCCCACAAGTAATTAAGTAATAGTATTACTCATGTGGGAGGGGATAAGTACTTATGGGGAGCACTATTACCTCCTCCACATACCTTTGGTACCACGTTCCCTGTATCCTTACTGTGCCATGTGGCACCCGGAATCTGCTCTTGTATACAGCCTGTGTGCACTTCCTATTCTCCTCCAGGGTCCACTGGAACTAGAACACGGGGTGCACACAGGCTGTGTATAAGAGCAGCTTCAGGGCACCGCATTGGTCATTAGAAAGCCTACAAATTAAGCTTGGTATGGTTATTGGTTCTGGCTATCATTTTCTCTTTCGACCACTTTCCAGCTTTTTTCACGATGGTGGTGGTGCGGTGGCGCATTGCATGACGTGAGAGCGAGCAGGGTGCCTTTTGAATATGAGGGTATCCCGGCATGTGAGGTAGAGGGGAGGGATTGTGGCTCTCCACAGGCAGTCTGAAGTGGACAATTATGCCTTGCTCAAACAGGCACATGCTAGAAAGCGCACTGTCGGCTTTCCCGTTATGTGTCCTGGGGATGGACATATCGGTGCCGTAAGGAACGCCCCCCAACTGTACTCGTCCATAGTCTTGTATTGGAGGTGGGCTTAAGGAACGTCCCTTCTGACAGTACAGGGCTCACAGCCCAGCTAGACTGTCAGGAACGCCCTTCTGATGATGGGCAGAAAACTATCGGCACCAATATCTCCAGACTGGGGCACATAATGGGAAAACCGACAGCGAATTCAGTGCACTGTAAGTTTCTAGCGGTATATAAAACCGCATGTTCCTGAGGCCATGAAAGGTCCTCTTTAAAGAGCTTGGTTTGGACATTTTCCTTTTGGCCTTTATTCCTGCAGTCGTGTGGGGGTCGGTGTAGATGTGATGATGACCCCCAGCTATGTATTTTTCAGTTATGTATTTTGCTTTGGTGTGTTCAGATTACCCCTACACATTGTGGCGTTTATGACTTGTCAAAATCCTTTTGGCTTTAGGAATGTGGCATCTCTGCCCCTTTGTTGGCCCATACCTGTGCTAAACTTGTTATCACAGCAGGAGATCTCCTGGACTGTGTGGATTGTAACCCTGTTTAGCAGCTGAACTGGTGCCAGCCACACTACAAAGGAAATATGGTTTTATGATATTTCCTTAGGAGTACATCCTACTGTTGGACCAATAAATTCCTCAGGTGCACAAGACGAAGGTGCACACTTTCAGTCCAAACACGGTACTGTTGGGAGCAGGGAAAAGGTCCAGACACTGAACTCATTACCCAAAGGGAATTGGGGTGTCACGAGCCCCATCATATCCCTTGCCTGACAAAACGGTCATCGGGCGACTGTTCATAGTTATTTGGGTTTCAGGATGGAGGGATGGGCTCAGTGGAGGAGACCAGGATAGTAAAATGCTCTCAGACCAGGGAGAGAGGCCACACTTATCCTGGGAAAGAAGTGGGGACATGTCGTCCTGTTGATTTAAGCAATTGCCCTGAGGCCTAGCAGGCCTTAGAAGTCTGATCCTGGACAGTATGTAGGGACACATGCTCTATTACTGAGTTCTGAGGCCTAGAGAACCACAAACTTGTTCTGGTATGTTTCTATCTTTTAATCCCATTTTATTTTCTGTACTGTATTTTGATTTTACCTGTTTTTGCTTTACAATATATTGATGTGTATTTCTGTATATGTTAATGGCTAGTACCGACCTACTCAGGATAATAAATATATAAAATTTATAAAGCTTGTTTCATATTATCCTATGAACCCGGGCACTCCCGGGGCGTGAGTGGAAGGTAAGAAGGGAGATAGGCAAGGTGAGATCCTACACACTAGGACATTCTTACTTTTCCATTCCATCAAAAGGGAAGAGGTATTATGTTGAGACCTGGGCAAGAGGTTTTTGTTTCTGGTTGGTGTTACTTTGGGTTTGTGAGCCCTCAGACTCAGGTGCTACGAATGGTTCTTCTCCACCCCTCTCTTTCCTGCAAGAGCTGGTTGGTCTCCTTCCTCTTGGACAACCCCAGCAAGTGCAGCAAGCCCTGACCTCGCCCCTTATGTTATCTATATAGTGTTATATTTTTTTCCTCAGGTGTCAATGACATATGGCAGGACCTTGTTCCCTTTCGAAGGAATGGAGAAGTAACAGAAGTATCACCTAAGGAGGAGGTGGCCAGCTCTAGTGACACTTTATATTACTCCAAAAACCACTAAAGCATAAATAATAAAGCTCTGCCCGACCCCCACCCCCCTCCACATACATACACACACACACACACACACACTCACTTATTTTACCCACACATGGTTGTTTTGTGTTCATGAACGGGAAAAGGGGTTTTTGTTTTTGGTTTTGGTTTTCTCACTCACTACAATAAGAAAAAACATTGTTGACAGTGTGAAGCTTCATAAAATCATATGGGAGACTCCACTGCACCCACCACTACGATCTATCCCAGTGCTGTGACACTATGATGGGATAGTACAGGTGCATCTCATTAAATTAGAATATCTTTCAGTAATTAAATTAAAAAAAGTGACCTCCTATATTTTCTAGATTCTTTACACACAGAGTGTTCTATTTCAAGTGTTTTATTTCTGTAAATGTTGATTATGGATTACAGGTAATGAAAACCCAAATCTAAAAAAAAATTTGAATATTGTAAAAAAGTTCAGTATTGTATTGTAAATTCAGTGTGTCCCTCAGTCTGGTTCAGTAGGACACACTATCATGGAAGACTGCTAATTATGAATTATATTACTGAATTACTGAAATGAATGAACTGCTGCCATCCGGGGCCCCAGTATCAGTGGACGCTTTGTCCGTTTTAATTTTTTACCAAGATAGATGCTTTAGCACTAAATTCAAATGGGCCAATCACAAAACAGCCAATTACGTGATAGTAAAAGCACTTGTTTTGGTGCTAAATTCAAATGTTCAAAGAATCCATTCTTAGTAGTGCACCTGATGGCAGTATTACTGGCAGCTACATTATGAATTTATGTTGATCATTTTTATGTTATGTAATTAATAAAGATTTGCAACTGGAATATTTAATTCATTGATATCTAGGATGTGGTATTTTAGTGTCCCCTTTATTTTTTTTGAGCAGTGTATATACGTACACAACACAATCACACAGTATATTACATCTCACTGATAGTTATTGTTGGTTTCATCTATTGGTGTCTTTGTTAATGTCTCTGATTTACTACACGATGGTGTAAAGAAGCCTCATCCATATAGGGTGCGATTATCGGCCGTCAGAAACCATGTTATGAGATTATTGGCCCAAAAACTTCCCTTGTTACAATGGGAATCAGAAACTGCAAAAACCCAATGACATGGGGAGAACCTACAGGTACAAGATATTATGCAGATTTGGACACCTCCAGCAATACTACATTTTATTTAACTACCGGAGGAGCACCGCCATACACATGTGAAGGCGCCACATTAACATGGAGACCTTAGGTTTCAAAGCTTGTGTAACGCTCATTATGCTGGTGTTCCCCATGGGTTAAACAGGGCGACTGATTCCTGGTCACTCTCGTGCTTGTAGAAACCATGATCAAAAAGCACTACCACATCTTGTGGGTGTCTGCGCTCTCACGACTGCTGGGTGATTAATATAAGATGAATATTTTGGGACTCTGTTAATGTTCCATCATGGTGTCTCACAGATATCGACAAAATAGGATAAATCTGTGATGTCACTGGTGTCACAGTCCTATATAAGGTGCAATACCTGATCCTCTACAGTGTGGAGAAGCCAAGTGGCCATTGACCTGACGGCCAGCCCTACCACCAATGGTAGCGTCAGCCTCTCCCTTAACTACAGCTCAGACATATCCACTGCCTACACAATCTACAGGTAATTAATGCCCAGCAGTAAAAAGGCAGCAAATCTGTGTCTGAATCTGTCCAGTCTACAAGTGCAAAATGCATCACCTGAAAGCAGAACAAAGGAGGAAAAAACTGGCAGAAATCACCATTAACACACTAGACCCTGAGTCCTACAGTCGGCCTCTCCCTCTTCTCTCCTGGCCTATCTTATGAAATGATTTATACCACCCTCCAACAACCCCCCTGGGGTATAAATACAGGCTGTCCTCCTGGTCTCTACTGGGGGTCTGCTCTTCTGTATCATGTCTGAGGACCAGCACTGCTGGTAGTCTCCACCTCTCACAGTCCTCCAGATGTATATATAGTAAACTAAAAAAAAAAAAAATCCTGGAGGTCTTGATGCCAATGATCGGCTCCTCTGCCCTCTGCTGCCCCCTTATTCTTGTAGCCACCCAATCAGACATGCACTGGTTATGTTGTAAAGGTTCTTCTTGGGTCAGATTTTATGACATCATGTCCCAGGACACGTGTGCTCATTGGCTCACTTGGTAAGTGCTGTGGTTGGGTCTGGAGGACTCCTCAGGTTGCAGGTTCGATCCCTGGGACAGGCAGCAGTGCTGTGAATGGGCTGCTGTAAAGAAGTTTTTGCCCTGTAATATTTTCTAAGACTCTCTTTTCCTTTAGAGACTCCACACTCCCTGATCCTCGGGAGTCATGCATCTTCTTGCTGAGTAAGTCCACCAGTAGTCCTAGAGGAGGGAGTCTTGGTCTTGATGATCAGCTCCCACGTTTTTCTTGTAGCTACCAGTCCAGACATGCTCAGTTTACATTGTAGAGGTTCTTCTTGGGCCAGAGGTTACACAGGGTTTATAGCATCCTATATGAGGATGTGTTGCAGGTAAGCTGTATTGAGGAGTTGGCTCACTGGACAAGTCCTCTGGCTGTATCACCTGGAAAACTCCAAGTTGCGGGTTCAATCCCTGGTGTTGGCTCCTGATGACCTTGGACAAGTCCCTGCATGTTTGTCCTGTGTGCGGATGACACTGGATGGGTCTATGTTACTACTGGAATCTGTAGATTAATTATTGAGGTGGCACTTACTCAATTCTAGAAAGTGCTACAAAACAACCTCTCACTGGGTTGCAAGACCCTCCTGTATGGTCACTTTATCCTCACCCCTCTGGGGGGGTTAAACCAGCATCTTACATGGGGTTCTATCTTTGTAGCCTCCGGGTGTCTCTGCAGCCTCTGCCCCCTGCCATTACCAGCTTTATGAGAGTGGTGTTTAGCCAGCTCAGTACAGGAGCAGAGGATGCAGATTTAGCTTTATAATACTGGTAATGGCTCAGGGTATCTGTCCTGCAGTGGAGCAGGGACACCCAGAGGATACAAAGGTAACACCACAGGTAAGATACCAGTTCAATCCCCAGAGGGGTGAGGATGAAGTGTTAGAATGAAGGCTGCGACACTACAGAAGAGTTGGATCAGATGAGTGACCATACAGGAGGCTCTTGCAACCCAGTGAAAGGATGTTTTGTAGCACTTTCTAGAATTGAGTAAGTGTCGCCTCAATAATTAATCTACAGGTTCCAGAACTCAGTAGTAACATAGACCTGTCCAGAGCCCTCTGCATACAGGATGAACATGCAGGGACTTGTCCAAGGTCATCAGAAGCCAACACCAGGGATTGAACCTGCAACTTGGAGTTCTCCAGCTGATACAGCAAGAGCACTTGTCCAATGAGCCAACTCCTCAATACAGCTTATCCGTAACATATCCTCATATAGGATGCTATAAACCTTGTGTAACCTCTGACCCAAGAAGAACCTCTACAATGTAAACTGAGCATGTCTGAACTGGTAGCTACAAGAAAAAAGTGGGGGCCGATCATCAAGACCAAGACTCCCTCCTCTAGGACTACTGGTGGACTTAGCAAGAAGATGCATGACTCCCGAGGATCAGGGAGTGTGGAGTCTCTAAAGGAAAAGAGAATCTTAGAAAACATTACAGGGCAGATCCTTCTTTACAGCAGCCCATACACAGCACTGCTAACTGTCCCAGGGATCGACCCTGCATCCTGAGGAGTCCTCCAGACCCAACCACAGCACTTACCAAGTGAGCCAATGAGCACACGTGTCCTGGGATATGATGTCATAAAATCTGACCCAAGAAGAACCTCTAACGTAACCCATGCATGTCTGATTGGGTGGCTACAAGACTAAGGGGGCAGCAGAGGGCGTAGGAGCCGATCACTGGCATCAAGACCTCCAGGATTATTTATTTTTTTTAGCTTACTATATATACATCTGGAGGACTGTGAGAGGTGGAGACTACCAGCAGAGCTGGTCCTCAGACATGATACAGAAGAGACCAGGAGGACAGCCTGTATTTATACCCCATGGGGTTGTTGGAGGGTGATATAAATCATTTCATAAGATAGGTCCAAGGAACCTCAGTTTAACACTATTTGCTCCTGTGTACATGAACTCTGTCTATGACTGAGAACACTGGGGCAGATTTATTAACACTGTCTAGGTTTTAGACAATGCAAACACAGTCCAGACAGGCTTATACTACACCATATTTAGCACAGTGCCTGATGATGGATGATAAATCTATCAGTTTTTATTTGGAGGGGGCGCCAGATTGTCCTGTAGGGTTGTAGTGCTGGCTGCAAACAATATCCTGATTTACAGATCTCTCCTGGTCTTACTCACAAGTAGGACTCATCTGAGTAGTAGATGACACCCCTATGGCAAAGGTAGCGGAGATGACGTTGAGGTTTGGCGGTTGTTAAATAATATTTGACTGCAATATTCATGACCTTTAGGGGTTAATTGTATTCTGCTGACAAAACTCTTGTATATTATGGTGCATGGGTGTGGTTTAGGGTATACTATTCTAGTATTCTCCAAATACAGTAGTAGAAAGTATAAGGATGGTGGGAAACACCCCCTCTCATGAATATAAATGATTGACAGACACACATGTCTGGGTCTGTCTCTCTCTCTCTCTGTGAGGGTCTGTTTCTCACTTTGGGTGTCTCCCTCTTCCGGCCTGGTTTACTTCCTCTGAGACCTTGGAAGAATGGCAGAACTGTCCTACAGAAGACCAACACACATTGATGAATAAGCATGAGCCAAGATGTCTGCAAGAGAACCATCTTGAAGAAACCTAACAGTGAACTTCTCCTATGATGTAAGACATTGACTGATATTTCTGTTATGTTGGAAGGTTTCCATGTTTCTTTTTTTTTCATGAAGACTTCAATAAACCTCCATGTTTATATAAGAAGCTGAGTAGGCCTCTAATAATGTTACCTTATGGGTTAACACGTGAGTAAGGATTTCATTCAATTGTAAAGTATTTTACAATTAACGGATATTATTTAACAGCGGTTCTCTCTGGTGATCTGTCACCTTCTCTCTGCAGCAGACACTTTGATACTGTCACATATTCTCACTTTTAGGATGTGACTGTCACCTGGAGTGTGAGTGAACCATGTGGCAGGGGGTGTATATATTTGGAGAGCAGTGAACGGCCAGGGTCAGTAAGGGGTGGTTTTATTCGAGAACTACCCTCAGGTATTGTGCCGGGCTGTGATTGCTCCCTGGAAACAAATGCACATGTTATACTCCAGTCACATCCAGAGCTGCTGCTGCCATGATGGGTTCATCTGGGGTATATGCTGGAGATTTACTATCCACAATAGTAAATAGTTGTCAGACTCCGCCCACCTATGTAATTGCCCTGCTGATACTTGTAATCCCCTCCGCCCACTACCTGGCCCATAACATTGACTTACATTGAGAAATGACTGATGAGGCAGGGCACGACCCGAAGGCAATAGGATGGCTAATACTCTCCTTAAATTGCAGGTGGCCCCAGGCGTGGTTGCAGGAAAAGACCTCAACGATGTCTAGGGGCAGAACACTGAGAAAACCGAAATGGGGGATTGTCCCGCTAAAGCAGCCCTGCCAAGGAGGGGGTTTAGGATGAAATGAAAGGGGCTCTTTCCACAGAGGCTAGGACAGACCCAGAGTGATGGTGTCATGCTCCTCCCACCCACCAAACAGAAGACAGGATACAGTGAGCTCTTATGTTACAGCAGTTATATTCTTGTACATAGGAGCGGTATTACAGTAGTTATATTCTCGCACATAGTAAGCAATTTTTATTAGTAAAAAGAAACAAAAACTATAGTACATTACACCAGAATTAGCAACTAATGATGATATAACAAAAATCAGACATGTCCATCAGAGAATATACAATTTAATTTAATGGTCCATTGCTGGAAGAAAAGTAGAAAAAAAAATAAACAAACATACACAATTACATTGCAAAATTAACCTACATCAATCCAGATATACATCCATATAGCGATCTTATCCACCTTAGTTCAGACACGATATACGGTAATATGCTGAAACTCAGTGTGTATGGACACCTGGGTTCTTGTATGTCAATGATAATACTTTATGACAGTAAACGTTAAAGTCACCTATGATTGATGGTACACCATAGATAATGTCTGGGTATTTTAGAGACTGTAATTGGGGGATTTTTCAGTATTTTATGTCCTCCCCAGCACTATGTTGTAAAATGTGCCATTGCTTCCTCCTGACAACCTAATGGACATGTCAGATCTGACACACTGAGATATTTTAAGTTGCCTCTGTCAAAAAGCTTCCCATGCAAAGTTAACCAATGTGAAATAATTTAGCAGGGAGCCTTTGGTCATTGAGATTGTAGGGTTGTAGTTGTACAGTGTCTCAGTGCTAGCTCCAAACAATATCCTGATTTACAGATCTCTCCTGGTCTTACTCACAAGTAGGACTTATCTATTCTCCATTTCTTCAGACATCTTAGACTGTAGTCTAGATACTGAGGGACGTAGCCGTGAGCAGTGCCGGACTGAGGTGTCCCTAAACCAGTGGAATTGTTTCTAGGGGCCCACTGCCAGGACCCATGCAGATCAACTACAGAGAAAGCGGGGCTACAGGTAATAACAATACGATGTGCACCACTGCATTACCTAAATCCACCGCTACACTCTGTATGGCAAGTGTGGCTCCTGGAATTGTTACCATTACACTGTCCTGGAAAAGCTGATCCGCAGAGGTCCTGGCTGTTGTACCCCCAGGCCATCAATATTAGGAACATGGATAAATCCTTTAAAGAGGTTGTCCAGGGATTGAAGCAACCCATGTGGTGAGCAGGAGGTGTAAAATTAAAAAAAAAAAAATTAAAAAGCATATTCACCTGTCCCCGGCGCTCCTTTGTCCGGCACCAGTGTCCATTCAGTCTAGTACCGACGCCTTCTTCCTGGGAGTCCTGCACCTCATGTGACCACTAAGACCAATTAGGTACAGGATTTCCAGAAATGAGGAGCCGCCGTAAGACTGAACAAACACAGGTGGGGACAGGTGAATGTGCTTTTTTTTTTTAAAATTTTACACCTCCCTGCCCGCCACTGGGTCTAATTTATGGACAACCTCTTTAAAAGGCCTAAGTTTTTTATGGCCCTTTCACTGGAACAGTGATGAGGCAATTATATGGGGGGGCAGTGATAGAGGCTAACTTTCTGTGGGGGGGACAGGCTTAAATTTTTTACTTTTATGGCCTATTCTGAGGATAGTAGTGGATTGACACACGGCCCCATCAGCTGTACAGAACCACTTCCAGTGCAGGGCAAGAAGCAGAAAGCTCCATTTGCTGTATAGTCGGCCGGGTCACTGCAGCTCAGCTCCCAAGTCGGGCACCGAAAGTGGCTCTGTACAGCTTGATCGTTCCGGGGATAGACTATAAAAAAGCCATACTGTGCCCCACACTTTAAAGAGGACCTTTCATGTCCACATGCGGTTTTATATACTGCTAAAGGACATGATCGGAGCAGCCGCAGTCGTGATGTCCTGTGCATTCCCGACGTTCCTCTATGGCAGATCAGGGACCTTTCAGCACAGTACACTGATACAGCTGTGGAATTCCCAGGATCCGGAGCATCAGGCTAAAAACCCTGATGCTCCAGATCCCGGAGGCTCCTTTGAGGACGGGGCCCTGGGCCCAGTTTGCCCCCACCCCCAACAGCAGCCCTGCATAGGAGCAGTATTTTAGTAGTTATATTCTTCTACACAGAATAATGCTCCACAATGTCCCCGCACAATATAATATGCTCCCCAGAGCCTTCACATAATACCCCATAGAGTCCCTCAGTATAATATTCTCCCCACAGTGGCCCCACACAGTATAATATTCTCCACAGTGCCCCCCCAGTATAATGCTCCACAGTGTCCCCACACAATGGCGCAATAACGCAAACACCTTGGCTGAATTAACCACAACACCAATGTCGCAATAAAGCGCCTTGGCTGAATTAAGCACAAGTGCGAATGCCTTGGCTGAATAAAGCACGTCATCAAAGATGAATTAAGCAAAACATCAATGGAGCAAAAAAGCGCCTTGGCTGAATTAAGCGCAATATAAATGCCGTAATAACGCGAACACCTTGGCAAAATTCTGTGTGACACAAGTGGCGTGTGAAAGATCCTCAGTGCGCCAACACCGCTTTGGCCCACACCTGAGACTTCTTTACTACAAACCACACTCACCGCCAGTGAGTGTTGGGTTCACAAGATAAATACAAGACAAGCTTTCTAAATTTTATATATTTATTAACCCCTAAATGAGTCGGTATTAACATCTAACACATGCAGTTCAGAACAGATATGTAGATATATACAAGCATTAACAGTTACTAGTTACAAGATACAGTACAATAAAATAAAAGGGAATAAAAGTGAAATAATTACTTTACCACACATATCCTGGATGTGGCTCTATAATCCAACACTCACACATGGCATGTGGTGATAACCAGTGGAGGCAGCGGCATCAACACAATATTCCAGCCTGCATGCTCATCACAGTATTCCAGTAGTCTCTCACAGTGGTCTCATCATAGTCTCCTCTCAGTGGTAGTCTGTCTCACTGACCTCTTACCTCATCTTTTATACCCTTGATTACACCACCCAGAATGAGGTCACCGGTGACGGCAAGTCTGATTGATTAATGCACTCAAGTCACGATTCTTTGTAAGGAGATGTGACCAAGTGGGATGACACAATGCCTTCTATATGTTATCTACCATGTCTGATCAACAGCCCAGGCTGAACAATGCATGTATATTTGATCACCCAGAGCCGTGTAGGAATTCAATGGAGCCATTCTGGGATGGATACAAAGCCCTATTGTTACAGTGTTGCCACTATTGACAATATACACCTAGGATTAGGGCTGCGCACATTATGAGTAAATGGAACTAAGAGGGAGATACGATACCCAGAGATCAAAATACATCTTTGAGTTATAGCCATATTTAAGTGGAATCATCACATGGCGCAATAACGCAAATGCCTTGGCTGAAATAAGCGCAGCATAAATGCCGTAATTAAGCATGAATGGCGCAATAACGCGAAAGCCTTGGCTGAATTAAATGCGACATGATTGGCACAATAAAGCGAACACCTTGGCTAAATTAATCGCGACATGAATGGTGCAATAACGTGAACACCTTGGCTGAATTAAGTGCGACATGATTGGCGCAATGACGTGAATGCCTTGGCTGAATTAATCGCGTCATCAACTCATCAGATAAAGGGGGACATTAAATTGGTGATAGGTAGAGAGGGCAATTAAACTGGGGGCAGATGAAGGGGGGATATTAAGATGGTGGCAGATGGAGGGTGACAAACTGGGGGCAACTGGAGGAGGACAATAAACCGTGGGGGGTAGTAGCTGGAGGGGGACATGTCTGCCTCTAGTTGCCCCCAGTTTAATGTCCCCATCCAGCTTCCCCTCTAGTTTCCGCCAGTATAAACTGGGGCACGAGGAGAGGGACTTAATACTGTGGAGCATTATAATGTGGGGGCATATAATGACTGTAGGAACATTATACTGTGTGGGGGCACCTGGAAAAATAGATGAGAATGGGCGGAGTCATCATATAAGTGGGTGGAGCTAAATTTGCCATATTTTGTCCCTCTTTTAGGTGTTTAGGCAATTTAGGCTGGCTGGGCCTTGTAGGGTCATGTGGCAGAGTATATTTAGCCCTAGTGTTCCTGATGTCCTACAAAACTAACTCCTCTTTGTACAATGTGTAGGCACATGACTTCTGAACACAAGTTCTTTACTGAAGGATTGTGCACAAAACAACTGTAATCCAGACATAGATGTGCAGAGGAAAAGTCACTTCAGATGTCGGCACAATCAGAGGTACAAAAGTGGAAGATGAGTACAATGGTCTGTTCACACTCTCCTATCTTAACTTCTGCTTGGAGCAGGCAATGTACTCAGTTGCTAGGGGTGATGACCATTAAGAAATACTCAGTCCAAGTAACAATGCTTCTGCCTTGAAAGAGCCTTCATGCCTTGGCTCAGCGTGGAGATGTGGCTACTCTGCCCAGGCTGGCGGAACCATGCAAAAGGGCCCTTGACATACAATTATCCCCTCTGACTCAGAAATACCTGTAAGAAGAAGGTGCTTGCCCAAGTCTTACAAGGACTCTTGAACACAGCAGCTATCCAGCACAGGTTGTCCTCAGGATCAGTGGTTAGCAGATTTGGCTAGGCCGGGACCACTGGAGAAGACTTGGCAGCTGAAAAATGCAGTGGAGGTGCATATTAGAAAGTAAAATCAGAGTAGAAGTTTGAGGGGCTCATCCATTGAGGGGAGAGATGATGAGTCCATCTTGTCCTCAACTCACTACTGAAGGAACCACACACTTTCCCTAGGAGGGAGAGGTGAAATCTAGTAGTTTCTAGAACCTTCCTGAGGCATCATGCGCTGGCAGGATCATTTGACAGACTTAAGAATAGGCCTCAGCCACTAAGGGATGAGGCCTACATGACAGGGGGGATGATAAGGGACTGAGAGGGATAGTTAAGGAATAGTTGTTTAGGAGAGGGGGAAAGGAGGGCTTAACTTAGGTGCAGGAGTGAGACAAGGGTCAGTCTGGAGAAGAAGTGACAGTGGCCTGCCCTCCCGCCCGTTTACTCTGAGGTTTTGGGATTGGTGTTTTGCGGGGGTGGTGAGAGGCCTAAGTAATGTTTTTTGGTAGGATCTCATCGGAGGTATGAAGATCTGGATGTTACATATTAAGGCCTGGGAAGTCCCCTGGTTGGGCTATGGTCCCTCGTGGGGTTCTAGGCCTTAAAGTTGAACGTTTACCCGAGGCGAGGCTTTGCGCCTGGGTAAGGGTAGGGGTGCCTCTCACCTAGATATGGGTAGCTTATTGCACTTTTTTAAGTGTTAAGGGTTAAGTGTTGTTAGTGTGTCACTGTTTACTAGAATGTGGAAAAATTTTTTTTTTTTTTTTTTTTTTTTTTTTTTTTTTTTTTTTTATTTCGGCCCAACCGCCCAAAAAAAAACCCAAAAATTGTCCTGGTTTGGTTTGTGGGGGGGGGGGCGGTGTTTTTTTTTGGTACCAGAGGTGGTGGTGGCTAAGAATGGACCATATTCCCCCCCCCCACGTCATGGTGTGGCATCCCAGAGCAGGCTATGGCTGGGCTGAGGGTGATCTCTGTAGTCATTGTATTATTTCCTGTTGCTTTATAGCCTGTGTGACATAGCAGGGGGTCCTGAGTCTCTCACAACACAGCGCCATCTAGTGAGCCTCACACATGCATTACACCTCCCATAGGATTGAATAGTAACCAAATGTCCAATGGGAGAACATCACCTGGGTAAAGGGGAGGAGTCAGCTGATCACTGGGTCCCCATGGTAACACCCCTTCAGGAAGGTCCTGCGTGCGAGTAGTTAGAAGTGTGGAGTGTTAGGAGGAGGAGGTGAGGAGATAAGTGTGGTGTCCTGTGAAGAAAACTGTGAGTTTATTGCAGGTATCTCAAGTCCTAGACCGGCCCAGGAAGGTTGGAGAGCTGACATACTCCAGCTATTCAGAAGATCCTGTCCCCTGTCTGCCTAGCCATCGCCCTGAAGGAAGTCAAGCATCATTATCTTGTCAGCATGAGACTGTAGAGAGAACATTCTGGAACACGTGCTCCATAGCAAGTATCACAGGATCCAGAGGCCCAGGCCAGACCTGTGGAACATCCTGCCACCCTGACTATTGCACCCCGAAACGCTGAGCTATCAGGACCACATAACGTGAGTGGGAAATATTGTGTGCTAGTATCATGGTGGTCATCCTCCTATGAGCCAAATAGGAGCCCAGATGCACGAAGTATAAAGGGCTAGGAACACCTTTCATTAAGTCTACCCTGCACCCCAGGACTTTGCTGTGTCACCAGGCGTACCCTGTTATTTTGTATTGAAGAAACTGTTTAAGTATTTGTGCCTCCACACCCATGGAAGTAAAAGTTCAACTTTACAACTGTTTCTGTGTCTGACTCTGCACCAACAACATCAGGGCCCCCCAAACACCACCATTCAGCACAGTATAGGGGAAGCGCCCCGGGGGAACAATCACCACCAACATTTGTGCAGCCCCCTCATCACCGGTACCAGTGGTGGTAACGTGGGACAGCACCAGTGCTGTGCCCTCGTGCCCAGAGACCGTGACAAGTCTGCGCTGTCTGCACCCCGCAATCCCAACTGCAGCGTTACCCCCCATCTGGTCACCGCAATGGCACATACCATGGATTTGCCACTTCTGTACTTGATGGTGAAACTGTAGTTTGCCAAACGTGAAGCCCATCTTTGTTCTAAGACACCTAGCCAGGTGGTGTTAAAGTGAGCCAATGGGTTATTGTCGGCGTACACAACAAATGAGGATGCAGCAAGGTAATCCTTGAATTTTTCTGTAATGGCCCACACAAGTCCTAGAAGTTCTAGCTTGAAAGAGCTGTAATTTTTGTTGTTCTATTCTGCTCCTCACAGACTTCTGCTTGCATAGGAAGATACTCTTTCATGGTTGTTTTGCACTTGGGATAGTACAGCGCCAAGGCCCTGAAAGCTTCGAAAAGATTGGATATAGTCAGGATACGCCATCTCTTCCCCCCCACGGTGCACCGTGCACGCCACATCTCTTCCCCCCCACATCTCTCCCCCCCCCCCATGGTACACCGTGCACGCCACATCTCTTCCCCCCCCACATCTCTGCCCCCCACGATACACCGTACACCCCACATCTCTCCCCAACCAACAAAAACCCGTGCACCCCACATCTCTCCCCCCTCCACGGTAAACCGTGCACCACACATCTCTCCCCCCCACGGTACACCGTGCACCTCACATCTCTTCCCCCCACATCTGTCTCCCCCCACGGTACACCGTTCACCCCACAACTCTTGCCCCCACATCTCTACCCCTCCATGGAACACCGTGCACTCCACATCTCTCCCCCCCACGGTATACCGTGCACTCCACATCTCTCCCCACACGGTACACCGTGCACCCCACATCTTTCCCCCCGACATTTGTTCCCCTCCACGGTACACCGTGCACCCCACATCTCTCCCCTCCATGGTACACCATGCACCCCACATCTCTCTCCCCCCACGGTACACCGTGCACCCCACATCTCTCTCCCCCCATGGTACACTGTGCACCCCACATCTCTACCCCCACGATACACCGTGCACCCCATATCTCTTCCCACATCTCTCCCCCCGATACACTGTGCACCGTTTACCCCTCATCTCTCCCCTGATACACCGTGCACCCCACATCTCTTAACCCCCACATCTCTCCCCCCGATACACCGTGCACCCCACATCTCTCTCCCCCCACGGTAGACCATGCACCCCACATCTCTCCCCCCCCATGGTACACCATGCACCCTACATCTCTTCCCCCCCACATCATCTCTTCCCACCCCGACGGTACACCGTTCACCCAACATCTCTCCCCCCATGGTACACCGTGCACCCCACATCTCTCCCCCCATGGTACACCATGCACCCCACATCTCTCCCCCCACGGTACACCGTGCACCCCACATCTCTTCCCCCAACAACTTTCCCCCTGTGAAAGATCCTCAGTGCGCCAACACCGCGTTAGCCCACACCTGAGTCTTCTTTCATAAAAAAAAACCACACTCACCGCCAGTGAGTGCTGGGTTCACAAGATAAATACAAGACAAGCTTTCTAAATTTTATATATTTATTAACCCCTAGATGGGTCGGTATTAACATCTAACACATGCAGTTCAGAACAGATATGTAGATATATACAAGCATTAACAGTTACTAGTTACAAGATACAGTACAATAAAATAAAAGGGAATAAAAGTGAAATAATTACTTTACCACACATATCCTGGATGTGGCTCTATAATCCAACACTCACACATAGCATGTGGTGATAAACAATGGAGGCAGCGGCATCAACACAACATTCCAGCCTGCATGCTCATCACAGTATATCCCAGTAGTGGTCTGTCATAATCTCTCTCTGTGGTAATCTCTGCACAGTCTCTTCATAATATTCTCTCAGGGGTAGTCTGTCATAATAATCTCTTACCTCATCTTTTATACCCTTGATTGCACCACCCAGAATGAGGTCATCGGCGATGGCAAGTCTGATTGATTAACGCACTCAAGTCAAGATTCTTTGTAAGGAGAGGAGACCAAGTGGAATGACACAATGCCTTCTATATGTTATTAGCCATATCTGATCAACAGCCCAGGCTGAACAATACATGTTTATTTGATCACCCAGGGCTGTGTAGGAATTCAATTGAGCCATTCTGGGATGGATACAAAGCCCTATTGTTACAGTGTTGCCACTATTGACAATATACAGATAGGATTAGGGCTGCACACATTATGAGTAAATGGAACTAAGAGGGAGATACGATACCCAGAGATCAAAATACAGCTTTGAGTTATAGCCAATTTCAAGAGGAATCATCACACCTCCCCCTTTTAGATGGGGTTTGTAGGAAGTAGGGGCCTGTGCCCCTCTTCTGAGAGCACCTCTACCGCATCAGCTCCTCAGGCTCTGGCCCCAAGGCTTCACAACCCCTCCCAGGGTCCCAGCAGACTCGGGCCTTGTCAGACTCCGAGGGTGGTTGAGCGGCACGCGCCTTCAATATGTCCAGACTAGGGTCAGCTTGGACAGCATCTCTGAACTCTTGGCTGGAGTGAGACAAAAAAGAGGTGCATGTTACATAGCTGCCGGACCCTTCTGGACCTCTAGTCTGACTAGGGACACTTCTAAGGCTCAGGGCCTGAGCCAAGTACACTTGGCTACCTCCCGCCTGTTCTGGATCCGCTTTCTGAGTGCTGGCATCCCATGGAGCCACACTCATGACCCCAGGTCTTTGGGATACCAATTTAGAGACCCCATCCCGGCGGTCTCTCAGGGTCTCTCTCACACTAGCCGCTAGTTGGGAGAGCTCTAGGGGATTCTGCACCTCCCCCTTTGCTTCCAAAACTAGGGGCACCTCTGGTTCTGGCACAGGTATGTTTGGACCCTGTCCTCCCTCCCAGACGCCTTGCCCCTTTGGGCCTACATCCTGTTCCTCCTGTACTTGGGTGGGTGATGGAGATACCTTGGGCAAATGACTGAGATCATGCTTCCCCAAACCTTCCCCACACAATACATTGACAGGTAATACATTTGACATACCCCCTTCTTGGATCACACCTCCAGTACCCCATGCCATCTGTACTTGGGCCATGGGCACTCCTGGAATAGAACTGGACAGAAGAGACGTCTATGTCTCATACCGGCTGGACTCCTCCGGCTTCAAGGGGGTGAGGCTAGTTATGGCGGTCTCAGCACTGACTCCAGGTGGTGTAGGCAACGGTTCAAGGGTCGGAACGCCCTCCACCCTTGTAGCACTCTGGCTGCGGGCTAGCTCCGCACTACCAGCAGTCCGTCACTCACCTGGATCGGCCATGAGATCCACATAGCCTACCTGACCACCTGGCACATGATCAGCAGTTGGGTGCTTATCGGATGCACTGGGCGAAATAGTAGATGTTGCTTCCAGTGACTCAGAAGAGCTACCCTGTACACTTTCACAACAAGCATTGGCAATTACATTGACAGTACCTTCATTAGCAATTGTTAATTCACACTGGGCCTCAATGAGATCTGTGGTAGACATATTAACAAGCTGGGAGGGAGACGCCCCCGCAGATGTGGGTGTGTCTACAGACAAGGTCTCACTAGCTCCTAGCACGGGGGTGAACAAAGCATTAATAACATTTTTGCTGAGCTGGGTTGCAGGAAGCTCATTTGCATCTTCCCTGCTCTCAGCTGAAGGCAACTCATTAGCATTTACACTTACTGCCATGGGAAGTATCTCAGAGGGGGGGGGTTACGGGCCCTCTCTGCAGATATGACAGACACATTATCAACATTAATCATAGACAGTTTATCACAGTAAATTGGGGTGCTCCCCACCCCATATTGGGACATCATAGGTCCTAAATCAGTTCCCAACAGTACATTAGCCGGCAAATCAGTGAATAGTCCCACAGTCCGCATTCCTTTTCCTGCACCCCAGTCCAGATACACAGATGGGCCACCTGCTGTGGCTTGGGAAGCAGGGAAGTTCACAGGGCGGTTGGGGCACTCCTCCTTGAAATGTCCTGTCTGGTTACAGGCATGGCACCGTCGCACCTCCCCTTGGGGTTTGGGGAAGGTCACCTGGGCGCCCAGAGTTCTTGGGACAGGGGAGGGACCACCCGGGACATAGTTTGTCTCACCCGACCTGACGACAGACAGCTGTGGTGAACTCCGGCCTGGCTTCTCCTTCCAACTTGAGGGTCTCTGCAGGGTTGTTGGAGTTTGCGCATGGGCGGTTTGTGCCTGCTGGGAGAGCTGTTTCCTTTTGTGCTCAAGCTGATACTGCCGCTCAGCCTGCCGTTCTGCTGCCTCACGATCAGCCTGCCGTTCTGCTGCCTCACGATCAGCCTGCCGCTCAGCCTGCCATTCTCGTTCTGCAGCTTCCTGAAAACAGCACAACACCTGCAGGTATATGTTAGGGTCACTGGTGCCTACTTGCTGCAGGGCCGTTTGCCAGTATGAAGCCATTCCCCCAGCAAGGCTGGGGCTACTGGTCCCTCCTGGTGAAGTAACCCTTGGGACCGGGCTGCTTGCCGCACTTCCAGGCAGAGCCCCAAAATCAGGACTCTGCTCGATTCTCTGCATGGCTGTGGCTGCCTCCATTTCAGCCATACGCTCAGGATCTCCAAAAGCCTGGTTCTGCAGTTCTGGGGCTCTGCTTCTGAGCCCACTAGCCATCCACTGGTATTTGCCAAATAAAAGATAGGATAGAATACAAAGAGTAAGGGAGGGGAACAGCACTGTATCAAACTTTCACTGTATCTTAATGCTTGCTTTAATACCGAGCTTGTCTCATAGGATTACAACAATCCCCAGCGTCTGAGTGATAAAGGTCACCAACACACGCTGTTTATCCTAAGATCCCACTACGCTGCCACCAATGTGAAAGATCCTCAGCGCGCCAACACCGCGTTGGCCCACACCTGAGACTTCTTTCATATAAAACCACACTCACCGCCAGTGAGTGTTGGGTTCACAAGATAAATACAAGACAAGCTTTCTAAATTTTATATATTTATTAACCCCTAGATGAGTCGGTATTAACATCTAACACATGCAGTTCAGAACAGATATGTAGATATATACAAGCATTAACAGTTACTAGTTACAAGATACAGTACAATAAAATAAAAGGGAATAAAAGTGAAATAATTACTTTACCACACATATCCTGGATGTGGCTCTATAATCCAACACTCACACATAGCATGTGGTGATAAACAATGGAGGCAGCGGCATCAACACAACATTCCAGCCTGCATGCTCATCACAGTATATCCCAGTAGTGGTCTGTCATAGTCTCTCTCTGTGGTAATCTCTGCACAGTCTTTTCATAATATCCTCTCAGGGGTAGTCTGTCATAATAATCTCTTACCTCATCTTTTATACCCTTGATTGCACCACCCAGAATGAGGTCATCGGTGACGGCAAGTCTGATTGATTAATGCACTCAAGTCACGATTCTTTGTAAGGAGAGGAGACCAAGTGGAATGACACAATGCCTTCTATATGTTATTAGCCATATCTGATCAACAGCCCAGGCTGAACAATGCATGTTTATTTGATCACCCACGGCTGTGTAGGAATTCAATTGAGCCATTCTGGGATGGATACAAAGCCCTATTGTTACAGTGTTGCCACTATTGACAATATACAGATAGGATTAGGGCTGCGCACATTATGAGTAAATGGAACTAAGAGGGAGATACAATACCCAGAGATCAAAATACAGCTTTGAGTTATAGCCATATTTAAGCGAAATCATCACCCCCCCCACAGTACACCGTACACCCCACATCTCTCCCCACCAAACTAAACCATGCACCCCACATCTCTTCTCCCCATGGTAAATCGTGCACCCCACATCTCTTCCCCCACCACATCTCTTCCCCCCACATCTCTTCCCCCCCATGGTACACCGTGCACCCCACATCTCTTCCCCCCTACATCTCTTCACCCATACATCTCTTCCCCCCACATCTCTTCCCCCTAACATCTCTCCCCCCTCCACATCTCTCCCCCCACATTACACCATGCAGCCCACATCTCTCCCCCCATGGTACACCGTGCACCCCACATCTCTTCCCCCAACAACTCTCCCCCCACAGTACACCATGCACCCCACATCTCTCCCCCCCAACTACATTGTGCATCCCACATATCTCCCCCCATGGTACACCGTGCACCCCAAATCTCTCCCCCCCACGATAGACCGTGCACCATTTACCCCACATCTCTCCCCTCAATACACCATGCACCCCACATCTCTTAACCCCCACATCTCTCCCTCCACGGTACACCGTGCACCCCACATCTCTCTTCCCCCACGGTACACCATGCACCTCACATCTCTCCCCCCCACAATACACTGTGCACCCCACATATCTCCACCCCACATTTTTTTCCCCACACGCTACACCGTGCACCCCACATCTCTCTCCCGCCATGGTACACCGTGCACATCACATCTCTCCCCCCATGGTACACCATGCACCCCACATCTCTCCCCCCCACGGTACACCGTGCATCCCACATCTCTCCCCCCACAGTACACCATGCACCCCAGATCTCTCCCTCCCCACGGTACACCGTGCAGCCCAGATCTCTCCCTCCCCACGGTACACCATGCACCCCACATCTCTCCCCCCCACGGTACACCGTGCACCTGACATTTCACCCTCCCCATGGTACATCGTGCACCCTACATCTCTTCCCCCACACATCTCTCCCCCCAAGATACACCGTGCACTCTAAATCTCTTCCCCCCACATCATCTCCTCCTCCCCCACAGTACTTCGTGCACACCTACATCTCTCCCCCCCACGGTACACCGTGCACCCCACATCTCCTCCCCCCACGGTACATCGTGCACCCAACATCTCTCACCTCATAGTACAACGTGCACCCCACAACTCTCCCCCCCCCATGGTACATCATTCACCCCATATCTCTCCCCACCACGGTACACCGTGCACCCACCATCTCTTAACCCCCACATTTCTCCTCCCAGATACACCATGCAGCCTACATCTCTTCCCCCCACATCATCTCTTCCCCCACGGTACACCATGCACCCCACATCTCTCCCCCTCCATGTAACACCGTGCACCGCACATCATCTCTCAGTGCACCGTGGGGGGGGAGGAGGGGGGGGGGGGGGGGGGGGGGGGGGGGGGGGCCCGGGGGTGAAGCCCCCGGGAACTATTTCACTTTTATGCCCTTTTTATTTCATTGCACTGTATCTTGTAACTAGAAACTGTTAATGCTTGCATCTATCTACATATCTGTTCTGAACTGCATGTGTTAGATGTTAATACCGACCCATTTAGGGGTTAATAAATATATAAAATTTAGAAAGCTTGTCTTGTATTTATCTTGTGGACCCAACACTCACTGGAGGTGAGTGTGGTTTTATATGAAAGAAGACTCAGGTGTGAGCCAAAGCGGTGTTGGCGCACTGAGGATCTTTCACACTCCTCCTCCACGGTACACCGTGCACCCCACATCTCTTCCCTCCATGGTACACCATGCATCCCACATCTTTCCCCCCCACGGTACACCGTGCACCCCACATCTCTTGCCCCCCATATTTCTCCCCCCCACGGTACACCGTGCACCCCACATCTCTTCCCCCCAACGGTACACCGTGCATTACACTTGTCCCCCCCAAGTCTCTCTCCCCCCATGGTATACCATGCACCTCACATCTCTCCCCCCCACGGTACACCATGCACCCCACATCTCTCCCCCTCCATGGTATACCGTGCAACCCACATCTCTCCCCCTCACGGTACACCGTGCACCCCACATCTCTTCTCCCCCCCACATTTCTCCCCCCCCCCACGGTACACCGTTCACCCCACATCTCTCTCCCCCCACATCTCTCCCCGTTAAACCGTGCACCGTATATCTTTTCCCCCCCCCACATCATCTCTTCTCCCTGAAATTTCTCCGCCTCCCACGGTACACCTTGCACCCCACATATCTCTCCCCCACGGTACACCGTGCACCCAACATCTCTCCCCCATGGTACACCGTGCACCCCACATCTCTGCCCTCCATGGTACACCATGCACCCCACATCTCTCTTCCCCCACAGTACACCGTGCACCCCACATCTTTCCCCCCCACGGTACACCATGCACCCCACATCTCTTGCCCCCCATATTTCTCCCAAGTTACATCGAACACCCCACATCTCTTAACACCCACATCTCTACCCCCAAGATACACCATGCACTCTACATCTCTTCCCCCCACACCATCTCTCCCCCCCACAGTACACCATGCACCCCACATCTCTCCCCCTCCATGTAACACTGTGCACCACACATCTCTCCCCCTCACGGTACACCGTTCACCCCACATCTCTCCCCCCACATCTCTCCCAAGTTACACCAAACACCCCACATCTCTTAACCCCCACATCTCTACCCCCAAGATACACCGTGAACCGTACATCTCTTCCCCCCCACATCATCTCTACCCCCCAACAGTACACCATGCACCCTACATCTCTTTCCAAAACATTTCTCCTTCCCCACGGGAAACCATGCACCCCACATCTATTCCCTCCAACGGTACACCGTGCACCCCACATCTCTCCCCCCAAAGTACATCATGCACCCCACATCTCTCCCCGCCTACAGTACAGCGTGATCCCAACATCTCTCCCCCCACGGTACACCGTGCACCCCACATCTCTTCCCCCCACGATACACCGCTCACCCCACATCTCTTCTCCCCAAACTACACCATGCACCCCACATCTCTTCCCCCCACGGTACACCGTGCACCCCACATTTCTTCCCCCAACAACTCTCCCCCCCAAACTACACTGTGCACCCCGCATCTCTTCCCCCCCCACATCTCTCCCCCCACATTACACCGTGCACCCCACATCTCTTCTCCCCATGGTAAACTGTGCACCCCACATCTCTTCCCCCACCACATCTCTTCCCCCCACATCTCTCCCCCCACATTACACTGTGCACCCCACATCTCTTCCCCCCACGGTACACCGTGAACCCCACATCTCTTCCCCATCACATCTCTTCCCCCCACATCTCTCCCCCCACACATTACACCGTGCACCCCACATCTCTCCCCCCACATTACACCGTGCACCCCACATCTCACCCCCCCATGGTACACCCTGCACCCCACTTCTCTTCCCCCCATCTCTACCCCCCCACAGTACACCGTGCACTCCACATCTATTCCGCCCCCAGGATACAATTTGCTCCCCACATCTCTTCCCCCCTACGGTACACAGTGTACCCAACATCTCTCCCCACCACGGTACACCGTGCACCCCACATCTCTCCTCCTCCACGGTACACCGTGCACCCCACATCTCTACCCTCCATGGTACACCATGCACCCCACATCTTTCCCCCCACAGTACACCATGCACCCCACATCTCTTGCCCCCCATATTTCTCCCCCACGGTACACCGTGCACCCCACATCTCTTCCCCCCACGGTACACCGTGCATTACACATCTTGTCCCCCCCAAGTCTCTCCCCCCCACGGTATACCATGCACCTCACATCTCTACCCCCCACGGTACACCATGCACCCCACATCTCTCCTTGTGATGATTCTGCTTAAATATGGCTATAACTCAAAGCTGTATTTTGGTCTCTGGGTAGCGTATCTCTTTACTCATAAGGTGCGCAGCCATAATCATAGGTATATTGCCAATAGTGGCTGGACTGGAACAATAGGGCTTTGTATCCATCCCAGCAGGGCTCCATTGAATTCCTACACAGTCCTGGCTGATCAAAGAAACATACATTGATCAGTCTGCACTGGTAGATCAGATATGGCTGATAACATTGTATCCTTTCACTTGGTCTCAGCTCAATACAAAGAATCTGGACTTGAGTGCGTTAGTCAATCAGACTTGCTGTCGCCGGTGACCTCATTCTGGGAGGTGACATAAAGGGTATATAAGATGAGGTAAGAGGTCAGTGGGGGGAGATTGTGCTGGGACTACAAGAGAACACTATGAGGAGTTTTTACAGACAGACCACTGTGAAGAGCATGCAGGCTGGATTGTTGCCACATGCTGAGAAGCCTCCACTGGTTATTCACACATGACAGAGCATGTGTGAGTGTTGGACTATAGAGCCACATCCAGGAGATGTGTGGTAACGTAACTATTTCACTTTTATGCCCTTTTTATTTCATTGCACTGTATCTTGTAACTAGTAACTGTTAATGCTTGCATCTATCTACATATCTGTTCTGAACTGCATGTGTTAGATGTTAATACCGACCCATTTAGGGGTTAATAAATATATAAAATTTAGAAAGCTTGTCTTGTATTTATCTTGTGGACCCAACACTCACTGGAGGTGAGTGTGGTTTTATATGAAAGAAGACTCAGGTGTGAGCCAAAGTGGTGTTGGCGCACTGAGGATCTTTCACACTCCTCCTCCACGGTACACCGTGCACCCCACATCTCTCCCCTCCATGGTACACCATGCATCCCACATCTTTCCCCCCCACGGTACACCGTGCACCCCACATCTCTTGCCCCCCATATTTCTCCCCCCACGGTACACCGTGCACCCATCTCTTCCCCCCCAACGGTACACCGTGCATTACACTTGTCCCCCCCAAGTCTCTCCCCCCCAAGGTATACCATGCACCTCACATCTCTCCCCCCCACGGTACACCATGCACCCCACATCTCTCCCCCTCCATGGTATACCGTGCAACCCACATTTCTCCCCCTCACGGTACACCGTGCACCCCACATCTCTTCTCCCCCCCACATTTCTCCCTCCCACGGTACACCGTTCACCCCACATCTCTCTCCCCCCACATCTCTCCCCATTATACCGTGCACCCTATATCTTTTCCCCCCCACATCATCTCTTCTCCCTGAAATTTCTCCACCTACCACGGTACACCTTGCACCCCACATATCTCTCCCCCACGGTACACCGTGCACCCAACATCTCTCCCCCATGGTACACCGTGCACCCCACATCTCTGCCCTCCATGGTACACCATGCACCCCACATCTCTCTTCCCCCACAGTACACCGTGCACCCCACATCTTTCCCCCCCCACGGTACACCATGCACCCCACATCTCTTGCCCCCCATATTTCTCCCAAGTTACATCGAACACCCCACATCTCTTAACACCCACATCTCTACCCCCAAGATACACCATGCAACCTACATCTCTTCCCCCCACACCATCTCTCCCCCCCACAGTACACCATGCACCCCACATCTCTCCCCCTCCATGTAACACCGTGCACCACACATCTCTCCCCCTCACGGTACACCGTTCACCCCACATCTCTCCCCCCCACATCTCTCCCAAGTTACACCGAACACCCCACATCTCTTAATCCCCACATCTCTACCCCCAAGATACACAACGTGAACCGTACATCTCTTCCCCCCCCACATCATCTCTACCCCCCAACAGTACACCATGCACCCTACATCTCTTTCCAAAACATTTCTCCTTCCCCACGGGAAACCATGCACCCCACATCTATTCCCTCCAACGGTACACCGTGCACTCCACATCTCTCCCTCCCAAAGTACATCATGCACCCCACATCTCTCCTCGCCTACAGTACAGCGTGATCCCAATATCTCTCCCCCCACGGTACACCGTGCACCCCACATCTCTTTCCCCCACGATACACCGCTCACCCCACATCTCTTCTCCCCAAACTACACCGTGCACCCCACATCTCTTCCCCCACGGTACACCGTGCACCCCACATCTCTTCCCCCAACAACTCTCCCCCCCAAACTACACTGTGCACCCCGCATCTCTTCCCCCCATGGTAAACCGTGCACCCCACATCTCTTCCCCCACCACATCTCTTCCCCCCACATCTCTCCCCCCCCCATATTACACTGTGCACCCCACATCTCTTCCCCCACGGTACACCGTGCACCCCACATCTCTTCCCCCATCACATCTCTTCCCCCCCACATCTCTCCCCCCCCCCCACATTACACCGTGCACCCCACATCTCTCCCCCCACATTACACCGTGCACCCCACATCTCACCCCCCACGGTACACCCTGCACCCCACTTCTCTTCCCCCCATCTCTACCCCCCCCACAGTACACCGTGCACTCCACATCTATTCCGCCCCCAGGATACAATTTGCTCCCCACATCTCTTCCCCCCTACGGTACACAGTGTACCCAACATCTCTCCCCACCACGGTACACCGTGCACCCCACATCTCTCCTCCTCCACGGTACACCGTGCACCCCACATATCTACCCTCCATGGTACACCATGCACCCCACATCTTCCCCCCCACAGTACACCGTGCACCCCACATCTCTTGCCCCCCATATTTCTCCCCCACGGTACACCGTGCACCCCACATCTCTTCCCCCCACGGTACACCGTGCATTACACATCTTGTCCCCCCCAAGTCTCTCCCCCCCACGGTATACCATGCACCTCACATCTCTACCTCCCACGGTACACCATGCACCCCACATCTCTCCCCCTCCATGGTATACCGTGCAACCCACATCTCTCCCCCTCACGGTACACCGTGCACCCCACATCTCTTCTCCCCCCCACATTTCTCCCTCCCATGGTACACCGTTCACCCCACATCTCTCCCCCCGTTACACCGTGCACCCTATATCTCTTCCCCCCCGAAATTTCTCCCCCTCCCACGGTACACCGTGCACCCCACATATCTCTCCCCCCACGGTACACAGTGCACACAACATCTCTCCCCCCATGGTACACCGTGCACCCCACATCTCTCCCCTCCATGGTACACCATGCACCCCACATCTCTCTTCCCCCACAATACACCGTGCACCCCACATCTTTCCCCCACGGTACACCGTGCACCCCACATCTCTTCCCCCCCCACGGTACACTGTGCATTACACATTTCGCCCCCCCCATGGTACACCGTGCACCCCACATCTTTCCCCCCACGGTACACCGTGCACCCCACATCTCTTGCCCCCCATATTTCTCCCCCCCACGGTACACCGTGCACCCCACATCTCTTCCCCCCCACGGTACACTGTGCATTACACATTTCGCCCCCCCACATCTCTCCCCGCCATGGTACACCATGCACCCCACATCTCTCCCCCTCCATGGTATACCGTGCACCCCACATCTTTCCCCCCACATTTGTCCCCCCCCACAGTACACCGTGCACCCCACATCTCTCCCCTCCATGGTACACCGTGCACCCCATATCTCTCTCCTTCCACAGTACACCGTGCACCCAACATCTCTCCCCCCATGGTACACCGTGCACCCCACATCTCTTACCCCCCATATCTCTCCCCCCCATGGTACACCGTGCACCCAACATCTCTTCCACCCCACGGTACACTGTACATTACACATCTCTTCCCCCCCAAATCTCACGCCCCCCACGATATACCGTGCACCCCACATCTCTCCCCCCCCCCCGCCACGGTACACCGTGCACCCCACATCTCTCCCCCTCCATGGTATACCATGCACCACACATCTCTCCTCCTCATGGTACACCGTGCACCCCACATCTCTTAACCCCCACGGTACACCGTGAACCCCACACCTCTCCCCCACGGTACACCGTGCAGCCCAGATCTCTCCCTCACCCATGGTACACCATGCACCCCACATCTCTCCCCCCCCCACGGTACACCGTGCAGCCCAGATCTCTCCCTCCCCCACGGTACACCGTGCACCCCACATCTCTCCCCCCACAGTACAACGTGCACCCCACATCTCTTCACCCCACACCTCTTCCCCCCTACATCTCTCCCCCCGAATACACCGGGCACCCCACATCTCTCCCCCCAAATACACCGTGCACCCTACATCTATTCCCCCCACATCATTTTTCCCCCTCACGGTACACCGTGCATTCCACATATCTCTCCCCACGGTACACCGTGCACCCCACATATCTTCCCCCATAAGGTATACCATGCACCCCACATCTCTCCCCCCTACAGTACACAGTGCACCCCACATTTCTTCCCCCAAGATACACCGTGCACCCCACATCTCTTCCACCCCAACATCTCCCCCCCCACGGTACACCGTGCACCCCACATCTCTTCCCCCAGCGATACACCGTGCACCCCACATCTCTTCCCCCACGGTACACCGTGCACCCCACATCTCTTCCCCCTCACATATCTCCCCCCCCCCACAGTACACCGTGCACCCCACATCTCTTCCCCATAAGGTACACCATGCACCCCACATCTCTAACCCCATAAGGTACAACGTGCACCCCACATCTCTCCCCCCAATGTGCATCGTGCACCCCACATCTCTCCCCCATACAGTTCACCATGCACCCCACATTTCTTCCCCCCAAGGTACACCGTGCACCCCACATCCCATCTCTACCTCCACATGGTACACCGTAAACCCCACATCTCTTCCACCCCAACGATACACCGTGCACCCCACATCTCTTCTCCCCAAACTACACCGTGCACCCCATATCTCTTCCCCCACGATACACCGTGCACCCCACATCTCTTCCCCCCACATCTCTCCCCCCCACAGTACACCGTGCACCCCACATCTCCCCCCACACAGTACACCGTGCACCCCACCTTTCCCCCCCACACGGTACACCGTGCACCCCACATCTCTTCCCCCAACAACTCTCCCCCCACAGTACACCGTGCACCCCACATCTCTTCCCCCATAAGGTACACCATACACCCCACATCTCTCCCCCCAAAGTACATCGTGCACCCCACATTTCTTCCCCCCCAAGGTACACCGTGCACCCCACATCTCTTCTCCCCACGGTACACCGTAAATTACACATCTTGCCCCCCACATCTCTCCCCCCACGGTACACCATGCACCCCACATCTCTCCCTGTCCATGGTATACCGTGCACCCCACATCTTTCCCCCCACATTTCTTCCCCCCACGGTACAACGTGCATCCAGCATCTCTCCCCCCATGGTACACCGTGCACCCCACATCTCTACCCCCCACTATACATCGTGCACCCCACATCTTTCCCCCCACATCTCTTCCCCCCCATGGTACACCGTACATTACACATCTCTTCCCCCCAAATCTCACCCCCCCACGATATACCGTGCACCCCACATCTCTCCCCCCTCACAGTACACCGTGCACGCCACATCTCTCCCCCCTCCATGGTATACCGTGAACCCCACATCTCTCCCCCACGGTACACCGTGCAGCCCAGACCTCTCCCTCACCCACGGTACACCATGCACCCCACATCTCTCTCCCCCACAGTACAACGTGCACCCCACATCTCTCCACCCCACGGTACACCGTGCACCCCACATCTCTCCCCCCTCCATGGTATACCGTGCACCCCACATCTTTCCCCCCCACATTTCTTCCTCCCCACGGTACAACGTGCACCCAACATCTCTCCCCCCATGGTACACCGTGCACCCCACATCTCTACCCCCATACGGAACACCGTGTACCCAACATTTCATCCCCCCACACCTCTTCCCCCCCACTCTCTCCCCCCAAATACACCGTGCACCCTACATCTATTCCCCCCACATCATCTCTCCCCTCCACGGTACACCGTACATTCCACATATCTCTCCCCCCACGGTACACCGTAAACCCCACATCTCTTCTACCCCAACATCCCTCCCCCCCACGGTACACCATGAACCCAACATCTCTCCCCTCCACGGTACGCCATGCACCCCACATCTCTTCCCCCCACATCTCTCCCCCCCACGGTACAACGTGCACCACACATTTCTTCCCCCAACAACTCTCCCCCCACAGTACACCGTGCACCCCACATCTCTTCCCCCATAAGGTACACCATGCACCCCACATCTCTCTCCCCCAAAGTACATCGTGCACCCCACATCTCTCCCCCACTACAGTACACCGTGCACCCCACATTTCTTCCCCCCAAGGTACACCGCGCACCCCACATCTCTTGCCCCCCATATTTCTCCCCCCCACGGTACACCGTGCATTACACATCTCGCCCCCCACATCTCTCCCCCCAAGGTACACCATGCACCCCACATCTCTCCCCCTCCATGGTATGCCGTACACCCCACATCTTTCCCCTCACACTTCTTCCCCCCCACGGTACACTGTGCACCCTACATCTCTCCCCCCCATGGTACACCGTGCACCCCACATCTCCCCCCCCCCCCCCACGATACACCGTGCACCCCACATCTCTTCCTTCCCACATCTCTCCCCCCCGATGCACCGTTTACCCCACATCTCTCCCCCAATACACCGTGCACCCCACATCTTCCCCCCACATTTCTTCCCCCCCACGCTACACCGTGCACCCCACATCTCTCTCCCCCCACGGTACACCATGCACCCAACATCTCTCCCCCATGGTACAACGTGCATCCCACATCTCTTGCCACCCATATCTCTCCCCCCCCCCCACGGTACATTGTGCACGCCACATCTCTCCCCCTCCACGGTACACCGTGCACCCCACATCTCTTCCCCCAACAACTCTCCCCCCACAGTACACCTTGCACCCCACATCTCTTCCCCCCAAATTACACCATGCACCCCACATCTCTTCCCCCCACATCTCTTCCCCCCACATCTCTCCCAACTCCACGATACAACATGCACCCCACATCTCTCCCCCCACGGTACACCGTGCACCCCACATATTAATTTTTACAAAGTCTACTGCTTCAGTTTTTGTAATGGCAATTTGCATATACTCCAGAATGTTATAAAGAGTGATCAGCTTAACAGCAATTACTTGCAAAGTCAATATTTGCCTAGAAAATGAACTTTATCCCCAAAAACACATTTCAACATCATTGCAGCCCTGCCTTAAAAGGACCACCTAACATCGTTTCAGTGATTGCTCCATTAACACAGGTGTGGGTGTTGATGAGGACAGGGCTGGAGATCAATCTGTCATGATTAAGTAAGAATGACACCACTGGACACTTTAAAAGGAGGCTGGTGCTTGCCATCATTGTTTCTCTTCTGTTAACCATGGTTATCTCTAAAGAAACACGTGCAGTCATCATTGCACTGCACAAAAATGGCCTAACTGGGAAGAGTATTGCAGCTAGAAAGATTGCACCTCAGTCAACAATCTATCGCATCATCAAGAACTTCAAGGAGAGAGGTTCCATTGGTGCCAAAAAGGCTCCAGGGCGCCCAAGAAAGACCAGCAAGCGGCAGGACCGTCTCTTAAAAGTGTTGCAGCTGCGGGATCGGGCTACCAGCAGTGCAGAGCTTGCTGAGGAATGGCAGCAGGCAGGTGTGAGTGCATCTGCACGCACTGTGAGGCGGAGACTCTTGGAGCAAGGCCTGGTCTCAAGGAGGGCAGCAAAGAAGCCACTTCTCTCCAGAAAAAACATCAGGGACAGACTGATATTCTGCAAAAGGTACAGGGAGTGGACTGCTGAGGACTGGGGTAAAGTCATTTTCTCTGATGAATCCCCTTTTCGATTGTTTGGAACATCTGGAAAACAGCTTATTCGGAGAAGAAGAGGTGAGCGCTACCACCAGTCTTGTCTCATGCCAACTGTAAAGCATCCTGAAACCATTCATGTGTGGGGTTGCTTCTCAGCCAAGGGAATCGGCTCTCTCACAGTCTTGCCTAAAAACACAGCCATGAATAAAGAATGGTACCAGAATGTCCTCCAAGAGCAACTTCTCCCAACCGTCCAAGAGCAGTTTGGCGCTCAACAATGCCTTTTCCAGCATGATGGAGCACCTTGCCATAAAGCAAAGGTGATAACTAAATGGCTCAGGGAACAAAACATAGAGATTTTGGGTCCATGGCCTGGAAACTCCCCAGATCTTAATCCCATTGAGAACTTGTGGTCAATCATCAAGAGACGGGTGGACAAACAAAAACCAACAAATTCAGACAAAATTAAAGCATTGATTCTGCAAGAATGGACTGCTATCAGTCAGGATTTGGTCCAGAAGTTGATTGAGAGCATGCCAGGGAGAATTGCAGAGGTCCTGAAGAAGGGTCAACACTGCAAATATTGACTTGCTGCATTAACTCATTCTAACTGTCAATATAAGCTTCTGTAACTCATAATATGAATGCAATTATATTTCTGTATGTGATAAAATCATCTGACAAACACACATAAAAACCAGAGGGCAGCAGATCATGTGAAAATATAATATTTGTGTCATTCTAAAAACTTTTGGCCATGACTGTATATGAATGTACCTGTATGTTATAATATGACAAGCTGTGGAGAAATGGCTACAACTGCATGGTGAGTATGTCTGTCCGAGCCGGATATGTCCAGGCTGCTGGAGCACGCGCTCCGTACTGTTCTTTATTGTATGAGTTGTTCTAGATTTGTTAGAATAGTTGATCCTGGGTCTTGTACTGGCTGCCAGTTCTGGAGTCGGGAAGGAATTTTTTTCCCACATCATGGGGCCATTGGCATCAGCCTCATGGGGTTTTTTGCCTTCCTCTGGATCAACTCTGTAGGGGTTACAGGTTGTATTTGCTGGCCCTGTCTTCATCCAACTTCCTCTATGTAACTGTATACTATATATATCTATATATATAGATAGATAGATATATATAGATATATATATATATATATATATTCTGCCTTTATTACCTTTATCATTTTTGTCACTATTATCGTGATAATTGAGGGGTTATCACTTTAATACCTTGTTGAGAATGACTACCCCCCCCCCCCATACTTTAATGATATTCTTTAGTAAGTCCATACACCGCTATGGTGTTCATGTTGAGTTATTGCTAATCCTTCAGGGTAAGTAGTGGTTACATTCAGTATGTCTTGTTGTGTTGAGAAGATCGAGGTAAGTACTGTATGGTAGTGTATTGAATGATCTGCTCACTACATAACTCTATGGTGCATAAGTTCTACCCCATGTCTGAAGATGTTGGATTTCTTAAATTCTACGTCAATTACCCGTAGTTTCTGAATCGACACTAAAATGTTTTTTAAGTGTCGTATTTTCATCTTTTGTAGATGGGAAAGCTGAATCTACTACCAGAAGAACATCAAATATCCCTCAACATCATTACCATCCAGCCACAAGATTGTAGGTAAGTTCCATTTGGCCCTTTTCTTGGGCATTTTGCAGCTGTCGTGAGCAAGGATCTGGTGCCTGAAGCTATTCCTCTTCATTGTTACGTCGGAGGCCTATGGATCATAAGTCCCTCATTATGAATTCAAGCCTTTGTGTGGTGATGGAGGGGGTGGTGGAGGATACTAGTGGTAGACTACTATATGCTCTTTAGGTTTTGCCTGTATCCTTGAGGACTGACCTTAATATATCTCTATACAGCTTGTAGACTACTGTACGGTTAGTTGTTAGAAAGATAATGTGTTCCTGAGTGAAGGGTCAAGCGGATGTAGACTAGGTGTGGATAGCCGTCATGACTTGTCTAGTCCTGCATCACACTGTGCACGGTGTCGCTGTGTGATCTGAGCAGTGTAGGTGCTGAACTGAACCCCCAAGTGGAGATTTTGTAGGAGCTGGAGTCCAACTTAGGACCTCCCTGAGGACGATGGTGTGGTGACTTCTGTGACGTGTAGGGTCTAGCAGCACATGGTTTTGGTTCTGGTTGGACTCAGTGCTACAAGTGGTGGTGCTTTAGAGCATGGTGGCTGTGCTTCCAGTGACTCCACTGCGAGCAGTATGGGGTTTGGTAAGGGCCAGAGATCATGTGCTGTTTGCTTATGCCGGTTATGGAAATCGCTGCTTTCGTTCTCAGAAGTTGGAATTCCAGTTCTGTTCCAGATCTTTACCTGATGGGCCCTGTCCAGTGTCTACAATGTGAAGGTTGTGCAATGTTGCAGTGTCAGTGGTGTTGTAAGATTGGGCAGTTTATTGATGGCGGTCCATATGTGGTTTGCATTTGTAAGTCTCTGCAAAGCTCAGTGGCACATTATCCTTATAGTCTGTAGATCCTAAATCTTCCTGATCCATTGTTGCGTCAGAGGTAAGGGTTCATAAACCCCTCCTTATGAATTCGAGTCTTCGTGTGGTGATGGAGAGGGTGGTGGAGGGTATGGGTAGACTGCTATATTTAGTACGTCTACTTGTAGAAGCAACTTTTAGCATGGTCTATTCAATGGGATGAAGGTAAAACCTCTCTTGGTACTCAAAATTCCTTTCATACAGTACAGGCAGTTTGCTGTGGGTTAACACTAACATTTGTGGTGAACTGAGTCATGGGTAACTGCCTAAGGTCCAGATGGCTTTCTGGCAACTGGTATCAGACGCTGGACAATGTAGCTGCGTTCTCTCAGGGGAACCGTGAACCCAAAATCTCTCCCCCCACGATACTCCGTGCACCCCACATCTCTTCCCCCCCCCCAAACTACACTGTGCACCCCACATCTCTTCCCCCCCCACGGTACACCGTGCACCACACATCCCATCTCTCCCCCCCACGGTACACCGTGCACCCCACATCTCTTCCCCCAACATCTCTCCCCCCCACGGTACACCATGCACCCCACATCTCTCCCCCCCAAACTACACCATGCACCCCACATCTCTCCCCACCATTGTACACCGTGTACTCGACAACTCTACCTCCCCAACATATTTCCCCCCCACATTACACCAGGCACCCCACATCTCTCCCCCCCCACTTCTCTCCTCCCCACATCTTTCCCCCCCACAGTACACCATGCACCCCACATCTCTTCCTCATTGGTGGCAGCGTAGTGGGATCTTAGGATAAACAGCGTGTGTTGGTGACCTTTATCACTCAGACGCTGGGCATTGTAGTAATCCTATGAGACAAGCTCGGTATTAAAGCAAGCATTAAGATACAGTGAAAGTTTGATACAGTGCTGTTCCCCTCCCTTACTCTTTGTATTCTATCCTATCTTTTATTTGGCAAATACCAGTGGATGGCTAGTGGGCTCAGAAGCAGAGCTCAAGAATTGCTGAACCAGGCTTTTGGAGATCCTGAGCGTATGGCTGAAATGGAGGCAGCCACAGCCATGCAGAGAATCGAGCAGAGTCCTCATTTTGGGGCTAGGCCAGGAAGTGCAGCAAGCAGCCCGGTCCCAAGGATTACTTCACCAGGAGGAACCAGTAGCCCCAGCCTTGTGGGAGGAATGGCTTCCTACTGGCAAATGGCCCTGCAGCAAATAGGCACCAGTGACCCTAACATATACCTGCAGGTGATGTGCCGTTTTCATGAAGCTGTAGAACAAGAACGACAGGCCGCAGAACGGCAGGCTGATCGTGAGGCAGCAGAACGAGAACGGCAGGCCGCAGAACGGCAGGCTGATCGTGAGGCAGTAGAACAAGAACGACAGGCTGCTGAGCGACAGGCCGAGAGGGAGTATCAACTTGAGTTTAAAAGGATGGAGCTCTCCCAGCAGGCGCAAACTCCAACAACCCTGCAGAGACCCTCAAGTTGGAAGGAGAAGCCAGGCTGGAGTTCACCACAGCCGTCTGTCGTCAGGTCGGGTGAGACAAACTATGCCCCGGTGGTCCTTCCCCTGTCCCAAGAACTCTGGGCGCCCGGGTGACCTTCCCCAAACCTCAGGGGGAGGTGTGGTGGGGCCATGCCTGTAACCAGACAGGACATTTCAAGGAGGAGTGCCCCAACCGCCCTGAGAACTTCCCTGCTTCCCAAGCCACAGCAGATGGCCCATCTGTGTATCTGGACTGGGGTGCAGGAAAAGGAATGCAGACTGTGGGACTATTGACTGATTTGCCTGCTAATGTACTGTTGGGAAGTGATTTAGGACCTATGATGTCCCAATATGGGGTGGGGAGCACCCCAATTTACTGTGATAAACTGTCTATGACTAATGTTGATAGTGTGTATGTCACATCTGCAGAGAGGGCCTGTAACCCCCCCTCTGAGATACTTCCCATGGCAGTAAGTGTAAATGCTAATGAGTTGCCTTCAGCTGAGAGCAGGGAAGATGCAAATTAGCTTCCTGCAATCCAGCTCAGCAAAAATGTTATTGATGCTTTGTTCACTCCCATGCTAGGAGCCAGTGAGACCTTGTCTGTAGACACACCCACATCTGCGGGGGCATTTCCCTCCCAGCTTGTTAATAGGTATACCACAGATCTCATTGAGGCCCGGTGTGAATTAACAATTGCTAATGAATGTGCTGTCAATGTAATTGCCAATGCCTGTTGTGAAAGTGTACAGGGTAGCTTTTCTGAGTCACTGGAAGCGACTTCTACTATTTCACCCAGTGCATCCGATAAGCACCCAACTGCTGATCATGTACCCGGTGGTCAGGTAGGCTATGTGGATCTCATGGCCGATCCAGGTGAGGGACGGACTGCTGGTAGTGCGGTGTTAGCCCGCAGCCAGAGTGCTACAAGGGTGGAGGGCGTTCTGACCCTTGAACCGTTGCCTACACCACATGGAGTCGGTGCTGAGACTGCTATGACTAGCCTCACTCCCTTGAAACCGGAGGAGTCCGGCCGTTATGAGACATACACGTCTCTTCTGTCCAGTTCTATTCCAGGAGTGCCCATGGCCCAAGTGCAGATGGCATGGGGTACTGGAGGTGTGATCCAAGAAGGGGGTATGTCAAATGTATTACCTGTCAATGTATTGTGGTGGGATGGTTTGGGGTAGCATGATCAGTCATTTGCCCAAGGAATCTCCATCACCCACTGAAGTACAGGAGGAACAGGGTGTAGGCCCAAAGAGGTAAGGCGTCTGGGAGGGAGGACAGGGTCCAAACATACCTGTGCCAGAACCAGAGGTGCCCCTAGGTTTGGAAGCAAAGGGGGAGGTGCAGAATCCTCTAGAACTCTCCCAACTAGCGGCTAGTGTGTGAGAGACCGACGGGATGGGGTCTCTAAACTGGTATTCCAAAGACCTGGGGTCATGAGTGTGGCTCCATGGGATGCTAGCACTCAGAAAGTGGACCCAGAACAAGCGGGAGGTAGCCAAGTGTACGTGGCTCAGGGCCTGAGCCCCCCCCAAAAGTATCCCAAATAAAATAAAAGAGGGGAGAGGGGGCGGGAGATAATATACATCCCTTTTTTTTTGTCTCACTCCAGCCAAGCGAGCACGCCATTAACGTGGCAACAACGCACACCCCTGGGTTAAATCCAGGGCGACATTTAGTGCCCAGTGACCCCATCGCCTTTGCGAAGGCGAGCGCGCCATTAACGTGGCAACAACGCACACCCCTGGGTTAAATCCAGGGCGACATTTAGTGCCCAGTGACCCCATCGCCTTTGCGAAGGCGAGCGCGTCATTAACGTGGCAACAACACACACCCCTGGGTTAAATCCAGGGCGACATTTAGTGCCCAGTGACCCATCACCTTTGCGAAGGCGAGCTCGCCATTAACGTGGCAACAACGCACACCCCTGGGTTAAATCCAGGGCGACATTTAGTGCCCAGTGACCCCATCGCCTTTGCGAAGGCGAGCGCGCCATTAACGTGGCAACAACGCACACCCCTGGGTTAAATCCAGGGCGACATTTAGTGCCCAGTGACCCCATCGCCTTTGCGAAGGCGACCCCCCCCCCCCCCCCCCCCCCCCCCCCCCCCCCCCCCCCCCCCCCCCCCCCCCCCCCCCCCCCCCCCCCCCCCCCCCCCCCCCCCCCCCCCCAAACCACACCCCCCCCCCCCCCCCAGGGTGGGGCGCTAAAAAAAAAAAAAACAAAACACCCCTTTTTTTTTTTTTATATCCCCCCCTTAGGGGGTTTTTTATAAAAAAAAAAAAAAAAAAAAAAAAACAGTTATAGATTTTTATGGGATTTAATTATTTTTTTTTACGAAAAAAAAAAAAAAAAAAAAAAAAAAAAAAATAAAGGGGTGTTTTTTTTTTCCCCCCCCGTCCCCGCGGGGGGGCTTTAGCCCCCCACCCCCACATCCGTGTGAGTACCAGTGGGGCTTTTCAGCACGCGGCATTAACTCCTAGCATGTGGCATCACAGTACAATAATCCCGCCTGCATGCTCTTCACAGTCTCTCAGCATTAGTCCAGTAGTCTCAACAGAATCTCATCACAGCAGCATCTCCTCATGGTCTGTCTGTAACAACTCTGTGGCATAATCTCCATAGCATTATCTCAGCACAGTCTTCATAGCATGATCTCCAAGTGATAGTCTCCTCCCACAGACCTCTTACCTCATCTTTTATACCCTTTATGACACCTCCCAGAATGAGGTCACCGGCGACAGTACGTCTGAGTTAATTCAATCAAATCCAGATCTTTTGTATAGAGCTGAGACAAAGTGAATTGATACACTGTTATCAGTCATATCTGATCAACAGCCCAGGCTTGAACAATGCACTATTGTTTGATCAGCCAGGGCTGTATAGGAATACAATGGAGCCCTATTGTTCCAGCCTGGCCGCTACTGCCAATATGCACCTAGGCTTATAGCTGCGCACAGTATGAATGAGTGCAGCAAGAGGGAGATCCTATACCCAGAGACCAAAATACAGCTGAGTTATGACCATATTTGGCAGAATCATCACACCTCCCCCTTTAGTGGGGCTTGCAGGGTGGGGCCTACGCCCCTCTTCTGATGCACCTCCGCTTCCAGCTAATCAGGCTCTGGCCCCAGGCTCCCTCCCTCCCCCCGGGTCCCAGCAGACTCGGACCTTGTCAGACTCCGGGGTGGTTGGCGCCACGCGCCTTCAATTGTCCAGCTAGGGTCAGCTTGGACAGCATCGCTGAACTCTTGGCTGGAGTGAGACAAAGAGAGGTGCATGTTACATAGCTGCCAGCCCCTTCTGTCTCTCTAGTCTGACTAGGGACACTTCTAAGGCCCAGGCTCTGAGCCACGTACACTTGGCTACCTCCTGCCTGTTCTGGGTCCGCTTTCTGAGTGCGGGCATCCCGTGGCTTTACACTCATGACCTCAGGCCCTTGGGATACCATTCCAGAGATCCCATCCCGGCAATCTCTGCTCTCCTGGCTACCCTTGGCCTGCTCTCTCAGGGTCTCCTTCACACTAGCCGCTGTTGGGAGAGTTCTGGGGATTCTGCACCTCCCCCTCTGCTTCCAAACCTAGGGGCACCTCTGGTTCTGGCACAGGTATGTTTGGACCCTGTCCTCCCTGTACTTGGGTGGGTGATGGTGATACCTTGGGCAAATGACTGAGATCATGCTTCCCCAAACCATCCCCCCTCACTACATTGACAGGTAATACATTGGACATACCCTCTTCTTGGATCACACATCCAGTACCCCATGCCATCTGCACTTGGGCCATGGGCACTCCTGGATAGCTGGACAGAGAGACATGTATGTCTCATACGGCCGGACTCCTCCGGCTTCGGGAGTGAGGCTAGTCATGGCGGTCTCAGCACCGACTCCAGGTGGTGTGGGCAACGGTTCAAGGGTCGGAACACCCTCCACCCTTGTAGCACTCTGGCTGCGGGCTAACACCGCACTACCGCGTCCGTCCCTCACCTGGATCAGCCATGAGATCCACATGCCTACCTGACCACCTGGCACATGGTCAGCAGTTGGGTGCTTATCGGATGCACTGGGCGAAATAGTAGAGTCGCTTCCAGTGACTCAGGAGCTACCCTGTACACTGTCACAACAAGCATTGGCAATTACATTGACAGTACATTCATTAGCAATTGTTAATTCACACCGGGCCTCAATGAGATTTGTGGTAGACAGATTAACAAGCTGGGAGGGAGACGCCCCCGCAGATGTGGGTGTGTCTACAGACAAGGTCTCATTGGCTCCTAACACCGGAGGAAACAAAGCATCAATAACATTTGTGCTGAGCTGGGTTGCAGGAAGTTCAGTTGCATCTTCCCTGCTCTCAGCTGAGGAAACTCATTAGCATTTACATTGACTGCCATGGGAAGTATCTCAGAGAGGGGGTTACGGGCCATCTCTGCAGATATGACAGACACATTATCAACATTAATCATAGACAGTTTATCACAGTAAATTGGGGTGCTCCCCACCCCATATTGGGACATCATAGGTCCTACATCAGTTCCCAACAGTACATTAGCAGGCAAATCAGTGAATAGTCCCACAGTCCGCATTCCTTTTCCTGCACCCCAGTCCAGATACACAGATGGGCCCCTGCTGTGGCTTGGGAAGCAGGGAAGTTCTCAGGGTGGTTGGGGCACTCCTTCTTGAAATGTCCTGTCGGGTTACAGGCATGGCCCCAACGCACCTCCCCTTGGGGTTTGGGGAAGGTCCTGGGCGCCCAGGTTCTTGGGACAGGGAGGGACCACCCAGGGCATAGTTTGTCTCCCCGGCGTGCGCGCGGCTGTGGTGACTCCGGCCTGGCCTCTCGTTCCACTTGAGGGACTGTGCGGGTTGTTGGGTTTGCGCTTGCTGGGAGATTTCCCGCCTTTTCAGCTCGCTGATACTCCCTCTCGGCCTGTCGCTCAGCACTGTCGTTCCCATTCTGCGCTTTCCTCTCTCTCTCTGCCTGCGTTCTGCGTCTTTCCTCTCTCTCTCGCCTGTCGCTCAGCGCCTCCGATCGCCTGCCGTTCTCGTTCTCGCTTCCTGAAACCGTACAACGCCTGCTGGTATATGTTAGGGTCCCTGGTGCTTAAGTGCTGCAGGGCCATTTGCCAGACTGACGCCATCCCCCAGCAAGGCTGAGGCTCTGGTCCCCTGGTGAGTTCCTTGGGCCAGGCTGCCGCCCACTTCCTGGCCTGCCCCAATCGACTCTGCTCGTTCTCTGCTGGCTGTGGCTGCCCCTTTCGCCTCGCTCGTCTCCGCCTGGTTCTGCGTTCTGGAATCTGCTTCTGGCCCACTGCCTCCCTGGTTTTGCCAATGATAGGATAGATAGGTAGGGAGGGACGCCTGTTCACTTTCCTATTCTTTGCTTGCTTTTCCGGCTTGTCTCATGGTTCCCTTCCCCAGCTGTGGTGATATAGGTCCCACCCGCCGTTTATCCTGTCCCCCGCTGCCCCATGTGAAAGATCCTCAGTGCGCCAAACCGCTTTGGCTACACCCTGAGTCCTCTTTCATATAAAAACCACACTCACCGCCACCGAGTGCCGGGTTCACAAGATAAATACAAGACAAGCCTTCTAAATTTTATATATTTATTAACCCCTAAATGGGTCGGTATTAAAATCAAACATATACAGATCAGAACAGATATGCAGACATATGCAAGCATTAACAGTTACTAGTTGCAAGATACAGTACAAATAAAATAAAAGGGATTAAAGGTGAAATGATTACTTTACCACACATGTCCTTGCTGTGGTTCTATAGTCCAACACTCACACATGCATGTGTGAGTAACCAGTGGAGGCTTTTCAGCATGTGGCATTAACTCCTAGCATGTGGCATCACAGTACAATAATCCCGCCTGCATGCTCTTCACAGTCTCTCAGCATTAGTCCAGTAGTCTCAACAGAATCTCATCACAGCAGCCTCTCCTTATGGTCTGTCTGTAACAAATCTGTGGCATAATCTCCATAGCATTATCTCAGCACAGTCTTCATAGCATGATCTCCATGTAATAGTCTCCTCCCACAGACCTCTTACCTCATCTTTATACCCTTTATGCCACCTCCCAGAATGAGGTCACCGGCGACAGTACGTCTGATGAGTTAATTCAATCAAATCCAGATCTTTTGTATAGAGCTGAGACAAAGTGAATTGATACACTGTTATCAGTCATATCTGTTCAACAGCACAAGCTTGAACAATGCACTATTGTTTGATCAGCCAGGGCTGTATAGGAATACAATGGAGCCCTATTGTTCCAGCCTGGCCGCTACTGCCAATATGCACCTAGGCTTATAGCTGCGCATGGTATGAATGAGTGCAAGCAAGAAGGGAGATCCTATACCCAGAGACCAAAATACAGCTGAGTTATGGCCATATTTAGGCAGAATCATCACACCTGGGTTAAATCCAGGGCGACATTTAGTGCCCAGTGACCCCATCGCCTTTGCGAAGGCGAGCGCGTCATTAACGTGGCAACAACACACACCCCTGGGTTAAATCCAGGGCGAAATTTAGTGCCCAGTGACCCCATCGCCTTTGCGAAGGCGAGCTCGACATTAACGTCGCAACAACGCACACCCCTGGGTTAAATCCAGGGCGACATTTAGTGCCCAGTGACCCCATCGCCTTTGCGAAGGCAAGCGCCATTAATGTCGAAATAACGCACACCCCTTGGTTAAATCCAGGGCGACACTTAGTGCCCAAAGGGGCAAGGCGTCTGGAAGGGAGGACAGGGTCCAAACCTACCTGTGCCGGAACCAGAGGTGCCCCTAGGTTTGGAATCAAAGGGACAGGTGCAGAACTCTCCCAACTAGCGGCTAGTTTGAGAGAGACCCTGAGAGACCGCCGGGATGGGGTCTCTAAACTGGTATCCCAAAGACCTGGGGTCATGAGTGTGGCTCCACGGGATGCCAGCACTCAGAAAGCGGACCCAGAACAGGCGGGAGTTAGCCAAGTGTAAGTGGCTTAGGCCCTGAGCCTTAGAAGAGTCCCTAGTCAGACTAGCGAGCCAGAAGGGTCCGGCAGCTATGTAACATGCACCTCTCTTTTGTCTCACTCCAGCCAAGAGTTCAGAGATGCTGTCCAAGCTGACCCTAGTCTGGACATATTGAAGGCGCGTGCCGCTCAACCACCCTCGGAGTCTGACAAGGCCCGAGTCTGCTGGGACCCCGGGGGGGGGAGCCTTGGGTCCAGAGCCTGAGGAGCTGAAGCGGCAGAGGTGCTCTCAGAAGAGGGGCCTGTTCCTACAAGCCCCATCTAAAAGGGGGAGGTGTGATGATTCCACGTAAATATGGCTATAACTCAAAGATGTATTTTGATCTCTGGGTATCGTATCTCCCTCTTAGTTCCCTTTACTCATAATGTGTGCAGCTATAATCCTAGATGTATGTTGTCAGTAGGGCAACCTTGTAACAATAGGGCTTTGTATCCATCCCAGAATAGCTCCATTGAATTCTTACATAGGCCTGGGTGATCAAATAAACATGCATTGTTCAGCCTGGGCTGTTGATCAGACATAGTTGATAACATTGTATCATTTCACTTAATCCTATCTTCTTACAAAGAATCTGGACTTGAGTGCGTTAGTCAATCAGACTTGCTGTCGCCGGTGACCTCATTCTGGGTGGTGTAATCAAGGGTATGAAAGATGAGGCAAGAGGTCAGTGGGAGGAGATTGGGCTGAGACTTCCACTGGGAGATTACTATGAAGATGCTACTATGAGGAGAGGCTGCTGTGATGAGTTGCTGAGATGCTGGAGTTAATGCCGCTGCCTCCACTGGTGATCTCCACATGCTGTGTGATTGTTGGACTATAGAGCCACATCAAGGAGATGTGTGGTAAAGTAATCATTTCACCTTTATTCCCTTTTATTTTATTGTACTGTATCTTGTAACTAGTAACTGTTAATGCTTGCATATATCTACATATCTGTTCGGAACTGCATGTGTTAGATGTTAATACAGACCCATTTATGGGATAATAAATATATAAAATTTAGAAAGCTTGTCTTGTATTTATCTTGTGAACCCAGCACTCACTGGCGGTGAGTGTGGTTTTTATGAAAGAAGACTCAGGTGTGGGCCAACGCGGTGTTGGCGCACTGAGGATCTTTCACAGGGGGCCATATACTATGAAGGGGTCAAAGAAGGGGGGCCATATACTATGGGGGGGTCAAATAAGGGGGGGCCATATACTATGAAGGGGTCAAAGAAGGGGGGCCATATACTATGGGGGGGGTCAAATAAGGTGGGCCATATACTGTGGAGGGGTCAAATAATGGGAGCCATATACTGTGGAGGGGTCAAATAATGGGGGCCATATACTGTGTGGGTGTCAAATAATGGGGGCCATATACTGTGGGGGGTCAAATAAGGGGTGCTATATACTGTGGGGGGTCAAATAAGGGGGGGCAATATACTATGGGGGGTCAAATAAGGGGGGCCATATACTATGGTGAGTCAAATAATGGGGGCCATATACTTAGGGGGGTCAAAAAAGGGGGGCCATATACTATGAAGGGGTCAAATAAAGGGGGCCATATACTATAAAGGGGTCAAATAAGGGGGGTCATATACCATGAAGGGGTCAAATAAGGGGGGCCATATACCATGAAGGGGTCAAATAAGGGGGGCCATATACTGTGGGGGGTCAAATAAGGGGGGCCATATACTGTGGGGGGACAAATAAGGGGGGCCATATACTGTGGGGGGCCATATTATGTGGGGGGGCCATATAATGTTTCGGGGGGCCATATACTGTGGGGGGTCAAAGGTGGGCCATATGCTGTGGTGGGGTCAAATAAGGGGGGCCATATACTGTGGGGGGGTCAAACAAGGGGGGCCATATACTGTGGGGGGGGTCAAATAAGGGGGGCCATATACTGTGGGGGGTCAAACAAGAGGGGGCCATATACTGTGGGAAGGACCAAAAAAGGGGGGCCATATACTGTGGGAAGGACTAAAAAAAGGGGGGCCATATACTGTGGTAAGGACTAAAAAAAGGGGGGCCATATACTGTGGGAAGGACCAAAAAGGGGGACCATATACTGTGGGGGGTCATATACTGTGGGGGGGTCAAAAAGGGGGACCATACACTGTGGGGGATAATATACTGTGGGGGGGACCAAAAAAAGGTGGACCAAAAAAAGGGGGGTCATATACTGTGGGGGGGATAAAAAAGGGGGGCATATACTGTGGGGGGACCAAACAAAGGGGGGCCATATACTGTGGGGGGCTCATACACTGTGAGGGGGACATATACTGTGGGGGGCCATATATTGGGGGGGCATATAATGTGGGGGATGTACTGTGGGGGGGGCCACAAAATGTGGGTGGGGGCTTGGGGGGGGCCATATACTGTGGGGGGGGGGGCCATATACTGTGGGGGGGTCAAATAATGGGGGCCATATACTGTGGGGGGGCCAAATAATGGGGGCCATATACTGTGGGGGGGCCAAATAATGGGGGCCATATACTGTGGAGGGGTCAAATAATGGGGGCCATATACTGTGGAGGGGTCAAATAAGGGGGGCCATATACTGTGGAGGGGTCAAATAAGGGGGGCCATATACTGTGGAGGGGTCAAATAAGGGGGGCCATATACTGTGGAGGGGTCAAATAAGGGGGGCCATATACTGTGGAGGGGTCAAATAAGGGGGGCCATATACTGTGGAGGGGTCAAATAAGGGGGGCCATATACTGTGGAGGGGTCAAATAAGGGGGGCCATATACTGTGGGGGGGTCAAATAAGGGGGGCCATATACTGTGGGGGGGTCAAATAAGGGGGGCCATATACTGTGGGGGTGGGGGGTGGGGGGGTCAAATAAGGGGGGCCATATACTGTGGGGGGTGGGGGGTGGGGGGGTCAAATAAGGGGGGCCATATACTGTGGGGGGTGGGGGGGTCAAATAAGGGGGGCCATATACTGTGGGGGGGTCAAATAAGGGGGGCCATATACTGTGGGGGGTGGGTCAAATAAGGGGGGCCATATACTGTGGGGGGGTCAAATAAGGGGGGCCATATACTGTGGGGGGTGGGTCAAATAAGGGGGGCCATATACTGTGGGGGGTGGGTCAAATAAGGGGGCCATATACTGTGGGGGGTGGGTCAAATAAGGGGGGCCATATACTGTGGGGGGTGGGTCAAATAAGGGGGGCCATATACTGTGGGGGGGGTCAAATAAGGGGGGCCATATACTGTGGGAAGGACCAAAAAAGGGTGTGTGAAAGATCCTCTGTGCACCAACACCGCGTTGGCCCACACCTGAGACTTCTTTCATAAAAAAAACCACACTCACCGCCAGTGAGTGCTGGGTTAACAAGATAAATACAAGACAAGCTTTCTAAATTTTATGTATGTATTAACCCCTAAATGGGTCGGTGTGATGATTCCACTTAAATATGGCTATAACTCAAAGATGTATTTTGATCTCTGGGTATCATATCTCCCATCTCTCTCATTTATTCATAATGTGCGCAGCCCTAATCCTAGATGTATGTTATCAGTAGAGGCAACACTGTAACAATAGGGCTTTGTATCCATCCCAGAAGGGCTCCATTGAATTCCTACACAGCCCTGGATGATCAAATAAACATGCATTTTTCAGCCTGAGCTGTTGATCAGACATGGTTGATAACATATAGAAGGCATTGTGTCATTCCACTTGGTCGCATTTCCTTACAAAGAGTCTTGACTTGAGTGCATTAATCAATCAGACTTGCCGTCGCCGGTGACCTCATTTTTGGGTGGTGTTATCAAGGGTATAAAAGATGAGGTAAGAGGTCAGTGAGAGAGATTACAGACAGGCTACCACTGAGAAAGACTATGATGAGACCATTGTGAGAGACTATTGGAATACTGTGATGAGCATGCAGACTGGATTGTTGTGTTGCCACATGCTAGGAGCCTCCACTGGGTAACTCCACATGCCATGTGTGAGTGTTGGATAATAGAGCCACATCCAGGACATATGTGGCAAAGTAATTATTTCACTTTTATGCCCTTTTATTTTATTGTACTGTATCTTGTAACTAGTAACTGTTAATGCTTGTATACATCTGCATATCTGTTCGGAACTGCATGTGTTAGATGTTAATACCGACCCATTTAGGGGTTAATAAATATATAAAATTTAGAAAGCTTTTCTTGTATTTATCTTGTGAACCCAACACTCACTGGCGGTAAGTGTGGTTTTTTTTATGAAAGAATACTCAGGTGTGGGCCAAAGCGGTGTTGGCGCGCTGAGGATCTTTCACATTGGTGGCAGCGTAGTGGGATCTTAGGATAAACAGCGTGTGTTGGTGTGAAAGATCCTCAGTGCGCCAACACCGTTTTGGCCACACCTGAGTCCTCTTTCATATAAAAACCACACTCACCGCCAGTGAGTGTCGGGTCCACAAGATAAATACAAGACAAGCCTTCTAAATTTTATATATTTTTTAACCCCTAAATGGGTCGGTATTAACATCTAACACATGCAGTTCAGAACAGATATGCAGATATATGCAAGCATTAACAGTTACTAGTTACAAGATACAGTACAAATAAAATAAAAGGGATAAAGGTGAAATGATTACTTTACCACACATGTCCTTGATGTGGTTCTGTAGTCCAACACTCACACATGCTCTGTCATGTGTGAATAACCAGTGGAGGCTGTTTAGCATGTGGCATTAATACAATAATCCAGCCTGCATGCTCTCATCACAGTCTCTCAGCATTAGTCCAGTAGTCTCAAAAAAATCTCCTCATGGTGTTCTCTTGTAGTCCCAACACAAATCTCCATAGCATCATCTCCTCATGGTTTGTCTGTAACAACTCTGTAGTCTGTGATGGTCTCAGCCCAAAACTCCTCCCATTGCCTCTTACCTCATCTTTTATACCCTTTATGCCACCTCCCAGAATGAGGTCACCGGCGACAGCAAGTCTGATTGAATAATGCAATCAAGTCCAGATCCTTTGTATAGAGCTGAGACCAAGTGAGATGATACAATGTTATCAGCCATATCTGATCAACCAGTGCAGTCTGGACAATGCATGTTTCTTTGATCACTCAAGGCTGTATATGAATTCAATTGAGCCATTCTGGGATGGATACAAAGCCCTATTGTTACAGTGTTACCTCTATTTACCATATACCTAGGATTAGGGCTGCACACATTATGAATCAATGCAGGTAAGAAGGGAGATACTATATTCAGAGATCAAAATACATCCCTGAGCCACAGCCACACTTAAGCAGAATCATCACAGTTGGTGACCTTTATCACTCAGACGCTGGGGATTATGGTTATCCTATGAGACAAGCTCGGTATTAAAGCAAGCATTAAGATACAGTGAAAGTTTGATACAGTGCTGTTCCCCTCCCTTACTCTTTGTATTCTATCCTATCTTTTATTTGGCAAATACCAGTGGATGGGGAGTGGGCTCAGAAGCAGATCTCCAGAACTGCAGAACCAGGCTTTTGGAGATCCTGAGCGTATGGCTGAAATGGAGGCAGCCACAGCCATGCAGAGAATCGAGCAGAGTCCTGATTTTGGGGCTAGGCCAGGAAGTGCGGCAAGCAGCCCGGTCCCAAGGATTACTTCACCAGCAGGGACCAGTAGCCCCAGCCTTGTGGGGGGAATGGCTTCATACTGGCAAATGGCCCTGCAGCAAGTAGGCACCAATGACCCTAACATATACCTGCAGGTGATGTGCCGCTTTCAGAAAGCTGCAGAACACGAACGGCAGGCCGATCGTGAAGCAGCAGAACGAGAACGGCAGGCCGCAGAACGGCAGGCTGATCGTGAGGCAGCAGAACGAGAACGGCAGGCTGAACGGCAGTATCAGCTTGAGCTCAAAAGAATGGAGCTCTCCCAGCAGGCAACATCTGTCACTGCACGCACTCCAGAAGCTCAAGTACCAAGGCTCCGATCCGAGGACTTTCCAATCCTTGAAACAAACGGGGATTTGGACTCGTTCTTGCGGGCTTTTGAGAAAGTGTGTAAGCAGTACCAGCTACCACAGATGGATTGGGTCCGTTACCTGGCTCCCCGATTGAGGGGAAAAGCCCTGGACACTTACGCCAATTTGCCAGTTGACCAGGACTATGAGTCCGTTAAAGCAGCGCTGATCCGGAGGTACCAACTCACACCGGAGCTATACCGTCGAAGGTTCCAAGGACTGCAGAAAAAGCCTTCAGAGAGCCATGAGGATACAGCGGCCCAACTGCGCGTGTGGTTCCGGGAGTGGACGGAGGGCAAGTCCGTCACCTCGCAAGAAAGCCTTGCAGACCTCATGCTTCAAGAGCAGTTCTTGACCATTTGTACCGAGGAAGTGCAAAAATACCTCTTGGACCGAGAGCCCAAGGACCTTGAAACAGCCACAGCAATGGCGGATCGTTATGTTGCCAACCAGTTGCCGTGGAAACCTGCCAGCGACGGCTGGAGGAGGGGTAAGACACAATCTGTCCCAGGGAATCCTGAACCAAGCTGGAGGTCACCACAGCCCTCTGCTTCCAGGTGGGGTAGGCCAAACTCTGTCCCGGGTGGTTCCTATACGTCCCCTGCCTCTCAAGCTCTGAGTTCCCCGGCAACCTCTCTCATACCCCAGGGAGAGATCAGGCGGTGCCACGCCTGTAATCAAACTGGACATTTACAACAAGACTGCCCCAACCGCCCTAGGAACCCCCCTGCTCCCCAAACTACAGCGACCGGCCCATCTGTGTATCTGGTTGCGAGGGAGGGGCCCCAGCTTAATGCTAACCGTCAACAGGTCACTGTGGGGGACAAAGTGGTGATGGGATTCCGGGACACTGGGGCAGATGTTACGCTGGTACAACCAGATTTGGTCCCCCCAGACAGTATTATTCCCGGGAAAACTCTGACCCTACGGGGTATTGGATTGGAGCGTTTTACTGTACCCATGGCTTGTGTTCATTTAGACTGGGGTGCAGGGAAAGGAATGCGGAATGTGGGAGTGATGTCTGAGTTGCCTGCCAATGTACTGTTGGGGACAGATTTGGGGCCTATGATGTGCCAATATGGGGTGGGGGCAATCCCAGCTCCCTGTGATCAGCTGTCGGTCCAGGCTGATATGTCTGATATTGTACCTGTGGGACTACCTGCAGAGGGGGCTGGTAACCCTCCCTCTGAAATGTCTCCTCATACATTCTGTGAAAATGCTAACTGTAACTGTTCCTATGGGAATACCTGCAGAGGGGGCTTGTAACCCTCCCTCTGAAATGTCTCCTCATACATTTTGTGAAAATGCTACTGTAACGGTACCGGTGACTGTTATAGATGAACTTGCCATGTCCAAAGGGAAGGCTAAACCCCTTACTGAGTTCTTTCCTCCAGGCTGTGATAATGTTAATTCTACTGTCTCTGGGATTAATGTAGGTGTAAAGGAGCTGAGTGAGGACTGGGCTGTAGACCCGCCCACATCTGCGGGGGCCTCAACCCCCCAGTCTGTGTCTCTATGTCTGCCAGTCCTCCCTCCAGCTCAGTGTGATAGAACCAATGCTGTTAATGATATTGCAAATGTCTGCCATGAAACTGTGAATGTCGTACCAGGTGGTCAGGTAGGCTATGGGGATCTCATGGCCGATCCAGGTGAGGGACAGACTGCTGGTAGTGCGGTGTTAGCCCGCAGCCAGAGTGCTACAAGGGTGGAGGGCGTTCCGACCCTTGAAGTGTTGTGTACACCACCTGGAGTTGGTGCTGAGACCGCCATGACTAGCCTCACCCCCTTGAAGCCGGAGGAGTCCGGCTGGTATGAGACATACACGTCTCTTCTGTCCAGTTCTATTCCAGGAGTGCCCATGGCCCAAGTGCAGATGGCATGGGGTACTGGAGGTGTGATCCAAGAAGGGGGTATGTCAAATGTATTACCTGTCAATGTATTGTGGGGGGATGGTTTGGGGAAGCATGATCTCAGTCATTTGCCCAAGGTATCACCATCACCCACCCAAGTACAGGAGGAACAGGGTGTAGGCCCAAAGGGACAAGGCATCTGGGAGGGAGGACAGGGTCCAAACATACCTGTGCCAAAACCAGAGGTGCCCCTAGGTTTGGAAGCAAAGGGGGAGGTGCAGAATCCCCTAGAACTCTCTCAACTAGCGGCTAGTGTGAGAGAGACCCTGAGAGACCGCCGGGATGGGGTCTCTGAACTGGTAGCCCAAAGACCTGGGGACATGAGTGTGGCTCCACGGGGTGCCAGCACTCAGAAAGCGGACCCAGAACAGGCAGGAGGTAGCCAAGTGTATGTGGCTCAGGGCCTGAGCCTCAGAAGTGTCCCTAGTCAGACTAGAGAGAAGAAAGGTATCACGGTCAGGCCACTAAGGTGCCTGCGGAAGGTGATCACCGGATCCGCCTTCCTCCGTGCACGCTCTAAAGGGGGCGGTGTGATGATTCCACTTAAATATGGCTATAACTCAAAGATGTATTTTGATCTCTGGGTATCGTATCTCCCTCTTAGTTCCATTTACTCATAATGTGCGCAGCCCTAATCCTAGGTATATATTGTCAATAGTGGCAACACTGTAACAATAGGGCTTTGTATCCATCCCAGAATGGCTCCATTGAATTCCTACACAGCTCTGGGTGATCAAATATACATGCATTGTTCAGCCTGGGCTGTTGATCAGACATGGTTGATAACATATAGAAGGCATTGTGTCATCCCACTTGGTCACATCTCCTTATAAAGAATCTTGACTTGAGTGCGTTAATCAATCAGACTTGCCATCGCCGGTGACCTCATTCTGGGTGGTGTAATCAAGGGTATAAAAGATGAGGTAAGAGGTCAGTGAGACAGACTACCCCTGAGAGGAGACTATGATGAGACCACTGTGAGAGACTACTGGAATACTGTGATGAGCATGCAGGCTGGAATATTGTGTTGATGCCGCTGCCTCCACTGGTTATCACCACATGCCATGTGTGAGGGTTGGATTATAGAGCCACATCCAGGATATGTGTGGTAAAGTAATTATTTTACTTTTATTCCCTTTTATTTTATTGTACTGTAATTTGTAACTAGTAACTGTTAATGCTTTTATATATCTACATATCTGTTCTGAACTGCATGTGTTAGATGTTAATACCGACCCATTTAGGGGTTAATAAATATATAAAATTTAGAAAGCGTGTCTTGTATTTATCTTGTGAATCCAACACTCACTGGCGGTGAGTGTGGTTTGTAGTAAAGAAGTCTGAGGTGTGGGCCAAAGCGGTGTTGGCGCACTGAGGATCTTTCACACACCACTTGTGTCACGCATAGTTTTGCCCAGGTGTTCGCGTTATTACAGCATTTATGTTGCGCTTAATTCAGCCAAGGCGCTTTTTTGCTCCATTGATGTTTTGCTTAATTCATCTTTGATGACGTGCTTTATTCAGCCAAGGCGTTCGCACTTGTGCTTAATTCAGCCAAGGCGCTTTATTGTGACATTGGTGTTGTGGTTAATTCAGCCAAGGTGTTTGCGTTATTGCGCCATTGTGTGGGGACACTGTGGAGCATTATACTGTGGGGGGGCACTGTGGAGAATATTATACTGTGTGGGGCCACTGTGGGGAGAATATTATACTGAGGGACTCTATGGGGTATTATGTGAAGGCTCTGGGGAGCATATTATATTGTGCGGGGACATTGTGGAGCATTATTCTGTGTACAAGAATATAACTACTATAATACTGCTCCTATGCAGGGCTGGTGTTGGGGGTGGGGGCAAACTGGGCCCAGGGCCCCGTCCTCAAAGGAGCCTCCGGGATCCGGAGCATCAGGGTTTTTAGCCTGATGCTCCGGATCCCAGGAGTTCCACAGCTGTATCAGTGTGCTGTGCTGAAAGGTCCCTGATCTGCCATAGAGGAATGCCGGGAACGCACAGGACATCACGACTGCGGCAGTTTCGATCATGTCCTTTAGCAATATATAAAACCGCATGTGGACATGAAAGGTCCTCTTTAAAGTGTGCGGCACAGTATGGCTTTTTTATAGTTTATCCCCGGAACGATCAAGCTGTACAGAGCCACTTTCGGTGCCCGACTTGGGAGCTGAGCTGCAGTGACAGCGCCGGCCGACTATACAGCAAATGGAGCGTTCTGCTTCTTGCCCTGCACTGGAAGTGGTTCTGTACAGCTGATGGGGCCGTGTGTCAGTCCCCTACTATCCTGAGAATAGGCCATAAAAGTAAAAAATTTAAGCCTGTCCCCCCCACAGAAAGTTAGCCTCCATCACTGCCCCCCCATATAATTGCCTCATCACTGTTCCAGTGAAATGGCCATAAAAAACTTAGACCTTTTAAAGAGATTGTCCATAAATTAGACCCAGTGGTGGGCAGGGAGGTGTAAAATTTTAAAAAAAAAGCACATTCACCTGTCCCCACCTGTGTTTGTTCGGTCTTAGGGCGGCGCCTCATTTCTGGAAATCCTGTACCTAATTGGTCTTAGTGGTCACATGAGGTGCAGGACTCCCAGGAAGAAGGCGTCGGTACTAGACTGAATGGACACTGGTGGCGGACAAAGGAGCGCTGGGGACAGGTGAATATGTTTTTTAATTTTTTTTTTTTTAATTTTACACCTCCTGCTCACCACATGGGTTGCTTCAATCCCTGGACAACCTCTTTAAAGGATTTATCCATGTTCCTAATATTGATGGCCTGGGGGTACAACAGCCAGGACCTCTGCGGATCAGCTTTTCCAGGACAGTGTAATGGTAACAATTCCAGGAGCCACACTTGCCATACAGAGTGTAGCGGTGGATTTAGGTAATGCAGTGGTGCACATCGTATTGTTATTACCTGTAGCCCCGCTTTCTCTGTAGTTGATCTGCATGGGTCCTGGCAGTGGGCCCCTAGAAACAATTCCACTGGTCTAGGGACACCTCAGTCCGGCACTGCTCACGGCTACGTCCCTCAGTATCTAGACTACAGTCTAAGATGTCTGAAGAAATGGAGAATAGATAAGTCCTACTTGTGAGTAAGACCAGGAGAGATCTGTAAATCAGGATATTGTTTGGAGCTAGCACTGAGACACTGTACAACTACAACCCTACAATCTCAATGACCAAAGGCTCCCTGCTAAATTATTTCACATTGGTTAACTTTGCATGGGAAGCTTTTTGACAGAGGCAACTTAAAATATCTCAGTGTGTCAGATCTGACATGTCCATTAGGTTGTCAGGAGGAAGCAATGGCACATTTTACAACATAGTGCTGGGGAGGACATAAAATACTGAAAAATCCCCCAATTACAGTCTCTAAAATACCCAGACATTATCTATGGTGTACCATCAATCATAGGTGACTTTAACGTTTACTATCATAAAGTATTATCATTGGCATACAAGAACCCAGGTGTCCATACACACTGAGTTTCAGCATATTACCGTATATCGTGTCTGAACTAAGGTGGATAAGATCGCTATATGGATGTATATCTGGATTGATGTAGGTTAATTTTGCAATGTAATTGTGTATGTTTGTTTATTTTTTTTTCTACTTTTCTTCCAGCAATGGACCATTAAATTAAATTGTATATTCTCTGATGGACATGTCTGATTTTTGTTATATCATCATTAGTTGCTAATTCTGGTGTAATGTACTATAGTTTTTGTTTCTTTTTACTAATAAAAATTGCTTACTATGTGCGAGAATATAACTACTGTAATACCGCTCCTATGTACAAGAATATAACTGCTGTAACATAAGAGCTCACTGTATCCTGTCTTCTGTTTGGTGGGTGGGAGGAGCATGACACCATCACTCTGGGTCTGTCCTAGCCTCTGTGGAAAGAGCCCCTTTCATTTCATCCTAAACCCCCTCCTTGGCAGGGCTGCTTTAGCGGGACAATCCCACATTTCGGTTTTCTCAGTGTTCTGCCCCTAGACATCGTTGAGGTCTTTTCCTGCAACCACGCCTGGGGCCACCTGCAATTTAAGGAGAGTATTAGCCCATCCTATTGCCTTCGGGTCGTGCCCTGCCTCATCAGTCATTTCTCAATGTAAGTCAATGTTATGGGCCAGGTAGTGGGCGGAGGGGATTACAAGTATCAGCAGGGCAATTACATAGGTGGGCGGAGTCTGACAACTATTTACTATTGTGGATAGTAAATCTCCAGCATATACCCCAGATGAACCCATCATGGCAGCAGCAGCTCTGGATGTGACTGGAGTATAACATGTGCATTTGTTTCCAGGGAGCAATCACAGCCCGGCACAATACCTGAGGGTAGTTCTCGGATAAAACCACCCCTTACTGACCCTGGCCGTTCACTGCTCTCCAAATATATACACCCCCTGCCACATGGTTCACTCACACTCCAGGTGACAGTCACATCCTAAAAGTGAGAATATGTGACAGTATCAAAGTGTCTGCTGCAGAGAGAAGGTGACAGATCACCAGAGAGAACCGCTGTTAAATAATATCCGTTAATTGTAAAATACTTTACAATTGAATGAAATCCTTACTCACGTGTTAACCCATAAGGTAACATTATTAGAGGCCTACTCAGCTTCTTATATAAACATGGAGGTTTATTGAAGTCTTCATGAAAAAAAAGAAACATGGAAACCTTCCAACATAACAGAAATATCAGTCAATGTCTTACATCATAGGAGAAGTTCACTGTTAGGTTTCTTCAAGATGGTTCTCTTGCAGACATCTTGGCTCATGCTTATTCATCAATGTGTGTTGGTCTTCTGTAAGACAGTTCTGCCATTCTTCCAAGGTCTCAGAGGAAGTAAACCAGGCCGGAAGAGGGAGACACCCAAAGTGAGAAACAGACCCCCACAGAGAGAGAGAGAGACAGACCCAGACATGTGTGTCTGTCAATCATTTATATTCATGAGAGGGGGTGTTTCCCACCATCCTTATACTTTCTACTACTGTATTTGGAGAATACTAGCATAGTATACCCTAAACCACACCCATGCACCATAATATACAAGAGTTTTGTCAGCAGAATACAATTAACCCCTAAAGGTCATGAATATTGCAGTCAAATATTATTTAACAACCGCCAAACCTCAACGTCATCTCCGCTACCTTTGCCATAGGGGTGTCATCTACTACTCAGATGAGTCCTACTTGTGAGTAAGACCAGGAGAGATCTGTAAATCAGGATATTGTTTGCAGCCAGCACTACAACCCTACAGGACAATCTGGCGCCCCCTCCAAATAAAAACTGATAGATTTATCATCCATCATCAGGCACTGTGCTAAATCTGGTGTAGTATAAGCCTGTCTGGACTGTGTTTGCATTGTCTAAAACCTAGACAGTGTTAATAAATCTGCCCCAGTGTTCGCAGTCATAGACAGAGTTCATGTACACAGGAGCAAATAGTGTTAAACTGAGGTTCCTTGGACCTATCTTATGAAATGATTTATATCACCCTCCAACAACCCCATGGGGTATAAATACAGGCTGTCCTCCTGGTCTCTTCTGTATCATGTCTGAGGACCAGCTCTGCTGGTAGTCTCCACCTCTCACAGTCCTCCAGATGTATATATAGTAAGCTAAAAAAAATAAATAATCCTGGAGGTCTTGATGCCAGTGATCGGCTCCTACGCCCTCTGCTGCCCCCTTAGTCTTGTAGCCACCCAATCAGACATGCATGGGTTACGTTAGAGGTTCTTCTTGGGTCAGATTTTATGACATCATATCCCAGGACACGTGTGCTCATTGGCTCACTTGGTAAGTGCTGTGGTTGGGTCTGGAGGACTCCTCAGGATGCAGGGTCGATCCCTGGGACAGTTAGCAGTGCTGTGTATGGGCTGCTGTAAAGAAGGATCTGCCCTGTAATGTTTTCTAAGACTCTCTTTTCCTTTAGAGACTCCACACTCCCTGATCCTCGGGAGTCATGCATCTTCTTGCTAAGTCCACCAGTAGTCCTAGAGGAGGGAGTCTTGGTCTTGATGATCGGCCCCCACTTTTTTCTTGTAGCTACCAGTTCAGACATGCTCAGTTTACATTGTAGAGGTTCTTCTTGGGTCAGAGGTTACACAAGGTTTATAGCATCCTATATGAGGATATGTTACGGATAAGCTGTATTGAGGAGTTGGCTCATTGGACAAGTGCTCTTGCTGTATCAGCTGGAGAACTCCAAGTTGCAGGTTCAATCCCTGGTGTTGGCTTCTGATGACCTTGGACAAGTCCCTGCATGTTCATCCTGTATGCAGAGGGCTCTGGACAGGTCTATGTTACTACTGAGTTCTGGAACCTGTAGATTAATTATTGAGGCGACACTTACTCAATTCTAGAAAGTGCTACAAAACATCCTTTCACTGGGTTGCAAGAGCCTCCTGTATGGTCACTCATCTGATCCAACTCTTCTGTAGTGTCGCAGCCTTCATTCTAACACTTCATCCTCACCCCTCTGGGGATTGAACTGGTATCTTACCTGTGGTGTTACCTTTGTATCCTCTGGATACCCTGAGCCATTACCAGTATTATAAAGCTAAATCTGCATCCTCTGCTCCTGTACTGAGCTGGCTAAACACCACTCTCATAAAGCTGGTAATGGCAGGGGGCAGAGGCTGCAGAGACACCCGGAGGCAACAAAGATAGAACCCCATGTAAGATGCTGGTTTAACCCCCCCCAGAGGGGTGAGGATAAAGTGACCATACAGGAGGGTCTTGCAACCCAGTGAGAGGATGTTTTGTAGCACTTTCTAGAATTGAGTAAGTGCCACCTCAATAATTAATCTACAGATTCCAGTAGTAACATAGACCCATCCAGTGTCATCCGCACACAGGACAAACATGCAGGGACTTGTCCAAGGTCATCAGGAGCCAACACCAGGGATTGAACCCGCAACTTGGAGTTTTCCAGGTGATACAGCCAGAGGACTTGTCCAGTGAGCCAACTCCTCAATACAGCTTACCTGCAACACATCCTCATATAGGATGCTATAAACCCTGTGTAACCTCTGGCCCAAGAAGAACCTCTACAATGTAAACTGAGCATGTCTGGACTGGTAGCTACAAGAAAAACGTGGGAGCTGATCATCAAGACCAAGACTCCCTCCTCTAGGACTACTGGTGGACTTACTCAGCAAGAAGATGCATGACTCCCGAGGATCAGGGAGTGTGGAGTCTCTAAAGGAAAAGAGAGTCTTAGAAAATATTACAGGGCAAAATCTTCTTTACAGCAGCCCATTCACAGCACTGCTGCCTGTCCCAGGGATCGAACCTGCAACCTGAGGAGTCCTCCAGACCCATCCACAGCACTTACCAAGTGAGCCAATGAGCACACGTGTCCTGGGACATGATGTCATAAAATCTGACCCAAGAAGAACCTTTACAACATAACCAGTGCATGTCTGATTGGGTGGCTACAAGAATAAGGGGGCAGCAGAGGGCAGAGGAGCCGATCATTGGCATCAAGACCTCCAGGATTTTTTTTTTTTTTTTAGTTTACTATATATACATCTGGAGGACTGTGAGAGGTGGAGACTACCAGCAGTGCTGGTCCTCAGACATGATACAGAAGAGCAGACCCCCAGTAGAGACCAGGAGGACAGCCTGTATTTATACCCCAGGGGGGTTGTTGGAGGGTGGTATAAATCATTTCATAAGATAGACCAGGAGAGAAGAGGGAGAGGCCGACTGTAGGACTCAGGGTCTAGTGTGTTAATGGTGATTTCTGCCAGTTTTTTCCTCCTTTGTTCTGCTTTCAGGTGATGCATTTTGCACTTGTAGACTGGACAGATTCAGACACAGATTTGCTGCCTTTTTACTGCTGGGCATTAATTACCTGTAGATTGTGTAGGCAGTGGATATGTCTGAGCTGTAGTTAAGGGAGAGGCTGACGCTACCATTGGTGGTAGGGCTGGCCGTCAGGTCAATGGCCACTTGGCTTCTCCACACTGTAGAGGATCAGGTATTGCACCTTATATAGGACTGTGACACCAGTGACATCACAGATTTATCCTATTTTGTCGATATCTGTGAGACACCATGATGGAACATTAACAGAGTCCCAAAATATTCATCTTATATTAATCACCCAGCAGTCGTGAGAGCGCAGACACCCACAAGATGTGGTAGTGCTTTTTGATCATGGTTTCTACAAGCACGAGAGTGACCAGGAATCAGTCGCCCTGTTTAACCCATGGGGAACACCAGCATAATGAGCGTTACACAAGCTTTGAAACCTAAGGTCTCCATGTTAATGTGGCGCCTTCACATGTGTATGGCGGTGCTCCTCCGGTAGTTAAATAAAATGTAGTATTGCTGGAGGTGTCCAAATCTGCATAATATCTTGTACCTGTAGGTTCTCCCCATGTCATTGGGTTTTTGCAGTTTCTGATTCCCATTGTAACAAGGGAAGTTTTTGGGCCAATAATCTCATAACATGGTTTCTGACGGCCGATAATCGCACCCTATATGGATGAGGCTTCTTTACACCATCGTGTAGTAAATCAGAGACATTAACAAAGACACCAATAGATGAAACCAACAATAACTATCAGTGAGATGTAATATACTGTGTGATTGTGTTGTGTACGTATATACACTGCTCAAAAAAAATAAAGGGGACACTAAAATACCACATCCTAGATATCAATGAATTAAATATTCCAGTTGCAAATCTTTATTAATTACATAACATAAAAATGATCAACATAAATTCATAATGTAGCTGCCAGTAATACTGCCATCAGGTGCACTACTAAGAATGGATTCTTTGAACATTTGAATTTAGCACCAAAACAAGTGCTTTTACTATCACGTAATTGGCTGTTTTGTGATTGGCCCATTTGAATTTAGTGCTAAAGCATCTATCTTGGTAAAAAATTAAAACGGACAAAGCGTCCACTGATACTGGGGCCCCGGATGGCAGCAGTTCATTCATTTCAGTAATTCAGTAATATAATTCATAATTAGCAGTCTTCCATGATAGTGTGTCCTACTGAACCAGACTGAGGGACACACTGAATTTACAATACAATACTGAACTTTTTTACAATATTCAAATTTTTTTTTAGATTTGGGTTTTCACTACCTGTAATCCATAATCAACATTTACAGAAATAAAACACTTGAAATAGAACACTCTGTGTGTAAAGAATCTAGAAAATATAGGAGGTCACTTTTTTTAATTTAATTACTGAAAGATATTCTAATTTAATGAGATGCACCTGTACTATCCCATCATAGTGTCACAGCACTGGGATAGATCGTAGTGGTGGGTGCAGTGGAGTCTCCCATATGATTTTATGAAGCTTCACACTGTCAACAATGTTTTTTCTTATTGTAGTGAGTGAGAAAACCAAAACCAAAAACAAAAACCCCTTTTCCCGTTCATGAACACAAAACAACCATGTGTGGGTAAAATAAGTGAGTGTGTGTGTGTGTGTGTGTGTGTATGTGGAGGGGGTGGGGGGGTCGGGCAGAGCTTTATTATTTATGCTTTAGTGGTTTTTGGAGTAATATAAAGTGTCACTAGAGCTGGCCACCTCCTCCTTAGGTGATACTTCTGTTACTTCTCCATTCCTTCGAAAGGGAACAAGGTCCTGCCATATGTCATTGACACCTGAGGAAAAAAATATAACACTATATAGATAACATAAGGGGCGAGGTCAGGGCTTGCTGCACTTGCTGGGGTTGTCCAAGAGGAAGGAGACCAACCAGCACTTGCAGGAAAGAGAGGGGTGGAGAAGAACCATTCGTAGCACCTGAGTCTGAGGGCTCACAAACCCAAAGTAACACCAACCAGAAACAAAAACCTCTTGCCCAGGTCTCAACATAATACCTCTTCCCTTTTGATGGAATGGAAAAGTAAGAATGTCCTAGTGTGTAGGATCTCACCTTGCCTATCTCCCTTCTTACCTTCCACTCACGCCCCGGGAGTGCCCGGGTTCATAGGATAATATGAAACAAGCTTTATAAATTTTATATATTTATTATCCTGAGTAGGTCGGTACTAGCCATTAACATATACAGAAATACACATCAATATATTGTAAAGCAAAAACAGGTAAAATCAAAATACAGTACAGAAAATAAAATGGGATTAAAAGATAGAAACATACCAGAACAAGTTTGTGGTTCTCTAGGCCTCAGCACTCAGTAATAGAGCATGTGTCCCTACATACTGTCCAGGATCAGACTTCTAAGGCCTGCTAGGCCTCAGGGCAATTGCTTAAATCAACAGGACGACATGTCCCCACTTCTTTCCCAGGATAAGTGTGGCCTCTCTCCCTGGTCTGAGAGCATTTTACTATCCTGGTCTCCTCCACTGAGCCCATCCCTCCATCCTGAAACCCAAATAACTATGAACAGTCGCCCGATGACCGTTTTGTCAGGCAAGGGATATGATGGGGCTCGTGACACCCCAATTCCCTTTGGGTAATGAGTTCAGTGTCTGGACCTTTTCCCTGCTCCCAACAGTACCGTGTTTGGACTGAAAGTGTGCACCTTCGTCTTGTGCACCTGAGGAATTTATTGGTCCAACAGTAGGATGTACTCCTAAGGAAATATCATAAAACCATATTTCCTTTGTAGTGTGGCTGGCGCCAGTTCAGCTGCTAAACAGGGTTACAATCCACACAGTCCAGGAGATCTCCTGCTGTGATAACAAGTTTAGCACAGGTATGGGCCAACAAAGGGGCAGAGATGCCACATTCCTAAAGCCAAAAGGATTTTGACAAGTCATAAACGCCACAATGTGTAGGGGTAATCTGAACACACCAAAGCAAAATACATAACTGAAAAATACATAGCTGGGGGTCATCATCACATCTACACCGACCCCCACACGACTGCAGGAATAAAGGCCAAAAGGAAAATGTCCAAACCAAGCTCTTTAAAGAGGACCTTTCATGGCCTCAGGAACATGCGGTTTTATATACCGCTAGAAACTTACAGTGCACTGAATTCGCTGTCGGTTTTCCCATTATGTGCCCCAGTCTGGAGATATTGGTGCCGATAGTTTTCTGCCCATCATCAGAAGGGCGTTCCTGACAGTCTAGCTGGGCTGTGAGCCCTGTACTGTCAGAAGGGACGTTCCTTAAGCCCACCTCCAATACAAGACTATGGACGAGTACAGTCGGGGGGCGTTCCTTACGGCACCGATATGTCCATCCCCAGGACACATAACGGGAAAGCCGACAGTGCGCTTTCTAGCATGTGCCTGTTTGAGCAAGGCATAATTGTCCACTTCAGACTGCCTGTGGAGAGCCACAATCCCTCCCCTCTACCTCACATGCCGTGATACCCTCATATTCAAAAGGCACCCTGCTCGCTCTCACGTCTCTGCAATGCGCCACCGCACCACCACCATCATCGTGAAAAAAAGCTGGAAAGTGGTCGAAAGAGAAAATGATAGCCAGACCCAATAACCATACCAAGCTTAATTTGTAGGCTTTCTAATGACCAATGCGGTGCCCTGAAGCTGCTCTTATACACAGCCTGTGTGCACCCTGTGTTCTAGTTCCAGTGGACCCGGGAGGAGAATAGGAAGTGCACACAGGCTGTATACAAGTGCAGATTCCGGGTGCCACATGGCACAGTAAGGATACAGGGAACGTGGTACTGAAGGTATGTGGAGGAGGTAATAGTGCCCCCCATAAGTACTTATCCCCTCCCACATGAGTAATACTATTACTTAATTACTTGTGGGGATTGCCTGTGTGTACTCTAATAGTGCCCTCCCAAGTAACAGTCCCCTGGAAGGATGACTTACCACCTGTGAGGAATCGGGATGAGACTATTACCTGTGGGGGAGCACAATTACTATAATAGTGCCCCCCCCCCCCCACCACCACTGACTGCTGAATTGAGAACATGAAAGATCTTCTTTAAAAGGGGATGTCCAGAATTTAAACAAAAAAAAAAAAAAAAAAAAATAGTCTGCAGTCTGCTCTATTTGATGCAGTCGCTCTGCGTACAGTGACATCAACAGGATTGGTACAACCAATCTGTTCAGTATACAGCTGAGAGCAGTAATGGCTGCAGCCAGGGTAGGTACTAGACAAAGTGAGGCCCTGGGCAAAATTACAAGTGGGGCTCTAAATGTTAAAATATTGTGCCTACTACATAGTCACACACTTAATTCGATGTGCTGCACTGCAGCCTAAGGAAAGGAACTGGGATGTTACTCACATACGTCACCTGTGATGTTCTGTGTCCTTTCCTTAGTCCGTTGATTGGCCTCAACAATCACGTGCAGCAAGGACTTCCGCCAGAACAAGCCCCTGGGCGCTGCTACCCCGAACAGCCGTGGGAGACTCCGGAGCTTCAGGGAAAGGTGATTATTGTTTTTTCTTATTTTTCACTTTCCCCGGTCTACTTGCAGAAACCTGGACAACTCCTTTAACATCTCAATATACTCAACATCAAAACACAGATAGATAGACCATATACCATATATTCACACACATACATTCATATACAATATACACACACACACATACATACCTGTCTACAAACATACAGGACTCATGCCGGAACCCAGATGGAGGGAACCGGAGGATGGGAGTTGTAGTGGCGGATGATATGCCACCTGCTAGGCCAAGTACACCCAACCAAGCCCCCAGCCCCACTCCTGGGCCGAACACTATTGAGGGGGCTCCTGCAGCTCTCTCTGGATGGTGGTGGAAGTAATTCCCCATGGGGCGCTTCCAGTTGAAGAGGGGACCTCTCCTCTCTGAGCCGGAGTGATGATGGTCAGAAGGGCCCTGTGTTATGGCAGGCACGACTCAGGAGGCCAGAGATGCAGTTTAACAGTTAACAGCTTTATTCAGCAACTGGAACAGGAGTAAACAGCAGCTTCCAAATGGGGGGTAATAGTAACACAGCGTCCAAACCCCCAGCCTTGGCTCTAGGAGGGTGCCCAGGGCTCTATGACAAAAGTTCTCCAACTACTCCTTCTTTGGTGCCTCTCCCAGGTATGGATACTGGGAGTGGTGATACAGGGAGTCCTGACAGGGATCTGGTTACCTTTAGACTAGGCCCAAACACGTTGCTCCTCCTGGCACGGATCATAAAATCCAGACAGTAATACTCCCTTGTCAGGGCTTGTCATGATATTAGGCGCAGGTATGGTCTTATGATATCAATATTGGTCTATATCACTGCACAGTGGGGGTTGGGGCCTAGGATCAAGGCTAGTGGGGCAAATGGAATGTGGTCAGACTATCTGACACAGGCCTATTGTCCTGTCCCTGAAGCAATCAGCCATTTGGTCAAAAGCTTTCATCTGCATAAGACTGCAACCCTCATTAACCCAGCAGGGGTTCATTTAGACAGGATATGTTATGCAAACGACCCGCATATCACTGATAGACACACTGGCGCCATTGTTACTTCAAAGGTATTATGGTTTTATGACAATATCTGGCCTGGGGAACATCTTACAGTTGCCCCGATAAATTCCCCAGATGCGCCAGGTCAAGGCGCACGCTCAGAATATACACATGTCACAGTTCAAAGCACAGGAAAGGTCCAGGCACTGATCTCCTTACCCAAAGGGAGCTGGAGTGTCGACCTTGGAGTCTATGTATTGGGGATCTCACCAGGAACCCCATTATACTACCAGCCCGACTCTATAAACATCCGGCAAATAATTATACCGGAAATTAATTCTAAGAGATGAAGAGAGGGGGCGGGGGCTCCTCTCCCTGGTGACCTCACTCAGGGAGGAGACCAGGGGAGACAAAAGGGCTCCGCCCAGGCTGAACCAGTCTCTGTTGTCTTGTAACTTTGGTGATGGGCGCTTCCTGGAGGCGAGGTGCGGGGGAAGTCAACCATGTGATGACCATGTGGCTGACATGCGGCCTAAGCAGCTAGGCTTGAGGCCCTGCTATGAACCTGAACGAGGGGTAACCGCATATAAGCAACACATGCTTTGCCCAAGACTGTGCCCTGAGCCTGCCACATGGGCTCAGAGAAATTGACTAACTATTTGTTCCAGAAGGTCTTCTGCCCTTTACTCTGCTAGGATCATCTGCTGCTGGACGTTCATAAGATAAGTGCCCTGGCTCATCACCTGGAGGCCATCAAGAGCTGGTGTTGGTAATTTATATTCTTTTCTTTCTGTTATTCCCATTTTTATTTTATGTACCATGTTATGCTGTTTTCACTTGTATCTGCTTGCTAATCGTTGCATGTATTCTATGTATGTGTTAAGTGTCTAGTGCCGACCCATTTAGGGGTTAATAAATATATAAAATTTAGAAGGCCCGCCTTGCATATCATCCTCTGTTGGACCAGCACTCACGGAAAGTGGGTGTGAGGTAATCGAAGCGATCTCAGGTAGGCCAGAAGTGAGTTCTGGTAGGAAGAGATCCTTCACAGAGCTGTCTCTAGGTAAGCCTGGGGCAATACTTTCTCCTCCTAGGGGCTGTATGGATAGCCGTTGGACATCAGTCCAGATGCTGGTTGCAGGAAACCTCTGTACACTGTCCCTGCTTTGCACTGGGACTCAACTGAGCACCAACGGACACCCGGAAGAACTAGGTCGCCCCGCCTAGTGGAAAAGCGTTTGAAACAATGGGGGGGGGGGGAAGACATAGGAAAGCTGCAAAACAATATATACTGTGGCATAGAACACAAAGGAAGGGACATACTAACACAACACAGAGGCACAAAAAAAACAATTAAAGCAGTAGCACTCACACAGTATATAAGACACTGTAAACAAATACTCAAATATATACAGTACATATTAAAAATACATATTTTACCCCAAAAAAATATAGTTATATATGTCTGAATTGCTGGGTGCACTGGTCATGGAGGAAACTCATGTGAAACTCTTACATCGCAGCAGACTTCCTCCTTCACACTAGGCTCTTGCTTCACTGCTTGTCAGGAGGAGGGGGGGGGGAGTCAGGGCTGCGCAGGATGCTGTTAAATGCCAGGAATGTTTACAAGCAGTGATCAGCAGTCACTGCATCTGCTAATGGTGCCATTCACTCCCAATCATTGCTCCAAATAGTATGGGGCCCTTATGGGTGTGGGGGCCCTGGGCAATTGCACAGTCTATCCCCCCCTTAACGCATCTTCAGTACAGTCACTATGTATACTTTCAGAGTAGCAGATGAGAAGGCCAGCCAAGGGACAGAAGGGGTGGGGCCGGCAAATAGAAAGGCTTTATTATTTTTTACACGTCCTCTGCTTCCCAAATACATTTAGGACAAACCATTTAATATAAGAGGGCATGGGGGAGCAGAGTGTACTCTAAATTAAAATATAAGGGCCACTGGGGAATTGAGCAGCATTAATTTAAGGGAGCATGTGGGCATTATTAATTTTGTTACGCTATTAATTTAAAGGGCACAAGGGGTATTGTTAACTGAAAGGGCACGATGATCCAGTACTCATCCCTTTGCTTCATGGTAAAAATACGCTGCAACCCAAATTTGCAGCCTGCTTGCAAGTGTGTATGGACCCAGAGGCCTGCCATGGTTGGTCTTCTTGGCCAGTGTGTTCGTCATTATCATCACCATCTTGAAACAAATAAGGGTCAGTATCCTTCCCCGGCTGTGACATCCAAAGGAAAGTGAGTCTTTCTCCTCCTCTTCAACTCTAGAAGTCATAGTCCTTCACCACAATGACACTGAAACAGTTCTTCATCCTCCTTCATTTCTTCTTGCTTCAACCCAGGGTGATGATGGTGACCAAGAGGTGGAAGCTCCCTTATTGCATGAGTGTGTTACCTGTAAGATATGTAATAAAGAGATGACATCATTGATGCTGAAGTTTTCCCTGCTGACAAATTTTCTTCATTGCCCATGTCCACGCATGCGCATTGTGTTGTGGGCATTTGCCAGTACTGTTCATGGCGTGTTCGTCCTGCGGTAACTCTTGCGCATGCGCAGACATGCGCAATCGATGCACTCTGATCACATTGATAATATACACTTGTTTGATCATGCGCAATTAACTGGGCTGAATGCTGGTATAGCGTGGATTAGAATTTATGTATGCTGCTCTTCATTTAGTAAGTGGGATGTCCCTCCTCCTTTATTGTTTTTATTCACGTTATGCATCTTGCAATTATCAATCTATTGAATATGTCACTTGTAACGGGATTAGCTCAGGGATCGTCGTCTCCTCAGATAGACGAGCACTTTTTGGCACAACAATCAGAGTCCAGTATGGTGCAACTGGCCGCAACCAGTTTTATTAGTGGTTAAAGAAAAACAAACAATACAGTACAAAATAAACTCCTAGCCGTCCGGCCACTACCTACAATACACAATGCAGATCACTAACTAGCGAGAGCTGGGCCTATTGCACAGCTCCCTAAACACAAAACACAGCAGTTTTACTCACAGGGGATTTCCAGGAGCAGAGAGAGCCAAATACATCAAATACATGTGTGCTGTCTGTCCTTATATGCGCACACTTCAGGACCAAGGATTTAACCCCCAGTCAACTCAAAACCTGAAGTGGCTGAATGGAGTAGAGCCACACCCAACTCTGCCTATTCCAGCAGCCAGACCTTTTACCAGGGTTTAGGTAAAACCCTCCAGCAAGGAACACACCTTTCCCAGGTGCTTTTAGAAGGTATATGACAAGAACCTGGGAGAAATGTATACTCCTTCTACCACTTTGCCCCTGGTCCTGTCACACACTTTACATTGATCATATGTATGTTATGGTGATCATCTTACATTTTTAGCACTTTGTTTTACATAAAGAGTCAGTTTGATCTTTTTTGGAATTTGTTATTGTTTGAATGTACACAATGTCACTTAATTGATTGATATTGCTATTTTCACACTGTACTGCTGTGTTTCCTATATAAAGTAGCTGTTACCATCACATTATTGCTTGAGAAAGGTTCCTGTGAGGACCGAAACGTTGCCTGCCTTGGATTAAAGTCACTATTTATTTGAATTTACCTGGAGTGCTGCCATTTTTCCTTGTCTACTAGCCATAAGAGGAGTTGCCGCTTCTTTTTTTGGATTTGCACCCATTTTTTTGCTTTCTATGCTGCTTTAAAAATTTTCTTTGTCTAGATTTGGGCCTTTGAAGCTTTGCATAGTACTATTTATAATTTTGGAGCTTTTTTGTTTTTCTCCAGTATGGAGGCTGATATAGTGGACTTACACCGAGTGTTTACTTACACTGAGGAGGATGAGGAAAGAATCTTGCGGGGACTACAGGGAGATTCCGCTTTTTTAAATACACCATCTCTTCTAGACCTTAAACGGAAATATGAACTTGAATCAAGAAGGTTAGTCACATTTCAATTACATCTAATAACTATGGATGAATATTATAAAGCTACGAAGATTCCAAGGGGCATGTGGTCTGGAATACAACCGAATTTGTTTGCACAGGACAATGCATTTTGCACTAGATTTGCATAGTTTTCAATTAAGTACTCCATGGACTTATTACTTTTAAACATAGAATTTCTACAGAAAGAAATCCAGGTGGTTAAGGCATGTATCCAACAAACTGATTCACAGTTAAAGGAGATTATGAAACAAGAGGAAGTTAATACTTTTTTTGAATTCGTGACTAACCGACTTAAAAATTTCAGAAGTGAACTTGAGGAAGTTAAGAGGGGCAAATGATACCGGGACTGCGAGGATTATCGCCTGGGTCGTATATACAACTGGCAGAAATCTACTCTATCAAATGGAGTTCAGCCAACACGGGAGACTGCACGCAAGAGAAAGCGTTCTTCATAAAAATCTAATACTCAGGAACAGGATTCTATTTCTTCACCACTTTTTTAAGGTCGCCCAACATTGGAACAAAGCCGGGACGACGCCAAAGGAGAGGGAGCCGCATACATCGGAAGTGGGCAAAAGGACAAAGGATCCAGGAGCAGGACTGTATCAACCAGAATGGGCAATCACAAGAAGACACCAACAAGTCGATAGCTGAAACGTTGGTGGTAAATATATCCACAAAGGAACTGACACCTATACTATTATCTATTTTGTCTAAAGGGTTATAATTTTTCCCGAGTAGTGGGTCTGACTGGTTTCAACTTGAAATTGATTTACATCAGTTCTTCAGATCAATTAAACTAAAATATTGGTTTAATACACAATCTGCACAACCGACTCCTACATCTGATATATCTGATTATAATCATTTACGATTAAGGAATTTTGGCTTGTTTAACAAGAGTACTTTTTCCCCTATAGTAAGTGAGCCGGCTATTGATGCATATATTGAATCTGTTAAGAGGGATATTAATATGTTAAAATCATCTGTTACAACAGGTATTATATGCCCTAACTTAAAAAGAGAGGAAATTGTTGCTTTGTAGGAACTTGTCCATGACGGCGACATCACTATCAAATCAGCAGATAAGGGTGGTGCTGTTGTTGTCATGGACACCTCCATGTACCTTAATGAAATCAGGAGACAACTTGCGGGCGAGACCGTTTATAAAAAACTTATGGGGGATCCTAAATTTGTTTTTCTAAGGAAGATTAGGGATATTTTGATAGAGGCTAAGAATGATAATTTACTTGATGAGGACCTGTACAATTTTTTATATATTGAATACTCTGTTACAACGGTAATATATATATTACCAAAAATACACAAAAATTTGGAAAATCCACCCGGTAGACCAATTGTGTCTGGATGTGGATCTATGTATTCCAATATAGGGATATTCTTGGATAAGGTTCTTAGGGGATTCTCCATGCGTGCCTCTTTCATTAGAGACACATCAGACTTTTTGTGTAAGTTGCAGGAGACTCCTATATCAAGTGAATGTAATTTGATGTTGGTGTCTTTTGACATGACTTCTTTGTATACTTCAATTGATCATAATAGGGGAGTAGAAGCGGTTAAGAAAAAAATTGAGAACCTCTGATTATTCACCATATATTTGTGACTTAATACTGAAACTATTGCATCTGGTTTTGACCCACAATTATTTTTTGTTCGTGGATGATTATTATTTACAATTAAGAGGTACGGCGATGGGGGCAAATATGGCACCTACATATGCCAACATCGTTATGTCGGTTTTGGAGGAGGACTTCATCTATGTGTCGCACCACTTTGAGCATGTATTGAGGTGGTGGCGATACATAGATGATGTCCTCCTCTTGTGGACAGGTACGGAAGTACAACTTATGGAGTTTTACCAATACCTTAATGGTATTGAGCCGGACATTAAATTTACTGTGATATTTTCTAATAGTCAATTACAATTTCTTGATGTATTGATAAGTCTTAATGAAAACAAAGTATCTACACAAATTTTTCATAAACCTACAGATCGAAATAATTTGCTTAGATATGAAAGTGGACACCCAAGAGCTATGGTACAGTCATATGAAAAAGTTTGGGCACCCCTATTAATCTTAATCATTTTTAGTTCTCAATATTTGGGTGTTTGCAACAGCCATTTCAATTTGATATATCTAATAACTGATGGACACAGTAATATTTCAGGATTGAAATGAGGTTTATTGTACTAACAGAAAATGTGCAATATGCATTAAACCAAAATTTGACCGGTGCAAAAATTTGGGTACCCTTATCATTTTATTGATTTGAATACTCCTAACTACTTTTTACTGACTTACTGAAGCACAAAATTGGTTTTGTAACCTCACTGAGCTTTGAACTTCATAGCCAGGTGTATCCAATCATGAGAAAAGGTATTTAAGGTGGCCAATTGCAAGTTGTTCTCCTATTTGAATCTCCTCTGAAGAGTGGCATCATGGGCTCCTCAAAACAACTCTCAAATGATCTGAAAACAAAGATTGTTTAACATAGTTGTTCAGGGGAAGGATATAAAAAGTTGTCTCAGAGATTTAACCTGTCATTTTCCACTGTGAGGAACATAGAAAGGAAATGGAAGACCACAGGGACAGTTCTTGTTAAGCCCAGAAGTGGCAGGCCAAGAAAAATATCAGAAAGGCAGAGAAGAAGAATGGTGAGAACAGTCAAGGACAATCCACAGACCACCTCCAAAGAGCTGCAGCATCATCTTGCTGCAGATGGTGTCACTGTGCATCGGTCAACAATACAGCACACTTTGCACAAGGAGAAGCTGTATGGGAGAGTGATGCGAAAGAAGCCGTTTCTGAAAGCACGCCACAAACAGAGTCGCCTGAGGTATGCAAAAGCACATTTGGACAAGCCAGCTTCATTTTGGAAGAAGGTCCTGTGGACTGATGAAACAAAGATTGAGTTGTTTGGTCATACAAAAAGGCGTTATGCATGGCGTCAAAAAAACACAGCATTCCAAGAAAAACACTTGCTACCCACTGTAAAATTTGGTGGAGGTTCCATCATGCTTTGGGGCTGTGTGGCCAATGCCGGCACCAGGAATCTTGTTAAAGTTGAGGGTCGCATGGATTCAACTCAGTATCAGCAGATTCTTGAGAATAATGTACAAGAATCAGTGACGAATTTGAAGTTACACCAGGGATGGATATTTCAGCAAGACAATGATCCAAAACACAGCTCCAAATCTACTCAGGCATTCATGCAGAGGAACAATTACAATGTTCTGGAATGGCCATCCCAGTCCCCAGACCTCAATATCATTGAACATCTGTGGGATAATTTGAAGCGGGCTGTCCATGCTCAGCGACCATCAAACTTAACTGAACTGGAATTGTTTTGTAAAGAGGAATGGTCAAAAATACCTTCATCCAGGATCCAGGAACTGATTAAAAGCTACAGGAAGCGACTAGAGGCTGTTATTTTTGCAAAAGGAGGATCTACTAAATATTAATGTCACTTTTCTGTTGAGATGCCCATACTTTTGCACCGGTCAAATTTTGGTTTAATGCATATTGCACATTTTCTGTTAGTACAATAAACCTCATTTCAATCCTGAAATATTACTGTGTCCATCAGTTATTAGATATATCAAATTGAAATGGCTGTTGCAAACACCCAAATATTTAGAACTAAAAATGATTAAGATTAATAGGGGTGCCCAAACTTTTTCATATGACTGTAAATTCTCTTCCACTTAGCCAGTTTCTACGTGTTAAAAGGATAGATAATCAGTTGAATATGTTACAGAGTGACATGAATAGTATGACACATACATTTAAGAAAAGAAGATATCCAGCTTACATTATTAATAAGAACAGAGATAAGGCAGAGAAGGCCGATAGGGAACAATTATTGTCCGGTACTGTCCGACAGAAACATGGTGATAGGATACCATTTATATCGACTCATAACAATATGAGTAATCAAGTATCTGATATAGTTCAGAAACATTGGGGTGTATTGCGAATGAGTGCTGTTAATTTACCAGAGTTTCATATTCCTCCATTGTTGTGATATAGAAGAGATAGGAATTTGGGGGACCAACTAGTACATTCAGATGTAGGTAGCTTTAAATGTCAGAAACAGTTAACCTTAACGGGTACTACTAGAAACGTATGTTACCCCTGCCGTAGTTGCGTTAATTGTCCCTTAATGATTTTAATTGATTGATATTGCTATTTTCACACTGTACTGCTGTGTTTCCTATATAAAGTAGCTGTTACCATCACATTATTGCTTGAGAAAGGTTCCTGTGAGGACCGAAACGTTGCCTGCCTTGGATTAAAGTCACTATTTATTGAATTTACCTGGAGTGCTGCCATTTTTCCTTGTCTGCTGACAAACTTGGTGATATCTTCAAAGAAATTCAGAAGGCAATACTTCCCTCATGAGCCTCCAATGGTGGATCTCAAAATAACACATTGTCCCTGTGGTCTGTTGAATGCAGTAATCATTCATTACCTTCTGCTGCTCACACAGATGCTCCAGCATGTCCAAGGTGGAATTCCATCAAGTTGGAAAGTCCCAGATGAGGGGCAGACTGTTTTGTCGCTGCTAGTCCAGGGCGTTTTTAGCCCCATGAGAATGACCTAAATGCGCAGATGCTTTTCTGGCCATGAGCAGTACCTCCTTTAAGCCACTATAATATATATATATTGTAAGGGTCTTGCCAACCGTAGCAACCCTGACACTACTGCAGCGGTCTGGGAGGAAGGACAGAGACAAGTGAGCCCTAATCTCACCCCAGCCACTGTCCCTTCCTATTGCCTCAGTTACCCTAAACGGTAAAAGGACAACTAGAAGACAAGCCCTATACTGGGTAAGTGACACAGAGAACAGGACAAGACAAAAACAACACAGAAGCAGAGTGAGCAAGCCAAGGGGTCAGTAACAAACGAGCAAAGCAGTACAAAATCGAAATCCAAGAGAATAGTCAAAAAGGCAAGCCAAAGGGTCAGAGAAACAGGTAACAAAATAGCAAGGGATAGAACAAGGAGAGCAGGCAAAGACAGAGCAATAACCAGCGACTATGTGAGGGCTGACAACCTGTTTATAGAAAGTCTGGGACCAGCCCCCAGATCTGATAGGTACACAGGCTGTCAATCACACAAGCCAGGAAGAGATTAACTCTATACCGTCCAGAGAGAAATGTTCAGAACACGGGTGGGGCTGGAAATCCATTACACAGATTAGGACCATGTTCAGACTGAGCAGTAAGAAACTTACACAAAGAACCAAACTGAACACGCCTCCTTCGCCACAGCGTGCGAGCGGAGGGCGGCGCCGAGACCCGAAATGGCAGAGACGTTACATATATATATTAAAGCGGTACACCACCAAATTTAGCACATGTGCTATGCAGGGATAATATGTTATTCTACCTAACTGCAGCACTGCAACGGTATTGATGCTAGGGCAGGGAGCCATCCAATGGGATACTTGCTGCAGGATACAGCAGAGTAGCTCCTCTGCTGTGTGTCTTGTCTGACCCAGGCTCATAAAACTGTAAAGCAGCACTTTACCTTACAGCCATGAAACAAGGGAGGTGGAGTGGGATAAATAGCTTGCACTGGTGATGGTGGAGACGAGAAACAGTCCAGAGAGGAGGATCTAGAGGAAGCAGATAGGCCTGATCTGTGTTGTAACTGGGCCTGCACAAAAGGACTGGAACTAGCACTTGGCCTTGCTTATTGTGTTTCTGGACTATGGCCACTGCCACTCACAAAATGGACCCAATGGGCCATGAAAGCCATGTATTGTCTTTGTCCATTATTGCTGCTCCATGTGTCGATAGGGGAGGAGGAGGGAGAGGAAGCAAAGCCTTGCCTTGGTGAAGATGGTGGTGGTAAACGGTTCACAGAGGAGGATCTAGAGGAGGTGGATGGGCCCTGCGTGGTGTTGCAACTGGGCCTGCACAAACGTAATGGAGTTAGCACCTGGTCTTGTTGCGTTAGTGAATGCTGTCACTTAAAACATTTACCCAGTAGGCCATGAAAACTATTTATTGTCCTTGTCCATAATTGCTGTTCCATGTGTTATGGTGTGCACCTTTCCTCACACTGACATGACATGGGGATGAGGAATATAGTCCACTATGATCCTCACCAACATGCAAATACCCCCATGATGTACCGCCCCCACCCCACCAATACTACCTTACCCCAATAACGACCAGGAGACATTGCTGGATTTAAATTTGGCCTATAAGGCCGATTTATTTAACAAACATAGTCATAACACTATAACATTCACATAATGTACCACCAGAATGGGCAGTACATATTAATATTAATTAAATAAATATTTTAAACAACAAGTTACATAATAACCATCCTAACTATAAAATTGCCCCAACTGTCTATATAAGAGTTAGAGGTGTCCCCCAATTACCCAGGCGCACAAACCTCACCTCAGGTAACCTTTGACCTCTAGCAGCCTTCCGCCTGAAACCCCCTATATGGACCCTAGCCCAACCAGGGGACCTTTCAGGCCTTATGACTCCACCACCGGATCATCATACCTCGGATGAGATCCTACCAACACCACAATTAGGCCTCTCATCCATACCCCCCACCACAGACTCGCTGGCGTGACACCTCATGCCTGCGAGGCCCGCCACACCAACACCGCTTGCTCCACTGCATCCCTCAAACCCAGCATCCACAAATCTGTCCCAATGGCATTCAAATGCACCCCATCATGCCACAAGTTCTCGAAAGAGAGGGACTATAACTCACGATGCCGAACCACCAGGCCACTGTTCGAACCACAAAACGTGCCACCGCCTTAATAACCTTAATCCTCGTCTTCTCTATATGCCCCACGGACTGCGCATGGTGCCAAACCAATCGCGCCACGATGTCCGACCAGACCAACACCAGCCCCGGAAACTCGGCCAACAACCTCAACATATCAAACTTGATATCATGAATTAATTCCCTGGAAGATCGCACCCCCAAATCGTTGCCCCCAACATGGAAGACAACGACGTCAGGAGGACGATCCACCCTAGCATAGAAATGAAAATCCGGCATGACCCGGATCCACACCATACCCCGCACACCAATCCATCTCACCACTGCCGCATCCTGCGGAAGGCCCAACTGACGGCCGTCCAGCCTCACGACGGCCTATAAAGCACCCCAGAATACGTAGGAGTGGCCAAAAATACAGATCAGGCAAGGTCCTGCAAGCAAACAAAACAGAAAACAAAGAAAAGAAAAAACACCACCAATCAACAACTACAGTACAGACAACCCCCAAAGAACCCCCACAACTCACTGGCCACAACCTCCCACCCCGCACATCAGGCAACAAGGAAGGGGTGTATGTAAAGACGGAACCTATCCGATTCCTGCCTCCCAAGCCTCTGGACCACATCATCCCCCAATCCCCACCGGGACACCTCTGTAGCTGCCCCAATCCTAAAAGAATTAGAACCAAAGTCGCCCAGGTCAACCCCCACCAACCCCAGAGCACGCTGGAAAATGGGCACAAAACCTCCATCTTCATGGCAAAAAAAGGAATACAAAAAGGGGCCCCGCACATCCAGAAAACCCGCAACCCCAGCCACTGGACAACCCGTGCAGCCAGGAACAGCGTGCAAAACTACCAACCGGCCCCTACCCGCCTGATCAGTCTTTGAACGCCTCAAGCGACACTCCACCCAACCATCAAACAATTCCACATCGCCAAACTGCAGCCCACCCCGGGCAGCCACCGACCCACTCACCCACTCACCAACTACCCGATTCTAAAAGCTCCGAAAAAAGCCAAAGTAAACACAGCTCTAAATAACAGAAATTCAAAAGACGAGAAGACCCAGCCGCGTCAGTGAGCAGATCCAGGAAATCACTACTCACCACAGACCCAAGCCACAGAGACCTCCCATTAAAATACTGCAAGAAGGAATCCCACATAGCCAAGTCCGCCCTCACTTCTGCCGTAAACTGCACGAAGTGATGAGGCGACCACACCCCATTCGTCAGCGCTGCCAGGTGGCGGCAAAAACCCTATGTGAAAGATCCTCAGTGCGCCAACATCGTTTTGGCTCACACCTGAGTCTTCTTTCATAAAAAACCACACTCACCGCCAGTGAGTGCCGGGACCACAAGATAAATACAAGACAAGCTTTCTAAATTTTATATATTTATTAACCCCTAAATGGGTCGGTATTAACATCTAACACATGCAGTTCAGAACAGATATGTAGATATATGCAAGCATTAACAGTTACTAGTTACAAGATACAGTGCAATGAAATAAAAAGGGCATAAAAGTGAAATAGTTATTTTACCACACATCTCCTGGATGTGGCTCTATAGTCCAACACTCACACATGGCATGTGGAGATCACCAGTGGAGGCAGCGGCATTAACTCCTAGCATGTGGCATCACAGTATATTCCAGCCTGCATGCTCTCATCACAGTCTCTCAGTAAACTCTTGTAGTCTGTCTGTAAAAACTCCTCATAGTGTTCCCTTGTAGTCCCAGCACAAATCTCTTCCCATTGCCTCTTACCTCATCTTTTATATCCTTTATGCCACCTCCCAGAATGAGGTCACCGGCGGCAGCAAGTCTGATTGAATCATGCACTCAAGTCCAGATTCTTTGTAAAGAGCTGAGACCAAGTGGAATGATACAATGTTATCAGCCATATCTGATCTACCAGTGCAGGCTGCACCATGCATGTTTCTTTGATCACTCAGGGCTGTGTATGAATTCAATGGAGCCCTGCTGGGATGGATACAAAGCCCTATTGTTCCAGTGTTGCTTCTACTGATAACATACAACTAGGATTATGGCTGCGCACATTATGAATAAATGCAGGTAAGAAGGGAGATACTATACCCAGAGATCAAAATACATCTCTGAGTTATAGCCATATTTAAGCAGAATCATCACACCCTACCCATCAGCATAATCCGACAGGCAAAGTTCAGTTTGCCGAGCAACGACTGCACCTCCCACAAGCACGCCTTCCGTAACCCTTGAAACTCCCACACCGTCGCCCTCAGGTCATCTAACTTGTCTAAGGGAAGTCGTGATTCCATGAGCACGGAGTCCAATTCAATGCCCGGGAATCTCATGACAGTCGCGGGGCTTTCCATCTTGTCAGGGGCCAAAGGGACCCCGAACAACTCCGCCACCCGCTCAACAGTGTGCAGTAGCACCAAACAATTAGTAGAACCCTTAGGACCAACACACGTCCCTCACCACACACTCCAGAAACAAACTAAAGGTTTCAAAGAAGGCACAGGAGATGGAACATCCCATGGGCAGGCAACAGTCAACCAAAATCCTATCCTCCCACATGCACTCAAGCAGATGGAAACTCTCGGGATGCACTAGCAACAATTGGAATGCCGCCTCGATATCAGTCTTGGCCATAAGGGCCCCAGGCCCGCCCGATGCACCAACACCACCGCCTGATCAAAGGATGGGTCAATGCCGTCATTAACAGACACCCACGCTGGAAATAACAGATGATGGATGAGGCGGAATTTATTCGTCTCCTGCTTGGGCATAACCCCTAAGGGAGACACACATAAATGAGGCCACAGCGGCTCCAAAAAGGGGTCCACCATCCTACCCAGTTCCACCTCCCTCATCAACTTAACCCCCACCACCTAGGGGCGTTCCCTAGTGGACTTCAAATTACTCGGCCAAAAAGCGGGGGCCTCAGCATCAAACGGGATGTGGAAATCCTCCTTAAAACCCGCAGCTAACAAAGCGTCCGCCCCCCAATCCAGATATCTACTTCGAAACGGACGCATAGCCTCGACCCTCATTGGTGTCCTCCCTTTTCTCAACAGCATCTCCCGGCTTGCCCTTTCCAAGCTTAAAGCATTTGTTAAGGCCGTGAGAGCCACCACACCCCGAACATTCATGTTTGAAGCGGCAGGTTGCACCAAACTTGCACTGCCCTCTGTTGAATTGCCAACAGAAACCTTTGCGCTGGGACGCCGAGATTCCGGCCGAGGGTCTCAAATCCCCAGCGCCCCCATGAAAGGACTTCGCATTTGGTGCCGACAAAATCCGCATCCAGAATGCAATGTCCTTATGGTCCCAACGCAGCCCAGGCCGCACAGCTGCCAAAACTGCTAAGCCACGCGAGCCCCCCATACAAATGATGCGCCTCCCCCACCGCATCCATGTAACCGAACAAGGCCGAGCAGTGCTCCGGCTCCTTCTCGCCGATGACACTCTCCAAGATGGCAAACGCCTGTAGGCAGTTGGCGAACGTCTGCGGTATCAGGCGGTACCTCTGCTTCTCCTCATGCTCCTTCTTACTATCACTCGACTTAACTTTATCCAGATTAAATTTATCCAAGAGGACCAGCGAGAAAATCTCAACATACTCCCCTTTCCAAATTTTATCTCTAACTTTCTGCTTCAAGTGTGCCCCAAGCGGGTCCTCGAAGCAGACATAAACTTCCACCTTCCCCCTGTCATCCAAACACACCACATTCACCGCCTTCTCTTTCTCCCCAGCTGCCGAGCCAGACGTCCCCGGGGAAGCATCTCCCCCACTGGAGAATCAGCCGTTACACCCACAGGCGGCACAGCAACGCTCGCAGTCTCCACCTCCCCACGCTCGCAGGGAGCCCACCAGGTGCCAGACCAACCCCCCACGCCGTTGCAGGACCCGACTGACCTAACTGCTTCCCCACCAGATGCTGCAACAGACCCACAATCTGCCCTAACATCACAGAACCCTCCAAACTCGGCCCCCAGGCCTATGCAAATCTAAACCAACCCCAGACTCAGGCCCACCCACCGAGCCCACCCCAAAAGCAGAAGCTAAAGACAGTCCCTGCTCGCCTCGCTGCATCAGGGGTCTGCCTGGATCAGCCGCCGCCGACTCAGCGTCCTTGCACCCTGGGACATCAGGGGACTCTGGGGACACTCCCCTTCTTCAGCGCTGCTGTCCGCAGCACCATCCAGGCCGGAAGCAGCGGCCTCGGTGCCCGCTGCCCCGCCGAAGGACCACCATCGACGTCTTCATCTGGCCTCTTCCGGCCCGAGCTGGAAGTTCCGGCCTTCAAAGTCCCAGCCGCGTTACTTCCGGAACTCCTCAGAGCAGCGCTGGAGCCCGGACCGGAGGCCTCAGGTAGGAGAGGGCCGCACCTGCCTTCAGTGAGCACCGAGGTAACTTATATTAGAAAGATCAGTTTACCTTGGACAACGCCTTTAACAAGAAGATGAGATCTAGCACTAAAACTGACCTGGTCAGTGAGCATTAGACTAGAACACACTGCATTATTCATTTTTGCAGTGATAGCAGTTTGAGCAGTTTTTCTGTTGATAAACAAAAAAACTATTGTCAAAAATAAAAACCTTAACATAATGAAATTTTGCTCTATAGACTAAAATATACTTTGTGAGATAGCTTGTATTTTTGCACTGAAAATGGCAATTTTTCTGTATTGGTTAACAACAATACTGCCAAAAATCCATAACAAAATTAGATTTTACAATAAAAGGGCTAACTTTATTAGTAGAAACAAGTAAGACACTCTTCTGTCACAGATCACAGTGTAGCAAGCTACACTAATAGTAATGGCAAATCTAACAACGTTCTACAAAAAAATTGTTCTATTGCAAACAAGATTTAAAATTTGATTTTTAGTAATGAAAGGATGACCTGTCCAATGTAGGTATTCCTAGTATTGCTTTGGATCATGCAGTGATAACACATTTGTCCCCTAGCTTAAAGGGCTTGTCCAGGATAAAATGTAATTCCTACACTAATCTAAACACCCTCCCACCGCCTACTTTCGAGACAAAATGCAAAAGTTTCGGTTTCATTAAAAAACGAAAACTTCTGGAAAATTCAGGTCAAAACCAGTTAATTGTGAATCAATTCTCTCATCTCTACTCTTATCCCATGAAACAGAAAAAGTGGAAGCAAATAGTACATTAATTAGGACAGAATAAGAGTAATTTTCTTGTTACTAAGAAATCGGTATCACTTATTATCATCCACACAAAATATACAGATGTCTATAAAGGAATGAGTTACAATGTTGCATTCCATTAATTGTTGTCACATATGAACCAGGAGATGCATGTGCGACTGTCAGGGGTCATCTCACTCACTCAATCTTGCACTCACCTTTCACTCAGACTGAAAACTGAGTGTAAATTGCACCCCAACATGGTCCACACACCCCAAATACATGCTGCCACTACCACTGACTTGACAGGCTCAGAAGAAACCTAATTTGCATATTGACTTGTCTCTCCTAACAGTCAGATGCAAACACACTTCAAAAAGGTAATGGGTTGGGGCGTGGCTTGAAGACGACCAAGATGGCCGCTGATCTGTAAAGCTCTGAGGCCTCGCATTCCTTCAGCGGCTCAAAGCAACACCTCGGCGCCGGTGATACAGGGCTATTAGTGCACAGGAGGGTCCTCTGCTACTCAGGACTGCGGGGATATGGTGAAACAGGGGAAGAAAGGCCCCCCGAAGCGGCTGATTTTTTCGCCGCGCCAGCCTCAGCCCAAGATGGCGCCGGCGAATCCTCCCTTCACCCACTGCAGCGGGCGGCGTGTCGCTCCCGCGCGGAATATAACGGCACTCCAGGTGAGCAGCTACTTAAACTCACACCACCACATCTGGAGTCCTCCGGTGACAGTCCTGACTCCCAGGACAATCAGAAAAGGGCATTAGAAGGCCAGCAGCAAGCTCCAAAGAGGGGGACTACAACCCCCATCCTCACCCACTTCAGCCCCTGTCAGCCATCTGGAGGTTCCTCCTGCAGAAGCATCCTCCCAGGCAGATAGCATTACTCCTACACAAAGCCCTGTAAAGCAAAAGATGAGATGGGATACCTCGTTTTGTTTTGAATCTCGCCCGGCTGCAGAAGATCCCCAATTAGGTGATTCGGATGTGCTCCGGGCTATCCCTGCAGGTACCCAATCGGCTTCTGAGTCCTTCTTGAAGGATATAATGCTAGCATTGCACAGATCTATTCAGAAGGATATCACTAAGGCGATTACGTCTGTATCCTCTACGGTTGATTCTCTTGGCAACAGGATAGACCATGTTGAGAATAAAATGAGTGAATTTGCTGCGGCACACAACACTACAGTGGATGTCCATAACGATCTTGAGGAAGAATTAGCGGCGGTCAAACTTAAACTTGCCGACATGGAAGATAGGAATAGACGGAACAATGTCAAGTTTCATGGCATACCAGAGTCAGTCGCTGTCAGGGACCTGACTTCTTATTTGCAACGATTAATGAAAGCAATCCTGCCACAATGCTCTGATGCGGATCTTATAATAGACAGGGCCCACCGCTTGCTGAAGCCGAAAGGGGATGCCTGATCATATTCCCAGAGACACCCTCGCTCGCATACATTTCTACCATGTCAAAGATTGTCTCATGCTTGAGTCAAGGAAAAGACCATCTTTGCCTGAGCCGTTTAAAGAAAACCAACTTTATGCAGACCTTTCTCAGGCTACTATTGCTGCCAGAAGAGAGCTTGCTCCTGTTACAGTGGTCCTCCGTCAACACAACGTTCCCTACAAGTGGGGATTCCCAACTAAAGTCATCGTTATCAGAAATGGAGTGTCTTTTACATTTAACTCCTTCGACACCGGGAGAAACCTGCTACATCAGTGGAACCTGCCGCCACCTGCGCCTAATGTCCAGAAATCTTCAAGGGCCGAGTCCCATAAGTTGGATCCACTGTGGAAATCTATCGCCTCCGCCGAGTGAATAGCTCAATATGGACGTACTGTGAGTCACCTGTGGCATGTTTTGTACCTCCTATTCTATGGCAAACTTCCCCCCAAGTTTGCGCAGTATTTCACTGCTCGGTTGTGTAACACTATTTTCTCTTCCCTTACTGTTAACTAGTTGTATGTTGAATAATGTCGTTAACGAATTGTTTCCCTCTAGGCCTAAGAGATGTCATTTTAGCGTTACTCTCATACCTGAACCTTTCTGCTACCAGTCTATATTGCTAATTCTTGAAAGTATTAATGGGTGTTAAATTACTGTCACTTAACGCGAGGGGACTAAATAGTCCCTTTAAGCGTTCATTGTTGTGGAAAGAGGCTCTCAGATCTGCAGCAGATGTAATTTGCATACAGGAGACGCATTTCTGTGACTCTCATCCGCCAAAGTTTTCTCACAAATTGTTCCCTCATGTTTTTGTTCCATTGCTGCCAAGAAGGTTGCGGGTGTCCTCATAGCGATAAAGCATACAGTGCCATTTCAGTTAATACATGTCAGTTCAGATCCCAAGGGCCGCTATGTAGCTCTAACATGTTTGCTTGACAACTGCCCCATCACTATTGTAAATGTATACTGTCCTAACGCGTCTCAGATTTCCTTTTTAAATTCGGTACTGAAGAAGTGTAGGAAGCGTGCTCAGGGCTAGGTTCTATTATGCGGTGATTTCAATATTGTACATGACGCTGCTGCTGATTCCACTTATCGCGGCAAGCATCCACCTCAACAATTAGGACCTTGGCTCCGGCAGACGGAACTTAACGATGTTTGGCGGTGCTTCCATTCTTCTGAAAAGGACTATACGTACTACTCTGCTCGGCATCAATCCTACTCTAGAATAGACATGTTCCTAGTCCAGAGTGATATGCTTCTTAGAGTACAAGGTTGTGAAATAGGAAATATCACGTGGTCAGACCACGCACCTATCACACTTATCATCCACTTAGTTGGCGCAATAGCTCCCCCCGTGTCATGGCGAAACAATACATATGTTATGTCTCTGAAATCGGTAACCGAGAAACTGAGCACTGACATTGCCGAATTTTTTAACATTAACTCCCCCCTCAGTAGATGATAAGTTTTGCCTCTGGAATTCACATAAGGCATTTGTTAGGGGTCTAATAATTCAGCATACCTCGCGTTTTAAGCGCAACCGATTGCAAACGATGAAGGAGCTACTTACTTCTATTGCAACTCTAGAACAGAAGGATAAAATTGACTCTAATCCTGCCCTATTGAATGCTTTGCGGAAGGCTAGGGATGATTTGAGCGCCCACCTACTGGTGGACTTTGAAAAACACTCTAAATGCGTGAAAACCTCTTATTACCGGTCGTACAATAAAGCCAGCAAGCTAATGGCACAGAGAGTCAAGGCAGCAAGGATTAAATCTAAAATTCCATTTTTTGTGTCTAAATCGACCACAGCAAAAATCTTCCACCCTCAACAAATTGCTGATGAATTTAGTAAATATTATCAGGACTTGTATAATTTGAGAGATGACTCGGATACCACGCAGCCTTCGAGGATAGATATTAACCGATTCCTATGCTCTTTGCACCTTCCCTCTGTTACCCCTGCACAGCTGCAGTCTTTAAATGTTTCTATTTCCACTCAGGAAGTGGCTAGGGCGATAGATGGATTAAAACTCAATAAATCTCCTGGTCCAGATGGGTTCTCTGGGGAATACTACAAGCTGTTCAAGCCACTTATTCTTGCTCACCTTACTGAGGTGTTTAATTTAGCAATGGTGTCAGGAACATTTCCCCTTGAGATGCTATCCGCAACGATTGTGACTCTACCCAAACCAGGCAAAGACCCCTCCCGACCCTCTAACTACTGGCCCATATCACTATTAAACGCGGATGTTAAGTTGTTTGCGAAGGTACTTGCGAACAGACTCCACACTGATAGGCGGAGATCAGGTTGGATTCACTAAGGGGAGACAGGCCCCAGACGGCACGAGATGTGTGGTCGCGCTGATTGCGGCGGCCCGAGCTCGGCGGGCGCCTTCTCTGCTCCTATCCCTGGATGCGGAGAAGGCGTTTGATAGAGTACATTGGGGGTATCTTTTTGAGGTTCTCCATAAATTTGGTTTTTCTGGCCCCATAACTATTGCAATCTCTGTACTCTACTCTAACCCTTCCGCACGAGTGCTGGCGAATGGAGTCCTGTCCCGCCCCTTCGCCATTACCAAGACGAGACAGGGGTGCCCATTGTCCCCTTTGATATTTTCATTAGTAATGGAGCCTTTGGCTGAGAGGATCAGGACGCATCCGGGTCTGTCTGGTATCAGGTTGGATCGGACAGACCACAGAATTAATTTATTCGCGGATGATGTGATTCTGTCCCTTTCCTACTCTAATAACATGCTCTGTACTGTATCTCAAATTCTGAAAGATTTTGGAGAATTATCATACTATAAAATTAATGAATCCAAGTCCCAGATCTTGGGAATTGGTCTGATTCAAAACAATATACACCACATCAAAAACACATCGCCCTATCAATGGTGCTCACACTCGATGCCCTATCTGGGAATACGGCTCACCCCAAACCCAAAAGATTTAGTTAAGGCCAACTTTCCAGGCCTGCTGGATAACCTTCAGAAGGAGCTTGATTTGTTAACTAAATTTGAGCATAGTTGGATGGGAAGAATAGTATCATACAAAATGTTGATCCTTCCCAAGATACTTTACTATTTAAGAACATTAGTGATACCGATACCCAAGTCCACCTTCCTGAGTTTCCAAAAACAAATGATGTCCTTTATATGGAATGGTGGTAAACCCAGAGTTGCACTACATACACTGTTTAAAGCAAGAGATAATGGGGGTATGGGTGTACCAAACTTGTACCATTATTATTTAGCCATAGTTTTGGGTCAACTCCAATTTTGGTTTACAACGAGTCATGACAAACTGTGGCTAGCTATGGAGGCCCAAATGGCTCGGACAACTGATTGGGAGGGATACCTGCTAGCATCAGGACCCAGGAGCGGATCTTCCATATCTGCTCCACCGGCTGTACAGGTTACGATTGGGGCATGGCATGCATTATGTGCTATTCAGGGTGGGGATGCTCCTAAGGTAACACTAAATCTGCCCATTACGACGCTCCCTCATGAGATACCGCATTTATCCCTAGACGTGTGGCGTAGATGTGGGGTAAAGTATGTCTCTGACCTGTATAGGGGAGGTACTATAGCACCCTTCTCCATGCTGACGGAGACATATGGTCTACCCGCAAAGGAGGCATACACCTATATTAAATTGACTTCCTACTTATCAGACACTACCTCGGCTCAACTGCGCTTACTGCAGCCGGCCGCCTACCTCTTACACCCACAGGCTTCCCCAGCGGCTTATAATACTAAAACCCTGTATCGAACTTTAAATATGGATTGCACCTTTCGCAAGACTAAACACATGTGCCTTTGGGAAGAAGACAAAGGCAGTAGATTTGAGGCCGGCCACTGGCGGGAGGCGATCAGATGGGCTAAGCGATCCACAGTATGTTCCTCACATTGGGAGCAATATAGCAAACTACTTTTACGCTGGTATTACCCTTCTTTACGCCTAGCTAAGTTCTACCCATCGTGCTCACCTAGCTGTTGGAGGGGATGCGGGGAAAACGGCTCTTTATTCCATGTGTTCTGGCACTGTCCACTTATTCAGCCCTTTTGGGTTACTGTGTTTTCCTTGGTTAATAGCCTGTGTGGGGGAGTGGTGGGGTATACACCTGAACTGGCACACCTCCTGCTGGGCATCCAAATGATACCGGGTAGACATAGGACAGTTGTGTGTCAGGTACTAGGGGCTGCCCGCCTACTTATTGCAACAAGATGGAAGTCTACTTCATGCCCGACATTGACAGAGTTGATTTCAGCGGTGTCACTGAACTATCACTACGAGCGTATTTGTGCATGTAATGGAGGGGGCCTGGATAGATTCAGGATACACTGGGAGTCGTGGGCAGAGGCATTCCCCCCACCATACACTCATTGACGGCCTATTCGCCGTGGCCTTTCCTGACACTATGGTATTGCATTTTACTTTACTTCTGTAGCCTCTTGGGGCCGCTCTGCTTTGTTACTCCTGGAACACCTATATGCTATCTAATTCAGTAATTGGAAAGTACATACCTGGTGGCTGATGGGTCTCCCCCTTTGTTTCCAGGGAGGGTTACCTACTCTGTGGACTGGGGGATGTGATCCGATTTTATTCGTTCTCTAGGCCTGGACTATGTTTTGTGTTTTATGTTCTTTTGTTGTTTGGCCCTCCACTTTTCACCTTATCCTCCACTGGCCCGTTCCCCTTCCCTTCCTCCCCATGGCAAAACTCGATTGTTGCTCCATACGGCCTTATCGTGTTAGGTTTATCATATATTTGGAAAGACTTACATGCTCTTATTATGCAATATTATTATATGTATTTTATTCATGGATGTACCTCACCGGAGTATATTGTATTGTACTGTGATTACGATGTATGTGAGGCCATAATTGTGCCCTTGTTCCTTGATGTGTTTATGACTTGTAATGTATTCCTGTGAAAAATTTCAATAAAAAACTATTGAAATAAAAAAAATAAATAAATAAAAAAAAATTTAAAAAAAAGGTAATGGGTTCACAAAGCAAACACAAAGTATCCTTAAATTTAATTCCTTTCCGTTGGAGGAATTTTTTTCATTTTCGATTTTTGTTTTGACTCCCCGCCTTCCAAAACCCATATTTTTTTATTTTTTTGTTCACAGAGCCATATAAGGGCTTAATGTTTGTGGGACAAATTGTTCTTCATAACGGTGCATTTTATAATGCTGTACAATGTATTAGGAAGCTGGAAAAAAATTCAGAATGGGATGGAATTGGAGAAAAAGTACAATTGTGCACTTAGGGGCTTTGTTTTTACAGCATTCACTATGCAGCCAAAATGACGTGTCACCTGTATTCTATGTTTCAGTAAGATTCCAGGGATACATAATATACTGTATATAGTTTTATTTACATTTTAATCCCTTAACAAAAATCCAAAACTTAGCAAAAAAAATTTTTGTTAAAGTCGCCATATTCTGAAACTTGTAACTTTTTTATATTTCTGTGTTCGGGGATACATAGGGTGTCTTTTTTTGCAAGGCCAGGTGTACTTTTTAGTTATAGCATTTTGGGGAAAGTCTATTGCTTTGATCACTTTTTATTTTTTTTTTTTTTTTTTTTTATCAGAGGCGATACAGGCGAAAAATATTTTTTTTGTACACTGAGCATTTTCGGACACAGGGATACCTAATGTGTATGTGTTTCACAATAATTAGGTTCTTACAGTGGGTACGGAAAGTATTCAGACCCCTTTAAAATTTTCACTCTGTTTCATTGCAGCCATTTGCTAAAAGCAAAAAAGTTCATTTTATTTCTCATTAATGTACACTCAGCACCCCATCTTGACAGGAAAAAAAAACAGAAATGTAGATATTTAAGTATTCAGACCCTTTGCTCAGTATTGAGTAGAAGCACCCTTTTGAGCTAGTACAGCTATGAGTCTTCTTGGGAACGATGCAACAAGTTTTTCACATCTGGATTTGGGGATCCTCTGCCATTCTTCCTTGCAGATCCTCTCCAGTTCTGTCAGGTTGGATGGTGAACGTTGGTGGACAGCCATTTTCAGGTCTCTCCAGAGATGCTCAATTGGGTTGAGGTCAGGGCTCTGGCTGGACCAGTCAAGAATGGTCACAGAGTTGTTCCGAAGCCACTCCTTTGTTATTTTAGCTGTGTGCTTAGGGTCATTGTCTTGTTGGAAGGTGAACCTTCGGCCCAGTGTGAGGTCCAGAGCACTCTGGAAGAGGTTTTCTTCCAGGATATCTCTGTACTTGGCCGCATTCATCTTTCCTTCAATTGGAACCAGTCGTCCTGTCCCTGCAGCTGAAAAACACCCCCATAGCATGATGCTGCCACCACCATGTTTCACTGTTGGGATTATATTGGGCAGGTGATGAGCAGTGCCTGGTTTTCTCCACACATACCGCTTAGAATTAACGCCAAGGTGTGGCCTACGACTAGATGTAGTTGGACGCACTTTACTGTGGCTCCTGCCCTGCCCGTCTACATGAGGCTTTGAATTTGCGCATTTTCTTCTCTCCATGAGAAAAAAAACACGCAGACCTATACCCTAGGGACCCCTGCTCCCACAGCCTAGGATCGCCTCTTATTGGTCCCGGCCCTGGCTTCCACTCAGGCCTCCGTGCGGTGGCAGCCATTTTCCATTTTCCCTGGCCGCTCCTACTGACTTACCTTCCTCCTCGGCGCTCCTCACAGGCCACCCCCACGTCCTCCAAGCGGATCTAAGATGTCCTCCGCCTCCTGAACCTCCGCTGCTTACCCAGGTGGGTCTGCCTCCTCCAGCTCCTGGAGCTCCGGCTAGCGATATCATCTTCTCCGCTCCTCCGTTGGTTGCTATGGCGCCGTCGGTGGCACTTCTCCCCGCTGCTTCTCCGGTGCTGCAGGGCTCCAGCGATGCCTTACTCCTCCAGCACTGCAGCCCCCAGCCTCCTCTGTATCCCCTGCCTCAGCTCCTGCTGCTAGATCCCCTGCAGCCTCAGCACACAATCCTGAGTGCCCTTCCATTACCAGAAATCTACGCTGAAATCTCTGCGCTCCAGCAAGACCTTCATCATATTGGATCCCGGGTCGACTCTCTGGAGGATGATCATGATCAGACCTGGGCCTACATTTCTCAACTTCAGAACTCTGTTCTATCTCAATGTCATCTGTCCAACGATTTACAGCACCATGTGGAGGACTTGGATAACAGAGGTAAGCGTAACAACATCAGAATTAAGGGGCTGCCTGAGGCTACCCGGGAGAGGGACCTGCATGTTACTCTGGAGGCGATTTTCAATTCCATCCTTCAGGAACCTCCCACACATAAGATGAAGCTGGACCAATGGCCGTTCAGCTACCCTACGATCTCATGCTGACTTGCAATCGTTCTGCTCAACCTTGGACATTAGTCCCTCCTTGGATATGCCTGACTGGGAACTAGCGGTCCCTCCTCCGCCATTACCTTCAGTGTGGTCTCAACTGCAGCCGAAAAGACGACAGCTGTCCTCGCCTGATGCTGCTCCCATAAGGCAGCGGGTGGACCCACCACCCCCTAGACGGCTTTGACTTTCCTTTCTTCCCTCTTTCTCCCTTAGGTCCCGGATTGGAGCCTGTTCCTGTGGTTCCTGGGGGCTGTCTGTGGCCTTTGTGTTTCCACCTATTGGTCACGGTCTTATGTGTGCTGTTTATTTTCTACTGCCTATTTTGTATTGATTCTTGTCTAACTTGTTTTATCCCATAGTGGTTTTGCATTACTGTATTTCTAACGGGCAGGGTAGGAGGTTACTCTCCCTTCTACCTATCTGATTTTCCCTCCTTCACTAGTACCTTTTACCACTACCCTCTACTATCCTTAGCTGGTCCATCTACTGATAGTCGTCTCCTGCTTCCCCACTGTGGGGGCTTTTCCCAGCTGTGGGTCCCGATTTTGGACCCTTTTGGTTAGTCTGCCTAAAATTGCTCTGACACTTGCTTCTAGCCCCTGGTCAGGAGATTTAGTCCTGCCCATGACATTTTTTTTTATGTAATATTGTTTGATTGTTTTCTGTCTGTTTTCTTTCCTTCCCCCTCTTCCCTTCCTGTCCTTCTATTCAGGCTTGACGTTTCTCGATCCCGGCGATTGACCACCAAAAGCTCCGGCATGGGCGCCTCTGTGCTGTACTCCTTCCCTCGAGGTCAGGTGAGATCTGCCTGCACATGTCCTCCTATTCATTTGCTGGTACCTCTCTTGTTGTTTCCTAATGGCTAAGTGTGTTACTCTGAATGTTAAAGACCTGGGCTCTAACACTAAACGGCGCTTGGTTCTGCGCGAGCTTAGATCCCTCCGGCTTTCCTTCAGTAAACCCACTTCGATCATTCAGGTACATTTATTTTTACCCACTACTACTTCCCCGTCGCCTATTCTTTCTATAATAGTGGCTATCCTACTGTCTCTGCTCCTGCCCCATCTCAATTTCTGTAACTTGTATGCCCCCAACTCGTCCCAAATCCCTTTCCTTAAGAAGGTATTGCGATGCCTGCAGGCCTTCTCCGGGTTGGCGCTGCTATTGGGTGGTGACTTTAATTTGGTCTTCTCTGAACATGCGGACAAGTTTTCCTTATCTGACAGGATCTCCTGTGCCCCCCAGCTTCACCTAGCCAGAGAATTCCGCTACCTCATTAGGTCCGCTGACCTTTATGACCTCAGGCACGACCAAAACTCTACTGCTCGGACCTTTATCTTTTACTCACACCCCCACAAGTTGCACTCTAGAATTGATTACTGGCCCTTAGACTACTGATTGACGCGGACATTGGCCCCATTTCCTGGTTGATCATGCGCCTGTATTGATTATGCTGTCCCCCACTTCTGTCCCGACTAAACGTTGTCACTGGCGGTTGAATGAGTCCATTCTCCACTCGCTGACGTCCTGTGATACCCTTCGTACCCAGCTCCTGGAATACTTTAGTGATAATGTTCACTCAGTCTCTTCTGACTCTACCCTCTGGGAGGCCCATAAGGCTGTCATGAGGGGTCACTGTATAGCCCTAGTTACTCAAATTAAGAAAGATCGAAAGGCTAGAGAAGTCGCCCTGTTGGCTTGCATTCGATCTTTATTGGATCGTTTAGCTCAGGCCCCCTCGGTCTCCCTCCTTCGCCAACTAGTAGCTGCTAGAGCTGATCTTCGTGATCTCGCTACCCAAGCGACTCAGCGTCTCCATCTCTATAGTCGTTAGCATTATCATGAGAGAGGCAACAAGGCCCATACTCTACTTGCTAAGGCCCTGCGTGACCACCAAGCCTCCTCCTCTCTGCACGCAATCCACGACCCTCAGGGCACCCTACACCATCACCCTGACTCCATAGCATCTCTGTTTAAGGATTACTATGCTAAACTACTATGCTAAACTACTTCCCATGTGGGTCTGGATCCAGCCTCCCGAGATACTGCCTTACACTCTTATCTCGATTCCTGCCCTCTTCCTAAGCCCCTTCCTCTGTGCTTCATGACCTGAATGCTCCAGTTACTGAGGAGGAGCTTGCTACGGTCCTTGAGAGTCTCCCGAATGGCAAGGCGCCGGGCCGGGCCGGGTTCACCTATCTGTACTATAAAACTTTCCATTCTGATTTGCTTCCGCACATGTGTCATCTTTTTAACTCCTTCCTAGAGGGTGCCCCTATCCCTCAGTCCATGCTTCACGCCCATATCACCCTTGTCCCCAAGCTTCGTAAGGACCATCAGGATTGCTCTAATTATCGCCCTATTGCTCTCCCGAATACTGACTTAAAGTTATTCATCAAGATATTGGCAAATAGGCTCAGCGTTAGGCTTCCATCTCTTATTCATAAGGACCAGGTGGGTTTTGTCCCTTGCCATTAGGGAGGAGATAACACCAGAAGGACTGTGGACCTAATAGATGTTGCCAACCTTTCTGCCATTCCCAGCCTTCTCTTGAGCCTTGACGGCGAAAAGGCTTTTGACCGCCTTGATTGGTCGTTCATGATTGCCACCCTTGAAAAATTTGGGTTCTCAGGAGCTTTTCTTATGGCAATCAAGACACTATACAACCGACCCTCAGCAGTGGTCAAGCTCTCTAACTCTTTCTCACTCCAGTTCCCTATTCACATTGGAACGTGTCAGGGCTGTCCTTTGTCCCCCTTATATTTGCATTGTGCATTGAGCCCCTTGTCGCCCAGGTTCGGTCCAACCCCGATATTACTGGTGTGGCGGTACGGGACAGGGACTTTAAGATTAGCTTGTTTGCGGACGACGTCCTTTTGACCTTTACTTACCCTCATACGTCTCTCCCTAATTTTCTCCAAGTACTGAAACAGTATGGTGACCTCTCCGGTTATAAAGTTAATCCCACTAAGACAGAGGCGTTACTCTTTAATATTCCTGACCCTACTTTGCAACTTCTTCGGTCTAACTTTGACTTCCAATGGAGGGAGCATTCTCTCCGTTACCTAGGGATTCAGTTGTCTCCGTCTTATTCCACCCTTTACTCGGTTAACTATCCTCGTCTGTTTAATGAACTCTTCTCTCTCTTGGACAAGTGGCGACCTCTTCATATATCCTTCATTGGTCACATCACAGCAGTTAAAAGGCTGCTCTATTTCTTCGAAACACTACCAGTTGCGGTGCCTTGATCAGAATTGCGCTCCCTCCAAAAATCAATTTTTCAGTTTTTATGGTAAGCGCCACTGTATCCCCCGCTCAGTGATGTTATCTGGCAAGAACGAGGGGGGGTTGGCGGTCCCACATATTCTGCATTATTATTGGGCGTCCCACCTTCGTTGTGTTCCGTTCTGGGCTGCGCCCCAAGCATACACTAAGTGGATCGAAATAGAGAAGCTTTGGCTAGCTCCGGTTCAACCTAATGCGTTTTTGTGGTCCTGCTTCCCCCCTCCCCTCCACCCCTCTCCTCAGGCCCATCCGCTTCACCCGTGCTATTTGGATGACTTGCTCTAAACTCTTCCCCCTAGCTTCACCGCGTTCCTCTATGATCTCTTTCCTGTATAATCCGCTCCTCCCAGAGGGACTTACGGGTGCTAAGGTTCAGCCCTGGAGTAGGCTGGTCCTCTTCCATATTGCTGATCTGGTAGACCCGATGACTTTGGAGCTCAGGCCTTTTGACTATTTCACCTCTGTTCTACACTTGCCCGCCTCTGAGTGGTTCCACTGTCAGCAAATTGCTCACTTTGTGACCTCTCGGTTCGGTTCTCTGAAGGTTTCACTACCTACTGCATTTGAGAGAGTTTGTCGAGCTGGCACTTCCACGAGAAGTCTGATATCAGGTATTTACCGACTCTTATCCTCCCTGGAGGGTGAGCCCCCCCTCACTCATAAATATATGGATAAGTGGTCTAGGGCTCTGGGTACGCAAATCTCACCCGAACAATGGCAGATTACATGGTCCCGTGCACCCAAATCCTGAACATGACTTTCTGGGAGACCCAGTACAAACTACTCATGCATTGGTACCACACCCCCGCGTTGCTTAATTCTCTCAACTCTAGCATTCCCTCGCTTTGCTGGCGCTGCCAGACGGGGGTGGGTACACTGCATCATGTTTTCTGGGAGTGTCCACGGAATAGCCCCTTCTGGATGGAGGACAAGTCCCTTACGGATGCCCTCTTTGTACAGGGTATTCCCTTGGATCCCCTCATTTATTTGCTTAATCTCCCCCCCAGACATTTAGGCAAACAGACCTCCAAATTATTTTTGTTCTTATGTACTGCTGCCAAAACTCTGATTGCTCTTCATTGGAAGAATGCCTCCCCTCCTACTGGTTCGGAACTCATCGCCCGTTTTAAGGATGTTCGTACTATGAAGTTCCTGACTGCCTCCCTTAATCATAAGGCGGAGGCCTTTAATGCTGTGTGGTCGTCTTGGGACGCATATTGTATTCTGCATGCCTTTGATCTCTCCCTTTGATCTTCTCCCTTGTTGTTTCCACCACTATACTTTCAGTTCTGTTATTTGACTAGTTTTCTATTTGGTTACCTCACTTTTCTTTGGCATTTTTGTTTCTATTGTTGCATATTTTGTTAAAATTTCAATAAAAATTACAGTTTAAAAAAAAAAAAAAAAAAAAAGAAAAAACTCCAAAAAGGTCAGCTCATCAGACCAGAGAATCTTATTTCTCATAGTCTGGGAGTCCTTCATGTATTTTTTGGCAAACTCTATGCAGGCTTTCATATGTCTTGCACTGAGAAGAGGCTTCCTTCGGACCACTCTGCCATAAAGCCCCGACTTGTGGAGGGCTGCAGTGATAGTTGACTTTGTGGAACTTTCTCCCATCTCCCTACTGCATCTCTGGAGCTCAGCCACAGTGATCTTTGGGCTCTTCTTTACCGCTCTCACCAAGGCTCTTCTCCCACGATTGCTCAGTTTGGTTGGTCAGCCAGGTCTAGGAAGAGTTCTGGTCGTCCCAAACTTCTTCCATTTAAGGATTATGGAGGCCACTGTGCTCTTATGAACCTTGAGTGCTGCAGAAATTCTTTTGTAACCTTGGCCAGATCTGTGCCTTGCCACAATTCTGTCTCTGAGCTCCTTGGGCAGTTCATTTAACCTCATGATTCTCATTTGCTCTGACATGCACTGTGAGCTGTGAGATCTTATATAGACAGGTGTGTGCCTTTCCTAATCAAGCCCAATCCATTTAATTAAACACAGCTGGACTCCAATGAAGGAGTAGAACCATCTCAAGGAGGATCAGAAGGAAATGGACAGCATGTGAGTTAAATATGAGTGTCACAGCAAAGGGTCTGAATACTTATGACCATGTGATATTTCAGTTTTTCTTTTTTTAATAAATTTACAAAAATATCTACATTTCTGTTTTTTTTTCTGTCAAGATGGGGTGCTGAGTGTACATTAATGAGAAATAAAATGAACATTTTGGCTTTTAGCAAATGGCTGCAATGAAACAAAGAGTGAAAAATTTTAAGGGGTCTGAATACTTTCCGTGTGTTTTATAGGTGATTCAAATTTTGAGTACTTTTAGTATTTTTTTTGTACTGCAATTTTTAGACCTCCTAGGGGTCTTGTACCCCAAAGGTTCTGATCACTAATACAATGCATTACAATGCTAATGTATTGCAATACATTGCAAAATACAAGCATTTGTATGACAGGCTGCATAGAGCATGGCAACGGAATGGCAGCCTCAGATCTCATTCCAGGTGCCATTAAATCTATACAAAATGGCGTCTTGGTAAGCTTTGACCAAGGCGTTAGTGGACTTAATGCCCACGATCAGTGCTGGCACTGATCATGGGCATTAGCACCGGGTCTTTGCTATATAATATAGCAGAGACCCGGTGGCTATGGCAGCCGCTCAGTTCCTGAGTGGCTGCCATATTTAAATACCCGACATCCTCCATACTATTACAGCAGATGTCAGGAAGGGGTTTAAAAATTTAATACCAAAAGGATTCAGTGCTAGATATAAAAAAAGAAGAGACAGTAAAAAGAATGACACACAAGCAAACTTAATAATAAAAGGAGAAAAACAGAATAAATCTAATACTTAAGATTCCATGGAGCTTGGAGGATATCTTCTGATGGAATTGAACACATCCAGCTTTGTTTACTGACTTCCAGATGTGACATAGTGGTAAGGTAAAACATTTTCTTATGGCTTGTGCATAGCCACACCTCCCTGCCAGGGTGCCCCCATCTCTCACTCCCTGAAGTGGGGGTATGAACAACTCATCTTCATCTGGAAAAGAAGAATGTTCTATCTTCGCCTTGTAGAGCTCTGTCTCTGAGGTTAACTCGAGTCACAACTTTCCCCTTCCCTCTGCATGCCTGTCCAATTTATTTAATTACAACTATTCATAAAACAATAAAATCCTCTTCCTTGGTCATCCGGTTTTGGGCTGCAGGAATTTATTGGTCTCAACGCTGACCTCCCCTTCGGAACTTGCCTGTATACACACATACCAATTTGGCAGACTAATGATACATGCCAAAGCAATACATTCACTAAAGATAAATATATCTGAATAACATGATTCAGTAATAATACACAAATAGGCTCCTTTCATCACAATTGTTTTTAATATACTAATGGTACAACGTTAACAATGTTTCTTTTTGTTCCTGTTTTTTGTGGAAATCTTGGCTTGGAAAACTTTTTAGAAACAAATTGAAAAAACAAAATAAATTATGATGGTGTGTAATACAGTGGGGAAAAAAAGTATTTAGTCAGCAACCAATTGTGCAAGTTCTCCCACTTAAAAAGATGAGAGAGGCCTGTAATTGTCATCATAGGTAGACCTCAACTATGAGAGACAAAATGAGAAAACATATCTAGAAAATCACATTGTCTGATTTTTTAAGAATTTATTTGCAAATTATGGTGGAAAATAAGTATTTGGTCACCTACAAACAAGCAAGGTTTCTGGCTCTCACAGACCTGTAACTTCTTCTTTAAGAGGCTCCTCTATCCTCTACTCATTACCTGTAGTAATGGCACCTGTTTGACATTGTTATCAGTATAAAAAACACCTGTCCACAACCTCAAACAGTCACACTCCAAACTCCACTATGGTGAAGACCAAAGAGCTGAGGAAGGACACCAGAAACAAAATTGTAGACCTGCACCAAGCTGGGAAGACTGAATCTGCAATAGGCAAGCATCTTGGTGTGAAGAAATCAACTATGGGAACAATAATTAGAAAATGGAAGACATAAAAGACCACTGATAATCTCCCTCCATCAGGGGCTCCACGCAAGATCTCACCCCGTGGGGTCAAAATGATCACAAGAACAGTGAGCAAAAACCCCAGAACCACATGGGGGGACCTAGTGAATGACCTGCTGAAAGCTGGGACTAATGTAACAAAGGCTACCGTCAGTAACACACTACGCCACCAGAGACTCAGATCCTGCAGTGCCAGACGTGTCCCCCCTGCTTAAGCCAGTACATATCCAGGCCCGTCTGAAGTTTGCTAGAGAGCATTTGAATGTTCCAGAAGAGTATTGGGAGAATGTCAAATGGTCAGATGAAACCAAAGTAGAAACATAACTCGTCGTGTTTGGAGGAGAGTGAATGCTGAGTTGCATCCAAAGAACACCATTCCTACTGTGAAGCATGGAGGTGGCAACATCATGCTTTGGGGCTGTTTCTCTGCAAAGGGATCAGGACGACTGATCCGTGTACATGAAAGAATGAATGGGGCCATGTATCGTGAGATTTTGAGTGCAAACCTCCTTCCATCAGCAAGGGCAATGAAGATGAAACGTGGCTGGGTCTTTCAGCATGACAATGATCCCAACCACACCACCAGGGCAATGAAGGAGTGGCTTTGTAAAGAAGCATTTCAAGGTCCTGGAGTGGCCTAGCCAGTCTGCAGATCTCATCCCCATAGAAAACCTTTGGAGGGAGTTGAAAGTCTGTGTTGCCCAGCGACAGCCCCAAAACATCACTGCTCTAGAGGAGATCTGCATGGAGGAATGGGCCAACATACCAGCAACAGTGTGAGCCACCCTTGTGAAGACTTACAGAAAACGTTTGACCTCTGTCATTGCCAACAAAGGATATATAACAAAGTATTGAGATGAACTTTTGTTATTGACCAAATACTTATTTTCCACCATAATTTGCAAATAAATTCTTTAAAAATCAGACAATGTGATTTTCCGGATTTTTTTTCTCATTTTGTCTCTCATAGTTGAGGTCTACCTATGATGTCAATTACAGGCCGGCCTCATCTTTTTAAGTGGGAGAACTTGCACAATTAGTGGATGACTAAATACTTTTTTTTCCCCACTGTACATGTCTGTAGCACATATTCTTACCAATCTCTTTGTCCATTGCACATAATATATTACTAATGATTTTTATTTCAATATTAACAGTAAAAGCATTTACTTACTGTTTACACAAAGTAAAATCTTTAAATATTTTTTTGTAATATATAATTATTAAACTTTCATCTCACGCTATACACCATTTCTAAAATGGTTATTACTGATAGAAAGGGTGTAATTAGTCGAGTTGGACCAAGCATAAGCCCAAGTCCACAGGACAGCACATCAGAATGCCCTATGTTTCCTACAGTAATGCATTTGAGCATTGCTACAGCAGGTGCTTACGGCATTTCTACAAATAAAAAGCCTTCATCCACATTTATAATAGTCATGCTGTTCACAAGCCTAAGTTTTTTTCTAGCCAAAACCTTGGCAAATGTGATACAGTCATCCCAGCTCATGCTCTAACAATATGAGAGCCTGAGGGATGGAGCAGCTAATGACCCAAGCTCAGAAATCCTGCAATTACTATTGCCAGTCACACTGTGGAGGTATACACTCTTCCAGGCTAATCAACATCATTCTAGCAGTTACAATGAGCAAGCAGACAATCACTCATGCCGGTAAGCAAACTGCTGGGACTGCTCCCCAGACATTAAGTCAGCCTTATACTAGTAGGCCATTAGCTAGAAACTATTTTACTGGATTGAATCTGTCTGTCAAACCCTATAGAGAATATTCTTGATGCTACTAAAGTATACAAATATACCTTAATGACCTGCGAGAAGTGTCTTTAAATCCCCATAGAAGTTACACCTATTACATAAATATTGATCTGGAATTGTCAGAAAGAAAAGGGCACCAAAGCAGCTAAATTGGAGAGGGACTCTCATAGCCGTCACCTTTGGAAGATTGTAGGGGATTAGGGGGATCTATCCTTCCTCACCACTATAAATATCTACATAGCACAATGTTCAGTTTACAGTTGGCCTAAGGCACTCCTTGCAGCATCCCCATCACTATATAGATCTCAGAAGTAGGTATATCCAAAAATTGTTTTACATGTGCTGTGTCAATATCCACTGATTGCAGTCAGATGAGGGCACCCAATTGTAACACCCTATGGACTATCATTCCCTGCCATTGTATGTGAAAGCCTATTCTTAAAGAGGTTGTCTAGCTGAATTTTTTTTTAGGTTGCCCAGAATGCTCTAAAAACATTTTTAAAAAGTTCTTACTCTCTTTGCTAATCCCATCCTTCTCCTGTTCCAAAGCTCCCCTGGTCTCCTATCAGAATGGTTAATTTATTTCACTCAACCTTTTGTTGGGATATTGGCATGGTGCGAGTTTTGGGAAAGGAAAATGTACTGCTTCAAAACACAGGAAAGTCAAGTTTGTGGTCAAAATCCTTTGAAAATATGTTCTGAGTAAGAAGGCAAACAAAGTAAAAAAGAGAAGGCCCTGGACCATTAACCTCTTCCCGCTCTGCGCCGTGGTATTACATCATGCTGAGAGAATAGTTAACGCTCAGCGCCATAATAGTACGGCACTATAATGCTGCTGGCACAGGAGCTGTGCCTGTGGCATTACTTCTAGCACTCGGCTGTATTACGCAGACAAGGGACGGGACTAGCTGTGACTAGCTGAGTCTGAGTATTTTCCGGATTAACCACTTGGATGCTGTGATCAAGGCAAGGCAAGGCAAGGCAAGGCAAGGCAAGGCAAGGCAAGGCTGCCCCCCCCCCTCCCCCATCCCTCATATCCCCGACAATGAGATTGCATAGTCCAAGGGGTTGCCATTGCAGTTGGGAGGGCAAGCAATAGCCTGCTGACTGCCACTCCCTATAACACATAGGGTGCCTATGTGCAATGTGCTGCAATACAATGTATTGCAGTACATTGCACATGGGATCAGAGATATTAATATTGATATGCTTTATATAGACATTTTTCATTTATATGACATACACAACAATATATCTGGATGTGTATTGGTATGATTGATTTACATATGATCATACCTAGTAGGGTTTGACATGTCTATTTGATTGGTAGTATTACCCATAATAAGTATATGAGGCTCTAGATGTACGAATAGATAATAAGGATGAGCCTTATCTATACTATGTAACAGAATACACCTTCTCTGTACTATGTCTACTAGGAATATCCATTCTGACATTGGAATGGGTAATGTGCGTACATGTGTACTTGCCCTTACTTATGTGATCCTGATAATAGAAGCACACATGTGCAATATGTGTTCACTGTGATGATGCGCCAATCTCGCGATGACTACATCGCAATGGCTGCATCTATCACATAGCTATGGAATAGTAGTGCTACTATAGGGTAATTATTAATGTCAGCTGTGTTTGGATCCTTATATACCTAGACGAGGTCGAAGCTTGTCCTGGTATATACTCTATTTTGTCTATTGTTAGTCATTGTTATTATAGAAAGAAAATTCAAAGTGCCCCAGGGTCTGAGCAGCAGCGCTTATAACACAGTACAAAAAAACTGCACAGCCCTGGGATGGTGAAAGGTCCTCTTTAAGTGTAGTATTGATATCCTGTACTAATTAGATACCTTTATTTTACTCCAGAGCCACCCAGCTTTCCCAGCATTATGTCTGCAGCACTTGATTGTGATTTCTTCTGTGACTTATATTTTGGGTATGTTATCCTGCACATAAGTTTGTTGATAATGTGTCAATATCTCATGCACTTATTATTTTACCAATGTAATGAGCTTTATCTATTTTTCATAACTCAAGCTCTCAGATATTTTTCTACCTGGAATAGTCTCCATATGACTTTAATGAGTCAGTTACCTCTATTTACTGCATACTTTATATACACTTGATTGTCTATATAATTTTGTGTTTTCTATAGCAGATGCACTGCTTCAGATTTGCTATACCTAGCTATTTATCTGTGAGAATTATGATGTTTCGTCTTTATACTTGTAGGATTTAATAATAATAATAAGAATAAGAATAAGAATAATAGTCCTTTAATAGTCCCACAGTGGGGAAATTCAGTGTGTTACAGCAGCAAAGATAAGATAAGCAGATACAAATACAAATACAACATGTACAGGAATGATTCCAAGGTGAGAGGCATTACATTGATAGTAGACAGACAGATAGGAAGTAGCAGAGGGGGGGGGGGGGAGATTTACCAGGCAGAAAGATATTTCAGTTCTCTGTGTGTATTGATCTCCACTTAGATCGGTGTTGGTTGTACAGCCTAACCGCGGTGGGGAGGAAAGACTTCCGATAGCGCTCCTTCTCACACTTAGGGTGGAGCAGTCGGTCACTGACAGCACTGCCCAACGCGATCACGGTCTCATGCATGGGATGGGACTTCTTCTTCCGCATGGAGCTCACCACGGACAGTATCCTTCTGTCGCCCACCACCTGCACTGGGTCCAGTGGGCTCCCCAAGACAGAGCTGGCCCTTCTAATCAGCTTGTCAAGTTTATTTCTCTCCCTGATTGATATACTGATCCCCCAGCAAGCCACTCTGAAGAAAGTCCTAAGAAGTACCCCTTGGATTCCAAAGGCTCTCAGCCTCCTAAGCAGGTAGAGCCTGCTGTGGCCCTTCCTGTACAGGACCTCCATGTGATCTGCCCAGTCCAGACCTTGTATTAGGATATTTTCTTCCATATCATTTGTTCTGTCTATATTGCCAACAATATTGAGTGACAAATTGTTCTTGTACTATATGCTTCTACTATACAATTTTGCTATCTTTATACAAGTTATGCAATTTTGTATATTTGTACATACAGTCATATGAAAAAGTTTGGGCACCCCTATTAATCTGACAGAACTGGAGAGGATCTGCAAGGAAGAATGGCAGAGGATCCCCAAATCCAGATGTGAAAAACTTGTTGCATCGTTCCCAAGAAGACTCATAGCTGTACTAGCTCAAAAGGGTGCTTCTACTCAATACTGAGCAAAGGGTCTGAATACTTAAATATCTACATTTCTGTTTTTTTTCCTGTCAAGATGGGGTGCTGAGTGTACATTAATGAGAAATAAAATGAACTTTTTTGCTTTTAGCAAATGGTTGCAATGAAACAGAGTGAAAATTTTAAAGGGGTCTGAATACTTTCCGTACCCACTGTAAGAACCTAATTATTGTGAAACACATACACATTAGGTATCCCTGTGTCCGAAAATGCTCAGTGTACAAAAAAAAAATATTTTTCGCCTGTATCGCCTCTGATAAAAAAAAATAAAATAAATAAATAAAAAGTGATCAAAGCAATAGACTTTCCCCAAAATGCTATAACTAAAAAGTACACCTGGCCTTGCAAAAAAAGACACCCTATGTATCCCCGAACACAGAAATATAAAAAAGTTACAAGTTTCAGAATATGGCGACTTTAACAAAAAATTTTTTTGCAAAGTTTTGGATTTTTGTTAAGGGATTAAAATGTAAATAAAACTATATACAGTCATATGAAAAAGTTTGGGCACCCCTATTAATCTTAATCATTTTTAGTTCTAAATATTTGGGTGTTTGCAACAGCCATTTCAATTTGATATCTCTAATAACTGATGGACACAGTAATATTTCAGGATTGAAATGAGGTTTATTGTACTAACAGAAAATGTGCAATATGCATTAAACCAAAATTTTACCGGTGCAAAAATTTGGGTACCCTTATCATTTTATTGATTTGAATACTCCTAACTACTTTTTACTGACTTACTGAAGCACAAAATTGGTTTTGTAACCTCACTGAGCTTTGAACTTCATAGCCAGGTGTATCCAATCATGAGAAAAGGTATTTAAGGTGGCCAATTGCAAGTTGTTCTCCTATTTGAATCTCCTCTGAAGAGTGGCATCATGGGCTCCTCAAAACAACTCTCAAATGATCTGAAAACAAAGATTGTTCAACATAGTTGTTCAGGGGAAGGATACAAAAAGTTGTCTCAGAGATTTAACCTGTCAGTTTCCACTGTGAGGAACATAGTAAGGAAATGGAAGACCACAGGGACAGTTCTTGTTAAGCCCAGAAGTGGCAGGCCAAGAAAAATATCAGAAAGGCAGAGAAGAAGAATGGTGAGAACAGTCAAGGACAATCCACAGACCACCTCCAAAGAGCTGCAGCATCATCTTGCTGCAGATGGTGTCACTGTGCATCGGTCAACAATACAGCACACTTTGCACAAGGAGAAGCTGTATGGGAGAGTGATGCGAAAGAAGCCGTTTCTGAAAGCACGCCACAAACAGAGTCGCCTGAGGTATGCAAAAGCACATTTGGACAAGCCAGCTTCATTTTGGAAGAAGGTCCTGTGGACTGATGAAACAAAGATTGAGTTGTTTGGTCATACAAAAAGGCGTTATGCATGGCGTCAAAAAACACAGCATTCCAAGAAAAACATTTGCTACCCACTCAAAATTTGGTGGAGGTTCCATCATGCTTTGGGGCTGTGTGGCCAATGCCGGCACCAGGAATCTTGTTAAAGTTGAGGGTCGCATGGATTCAACTCAGTATCAGCAGATTCTTGAGAATAATGTACAAGAATCAGTGACGAATTTGAAGTTACGCCAGGGATGGATATTTCAGCAAGACAATGATCCAAAACACAGCTCCAAATCTACTCAGGCATTCATGCAGAGGAACAATTACAATGTTCTGGAATGACCATCCCAGTCCCCAGACCTGAATATCATTGAATATCTGTGGGATAATTTGAAGCGGGCTGTCCATGCTCGGCGACCATCAAACTTAACTGAACTGGAATTGTTTTGTAAAGAGGAATGGTCAAAAATACCTTCATCCAGGATCCAGGAACTGATTAAAAGCTACAGGAAGTGACTAGAGGCTGTTATTTTTGCAAAAGGAGGATCTACTAAATATTAATGTCACTTTTCTGTTCAGGTGCCCCTTTTTCCCCCTCCCTTTTTTTTTTTTTTCCCACTCCCCCCTTTTTTTTTTTACCAACCCCCCCCCCCCCACCCCCCCCAAATATTTCCCCCCCCCATTTTTTATTTTTTACAAATAAAAAGGGCGGTTGCAAACACCCAAATATTTAGAACTAAAATATTTCCAATTATTAGGGGTCCCAAACTTTTTCATATGACTGTATGTTTTCTCACATGTATGCACTGTATTCTATTTTTGTAGAGTCAAAAAAAAAAAAAAAAAAAATTATCTCTAAAAAAAAAAAAAAAAAAAAAAAAAAAAAAAATATTAAAAAATTTAATGGTAGAAAAATATTTTTTTTTATTATTAAAAAAAAGGGGGGGCCCCACCCACCCCCCCCCAAAAAAAACAACCCCCCCCCCCTCCCATTTCTTTAAAAAAAAACAACCAAAAAAAAAAAATAAAAAAAAACTTTTTTTTTTATTAATATAAATTAATTAAATAATGTTTTTTAAAAAAAAAATATTTTTTTAAAAAAAAAAAAAAATCACCCTCTCCAAAAGAGCATTTTTTTTTTTAAAAATAAGGGAATTTTTTAAGAAATTTTTAAAGGACGTGTCTGTAATGGAGGCAATGACATGTTCCGGTAATAAGGTCATGACCCTTTGTGGGCCAGAAGACCAGGTCCCCCAGGTAACTGTCAGTGTCCTAATTGATATGAGCTAAGTGCTAGCGGCGAGGCATTGACACCAGACAAAGAGTGTTGGTATGAACCCTCTTTCTTAGCCGAATACAGGGGCTGACATACTTTATTAAGGCAACATAGGTTCATATAGCAGCAAGTATAGGAAAGGGTTAACATAGCAACGTAAGTCCTCATGTTCAATCCTAATTGGTGTAGTATATCTTGAATGCATAGATAACAGATATAAGCAGTTCCGTATATGGTCAGCCATCTCCTGTCTTGCGCTGTGATCCAGGGAGGTGTTTTCTGGCAGCAAACCAAGGCCATGTCTTCTTGGACACAAAGGATTCTCACTTTGGTATGCAGACACTATCTGGTAGTGTAACATTACATTACACTCAGTTTTAAGCATAAACAACCACATCTAATATTCAGCTTTTTTTACACACAATACACCTTAAGCAGATATGAAAATATAAAACAGATATAAAAGTATAAAATTATAAAAAGTTCATTATGATCCTTCACACCGAAACCCTCATGCATTTCCTCAACAGCTTGAAAGAAATATGAATGTGTACCACAAGCTATCAGGCTTCACCACGAGAACAGCATAGCAAGGTGAACTATTCTATCAATTGGAAAACATGGGAACCTAACAGACCCATTGTACAACAATGAATTTGCTAGAAACTATTATAAAACATGTCAGAAGGGATCCATCTGTTATGGCTTCTGTAAAATGAAAACCCTGATACCAGTGGTGAAAAAAAGAATTATTCCGGGAAGGGTTTACATTGCTTTCTGCTTCCATTATACCTACAGGGAAACTGCAAGCATTTCCATGGGTATAATTGACATGCTGCGATTTCCAAAAACCCAACGGTATTGGAAATCAAAACGTTTACACTGCGCATATTTTTCTGCAATGTGTGGATGAAATTCGCTAAAATCCCATCCACTTTGCAGTGATTGTAAAATGCATTTGCGCCACATGGGGCCGGGGCCTTATACATTTTATTAATCTGTTACCTATTTACACATAAATTGCTAGTTAATTTTAATCAGTGTAGAATATGACACTAATATACTGTACTTTGTGTGCCAAAACTGCTTGGTTTTGGCAATACAGAGATATAACTGTACTGACCTTTCCGATTAGAGGTTTGAAAATTGCAGCCAATTTTACAGCAAGGATTAGTCAGTGCAAGATTATTCTATCACAAATTATCATAAAATGCAGTTTATTCTATAGAGCAAAGCAGGGATTTTGATAAACTTTGTAAGATAGGTCAGTGGGTGTGAAAGCTCCATTACCCAAATAGAACATTTGCAGTAATTACAGTGATTTAGGAAATAATTGCATTCAATTGCCTGTAATTTCAGCAGATTTGCTGTTTGAGCCCTTATTCACTTATACAAAATGTGTAGTTCCAAAGTGGGTCTACACCTCAAATTTCATATAATGTCTAATTTCACAAAAGTATATGACCATGCTTGTGTATTGACTGTTTATTTCAAAGAAAAACTTGAAGATCTACAGCTTTACATTATGTATCACAAAGGTAAGGAAAGTGGTGTTAGGGGTTCTTGTCTACTGTATAATTCCTGCACTTACCATGAAGGGCCCTTCTGACTACCATCGCCTGGTTCAGTGAGAGTAGAGGGCTCCTCACAACTGGAAGGGACCTGGGGGAACAAACACCATCATCTGGTACACTGCAGGTCCCCTCAACACTTTCCCAACTCAGGAGGAGGGCTGAAGGAGTCGGTTGAATGCTCCTGTCCACCATTGAAAACAACTACTCCTATACTTCAGTTCCCTCCACTGGGTTGTGTCAATACTAGGAATTAGTAGTGAGTGCTTAGATTTTCTTATTCAGTCTCAATTTCTTACAAGGGTTTATTTCACCCCTGCTAAGCTAAAGTAACCTTGCTATTTCTGACTTCTGCTTCCTCTGTGAGGTAGAGGTCAGTACTAGGACTGCCCCCTTTAGTTCAGTGGTCCTTGAGGTGTTAGATAGCCATCTCTACTTTCCCAGACTCCTTACTCCGCAAGTGTGCTTATTGGGTATCATGGGTGAGGTTGTGCAGGGATTTTATTACAAGCCATGGAAGTCCACTGATGTTCCAGTGGTAGTACATTGGATTAGGTGTTTCCATGTGTAGTAGAAAAGCCAGCCTTGAAGATGTATTGCGCTGATTGATGGCAACTTGTATGGTCAATTTTTTTGTATAGAAACAATAAAAGCTAAGTTTTAATCATTTAAATCGGGACTCTCCTGGATTCTTGGATCTCGATTTGGCTTTTCTTCTACATATATGTTGCTCTTGACCGAAGTGTGGAGACCCGTGCATCGGAGCAGGATCCCGGATTTCTGGATATCAACAGTTATGTGAGTTGGGCTGTGTACACACATTGTTTTTTCTGTTTCCATGTGTGTCTGTCATAAATCTAAAGCTGTTTGCTGCTATTGATCCAGTGTCCTCTGCACTTACATATCCATATTCAGTATGTCTTATATTCAGTATATTTTTGTTGATGTATGTATTTTTGTTGTTGTTATTCATAGTTGATGTGTGACTTCCAATCTTATATGGATATTTTATTTTATTTTAGTACATTTTCCAATATATTCAGATACATTTCTTGACCTTTACATTTTATTTGTTCTCATTCATTTTTTCCCTATAAGGGCATATACAATGCTTTGTTAATTCATACTTGACATTTACTGAACTCAATTTCCATTCAATAGCCTGTAATATTTAATGAACATTAAATCTAAAGGTAAGTTTTCAATATGTACTATGCCACCTCAAGCTATAAATTCTAATTTGACTATAATTAATGTTCATACAAATAATTTAATAAATGTATGATGTAAAATACGTATTCAAAAAAACTGATATTGCTGCACTTACATATCTAGACTGCATTTGTTAAATAGCAAAATTCTGTCTGAGAATAATGCAATCATTAAGTGAGGCCGGACCGAGGACGAAGGATGGAAGGGGAGGCCTGCATGACAGGAGTTTAGCCAGGAGCATAAGCTGAGGGTACAGGAAAGGGTTAAGTTGGCCATTTAGAGGAAGCGTAGGGGAGGGAACTGGGAAAGGGGGGTTGGGGGAGGGAGTATTTAAAGTGAAGGCGGGAAGATTCCCGCCACTTTAGAGAAAGCAGGTAGTGAGTGAAGCCAACACACCTCTGCGGTTTTCTTGCTTGCCCAGGATGTCTGAGGTTGAAGATATGCTGGCCCAGCTCAGGGCTGAAGCGGATCGTAGGGGGCCGCAATGGCTGCAATCCCAGCTGCAGGGATTGATACAGGGGTCTGGAGAGTCGGCTAGCCGCCCCTCTCCTTCTGGAAGACGGCCGCGGAGGACCAGGCCTCCGACGCGCCTCAGCCCCGAGGAGACCCCTCGGGTCCGGCGCCGAATTTGGAGCCCCTCACGGGACCCTCCGGTCCAGGGCACCGCTCGGCGCGCTGCTGAGCGGCAGTCCCGGGCCGGGAGGAATCCGCGGCGACGGCGGGACCCGCAGCGGGGGGAGGGGAGTCGCCCCTCCTGCATCACTGACCTCGTTGGAGTCGTAATTGGAAGCGGTGGGCCTTCCGGCGGCGGCGGTGACTCCGGCTCGGCCTGTGGTGCGCAGGAGGATCTCCGGTGCAGCCCCTGTGCGCGGGGGAGAAGCGGGGCTGGCACCTTCAGCGGCAGAGCAGCAGGCTGGGCCTAGCGCAACATCAGCCCAAGATGGCGCCCACAGCGCGGGCGCTGGGGGGCGGAGCGTCGCGGAGGCCTTGTCCAGGAGGCCCGACGTGGATAGCGGCGAGGAGGGCCCCAGTGAGACGGCTACAGGACGACAGGACCAGGATTCAGCGGCCGCTGGGTTCACAGCACCCAGGCGCCCAGGTGAGCGTTCATCTACTGTAACAGGGCCCTTGTTAGCGGTTTCAGGGGGGAGGGGTTTAGAGGGGAACCGCGAGGAGCTAAGCAGGGGTATGTTAGCCTTTATGGGGGTGTTGGCGGAAATGGTGCGGGGAGCGGGTAGCGGCGGGGGGGACGTCGTCGTCCCCAGCGATGGCGTGGGGGGCGGGAAGTTCGCCGGCGGTATCGCTAGGGGGTGGCTTCCTCTGCGTCGGGGGTGTCTGTGTCGGTGCAAACGCAGAGTGAGGACAAAGGGGACGCGCCGCGGTTAGACGATGCGGCGAAGGGGGAAGCATATGTCTGCTTTGAGGGGCCTTTAGGGGCTCACTTGAAGCAGGAGGTGAGGGAGCGCATTTGGAAAGGCGAATATGTTGATATATTTTCGCTTTTGCCTTTGGAGCGCTTTAATTTGGACAAGCCTAGGAAGGAAGAAAAGAAGGAGGAGGAGGAGAAGAGGCGGTACCGCCTTATTCCTCGGACGTTTGCTAATTGGCTGCAAGCGTTCGCCATAATGGCAAGTGTCATAGGGGAGAAGGCGCCGGAAAATTGTTCGGCGCTTTTCTGTTATTTGGACGCAATAGGGGAGGCGCATAGGACGTATGGGGGGGCAGGCATGGCTCCGGTATGACGAACAATTTCGTCAGCGGAAAGCGGTTCGGTCCAGCATTCGCTGGGACCATGAAGACATTGGGTTATGGCTGAGGATTATGGCGCAAGCGAGGGCGGGGCCGTCCTTTCCAGGGGGGACCGGGGGCCCCGAGTCTTCGGGGCGCTCGGTCGCCGCACAGAAGGGACTCTGTTTCTCATTTAATGAAGGGGGGTGTAAGTTCGGCTCCAAGTGTAAGTTTAAGCATGAGTGCTCCTCTTGTGGGGGCACCCATGGAGCCAACCGGTGCTTCCGCTCCAAGCAGAAGGGTTCAGATGGGGCTGGGAAGGGGGGCGACTCCGGTGCGGCTGGAAAGGATGGCGCTATTTCTAAATAGGTACCCAGATAGGGAGGCGGCGGCCTTGTTGTCGGAGGGGTTCGAGTCGGGTTTTCGGATACCGTTTGTTGAGGCGGCGGTTTCAGGGGTGGTTAGGAATTTGAGGTCGGCACGGGAGCATCTGGAAGTGGTTTCAGAAAAGCTGAGGAAGGAGGTGGACCTGGGGCGCATGGCGGGACCGTTTCCGGAGCCTCCCTTGCCGAACTTGCGGGTATCTCCTTTAGGGGTGGTCCCAAAGAAGGAGCCGAATAAGTTTCGGCTTATTCACCATCTGTCATTCCCAAAGGGGGCGTCTGTTAATGACGGGATCGACCCCGAGTTGTGTTCGGTGGAGTATACTTCATTTGATGCGGCGATTTTCTGGGTCCGGCGTTTTGGCCGGGGGGGCGTTGTTGGCGAAGACTGACATCGAGGCGGCATTTAGGCTGCTGCCGGTGCATCCAGATAGTCAGCACTTGTTGGGTTGTTTTTGGGGGGGGGGGTTTTTTGTCGACTGTTGCTTGCCAATGGGCTGTTCATTGTCGTGTTCCTATTTCGAAAAGTTTAGTTTGTTTTTGGAATGGGTCATCCGGGACGTTTCTGGGTGGGCCTCGGTCATTCACTACTTGGATGACTTTCTTTGCATTGGTCCGGGGCATTCCTCCGTTTGCTCGGTCTTGCTGCATTCGGTGGAACGGGTGGCGGCAGATTTTGGGGTGCCACTAGCGCGTGAAAAAACTGAGGGTCCGGCGACAGTTCTCAGTTTTTTGGGTATTACCATTGACACGGTCCGTATGGAGTGTCGTCTTCCAGAGGATAAGTTATGTGGGTTGTGGACGGAGGTTCAGAGGGCATGTCGGCTAAAAAAGCTGCGATTAAGGGAATTGCAGTCTCTTTTAGGCAAATTGAACTTCGCGTGCCGGATTATACCAATGGGGAGGGTGTTTTCTCGACGGTTGGCAGCGGCAACGGCTGGTGTGTCCGTTCCCGCGCATTTTATCCGGTTGGGGTGGGAGTTGAGAGAAGATTTGCGGGTTTGGGATTCGTTTTTAGAACAATATAATGGGCGGTCACTGTGGATGGAGGAGGGAGTGGTAGCAGGGGAATGGGATCTTTTTACGGACGCGGCCGGGAGCGTAGGGTTTGGGGCATATTTTAAGGGTAGTTGGTGCGTAGGTTCTTGGCCGGACGAGTGGGTTTCGGGGGGGCTGGTCAGGAACCTGGCTTTGTTAGAATTATTTCCTATTCTGGTGTCGGTGGTAGTGTGGGGGGAAATTTTCCGTAATAAGAAGATTCGCTTTCATTGCGACAACTTGGGGGTGGTGCAGGCGATAAATCGGTTGTCCGCTGTGTCGCCGCCGGTGGTTCGGGTTTTGCAGCGATTGGTGTTGGAATGTTTGAGGTTGAATGTTTGGATTGTAGCGGTCCATGTCCCAGGGGTGCAGAATGATGTGGCTGACGCCCTCTCTCGTTTGCAGTGGGATCGTTTCAGGAGGTTGGTGCCGGAGGCAGACGAGAACGGCACGCGGTGGCCGATGGAGTTGTGGACCGTGCCGGTCGGGCGGCGGAGTGTTTGATTCGGGCATCTTTGGTGGACGGTACATGGGCAGCCTATACGAAAGCCTGGGAACAGTGGGAGCAGTGGTTGGGTTCTTTGGGGGTGGAGACAGAGGATTTCGAAATGCCGTTATTATTATTCGTGGGGCATTGTAAGGAGTCGGGGTGGACAGTTTCTAGGTTGAATACGTATTTAGCGGGTTTAACCTTCGGGTTTAAGAGTAGGGGGATGCCGAACTTTACGAAGTCATTTCTGGTGCGGCAGGCGGTAAAAGGTTGGCGCCGTTTCAAGGCGGCGAAGGACACGCGCAGACCAGTGTCCTTTTCCATACTGCTGGGCTTGGGCTCCGCTTTGGGGACGGTGGGGGCGAGCCCGTGGGAGGTCTTGCTGTTCAGGGCGGCGTTTTCGCTCGCCTTTTTTGGAGCCTTGCGGTTGGGGGAATTTGTGAGTGGATCCCGGACTCGTCCGGGGGGTGTGTTTTGGGAGGATGTGAGCCTGTACGAGGACAGGGTGGAGTTTAGGTTAAGGCGTTCGAAGACGGACCAGGAAGGCCGGGGGTGTGCGGTGCGGCTGTTTGCAGTGCTAGGGTGTTTGATGTGTCCTGTTAGTTGCTTGAGGTCTTATTGTTCGGACAGGGGTCGGGCGACAGGCCCCCTCCTGGTCCATGAGGATGGGTCGTTTTTGTCCAGGTTTCAATTCTTGGGAGTTTTTCGGCGATGTTTGTGTTATCTGGGTTTGGGGGAGGAGTATTTTAGTGGTCACTCCTTCCGTATTGGGGCAGCTACGGAGGCGGCCCGGAGGGGTTTTTTGGGAGGACGTAATTCAGCGCATCGGCCGATGGGAATCAGTGCGTTTTAGGTCATATGTCCGTTTGGGGGGGCTGGTCTGAACAAAAACACATTTTGTATCGGGGGAGGTCCGCAGGTAGGTGTGTTAGGAAGAGGGGGTTTTTGTTCGAGCGGGTGTGTTAGTGCCTGGGTCCTGTTATTGTTATGTTGCTTTTGATGTTTTACAGGTGCTGAGCCGTGCTTGGTTTGGTTGATGGGCCATTCCTTTGTGTTCTGGGGCGTAGTGCGGGCGGCGTTGCGACCAGACGGTAGGCAGTTGGGTTTTGCGCGAGGGGAGGTGCGGTTGCGCTGGTTAGGCTTAAGGGGGATGGTGTGGGGCAGGGTGCTCGCGGAGTTTCATCGCTTCGTGAGGCTGGATAGACCTCCAGACATACTGGTACTGCATGTTGGAGGTAACGATTTGGGGGTCCGCCCTTTTCGGGAGCTGATTAACGATATCAAATTCGACTTATTGCGGCTCTGGGCGATGTTTCCGGGATTGGTAACAGTATGGTCGGATATTGTGCCAAGGAAAGTGTGGAGGGCGGCCCGGTCGGTGGAACGTGTGAACAAAGCCCGTATTAAGGTGAATAGGGCAATTGGGAGGTTTATGGCACGGAATGGAGCGGTCTCAGTGCGCCATAGTGAATTGGAATCGGGGGAGGGTGCATTTTGGAGAAGGGACGGGGTTCATTTGAACGCCGTGGGTATTGACATGTGGTGCCTGGGATTGCAGCAGGGCATTGAGACGGCTCTAGGGGTGTGGCGGGACGCCCGCCGATAAGGAGGTCATCGGTGGGCGTTGTGGCGGTGGGGGTCCTCGAGGCTGGGATATCGGAAATGGTCGTGGTGGGGAGGGCCCCGCGGTAGGGGCTGGACTCCGCAGACCATTTGGACTGTGGCTGGATGGCTCCGGTAGGGTTAAAGGGTATTAAGGGCTTTATGGCCTTAGGAAATAGAGCACCGAGCAGATTTATTTAAATAGGTGCCCCTGAGCTGGTGTGGAACGGCTAGGGGTAACAGCTGGTGCTCAGGAAGTATGGGGTTAACATTTTGGGTTTTGGGGCCTCGAGGTCCTCCGTCGTCGGGTCGGGTTATTTACTGTGTTTTGGGGAATATTTGTTGTGGCATTTAAATGGTTAAATTATTTTATTTAATAAACTGGCTGCTGTGGCCAATTTAATCCAACATCGGTGTCGAGTATTTATTTTAGGTAAAGAAAACAGAGAAGAGCGGGCGACTTGGCAATACCCTGGTCAAGTGAGGCCGGACTGAGGACGAAGGATGGAAGGGGAGGCCTGCATGACAGGAGTTTAGCCAGGAGCATAAGCTGAGGGTACAGGAAAGGGTTAAGTTGGCCATTTAGAGGAAGCGTAGGGGAGGAAACTGGGAAAGGGGGGGTTGGGGGAGGGAGTATTTAAAGTGAAGGCAGGAAGATTCCCGCCACTTTAGAGAAAGCAGGGAGTGAGTGAAGCCCCCGCCCACCCACCCCTTTTTTGTTTGGTTCAGTGAACGGGTCGTTTTAGTCGGGATGTTCTGTCACAGTGGCCTTGGCGGTGGGGGTCCTCGAGGCTGGGATATCGGAAATGGTCGTGGTGGGGAGGGCCCCGCGGTAGGGGCTGGACTCCCCAGACCATTTGGACTGTGGCTGGATGGCTCCAGTAGGGTTAAAGGGTATTAAGGGCTTTATGGCCTTAGGAAAAAGAGCACCGAGCAGATTTATTTAAATAGGTGCCCCTGAGCTGGTGTGGAACGGCTAGGGGTAACAGCTGGTGCTCAGGAAGTATGGGGTTAACATTTTGGGTTTTGGGGCCTCGAGGTCCTCCGTCGTCGGGTCGGGTTATTTACTGTGTTTTGGGGAATATTTGTTGTGGCATTTAAATGGTTAAATTATTTTATTTAATAAACTGGCTGCTGTGGCCAATTTAATCCAACATCGGTGTCGAGTATTTATTTTAGGTAAAGAAAACAGAGAAGAGCGGGCAACTTGGCAATACCCTGGTCATGTGTAAAACTGTTAGTAGCAGGTCAAAGTACAAGACAGTAAGATAGTTTCCACAAGTTCACCAGCCAATGAAGCCACTTGCCATTCAACAACCTGTGTTTGGCTGTTTCCGTAAGGACCATGGAACTATATTAAGTCTCTCACATGCCTCTTGGAAAAATTATTACAATTATTTTATGTTGAATGATTTATTATATGTAGAACATTTTAGAATTTTTTTTCCACTGTGGCATCTTTTTCTATCAGTTTAACCGCTTAAGGACATTGCCCAAAAGTGCATTAAGGACCAGGCCTCATTTTTCAAAACTGACATGTGTCACTTTATATGGCAATAACTTTGAGACGCTTTAACTTACACAAGTGATTTTGAGATTGTTTTCTCATGACGCATTGTACTTCATGTTAGTGGTAAACACTAATCAATATTTTTGTATTTATTTATAAAAAAGTAGGAAATTTGATGGAAATTTGGAACATATCGCAATTTTAAAAATGTGAAATGCTCTGCTTTTCAAACAGATACAGTGCTGGCCAAAAGTACTGCCACCCCTGCAATTCTGTCAGATAATACTCAATTTCTTCCAGAAAATGATTGCAATCACAAATGCTTTGGTAATAATATCTTCATTTAATTTGTCTTCAATGGAAAACCACAAAAAGAATTGTCAAAAAGCCAAATTGGATATAATTCCACACCAAACATAAAAAAGGGGGTGGACAAAAGTATTGGCACCCTTTGAAAAATCATGTGATGCTTCTCTAATTTGTGTAATTAACAGCACCTGTTACTTCCCTGTGGCACATAACAGGTGGTGGCAATAACTAAATCACACTTGCAGCCAGTTGAAATGGATTAAAGTTGACTCAACCTCTGTCCTGTGTCCTTGTGTGTACCACATTGAGCATGGAGAAAAGAAAGAAGACCAAAGAACTGTCTGAGGACTTGAGAAGCAAAATTGTGAGGAAGCATGAGCAATCTCAAGGCTACAAGTCCATCTCCAAAGACCTGAATGTTCCTGTGTCTACCGTGTGCAGTGTCATCAAGAAGTTTAAAGCCCATGGCACTGTGGCTAACCTCCCTAGATGTGGACGGAAAAGAAAAATTGACGAGAGATTTCAACGAAAGATTGTGCGGATGATGGCTAAAGAACCTCGACTAACATCCAAACAAGTTCTAGCTGCCCTGCAGTCCGAGGGTACAACAGTGTCAACCCGTACTATCCGTCGGCGTCTGAATGAAAAGGGACTCTATGGTAGGATACCCAGGAAGACCCCACTTCTGACCCAGAGACATAAAAAAGCCAGGCTACCAAGTATTAGGCTGAGGGTGCCAATACTTTTGTCCGGCCCATTTTTGGAGTTTTGTGTAAAATGATCAATGATTTGACTTTTTTTTTTTTCATTCTCTTTTGTGTTTTTTCATTGCAAGCAAAATAAATGAAGATATTATTACCAAAGCATTTGTGATTGCAATCATTTTCTGGAAGAAACTGAGTATTATCTGACAGAATTGCAGGGGTGCCAATACTTTTGGCCAGCACTGTAGTCATATCACACAAATACATTAATAAATATTATCTGCCATATCTCTGCTTTATATCAGTATAATCTTTTAATTGTCATTTAATTTATTTTGGATGTTACAAGGCTTTGAAGTTTAACAGAGATTTTTCCAGATTTACAAGAAAATTTCCCAAACTAATTTTTAGGGACCACTTCAGTTCTGAAGGGGATTATAAAGGCCTACTTATTAGAAACACCCCATAAATGATCACATTTGTTAACCTTTTAAGCATTTCACGGAAATTAAAACAATATGGAGATGAAATTTAGACATTTCATTTTTTTTCTATAATACATTCATTTAGCCCTAAAATTAACACATTCACAAAGGGTTAAAGGAGAAATTGCATCTCACAGTTTGTTATACAATTTCTCCCGAGCACAGAAATACCCCACATGTGGGTGTAAATTGATCTTTGGGCACACAACAGTTCACAGAAGGAAAGGAGCGACACTGGGTGTTTGAAAAGCAGATTTTGCTGGAATAGTTTTCAGTGCCATGTCTCATTTGCAGAGCCCCTAGAGTACCAATACAAAGGAAACCCCCAAAAAGTGACTCCATTTTGGAGACTACACCCCTGACACAAGGGGTATAGTGAGCATTTTGATCCCACAGCCTTTTCACAGATTTTATTAACATTGGGATGTGTAAATGAAAAATTACTAAAATGTCACTTTATCCCAAAAGTTTTCATTTTCACAAGGGGTTAAAGGAGAAAAAGCACCCGACAGTTTGTTAAACAATTGCTCCTGAACATGGCAATACCCCATATGTGGTTGTAATCTGCTGTATGGTTACATGGTGGGGCTCGGATTGCAAAGAGCGCTATTTGGCTTTTGGAGGGCAGATTTTGCTGGAATAGTTTTTGGGTGCCGTGTCTCATTTGCAGTGCCCCCAAAGTACCAATACAATGGAAACCCCAAAAAGTGACCCCATTTTGGAAACTACATCCCTCACAGAACATATCAAGGAATATGATGAGCAGTTTGACCCTACAGCTGTTTCACAGATTTTATTAATATTGGGACATAAAAATGAAAAATTACTTTTTTTTCCAATAAAATGTCAATTTAGTCCCAAATTTTTTTATTTTCACAAGAGGATAAAGGAGAAAAATCTCCCCAAAGTTTGTTACACAATTTCTCTTAAATATGGCAATACCCCATATGTGGTTGTAAACTGCTGTATGGGTATATGGTGGGCCTCGGAATGGAAAGAGCGCTATTTGGCTTTTGGAGACCAGGTTTTGCTCGAATAGTTTTCAGATGCTATGTCGCATTTGCACTGCCCCTAAAGTATCAATACAATGGGAACCCCCCAAAAAGAAACTACACCCATCAATGAATTTATGAAGGGGTATTATCAAATGAACCCTGCATTTCAGGGTTCTGCAATAGTGTAATGGTGTCCAAAAACCAAATCATCTAAATTTGTGCTCCAAAAACCAATATAGCGCTCCTTCTATTCTGTGCCCGGCTGTGCCCAAACAGCAGTTTATACCCGCAAATAACATTAAGTACTTTATCCTGGGTACACCAGTGTCATACATGTGGGCATAAACTGCAGTTTGGGCACACAGCAGAGTGCAGAAGGGAAGGACCGCTATTTGACTTTTGAAGTGTATGTTTGGTATCTTCATGCCTTATCATGCAAAGTCTCTAAAGTACCAGTAAAGTGGAATCCCCTAAAGACTGACCCCATTTTGAAAACTGCACCCCTTAAAGAATTTATCAGGAGGTGTAGTGAGCATTAGTATCCCAGGTGTGAATGCACAGCGGATGGTAAAGAGTGAATATGTAAGCTGTGCGGAGTACCTTGGGAACACCAAATTCCCCACTATATCCCCAGTAGTTCCTATGACTGGGGGGGTCACTCTGGGGGTCATTTCTGGTGTCTTTTCCCTCGTAAGCTATAAATCTGGGGTTTACCCTAATATACACTCGCACAGCTTATACATTCCCTTCCTGATGTAGCCAGTTATGTTGTAATGATTTGGCGATTTTTGAGGTTTTTGTCTTCACATTGTACAAGCTATATTTTTTTTATTTTTCTGGTGATGTAGCCATATAGGGCTTGTTGTTTGCGGTATGAGATGTATTTTGTATTGACAACATTTCTGGGTGCCTATAACTTATAGAATACATTTTATTAACTCTTTCTTGGTGGATTAAAAAAAAACATCAATTCTGGTATTGCTTTTTATCTTTTAATTTTTTTTTCCACACAGCGTACAGCATAATTAACATGTTACCTTTATTTGTGCAAGTATAGAATTAGTAATTTTTCCACCACAGAAATTCTCATTACATAGATGACTAAAAATAGCCTCCAGCTACTGTGCTCAAAGCAGGAATTTTTTTTTATAGGACCCAAAAGGATATTCACAATACATTAAGTGTCTTATGACTGATCGCTTTATTCACCTGGTACATATATGTTGAAGTCACATTCAGTTTTTGGTGGATGGTATTACTATGAAAGTCAGAGACAGAAATTACCCTGACTCAAATAAGTGTTGGATATAGTCAATTAAAATTAACCCTAAAACTACCCAGTTTTTGTAGTTCTCTAGGGTGTTATCATTTGCTAATTGAACTGCAGTATTATATAGATACTGTAAGTTGTCAGCTTGTATTTCGCAGTATTATATGGCACTATATGATAGCATTATGTTGGCTACATATAGTCAAGTGAACCCCATATAACCATAGTTCTTTAATGGGTTCCTCTCAAACTCTAATTCATAATCTTTATGATAATGTATTTGGTACTGAATACTAGAGATGGGTGACCCTCTCAAGATTAGTCAACCTCAAACAGTCACACTCCAAACTCCACTATGGTGAAGACCAAAGAGCTGTGGAAGGACACCAGAAACAAAATTGTAGACCTGCACCAGGCTGGGAAGACTGAATCTGCAATAGACAAGCAGCTTGGTGTGAAGAAATCAACTGTGGGAGCAATAATTAGAAAATGGAAGATATGCAAGACCACTGATAATCTCCCTCGATCAGGGGCTCCACGCAAGATCTCACCCCGTGGAGTCAAAATGATCACAAGAACGGTGAGAAAAAAATCCCAGAACCACACGGGGGGACCTAGTGAGTGACCTGCAGAAAGCTGGGACTAACAAAAACTATCATCAGTAACACACTACGCCGCCAGGGGCTCAGATACTGCAGTGCCAGACGTGTCCACTTGCTTAAGCCAGTACATATCCGGGCTCGTCTGTTTGCTAGAGAGCATTTGGATGTTCCAGAAGAGTATTGGGAGAATGTCATATGGTCAGATGAAACCAAAGTAGAACTGTTTGGTAGAAACACAACTCGTCGTGTTTGGAGGAGAGTTAATGCTGAGTTGCATGCAAATAACACCATACCTACTGTGAAGCATGGGAGGGGGCAACATCATGCTTTGGGGCTGTTTCTCTGCAAAGGGACCAGGATGACTGATCTGTGTACATAAAAGAATGAATGGGGCCATGTATAGTGAGATTTTGAGTGCAAACCTCCATCAGCAAGGGCATTGAAGATGAAACGTGGCTGGGTCTTTCAGCATGACAATGATCCCAAGCACACCGCCAGGACAACGAAGGAGTGGCTTCGTAAGAAGCATTTCAAGGTCCTGGAGTGGCCTAGCCAGTCTCCAGATCTCAACCCAATAGAAAACCTTTGGAGGGATTTGAAAGTCCGTGTTGCCCAATGACAGCCCCAAAACATCACTGCTCTAGAGGAGATCTGCATGGAGGAATGGGCCAACATACCAGCAACAGTGTGTGCCAACCTTGTGAAGACTTACAGAAAACGTTTGACCTCTGTCATTGCCAACAAAGGATATATGACAAAGTATTAATATGAACTTTTGTTATTGACCAAATACTTATTTTCCACCATAATTTGCAAATAGATTCTTTAAAAATCAGACAATGTGATTTTCTAGATATGTTTTCTCATTTTGTCTCTCATAGTTGAGGTCTACCTATGATGTCAATTACAGGCCTCTCTTATCTTTTTAAGTGGGAGAACTTGCACAATTGGTGGCTGACTAAATACTTTTTTCCCCACTGTATCTCTCTCATTCTCTTTCACACACTTTTTTTCTCTAAATATATATAGATGAACAGTTTCTGTCTAAAATCAGAACTGATGTTCAATTAGAGCAGTACACATTGCGGAAACATCTGGCGGATTGTGTTAAAACCATTTGGGAGAACATGTTCAATTTATCAAAACATTTTGCTCTTTTTTACAATGGCAATACATCGTCCTTTTATTTTTTCGTAATTGAACATGTACCAAAACCACCTTGTGGTGGGGACTGACGGAAATTGTCGCTCAAAAGAGAAAGGTGTTTTGGATTTTGAAACTTCAATCTAGATATTCAGAGGACCTAAACATATGATCCAATCTAGCATATATTTATTGATTTCTGTTGAAATAAAACCATACATTGTAGAAAAATAAACACAGCGGAAATGCTGTGATTTCCAAAACTGTCACGTTTTTGGAAATCACAGCATGTCAATTATACCTATGGAAACTCTGGAAGTTTCCCTTTAGGTATAATTGAAGCAAAAAGTCTTTCTGTGAAAACTGCTGCGGGAAAAAAACATAATACTTATTTATTACGCTTACTTGTACAGCGCCATCATAACCTGCAGCGCTTTACAGACATTGTCAGTCACTGTCCCATATAGGGCTCACAATCTACATTCCCTATCAGTATGTCTTTGGAGTGTGGGAGGAAATCGGAGAAAACCCACGTAAACACGGGGAGAACATACAAACTCCTTGCAGATGTCGTCCTTGGCAGTATTTGAACACAGGACTCCAGCGCTGCAAGGCTGCAGTGCTAACCACTGAGCCACATTCCTGCCCCACTTTTTCACTGTGGGCCGCTACGTAGGGCCTTAACCTAAGGCTTCATTCAGAATAAGTCTCCGCATTTTTTGCTATGTAGCATGCTGCAACTCAGTTTCTGCAGCCAGTGTATTTTCCCAATAGAAGATGGCTTCAGATATGGTATTTCACTGACACCCTTGCTTAAAAAAATATATATAAACACAAAATTCAGACAGCACCTCCTAATGTGATCAGGTACAAGTTGCTATTGCAGTAATACGAATACAAGAATTGCAGCAAAACTCTGTAAACAGCACCAAGCCATATATCAATAGAGTTGAAAATACAATGGTGCTATTATTTATTATCTACATATAAAAATTTACTATTAATTATTATCTATAAATATAAATTTGAGGTTTTTTACCATGTGAATCTGAACAAACCCTGAAAGGAAAGGCAAGTTCTGCTTGCAGATCTCATTCCATCAGTGATGCCTGACCTAAAGTTAGCTGAATCTTTGTCTGAGAAAAAGGCCAAAAAGTTGGTCAGTCATAAGAGAGAGATATTTTCTAACAAAGAAAGTGAGTTGAGAGAGATTGAAGAGTCCCATAGTGAGTGATCAATCCCTATTGTGTTAATTCTGAAAACTGATGATATAAGGTTGTGTAACAACTTTAGGAAGTTGACTTCCATGTCCAAATTTTATGCTTATCCAAAGATGAGTGGATGAGCTCATAGATCAACTGGGTAACACCCATTACATCACAATATTAGATTAGGGTTATTTGCACATTCCTCTAACAGAGTCTGCTAAAGAAAAGGCAGCCTTTTCCGTGCCTGAGAGCCTGTTTCAGTATGTATGCCTTTTGGTTTACATGGGGCTCCTGCAACATTCCAGCGTTTCATGGACAGAATTTTGAGACCGCATAGACAATATGCTTCTGCCTATCTTGCTGACATAGTGATACATAGCCGTGACTAGGAGTCACACCTACCAAAAGTGACTGATGACTTGAAAGAAGCAGGATTGACGGCAAACCCCAAAAAATGTCTCCTTGATTTAAGTATTTGGGTTATATAATTGGGCAGAGGTACAGTCAAGCCCCAGGTGGATAAGATTAAAACAATTCAGACCTGGCCCCAACCAGTAAATCAAAAAAAAAGTAAGGGCATTCCTTGGAAGTTCTGGCTATTATAGACGATTTATGCCCAATTTCCCTTGACTGCTCTCACCAGGGAAAGAGGGTCAGTTTTGATAAAGTGAACCCCGGAGCTGAAATGGCATTCCAAAATTTAAAAATGGCTCTTCCACACTGTGTTGGTTTGTGATGCAAACTGACGCTTCTGAAAAAGGAATAGGTATAGTTTTGTCACAGACCAGTAAAGGTAAGGAACATCCAGTGTTTTATTTAAGCAGAAAATTAAATAAGCATGATAAATATTATGCAATTGTAGAAAATAGTGTTTGTCCATGAGATGGGTCCTAAAATCCCTCAATTGTTATTTGATCACTGACTATGCCCCCCTCAAGTGGATGGAAAAATAGCTGGAAAAATAGTCACTAGATGGTTTCTACTCCTGTTGGCTTACAATTGCACAGTAGAACACTGGTGGGGAAGGCTGCAGGGAAATGCAGATGCGTTATCATGTGTCTTTTGGTTACATTTGCTCAGTACCAGTGGGCTGAGCAGAGGGGGCATATGTGACACTTGTACAGAATTGAATGTGGGGGGAGGGGATATATATTTCTCCAAGATTTCTCTCTTATATGAAGTAGTAGGCAGAGGCCCTCATCAGCAAATTAATTAGCTAATTCAGACAGGACGGATATTTAAGATAGACTAAGAGGGCAGTTAGTTCTCTCTGCCTGGGGACACAGAAGCCAGTCTGTGTGGGATACATATGGCTTTCTGGATGTTGTTTTGGTTTGCAATCTGTCAGGGAGAAGCTCTTCAGCTGCTAGCTAGCTTTATATGTTAGTAAATGCCAGGCAGACTAGGATTTTCTTTTGTTGCTGTATTATTTCAATAATATCAATAAAACTTGACCCAGTATCAGCTTACACCTATCTGCTGTGGTTTGGCTTTGTTTTGATGAAAGAGAGATGTGTGCCTTGATCCTAGCAAAGGCGATCCTGAGTATAATCTAGCACTATATATTTGCCTTCTGTGCTATTCCATGCAGTGAAAATAATACAAACCCCAATGGATTGGGTAAATTGGGATGAATGGATGCATTTTCTATTTCCGGATCTTTTCTTATGCATATGGTAAACTGAAAGCGTAAATGTGGTTTTATTTTGTCTCATCTGGATGCTGTTGGATAGGCAGTCCTTGCACACCCTATACAATTGACTTTGTTTGGGGGAAGGAATGACCTTTCAGCATCTCTGGAGAATGTGCCTGTCTAGAGGAGTTCACTCAACAGCTCATCACTTCTGTCCGTTCTTTTCCAGTCTAGTGACACAGTCACAGCTGCTGACAGTCTAGCGCTGTCAACAAAACGCGCTGTCATATTCACAAGCTACTATACTTATAGCATTCTGACTAAAGCACAAATACTTCGTCAACTCACCAAACAAGCTCAACTAATCCTAATAAAGTAATATAGAGAAATAATAAGTCTAGGCACTGATAAGTGATACTGAGCATCAGCATCGCAGGTTAAGAAGGAGATTTAATTTGTAAATCTAAATGTACCATACAATATTTAGTGCAAATATATGAAGGATTTTTTTATAAGCATTTGTACATCCATAGCCCTATGATCCTATGATATGTTTTGAATGTCCAAACAAAAGTCAGTATATACATCCTGTTTACTAATTATATAAAACCTTTGAATCTAACATCTGAATGTTCAGACATTAACAATCTTTGAAACGTTTATTTCAGTAAATGATCAAAAAAGTGACCTCCTATATTTTCGAGATTCTTTACACACAAAGTGTTCTATTTCAAGTGTTTTATTTCTGTAAATGTTGCTTATGGATTACAGGCAATGAAAACCCAAATCTAAGAAAATTAGAATATTGTAAAGTTCAGTATTGTAAATTCAGTCCCTCAGTCTGGTTCTGTAGGACACAGAATCATAGAAGACGCTGATTATGAATTGAATTACTGAAATGAATGAACGTTTCAAAGATATTCTAATTTATTGAGATGCACCTGTATTCACAAAACATTGACCCAGATATATATATATATATATATATATATATATATATATATATAACACACACAGTATAATGTATATAATATATCATACATAGATTTCACTTAGAACATCATGGATAGAAAATTGCTTAGTCTGTGTTTACTGATATAGTGGCATAAACTTATTAAAACTAAACTTATTAGCAGTATTATTAACTTATTATTAACTACTTATTATTATTATTATTATTATTATTATTATTATCTTATTAAAAGTATTATTAAATTAAATGTAGTGCAAATGCTTATGTCATTTATTTTAACAGTGATATTTAAATTATTAGAACCAAATTGAAAATGTCTGTTACAGAATTTATATTTTCATATAAATATAATTGATACAGTGGGGAAAAAAAGTATTTAGTCAGCCACCAATTGTGCAAGTTCTCCCACTTAAAAAGATGAGAGAGGCCTGTAATTGACACACTGTTGGTATGTTGGCCCATTCCTCCATGCAGATCTCCTCTAGAGCAGTGTTGTTTTGGGGCTGTCGCTGGGCAACATGGACTTTCAACTCGCTCCAAAGGTTTTCTATGGGGTTGAGATCTGGAGACTGGCTAGGCCACTCCAGGACCTTGACATGCTTCTTACGAAGCCACTCCTTCATTGCCCTGGCGGTGTGCTTGGGATCATTGTCATGATGAAAGACCCAGCCACGTTTCATCTTCAATGCCCTTGCTGATGGAAGGAGGTTTGCACTCAAAATCTCACGATACATGGCCCCATTCATTCTTTCATGTACACGGATCACTTGTCCTGGTCCCTTTGCATAGAAACAGCCCCAAAGCATGATGTTGCCACCCCCTGCTTCACAGTACAGTCCCTGACAGAAGTTCTGTTGCTTATCCATGTTGTGGAATCAAAAGTTTATAACCTGACTTTAAATTCATCCATAGGTTTTAGAAATGACTCATATGAAAGCTGAAACCCTCCCAAATGATTTTTTGGTTAAGAAAATAAATTGGCTTCACTGCTGAAATATTGATCATTTAATGAACACAAAGGTCAGATTTTGGCAAGACAAAAGTTTTGTCGCCTTATCATATAATGCATCCAATCCTAGTTTAAAGCCTCACCTGTGCTCACTAATTGATCGGTTAATTAGTGGGTGTGGATAAAAAGAACTCCAGCACCCCAGATCTTCACTTGAACTGCAACTTCACCTCTGACAACATACCAAAAATCAACCCTGCGACCAAAGCCTTGATTATCAAGAGGCTGAAGACCAGATCTACTGCAGAGGTGGCTGGCACCTTTAATGTGTCTCTGCGTCAAGTGCAAAGAATTAAAAAAAGATTTGAACAGACTGGAGATGTTTTTGACAAGCCCAGGTCCGGCAGACCCCGCAAGACAACTGCTCAGGAGGAACGTTTGTTGGTTAGAAAATCAAAAGCCAGCCCCTCTTCCACTGCAGCAGAGCTCCAACAGGCCTGGTCACCTCAAGTCCCTGTGTCAACTAGAACAGTTTGTAGGATTCTGTCTCGAAATGGCCTCCATGGTCGAATCAGTGCCCAGAAGCCAGCACTAAACAAAAGGCAATTAAAAAAATGTGTGGCATTTGCCAAGGCCCACAGCCTGCTAAACGGATGGACGCTGGAAAAGTAGCAGAAGGTGGATTTCTCAGATGAATCTTCAGTTGAATTACACCACAGCCGCCGCAAATACTGCAGGAGACCTACTGGAGCCTGTATGGATCCAAGATACACCCAGAAAACAGTTAAGTTTGGTGGTGGAAAGATCATGGTCTGGGGTTACATTCAGTATGGGGGTGTGCGAAACATTTGCAAGGTGGAAGGCAATATCAATAGCCTAAAATATCAAGAAGTATTAGCTTTCTCTTATATTCCCAATCATAAAAGGGGTCAAATTTTGCAGCAGGATGGTGCTCCATCTCATACATCCATCTCTACATTAAAGTTCCTCAAGGCAAAGAAGATCAAGGTGCTCCAGGACTGGCCAGCCCAGTCACCAGACATGAACATCATTGAGCATGTTTGGGGTAGGATGAAAGAGTAAGCTTGGCAAACAAAACCAAAAGAATCTTGATGAACTCTGGGAGGCATGTAAGACTGCATTCTTTGCTATTCCTGATGGCTTCATCAATAAATCGTATGAATCATTGTTGAAACACATAGATGCAGTCCTTCAAGCTCATGGAAGTCACACAAAATATTAAATATGGCCCTAATAGCACCACAACTTCATTCACCAATGTTATGAAACATATCTTTGTTTTTGAACAGAATTATTGGTTTGATTTTCACATTACTTTATGTGTGCAACAAAACTTTTGTCTTGCCAAAATCTGACCTTTCTGTGTGGTGTTCTTTGGATGCAACTCAGCATTAACTCTCCTCCAAATACGACGAGTTGTGCTTCTACCAAACAGTTCTACTTTGGTTTCATCTGACCATATGACATTCTCCCAATACTTTTCTGGAACATCCAAATGCTCTCTAGCAAACTTCAGACGGTTCCTGATATGTACTGGCTTAAGCAGGGGGACACGTCTGGCACTGCAGGATCTGAGTCCCTGGTGGCGTAGTGTGTTACTGATGGTAGCCTTTGTTACGTTAGTCCCAGCTTTCTGCAGGTCATTCACTAGAACCCCCCCGTGTAGTTCTGGGATTTTTGTTCACCGTTCTTGTGATCATTTTGACCCCACGGGGTGAGATCTTGCGTGGAGACCCTGATTGAGGGAGAGTGGTTTTGTATGTCTTTCGTTTTCTAATTATTGCTCCCACAGTTGATTTCTTCACAACAAGCTACTTGACTATTGCAGATTCAGTCTTCCCAGCCTGGTGCAGGTCTACAATTTTGTTTCTGGTGTCCTTCCACAGCTCTTTGGTCTTCACCATAGTGGAGTTTGGAGTGTGACTGTTTGAGGTTGTGGACAGGTGTCTTTTATACTGATAACAATTTCAAACAGGTGCCATGACTACAGGTAATGAGTGGAGGACAGAGGAGCCTCTTAAAGAAGAAGTTACAGGTCTGTGAGAGCCAGAAATCTTGCTTGTCTGTAGGTGACCAAATACTTATTTTCCACCATAATTTGCAAATAAATTCTTTAAAAATCAGACAATGTGATTTTCTGGATTTGTTTTCTCATTTTGTCTCTCATAGTTGAGGTCTACCTATGATGTCAATTACAGGCCTCTCTCATCTTTTTAAGTGGGAGAACTTGCACAATTGGTGGCTGACTAAATACTTTTTTCCCCACTGTACATAATCTTTGGCCCTTACACGCATATTAAGTTCACAACAATATAACAAATTTGGGTCTTAAAGACCAATAAGGCCAGGGACCCACGTTGCAAAAAACGCCATGATTTATCCGTGGCGGAAACTCTGCAGCAAAAACTGCAATGTTTTACAGTACCTGCAAAGTGGACGGGATTGTGGCTAATCCCATCCATACATTGCAGTAAAATATCCATATTTTTAAAAACCGTTGCGTTTTTGTAAATCGCAACATGTCAGTTATTCCTATGGAAACGCTGGCTTTTTCCATATAGCTATATTAGGGGCAGAAAGTCCGTAGAGGTAAATTCTACGGACTTTCTGTGAAAAGCTCTGCAGAAAAAAAACACAATACGTTTCTGCCACGGTCATGTCTGCAGAACTTTTTGGCTGCTGCTCACTCTCTGGGACCTTAGCCTAAAGGTATATCAGTAGAAGTTCCAACATATTTGTTTTTTGCGTTGTCCACTATTCACATTTATTGTACTTTTTTTGTCCATTTTTTTGTTTTCTTTAAGTTTTGTTCTTTTGCATTTTTACTATACCAACATGCAACCACTTATATACGACGTGGGGGAACACTGTATATGGATTTTACAGCTTCCATTTGAACTCAATTATTTAAAGGAGTTGTCTCATGATATCAAATTTAGCTGTTTAGAAGGGATACCACAAGCAGGACCGATGGGGTGCCTAGTAATCATACTCTCAAAGGAGTTTTCTTTGATAAGACCATTCTGCAGACCCATTAGGGTGTCTTTACAACTGCATTGCTAGTTGTCACATTAGTTTGAACATTCTGTCACATTTCACAAGAAAAATAGTGCCTCAAAATGACAAACAACATTATCAGTGAGGTCCTTCAAGCATTGACAGTGTCTGTCAATGCACGGATGTGTAAACTAGAGGAGTCTGGAGATGTGAAGAAGTACTAAAAATGAAAAGGAGGTGAGAAGCACTAAGGTGGAGGGACACTGAAATGGACATAGGAAGGGGCTAGACAGGGCACTTGCCCATGCACAGTCAGGTAAAAAATTGAAGGGTGGCATAACATGGGTCTCTACAAAAAGTTAAAACCAGACATTTGTACTGGCTGATGTAATGTGTATGTATGTGTGCATATGGTATATAGATTGGTTTGTATGTGTATAATGTCTGTAAAATACACATGTATATGTATGTAATGTATATGTGTGTATATATTTGGGTGTAATAGTTGTGTGTTTGTATGATATAACAGTACCAATACCTGCAATGTAGTTAAAGCAGAGCACTATCTTGTGCCCTTTAGAGTAGTGATATGTTTTATGTGTCACAGACTGCTACCAGGGGGGGGGGGGGGCCCACAGTTCATGGATGTTATAGTAGCTGCACTTCACAGACAACATGGAGGTGTCGAAACATAACACCCCCCAGAACTGAACTGACAAAGCAAACCTGCAGCACAGTGGCTCAGTGGTTAGCGTTGCAGCCTTGCAGTCCTGGAGTCCTGTGTTCGAATCCTGCCAAGGACAATATCTGCAAGGAGTTTGTATGTTCTCCCCTTGTTTCGTGGGTTTCCTCTGTGTACTCTGGTTTCCTCCCACACTCTAAAGACATACTGATAGGGAATGTAGATTGTGAGCCCTATATGGGACAATGACTGTCAATGTTTGTAAAGCGCTGTGGAATATGATGGTGCTATATAAGTAAGCATAATAATAATTTTATTTATAAATTTATAAGTTTATAGCATAGCCACACCACCAGTTAACCCAGCTTAAAGCTTGTCCACTGAACTTATTCCGCAGGGGGTGAAGAAATGCCTAGCCAGTGAACCTTTGCATTGGTTGAAGAACACCTAACTACAGCACTTCAATCTAGTGTGTCTCCTGCTCTTAGTTATTATATGGGCTTTGAGATCTGTATTTACCACTTTTTGTGATAGAGATCTGATCAGTTCAGTTCCCTTTCACTTTATTAGTGGCTTTCAGCTTAATGGAAGAGACCTATCTGTTACAATCTACCTCTAAGCTAATGTATGTAAAATACGCCCTACATGTGTTGTGCATATTCAGTAAATGTAAATATATATATGCAAATAAACAATTTGTCAGAGGTTAAATTTACATGTCCCAGGGAACAATAACTTTTCCTGCTGCATGCCTATGACACCACTATCTTTGTGCTCTGACAAACAAATGTTGTTACACCAGTTACATGGCCTTGTATCCAGAATATCAGCCTCAGGCATTTATTTATTTATTTTACAATTGTATTTTTTATTAACATTTTCATGAAAAATCTCAAACATAAAAAAAGAACAACAAAAAGGTGATAATTTCACAATTTAGAAAGTGGCGTCCAAAAAAAGAGAAAGCATATCAAGTAAAAGAGGAAAACCTGGACTACATAGTCGGTTGTCTCAAGTATTCTGAGTTACAGATACTGATGATCTATCCTGACACCCAGCAACCACCCAGATCAACTGTTTCCAGCAGCCACCAAAATTAAAAAGGAACAGAGCTGGAAGCCCCATTCTCTGTGTAGTGGCCAGGCCAGGTTCCTGCAGCTCAGCACTCATTCACTGTGCCTCCAGCTCCATTTTCTGTGTTAATTCCAGCAGCACACTAATCAAGGGCATTAAGGCCCCTGGTGCCTCAGTCAAAGCACCATTTTTCCAGTGCCATATGAGAGCCAGCCATTTTTGGGAGGATTGCTGGTCCCCAGAACAAGATCCAAGACAGGCAATCCATTGCCATGACAGCAGGGAGCCTATTGAAGGCTCCAAGGCGTACCTGGCATTATAATCTTTTACAAGCTGCTCTATGCAGCTTGTAGTAGAAATTATGGCATTTTGCAGTGCATTAGTAATCAGATCGCCTGGGGTTCAAGACCCCGGGGGGGTCTAATAAATAAGTAAATAAAAGAAAAGGAATTCAAATCACCCCATTTCCCTAGAACACATATAAAAGTAACAAAATAAAGTGAAACACATATATACATTACATTAGGTATCCTTGTGTCCAAAAACATCGGGTCTACAAACTTAAAATAAAAATATTATTCCCATACAGTGAACACCATAGCAGGAAAAAAAATTAAAAGAGCTTTTGTTTTTTGCTGTTTCGCCTCTCTTAAACATTTTAATAAAAAGCGATCAAAGTAATAGACTCACAAAAAAGTTACGGGTGTCAGAATATGGCGACTCCAAGAAAATTTTAATTTTTTTTTGCAAAGTTTGGAATTTTTTAAGAGCGTAAAACATAAATAAAACTAATTTGGTATCCATGGAATCGTACCATCCCATAGAAAACAGGTGACCTGTCATTTTTGATGCACAGTGAATGCTGTAAAAAGTCGCACAATGGAAAAATAAAAAGTTATGGGGTTTTGAAGTTGGGAACTCAAAAACAAAAATCGAACAATGCCTGCAGTGTGAAAGCATTGAAAGCAGATGACTAATACAGACAAAGCAAGTCCTTGCAGACAGGAGCTTTTTTTAAAGGCGTTATCCAGGAACTGTGTAAATACTTCCCCCGGGTTTGAGTTGGACCGCATTTCAGGATTTCGGGCTGGTTCCAACCTTGGGCCATGTGATTGGAAACAGCAACTGGGAACCTAATAATAATTAGGGGGGGGGGGGGGAAAGAGTTCAGAGGGCTTGTTTGCTACAATGCTCCAGCCATCTTTTAATAGAAAAGATAGGTTCATACAGTTACACAATCACCAGCCAGTATCTGTGAATAAACATATACTAAGTGCAAGAAGTGCAGTGTAACTTCTAGATGGAGGGGCCAGGATCTGAGGAGCAGAGGAGGAAGGATAGAAAGTGTTATTGTTCTATGCCTCCGCACTCTATACAGTCATCAGTTCACGTGATAAGCCTGACCAAACAGATGTGATTTTAGGGCAGTTTTGAGGCTGCTGTAGTTGGGGATTAATCGGATTGTCCGGGGTAAAGCATTCCAGAGCACCAGTGCAGCTCGAGAAAAGTCTTGGAGACGGGGAGTGGGATGTTCGGATAACAGAGGATGCAAGTTTATGGTCATTGGCAGAACGGAGAGGAAGGTTAGGGCGGTAGACAGTGACGAGAGAGGAGATATAGGGGGGCACAACGCTATGGATGGATTTGTGGGTGAGTGTGATAATTTTATATTGTATTCTGTGATGGCTGGGCAACCGATACATCGACTGACACAAGGTAGATGCGTCTGTGTACCGGCTTGACAGAAAGATGAGTCTGGAGGCTGCATTCAGGACAGATTGTAGAGAGAGAGTTTAGTAAGAGGAAGCCCAATTAGAAGAGAATTGCAATAGTCAAGATGAGTGAATCACAGCGACAATGAGGGTTTTTGATGTTTCCACGGTGAGAAAAGGGCGAATTCTAGAAATGTTTTTAAGGTGCAGGTGGCAAGAGCGTGCAAGTGTCTGAATATGTGGGGTAAAGGTGAGATCTGAGTCAAATACAACCCCCAGACAGCGGGCATGCCGCCTTGGTGTAATAGTAAGGCCACAGACAGAAATGGAGATATCAGGGTTAGGTCGGTTAGTGGATGGAGGGAACACAAGAAGTTCAGTTTTTGAAAGAACCTAGTTGATCTGCCTCTTCTCTTTGCTCTCATATTCACTAGTATTTACGTGCACTATGGGGGCTGTAACAATAGATCATTATAGTATTAAAACCAATCACAATAATTGTAACAGGCAACAGATCATACCCACTGTGCTAACAAACCAATTTGGCCTGGAGCCAACTCTAAGGGCATTGTCCAAGCAGACTCCCCGATTTTATCCCTTTAACCCCCATACAGAGATTTGATGGTAGCTCTGGAGAGTTTGCCAGGTCGCTACCTCCTGTGGTGGCCCAGTTTGGTAGAAGTTGACCAGGCAGGTCAGGATTATTGGGCACAGCTCCACAGATAACAGAAGCGATAGGCCAACAGGTAACAGAAATAGACACTGCAAAAGTGCACAAGTAGAGATGGGTGAACCTCTCAAGATTCATTTTGTTTTAGGTTCGGGTGGTTCGGTCCAAAGATTTTTTTTGGGCCCAATAAATTTGATACAACCCAGAGCTTAAATTGGCTCAAAACACTACAATGCATTACAATGTTAAGGCTGCTAGGATCCTATATATCAAACTTCAAGCTCACTAAGGTAAACACAGCTGAAGTTATATCAAAGAAAAAGTGACATGTATGTCAAACTGCTAGTCTAACTATACACTCTGCTGCCACTTGCATTTAAGCCTTTTAACATTTAAAACACTCCAAAAATTACCCTTTTTTCGGGACTGGTTCCTTACCGTGTTTTTTTTTTATACACACATGGAGGTTATATTGCAAATTTTATATTCAAATAATTTGCCCATTCTGATGACTTGTAAGTGCTACAAGCTTGATGTTTTGGAGAAATGTTTGTCTAGTGTGCCTAGTTGAAAAGTGAAAAAAAGTGGCTTACCAAAAAAAAAAAAAGATATGGTTTGCAGATGTGAAATCAAAATGGCATTAGAATTGAATGACGCAATGAAAGGGATTTTTTGACATGAGGACCTTTCTCGCTCTTAAGCTAAAGCCCCACCTAGTGGGCCACAGCAAAAAGCATTGTGGGAAAAATCGTGGCGGCAACACATCGCATTTTTTCCTGCAGCGCTTTTCACAGAATGTCAGCAGAGGTTTCCTCTGTGGACTTTCTGCTTCCATTATACCTATAGGGAAACCACTGGCGTTTCTATAGGAATAATTGACATGCTGCGATTTCCAAAATCGCAACGTGTATTTTTCCGCAATGTGTGGATTGGATTCACTAGACCGTGATGTTTACACCATGTGGGGCCCTGGCCTAACTTTGTTTTTTTTTATGCCAACACTGTGGCACCAACAGTGTTCTATAATAGAATGTGAAGGACCAGGTCGTAGGACAAGTCTGGCTGAGCGGTGGCAGTGGTAGCAGCGACTGCATGAAGAGCAAGCAGTATAATATAGATTTTATTAGATTAGATTAACATGCAGAAATTCTCCCTCCCTGCTTTGATATCCCACCCATTTGAACACACTTGGAACACCTGCATTGATTTCAACTGCAATTTGGTTGACTATGTAATGCATGTTCTTCAAAATGACTCTTGAGATCCTCCTATGACTGCTTTCCTTGACAAGCTGCTTACATCCACAGGATCCACTTTTCAGGGATACTTTTCTTTAATTGCCCCATTCTCAATATAATTTTGAAACTGTTGCTCACTTTCTATGTGGATTAACACTGAAACGATACATGGAACACTTGCTCACTTGATTTTATGCTATATTCTAGGGTCACATGTTCTAATTTCTATCCAATTATGAAAGAGCAGGTGTCACTAAGTGGCCATTCAGTGTAGTTTGCAAGGCTGAAAACAGACCATCCAGTTCAGTGTATTATCTTGCAATGTGTATCCAGAGGAAAGTAAAACCACTATGAGGTAGAAACTAATTTTCTACTTCTTGATCAGTGCTGAGATATTAGCTTTTCTCCTGATATGCTAATGAGCAATTTGGAGTAACAAGGGTTTCACTGTTACTCTCATCGCACCAAAGGGCTACCTCCCTGATATGAATGAAAGGGCCAGGCAGTGTACAATCTGTCAGTCATAGCAAGGAGGGCTAGAGAAATGGTGATCAAACAGTGGATTAAGATCTAATGGACAGCCATACAGATTCTTGCATTTTTTAGAATAGATCATCTCAACTCTGTGGCTCTCTGAGTATGTACAGAACAGAGGCTGATGTATGCCACAGAACCAAGTATAGTCAATTGAACATGTGTACATCACATGCCTAGTGTACAGTTAGCATTTTATATGTGATGCGGTTACACCAAACAGCTCATTAGTATATTAGAAGCATTATATTTCTGTGAACCCCAGCTATTTAATTGTGCGTTAAGCTCAATAGGGACTGTTGTGGTAATAGACTTCTTTTAAGATAATGGATTTCTTATTTGTTTATTAGCGGGCCCATAATTGTTGCTGTGGGAAGACATCAGACACAGAAGCTCCCCTCACAGACCCATATAACGCCAGACTCTGATAGCTTGACACAGGATTTAGAATAGTTTAAAAAAAAAAATCAAAATACACTAAAGATAATTTAAGGAAATTCAACCAAGTTATATAAATTAAAGATGAAAAATGTCTTATTTCTCTGTAGAGATAATAAGCTACAGGCCCAAAGCCTACGGCTCCTCAGCTCAGGCTCTGCTTATTACAGTGGTAGATGACACATTATGCAGGATGCTTGTACATAATAGATTATAAAATTACATTTTTAGCAGCGTCAAAAGTTTATCTGAGGAGATAAATATTGAAGATCACCATAAAATGACTATCATTCCTTAAACTCTGATTTTTACATGTTTCCTTCTGCATCTACATTGAACATTAGCAACATAGATTAAATTACAATGTAATCTCTCTCCTGCAAGGTAAACCCCTTCCCGCCAGAGGAATTTTTCGATTTTTAACTCTTCCCCCTTCCAAACCCCATAACTTTTAATTTTTCCATTCTCAGATCCCTATGAGATCTTAATGTTTGCGGGACAATTTTTTCTTCATGATGATGTCATATATAATTCTGTACAATGTACTGAGAAGCTGGAAAAAAAATCAGAATGGATTTGAAGAAAAAGTGCATTTGTACGACTTACTTAGGGGCTTTGTTTTCACGGCGTTCACTCTGCAGCCAAAATTACATGTCACCTGAATTCTATGTTTTGGTTCGATTCCAGGGATACCAAATTTATATGGTTTTATTTACATTTTAACCTCTTAACAAAAATCCAAAACCGTGCAAAAAAAAATTTTTTTCTAAAAAAAATTCCCATATTCTGACACACGTAACTTTTTTATACTTTCGTGTACGGGGGTGCATAGGGCATTTTTTTTTTTTTTTTTTGTGGGGCCAGGGGTACTTTTTAGTTATACCATTTTGAGGAATTGATATTGCTTTGATCACTTTTTTATTAAAATTTTTATCAGAGACAAAACAGTAAAAAAATGGCGGTTTGTCAATTTTGATTTTTTTTTCCTCCCCGCTACAGCATTTATTGAATGGTAAAAATATTTTTATAGATTTGTAGGCCCGGCATTTTCGGACACAGGGATACTTAATGTGATGTGTTTCACAGTATTTAAGAACTTTAAGATGTGTTCTAGGGAAAGGTGGGTGATTTGAATTTTTAATATTTTTATATATTTTTTTATATATTTTTTTTACTTATTTATTTTTTGCATTTATTAGACACCATTTTCTGGTAATGGTTTAGAATACAAATCCCTGTGAATATTTTATTCATTATTTATCCACATAAGATGCTGCATAAAGATCTAGATTCATTATAAATAAAATTTGCATCTCAAGTTTAATGGTATTCTATAAAAGCTAACCCCATTAGTAAAAGCTAGCCATGTTTAGGGTCATTTGGGACGATTGAGACTAATTCCCTTGTAAACCTGAGGTGCATATAAGAGCAGACAACAGACAGGTTGATGGCTCTCTGCTCCTGGGAAAACTCCTGTAAATTTAACCAAAGCTGTTTGTTGTGGAACGCAGTACAGTAGGTTCCGCTTTGTGATAGAAATTTATGTAGGTAGTGGCCAGACAGCTGAGGATTTTATTTTGTGCTCTTTCTGTGTATGTTCTGCGCCTAAATACCCACAAATAAAACTGTTTGCAGTTAGTTGCACCATACTTGCCTGTTATTGGTGTGGCAAAAGTGCCTGACTATCTCAGGAGACAGCGATCCCAAAGATAATCCTGCCAATAGATAGATAGATAGATAGATAGATAGATAGATAGATAGATAGATAGAAAATTATATTCAAGTTTGCAATGATTGTAGACTTTGGATAGAGCAGAAGAGTTTCATAGAACTTTGTCTCCTATAAGAACCTACTTAAGGCTGAGGCCCCACATAGCAAGATGCAGCCAAAAAGCACTGCAGAAAAAACTGTGGCGGAAACCCATTGTGTTTTTTTTTCCACAGCACTTTTCACAGAAAGTCCACAGAGTCTTCCTCTGTGGACTTTCTGTCCCTATTATACCTATATGAAAAAAGCCAGCGTGTCCCCCGTTTTTCATAAGCCTCTTCCCTCTGCCAATCACTTCACTGGCTACCCATCGCCAAGCTGATAGAGTTTAAAATGCTGACGCTGACATACAAAACCGCCTTAAAGCGGCAGTATATCCTAAGCCTAATTATGTTCTTAACAAGAAAAACTTGCGATAGTATGTGGATAGACAGCGTATCAGTGGATAGAGCTATAATCTCACCCTATATCTTTCCACTAATTGAACTCCCTCATCCAAATATGCATGTCAGAACAAAACCTGAAATGGCTTCATAAAATAATTGAGCTAGTCACAAATTCCACCAGGTGTATCCCCTTTTAACCCAGAGGCTACTGGCCTAATGCCACACCAACAGGGTTTGGAAGGGAAAACATCCTGTTCACTAAAACTCAGATAGAAGCCAATTCAGCAATGTTTTAAACATATAACTAATATTACTGCAACCTCCAAAGTAGCCCTACGTACACGTTTCCTCACAAATGATTCATCAGGGGCTGAGTTCCAAATTCATCAGAGCAGTAAAAACTGCTGTTAAATATAATAGTAACAAAACGGTAATGTTAATCTGACTGCCAGCATGACCGCTCTAATGTCTGCGGTCATGCTGGCGGTCAGATTAACATTACCTTAGCTTTCCCAGAGCCCTTAGTAATATTACAGACAGGAGTTTCTGACAGCACTATTTTAAAGGACAATCCTAGTGCTGAATGAGCCGTGCGCCCTCCATCTAAAAGAGTGGCCGCAATCCCAGATGATGCAACAGCCAAGGCAATGTCATTGTTTGAGCGAATTTCCGCAAGCAGCAAATTAATTAAAAATGTTTCACCAGTACCTCCTGGTGCATCTAGGAAAAATAATCCCCGATTTCCACTGGAAATCTGACCCATAATTGCCATATAGGCCGATCTTTGGTCATCAACCAAAAGAGGCTTATTTAATATGACAAATTCTTTACATTTTTCCAAATCATAGCTTTTTTCTTGCAGAATATCTCTGTTCATAATATCAGTCTGGTTGATTTGATGCTGGTAAACCTTATTCTATTAGAGTTTTACTATTGATAGATATGCACCTTTCTTCTAACATCAAGAGGGCTTTGTTGAATATGTCAGGAGTGAAATTTAAGTCTAAGTCTGGATTAACTCTCCTTTGCACTCTAAGAATATCTTCACTAAGATATTCTTTGTATTTGTCCCAAAGTGCGCAGGGTTTGGAAGGTGCGCAGGTTGTAATTTTTATAGCGAACAGGTCTCTTAGTTGAGGTGGAAAGTGAGTGACAGATGTTTCCTGCAATGTCATGTCCCAGTGTTGATCGTCTTCTCTTTTGGCATGCTTCCGTGTAAGTTTGACACAGCTCTCCATCAACTATTTTCAAATCTGTGAAAGAAGTTGGCCCACGAACAGTGTGAAGCAATAATCGGATGTTTGGATGCACTGTGTATACACATCCAAGAGCATCACTGGAACGTCCGTCCCATCCTGGGACTCTTGCACCTTGTTTCCTTTTGCAAAATGCTTTTCTCGATTTATTCCATGTATAATATTTTGGAACATCTAAATATAATTAGTCCTTGCAAATGGATCTGCTTGACATAGGAGAAAGAAAGCTGTCAATGTTGTATTGGGTGGTCGAGCAGCTCTTTCCTCTGCATTCTTGGGAGTAAAATAAACTCGTTCTCCATTTTCAAGATGGACACTGAGATGAACTACATTCGGATGTCCTTTATGGATGGGAAAATTTAGTAATCGCCACCCGGCTTCATTACTACTTATATACCTTCCCATCTCATACAGCCTAATCTCATCAAATGTACATTTTGGATTCTCTAGCTGGAAAACTGCCATATCACTGCCCTTGTTAACATATTTGCAAATGTATTTAATTGATTTAACAGAGTTACAATATTCTACGTTAATGTGCGCATAAAACATTTTTGAAAGCAGTGGAGAGTAAGGTACAACCCATCGATTATCTATTTCAAGATCTGTGTTTTGTTTAATCCATTTTAATCTGATTGTTGCAGTATATCCGCCCTGTTCAGGTTTCCGTCTTCTGTAAAGAGGATAACCATCATCTCCTGTTTGTGTTTCTACAATCAAGTTGCGAGGATACTTTTTAGTACATTTTCCTTCCTTCATACATGGCGATCTTGGGTTAAGTGTCCCACATGGCCCATGGATCATATTTTTAGAAATAGTTTCAAAAAGTACTGAATCCTCTTCGGAATTTGGAAGCTCAGCAGAAATAACACTGTCAATTTGATCAGGGCATATCTTATCCTTTAGCCATAGCAGTAAATGAGGATGTGGAAGACCTCTTTTTTGCCACTCAATTGAATACATCCAACACTGACTTTCACCAAAAATGTAACACTTTGTAATTACGTCCATGATCAGTTTTTGTTTAAAAACCCTTGCTATTAAATCATGTCGATCAGAGGGGCCCTGACCATTCAGAAGCTCTTCCTTTATCTCTGGCCAAGTTGAATTACATGTAACTGTAATAAACAAATCAGTACGACCATATATCCGAACATATGTCATGACGTCCTGAGCATACTCATGCATATGTCTGGGACTTCCAGTAAATGTAGCCGGAAAAATAAACAAACGACCCAATGTCAGCCACGTTGCCATCATTAGCAACAGCATCCCTTAAATGAATGTATTCATCCACTCTAAGTTTTTGTAGGTTCAATCGTATGTACAAAATACACTCACTTTCCACCTTGGCATACATATCAACTATGAATAGATGAAAAAGTTGCCTACATTGTAAAATGTGGTTAGAAGACCCATGTCTGATCATTATTTGGTAGGCATAAAAGTCCATAGCTGATATTTTTTTTATTGGTTGGCCTAGCAGTCTTGTGATCAGTCTGTGTTAGATTAAAGTGATAGCCATCTTGGCCATTCCAAAATATTATCGGATATTGCAGAGCATCATATGATCTGTGTTTCTGCAATACGTTGAAGATTGTCGCTTTGTCGCTGAATAATTATATCTCGGCTTTGAAAATCCTTTCCAACCAGTACAATAGCTACTTCGTTAACAGTGGGAGAATTAAATCGCCTTTCATGCTCACCAAACGGTGTCTTGTCTGCTCTTATTACAACTTGATATTCATCATGTGGCATTCTTTCCAAGGCTGTTTTGAAAAGGTTTACTAACTGATTGTGCTGATGGAAAAATCTTTGCAAATTCAACACAATCTCTTTTTTTGTCTCAAGTATAGCTTCCCAACGTCGATCAGCTTGCATTTGTTCATCTCCCAAAAAATAAATTTGTAAAAACTTTGGATCTTCATTTGCTACAGGAAGCACTGAACCGATTTTGTGATATATTTGGCCCTGGACTTTAAAAGTTGGCATAAATCCTGCTTCCTGGAGTCCAGATGTCGTACCAAAGGATGTCATCTGGAAAGATGAATTGTATCTCCTAATATTTTGCAGAAAATGCTTTGACTCGGGAGTTGCTCCTGACATTTATGAAAGAAGTGGTTCAGGAGGTAGATCTAAAGGTGGCAAACTGACTTTGCCATTTGAGCAGCACATACCAGGCGATTTGAAATTAAACTTCTTTGCTTGACAAAGTTTGCATATTATGTCCATTTTGCCAATTATGACTTTCTGATGTGACCTATAGTCTTGAATTGGGTTGTAGTGAAATGCTTCCAAACACAAATCAGCCTGCCTACATCTTTGCACACGTTGCATATGTCGTATGCGGTCATTTTCAGAACGTTCATCCTTTTGTTCAGATGTTTCCAAATTCCTTGCATTGGCCTTCCTTATCCGATTCTTGTGAAGACGACATTTCCGTTGCTCTGATGTCTCAGCTGCCTTACATTTATCCTGTCTTATCCTATTCTTTTTCAAGCCGCGAGTCACGTTGTTCACTTGTCTCAGCTCTTTGACACAATTTTGCGTTCTTAGCTTTTGGATGAACTTGTCCAATAGATGGTTGTTTTTTGGGCGGCCTTTTAAAAAACAGTCCTTAGAATTATGACCCTTTAATCTTCACCTGACACTGATAAGAGATGTAATAGGATGAATAGTAAATACAGAGCAGCCCTCACACAGTATTACTATGACCTGAAGGAGCTTACATCTCAGTAATGAAAACCGCCTCACAGGCAGACTTGTGTAGTTGCCCATAGCAACCAATCAGACCTCAGTTTTCACTTTATCTCAGCAGCTTCAGTGATGAAGGCTCCCTGTATAGTAAGCAATAATGACAATCTTACTATGAGGCAGTTTTCGCCCTGACTAATATTGCTGCTCAGTAAGGCTGCTTGCACACTACAGTATTTTTCACGGGTCTGCGGGCTGTGGATTCTACAGCTCCATAAACATTCTATGGAGCCTGCCAAATTCTCAGCTTTGTGCACAAAGAAGTCTATGGAACCTCCAAATCCATGGCCCGGAGGCCCGTGAAAAATACTGTAGTGTGCAAGCAGCCAGTAAGGATACCAGTGCGTGCCTGTATGTGTGTGTGCATGCGTGTGATCCATGTGTATGTATGCGTGTGTGCATGCATGTGTGTGTGTGCAAACCTCCTTCCATCAGCAAGGGCATTGAAGATGAAACGTGGCTGGGTCTTTCAGCATGACAATGATCCCAAGCACACCGCCTGGGCAACGAAGGAGTGGCTTCGTAAGAAGCATTTCAAGGTCCTGGAGTGGCCTTGCCAGTCTCCAGATCTCAACCCCATAGAAAACCTTTGGAGGGAGTTGAAAGTCCGTGTTGCCCAGTGACAGCCCCAAAACATCACTGCTCTAGAGGAGATCTGCATGGAGGAATGGGCCAACATACCAGCAACAGTGTGTGCCAACCTTGTGAAGACTTACAGAAAACGTTTGACCTTGTCATTGCCAATAGGTCTACCTATGATGTCAATTACAGGCCTCTCTCATCTTTTTAAGTGGGAGAACTTGCACAATTGGTGGCTGACTAAATACTTTTTTTTTTCCCCACTGTATATACAAAAAGATAAGCCCATGACAAACCAGGCATATATTAGGTTAGTAAGAGTATACTTCTAGATAACAAATGCCACCCAATACAGTATAAACCCATAAATGCAGATTTTTATCAGTCCAATATATTCATCTGATATATTGTCCCTTGCAAAACAACCTCCTCTCCAACTTGTTAAAGTCCATGCACATGGTCATGCGCAGTACCATCCAAAAGGCACAGGACTAATAGACTATTTCAGAGGACTAAACTCAATTGCGCAAGCGCGGTTATATTACACGCATGCGCAGAGTCACCTCCTATGCTCACATCACATCTACCTAAACTATCAAAAAAAAAAATGGAGGGAGACCATATTGAAGCAGCATCTATATCAATCAATATGCTTATTTATTAGATAGGACTATCAGAAGGGGAGAAAGCAAGGAAGGGGGAAAGAAAAAGAAACGTAATTACATAGTCAGGTTATGTTCTAGTAGAAGAATATATAGTAGCATATAATGTCCTTTATAGTGAAAGTATATATAGTAACCTAGGTCACATAGGTAATTTAGGTAGCCTATAAAGACAGACAATACCCTCGGTAATTGATATAAATAATAGAGAAGTAACCTCTTCTACGATGTAGTTATTTAAGAACACAAATGAGGATAGTTATCCAACCAGATTATAACAACTAAACCAGTAAGAAGAATATGAAAGGACATTCTTACATGCCTGACTACTAATTTATCAATAACTGATGGTATTTTGTGAAATTAATAGACTATTTCCTATCTAACCCTCAGGCCAATAACCCATATATACAAAACCGCCAAAACCCAGTTTCACCTACAGCAATCACCTTTCCCAGGTACTAACAGTGTCTCCTGGTACTCAGGTACACCCAGGACATTGGTGTCCACTGGAATATAGGGTGGTGCATTGGTGAATTGATCAATTCACCCTAGCAATATAACGACTAGTCTAAGTACAGTGAACAACATGGTTAAAACACCAAAGGAGGAGGGCCTATATATCATATTTGTTATATGATTGAATGAATGGTCTCATGTGTATTGAAGCATGGATCTGCACCATACAATTGTTATTATATTTATCCAGTCGCTCTGAGAGAGTGGTGTCAGTGGAGTTTTCTTCTTTTTTTTTTTTTTTATCTAAATCCCAATTGGGTATATAGAGTCCTTTTGATATTTCATTTTTAAAAAAAATAGCATTAATAAAAGTGAAGTTTCATGGATTAGATTTCTTTATGTTTCTGTGAATTGGTCTATGTATGAGGAGACAGATTATATCTTTTGTGGTCAGTGAACTTATTAATATAGCCACCACACTATATACTGTACACCCAGAGGCGTAGCTAGCGAGGGGGCAGGGAGGGCGGTGGCCCCGGGCCCACTGAATCTCAGGGGCCCACTTCGGGGCCGCCGCAACACAGGTTACCCTCACATATTAACTGCATCAGTGTCTGCATGACACCGATGCAGTTAAAATACATTCTCTGTTCGTACGTAGCTCGTAAACCACAAGCCAATTTAGGCCTGTGGCCTACGAGCTGCCCTAAGACGTCTGCGTCCTGGCACAGACGTTTGCGCGATGACGTCATTGTCCTGCGCCGTCCGCGCCAGGACGCAGGTCCTGCTTCTTCAGTAAGCGGCGGCAGTGCCGGCGGTGGAGATTCCTCCTCGGGGGGATCGGAGCTAGGTGAGTAGCATCGCCTTTTTTTTTTAACTCACTTTGGGCATTGTAATTGGGGGTGGGGGGGATGGGGGTAATACATATAAGAGGTCAGTTGGGAGCATTGGGAATTTAGATAAGAGGTCATAACTAATATAAGGGGTATTAGGGGGCTTTAGTAAAAGAGGATATAAATTAAATTGATTTAAGGGGGTACACAGGGCATTATTAATTAGGGGGAATTATTAATTGAGCGGCAGTATTAAATAAATGGGGCACATAGGAGCATTATTAAATTAAAAAGGCACATGGGGTTATTATTCATTTCCAAGGGATTTTATATCATATATTTTATAATTGGGGTAGCAGAAGGATGGAGAGGTTATGTAATTGAGGACAATGTGGGTCAAGTGCCTGGAAAAGTGAGGAGCCAAAGATGTCTGTGGTACAAACTTTACAGTCACAGCTGGAAGAAGTGGTCATGGCGGTCCAGATGGAAGAGACGATAAATGTAAACCGTCAGAGATGTCACCTGTAAGTCACAACATTGTTCCTGTACTGTATTTACGTAACTGGTCATCACAGCCCTGTGTAGAACCACTATCTACCACTATACAGTCACCGTATAGTGATAGTGTTGGTATACCTGAGTTGGGGGCCCACTTGGACGTGTTCGCCCCCCCTGTGCTGAACCCCTAGCTACGCCTCTGTGTACACCTAAATAATCTTACCCTATACAATATGTGCCTATAAATAGATAACAGAATCCCATAAAGCCATATACAGTTACTGAAAGGTCCAAATCCACTTCTCACCACTAATCCATAGTGAATCTGCATCAAAATCCACATGTATAGATGTACTGCAGAGTTTACCCATTGTGCCGATTGGGGTGAAATTCACAATGAAAACATTGGCATGCTGCAGATGTCTCCAGTCTCCACCGCAGGCCAATTTCCCTGTGCTAATAATGGCACTATACAGTTTTTCTTTTGACAAAAAAAAATTTTGTTGGCTCCAAAACGTATATATTAAAGCTATTTACAGTACAGACCAAAAGTTTGGACACACCTTCTCATTCCAAGAGTTTTCTGTATTTTCATGACTATAAAAATTGTAGATTCACACTGAAGACATCAAAATTATGAATTAACACATGTGGAATTATATACTTAACAAAAAAGTGTGAAACAACTGAAAATATGTCTTATATTCTAGGTTCTTCAAAGTAGCCACCTTTTGCTTTGATTACTGCTTTGCACACTCTTGGCATTCTCTTGATGAGCTTCAAGAGGTAGTCACCTGAAATGGTCTTCCAACAGCCTTGAAGGAGTTCCCAGAGATGCTTAGCATTTGTTGGCCCTTTTGCCTTCACTCTGCGGTCCAGCTCACCCCAAACCATCTCGATTGGGTTCAGGTCTGGTGACTTTGGAGGCCAGGTCATCTGGCGTAGCACCCCATCACTCTCCTTCTTGGTCAAATAGCCCTTACACAGTGTGGAGGTATGTTTGGGGTCATTGTCCTGTTGAAAAATAAATGATGGTCCAACTAAACGCAAACCGGATGGAATGGCATGCTGCTGCAAGATGCTGTGGTAACCATGCTGGTTCAGTATTCCTTCAATTTTGAATAAATCCCCAACAGTGTCACCAGCAAAGCACCCCCACACCATCACACCTCCTCCTCCATGCTTCATGGTGGGAACCAGGCATGTAGAGTCCATTCCTTCACCTTTTCTGCGTCGCACAAAGACACGGTGGTTGGAACCAAAGATCTCAAATTTGGACTCATCAGACCAAAGCACAGATTTCCACAGGTCTAATGTCCATTCCTTGTGTTCTTTAGCCCAAACAAGTCTCTTCTGCTTGTTGCCTGTCCTTAGCAGTGGTTTCCTAGCAGCTATTTTACCATGAAGGCCTGCTGCACACAGTCTCCTCTTAACAGTTGTTGTAGAGATGTGTCTGCTGCTAGAACTCTGTGTGGCATTGACCTGGTCTGTAATCTGAGCTGCTGATAACCTGCGATTTCTGACGCTGGTGACTCGGATGAACTTATCCTCCGCAGCAGAGGTGATTCTTGGTCTTCCTTTCCTGGGGCCAGTGGCGTAACTAGGAATGGCTGGGCCCCAAGGCGAACATTTGACATGGGGCCCCCCCAAGCCGCCACCCCCAACCCCCCCAAGCCGCCACCCCCAACTCCCCCCCACAAACAAACCGCATTCCTGCGCACACTATTATGCCCCATAGTGGCCCCTGCACACGGTATTATGTCCCATATTGGCCCCTGCACACGGTATTATGCCCCATAGTGGCCCCTGCACACGGTATTATGCCCCATAGTGGCCCCTGGACACGGTATTATGCGGCATAGTGGCCCCTGCACACAATATTATGCCCCATAGTGGCCCCTGCACACAGTAGTTTGCCCCATAGTGGCGCCTGCACGCAGTAGTTTGCCCCATAGTGGCGCCTGCACGCAGTAGTTTTCCCCATAGTAGCCCCTGCACACAGTAGTTTGCCCCATAGTAGCCCCTGCACACAGTAGTTTGCCCCATAGTGGCCCCTGCACACAGTAGTTTGCCCCATAGTGGCCCCTGCACACAGTAGTTTGCCCCATAGTAGCCCCTGTACACAGTAGTTTGCCCCATAGTGGCCCCTGCACACAGTAGTTTGCCCCATAGTGGCCCCTGCACACAGTAGTTTGCCCCATAGTAGCCCCTGCACACAGTAGTTTGCCCCATAGTAGCCCCTGCACACAGTAGTTTGCCCCATAGTGGCCCCTGCACACAGTATTATGTCCCATTGTGGACCACCCATGAACGATTATTATACTCTGGGGTCTTTTCAGACCCCAGAGTATAATGATCGGAGACCCAGGGGAGGATAGAAACATAAAAAACACTGCAACTTACCTCTTACTCGCTCCGGTGCACTCCCGGGTTCGCGGTAGCGACTGCCACAGGGCTCCGGGCCCCGTAATGTGCCGGGCCCTGTGGCAGTCGCTACCACTGCTACCCCGGTAGTTACGCCCCTGCCTGGGGCGGTCCTCATGTGAGCCAGTTTCTTTGTAGCGCTTGATGGTTTTGGCCACTGCACTTGGGGACACTTTCAAAGTTTTCCCAATTTTTCGGACTGACTGACCTTCATTTCTTAAAGTAATGATGGCCACTTGTTTTTCTTTACTTAGCTGCTTTTTTCTTGCCATAATACAAATTCTAACACTCCATTCAGTAGGACTATCAGCTGTGTATCCACCTGACTTCTGAACAACACAACTGATGGTCCCAACCCCATTTATAAGGCAAGAAATCCCACTTATTAAACCTGACAGGGCACACCTGTGAAGTGAAAACCATTTCAGGTGACTACCTCTTGAAGCTCATCAAGAGAATGCCAAGAGTGTGCAAAGCAGTAATCAAAGCAAAAGGTGGCTACTTTGAAGAACCTAGAATATAAGACATATTTTCAGTTTTTCACACTTTTTTGTTAAGTATATAATTCCACATGTGTTAATTCATAATTTTGATGTCTTCAGTGTGAATCTACAATTTTTATAGTCATGAAAATACAGAAAACTCTTGGAATGAGAAGGTGTGTCCAAACTTTTGGTCTGTACTATATGTTTTTATCTTATTTCAAGAAAATCAATTTTATGCCTAATATTTTGACTTCATTTTATTAATATTTGTATAAAATGAGTGTCCACAATAGAGATACTTTGTAAATAACCCACTTAGCATAGTTTTGCAAGGTTCTCTTTGCCAGCCTAACATCTGCTGACTACAAGTTCACAGCAACAGGGTGCCTCCCTCCAAAATCAAGCCGTCTGCACCAGAAGAGCTGATGCCAGTAACAATGCCCTGAAGATAAAATCAGTCACCAAGAGAGCCCTAGAGCTTCAGCATCCCAGGCATGGGAGAAGTAGATTAACAAGCTGCCTTGATATATACTGCATGCTCCTCAATGATATGTCCCAGCAGTTCAGCTCATTCCCTGAATCATGTCAGCTGTGACATTTTTGTCATATTGATGTGAGTTTCACATTAGAAATGTCCTCCTTAGAAGCATTGGCTTAGGGAAAGAAGAAGTGAGTCTATTTGAGAGTCAGTATTCAGAATGTAATGGCATATAAAGCTTAAGCTCTATTTAGTTACAGCTATGAACACTCATTTTACCCTTACAGTCTGAGAAATTTCACCTTTCAGAAAACTCTCAATAATCTAACCCTGGCACTGATACAAGTATATTGGTGTATACAATACTATGCCCAATTTAGAGATTACCCTAGTTTATCTTTAAATAAAAGGCAAACCTCAATATATCTACATTACTAGTTAACTTCAAGCACAAAAAAAGTAGAATTTTATATTTAAATCAAAAGCAAGCAATCTTTAGATGCACTTTATTTTTCTGTACAAGACAAAAAAGTAGATTTGGGTGTGTACCATGTCTTTATTATAGCTTTATTTCTTTACAGAGGCTTTGATTCCATTAACTAAGAAACAAAATAGAAGGAACAAATGTCCTAAAATAATAATCAACAATACAAAATTTTATTAGTTACAATTATATACTAAAGCAATGTATATATAATAATAAAATTCATAAAATTAGAGAGGAGGGCAAGACAAGGGGCCAAGTCATTGAAAGGCCCAACCTTTGTAGTCCATAAGAAACAGAAGCTTTTGTGCAATGGTTACAAGTAGAAATGTCAATTGAATTTAGTAGTAAGCACTATTAACCAGCGCTTAGTACTAAAATGGCATACAATACTGCACTACAGACTGGAACTGCCAGTGCAAAACCACATTACCAAGGATGGAAAATAGGCCATATGTAAAAAATATAAGTCAATGCACTGGCAGGAGTGGAACGATAACAATGACAACCATTTCTAATGTGCTTTTCTCACCAAGGGACTCAAATTTTTACAATTTGCCTGTCAGTATATTTTTAGCATGTGAGAGGAAACCCACACAAACACCAATGCATGTCTCTGTGTAGCTATGCATTATAAAGACTAGATAGGGAACTCCACATGAAAATGTCACAGAGTTTTTATGTTTACCCTGTATGTGTATATTATTGTAACTAATAAAATGTTGTATTTTTGATTATTATTGGACATGTTTCTTTCCTTTCTTTCTTGGTGTTAGTACTTATTGAAGGACCTGTTTAACCTTAAAAAGTTTACATATAGGTTTTTAAAGAAACTTGCATATTTTTCTATGCCTCATGTACAAAATTCTTAGATATTGTGTGCATCTTCATCTTCTTTCAATCATATTGAATAATGTAGAGCAGTGGTGGTTAGTTCATTATTCTTCTCACAGTGGAAGGCTTTTCAGGATGGTCAGATTTTCTCAAATCTGGATATCCTCCTAAACTATCTGGGTGGTTTTACACACAGCCTGTTTTGGCAAAAACACTGATTTTGTGGCAGTGGTTCATACAGTTTCGAGCCAAAGCAATTAATGGAATCAAAAGGAACGGGGAATATAAAACAAAGACTTATTCTTCTTCCAGATGAAAAGGCTGGAAACACACGTGCAATTTTTAAAGCTGTTTTTTAAATAAAAGTCAGAGTGGATCCAGAGTGTATAGAGGAAAGACTGATATTTCTCCTCTCTTTTGTATCAAGAGTGTCTCATGAAATAACATCATCTAAAAAAAGACTGTCGCAGAAAAGCTTACCTTCAATCCTGTAGGTTCAGCATGATAACTGTTGATGGGACAATTATTGATTTAATTGCCCATCACCCACCCACCTTCCACCAATTCCTATTGTTCCTAATAAAACATTTCCAATGAAGATTTTTTGTGTAGTGTGTCTGAGTCTGGATTAGATAGACAAGGTCATCAGACAATAACAATATGGAGCTGCATTGGATTGGTGGGTGCTAGGTGTCATAATAGGTTTCTGCGGATAAAATCTGCAAGTGGAGAGTATGATACATAGAATGGTATCCTTGCAGACCTCCTAACCAATTTTAGAAATTAGAATTATGCCTTGGGATGACAGAGATATGAAAAGCCACATATTTATGAGTGAAATTGAGTAGAAAATATTGAAGAGTCAGCATATCCCTCCTCCAAGCTTTTGAATAGGAACAATACAGTTTGGGATGATACAAGATATCAGAAGGCACATATTCTATAGTATTATTGAGTCCTCATGAAGGAAGCTTTGAAGACATTTTTATTTCTGATATTTATATCTACCAGCTTTACAATGGTAGATAAACCTACAGGAAAATTGCAGGAACCATATTGCAATATATCATATATATGATAGTGATGATCCAATCTACTCGCTCCATGTGCTAATAAGAAGCCAGTATTGGACCAGATCCATTCAGCAGCATGAACTGTGCTATAGCATTACTGTAGCGTAACCTTCAGCACATTATTACTGTCATTGTGTCAAGCAGCCCAAACTCTCAAGTCTCCATGCTGAATAATATCTTTTTTTACAAAGTAGATATCACCCGGATACTACATGCAATCACTCCTGAAATCTACATCTGCTACAGGAAATATTCTCCTGTCTATATCTGTATTCACCTATATCATTTATTTTACTCATCTCTACCAGGCAGTCGATTTCCTTTGTCAGTCTTATATAAATCAGCAATGACCTTATTTCTATTGCTGCTTTACCAGCTATCATAGTCAGAAGAATTACCGAAGAATAGGTGACACTGTTTTATAAAAATACATTTTACTGCCAAATTTAATAAAAATGAAGGGAATTTATCTTCCCTGGACCTGGTCTTTGAACCTGAAGTCACTTAAACATGGGCAGTCTGGCAATGCGCAGTCCAAACACAGCTACTGGCATAACAGTGGAGGAGTAAATAGGGGGTACTCCCAAGTTTAAAAATGTCCCTTTATTTCTTCATATCATAAAAACAGTCCAGCTGATACATCTGGAAAGTCATTGAACTGAAACACATTTGTAGAGGAAAATGGTCCAAAAGTCTTTCTCGTCATTGTGCAAATCTTACTTGAAGCGACAAGAAACCTTTGCCAGAGGTGACTGCGGCTTAAGTGTGTATCTACCTGTATTTTACAGGTTTTTAAACTCAAGGGTTCATTTACTTGCACATATGTACACATCAGGTGATAGACATGACATCTATCACCCGGAGTGAAAATAATAAAATACGGTGCTCCATAGTAAACACTGTATGGATAATGTAAAAACACATCCAATGAGCTGGCGATCTGCTCTTCTGGTTAAATTCTGCATGTAGACACATTGGCAGAAAACCAGTATTCTCTCTCCCCATGTACCGCTTTTCTAACTTCACTGTGGGGACCCTAATCGTTCTGTAGTGCCTTATGCCTACCATTGTGTCAGCAAATATCGCCAACTCACAGAGCTGTTGAGAAACTGTAGATGAAAGAGTTACAGTATGCTGCCTCTCAGCAGGACTAGCAGACTGTAGGCAGAAGTAAGCACACCATTGCTGTAATTGTTGCTTTTTTTATTCTTTAAACACATTTACTGACAAACATCAAGAGAAAATACTGTGCACCATTTCTCCAACCACTGTCCTTCATTACCCAGATTTTTCTTGGAAAGACAGGCCCAATGCTGACTTTTGCTATGGAGCCTCATAATGTCAATGTATGCCCCTGCTGAGAGAGCCTACAGGACAGAAGCAGTCCGAGGCAAGGACTAGACATTAAAGCTATAAATGAAAAAAGAAAGTGTGTTGGTGAAGTATTAGAAATTCACAAACAGGTTTCAATATTCAATGTATCTGTACAGTGGGCACCCAGAATTAATTTCTAGGTAGGCCCTAGGCACTCTAGTTTGACAGTACAAGATACATTAGATAGAAGTAGATGAACAAAGAAAATGACAGCTCAGCAGTCATTCATCTGATACATTTTAATCCATATTGATTCTTACAGTCAATTAAATTGGCCATACATGCTCAATAAAAAGGGCCAAGGAGACACAATATTTCTGGGAACATTATTTCAAAAGAATTAAAGATTCCTTATTGGGGTTGTTGGCTGATAATTCAGAAATGGTAATGGTGTGTAATTGGTTGGCTAAAACAATCTTTCCTTGCTAAATGTCACCTGGTGAATGTTTTGCTATCAGTCCAATCATCCATTTTTATCAACTTTAGGTTAATGAATGGGCACCTTAATGCCCAGACATTTAGTAAGTTGGATGCATTTCCAAATTCAACCCTCTTAATCCAAGCCCAAAAAATGCTATACTTATGCATGCAAGAAGAGAACAATTAGAACAAATATTCTACTTGTGAAACTTTTACTTATATTCAGTTATTCACAAATCCTTAACCATATACATGTTCATATATATGTGGTTTCGAGAGAAATGTGGTGTAATTTAGTATAGCCAATAAACTGAACTGTAAGGACAGCCAAAATCATACAAGTCCCTCGCCTAACAGTAGAAGAGCATCTGGCATTTCCCAAGGATATGAATGGATACACATGCTACATAGGGCAGAGATAGACAGCTGAGAATACAGAACAGCATCTGATGGAAGCCGTCTGGCAGGAAGGTGAACAGATGGGCTGGCAAAAGAGAAAGCAGATGGCTTGGCAAAAAGTGACATTTTCTACGCTCAGACAAAGGATGGAACTGAGTGTATGAACACTGGAAATATGCATGGTAAGAATTCCTTACAAGGTTATGTATGGACACCACTCAGATTAGTTAACATTTTTCATGTTTGAGTCAGGTCATCACCACTATATTCCAGTGACCTCATATTGAGAATATAAACAGCTGATATGTAGAGGAGACATTGATTATTAGCGAACACCATGTGGTAAGAACAAGCTCCAAATGTAGTTTTGTCGGCTTAAATGCCAGATTTTACATTGCCAGTCGGCACTGAAATGATGACTGCTAATGGAAAAAGTTCTATTCATATAGGAACTAGGTGTCTGATACAGGGCAGGATACAAAAAGTTAAAATTATTTTCGAAACCAGATGTAAGTTTCAGTCTACTGTTGGATTTTGTGGAAACTGAACTACCATGGGTAAACCAATCAAATTTTCTCTAAACATCCATTATCATGTCAATTAGTGGTAGAGGAAAGAAAAAAACTGACGCAGTCTTTATAAGTCCCTTTTTGCCTAACAATAAAAAAGGCTTGGGTTATAATTCCAACATTTTTTCAAAATTTCCTTTCTTATCATATGAGTTGAATTGTAATGCTGTATTTTTCCTTCCCCCTAATTTGTGCCATATTACTAGAGATTTTTTACATTTATGGCCACCTATAAATATTGTTATGGCTTCTACAATGGCTGCTCTTACATAAGACAGCTGTTCTTCCTGGAAACTTCTACTGATCAAAACAAATTAAACTTAATTTGTATTACTGAAACCCTGTCAGCAACATAAACCATTCCACTCTATTATATTTATGACATACTCTGCAATACTAATGATCACTCTTAAGTAGCATTAATAAAATAATCTAAAATGTTGATTCAGGGATCTATGTAGATAAGGGTCATAAAAAATGTTTTAATTTTTAAAGCCTTTTCGTTGTGTTTTTGTCATTTTTTTTTTTTAATGTGGATTATTATTTATTTTTAGAGCACCATTAATTCCATGGTGGTGTACATTTGAGGGTTTACATACAATACACAAAATAATTACAATACTAACAGTAACCCACTAGTACAGTGCCCACAAGGACTTACTATCTATGAGGGAAAGGGGATTGAGATAGTAGGTAAGGGAAGAAGCTGGTGTGGTGGCAGTAGTGTTACTGAAGGTTGTAGGCCTTCCTGAAGAGGTGCATCTTCAAGGTCGTCTTGAAGATTGTGATTGTGGGGGACAGTCTCATGTGTTGTCGTAGCAAATTCCAGAGTAAGGGTGATGCACGGGTGAAGTCTTTGAAGCGGTTTTGTGAAGAGCAGATAAAGCAGAGCTGAGTAGGAGGTCTTGAACAGATCTGAGGTTACATTTGGGTAGGTAGTGGGAAATTCAGTCAGAGATGTAAGGAGGGGACAGGTTGTGGATGGCTTTGTATGTCAGCCTTAACATTTTAAACTCTATTCGCTGGGTGATGAGTAGCCAGTGAAGGGATTGGCAGAGGGAAGAGGCTGATGAAAAACGAGGGAGAGAGGTGGATTAGCAACAGAGTTTAGGGTGGACTGAAGGGGGGCGAGAGAATTTGCTTTGAGACCATGGAGAAGGGTGTTACAGTAGTCTAAGTGGGAGATTGTAAGGGCATGGACTAGCATTTTTTTTAGTTACAGGGTGAGGATGGAGCGGATTCGATGATGTTCTTGTGTTGAAGGCGGCAGGAGGTATTATTTTAAATATAAATGTGAAAAAAATAAAAGTAAAATATTTAAGGTCCCCACAAAAATTTCCATTTTTCTTGGTTCAGGACCAGATGCACAGGTTTTTTCGTACATGCAGTTTTGAGGGCTATAACTTTTTTTTTTTTTTGTTCAGATTATTCTAAAAATTTTGTGTCCTTTTCAGTGATTTATTTTTGTGCTGTTTTCACTTTATGCTGTATGTCTATTCTTTACTGCAGTATTAAAGAACATGTAATCAATAAAGAGGGGAGATGTGCCACTTTTTCACATTTTCAATATTTTTTATTTTTTTTTTCAGTACAGGGCCAATTTCTGTTTCAGGACCTGGCAATTTTTATTTTTTTTCGTATGTGCAGTTTTAGGGCTATAACATTTTTATCATTTGGGTTATTAAACTAATTTTTGCGTCTTTTTTCGGTGACACACAGGGCTTTATTTTTATGTTTTTATTTTTGCATGTTTTTATTTTTTTTTATATCCGGGAAAATATAAACAAGAGGAGGGAAAATGTGTCCATTTTTCACTTTTCACTTTTTTATTTTTTTTTTTTTTTTTTTTATTTAATAACACAAAGTGCTATTAATAAACTTTTTTAAATAGTGTTTTTTTCTCTCTGTTATGGTAATTTTTATTTTGTATTGTGTCATCGGGGGTGGGGCAAGAACCTGTGATGAAGGCGTGTTATTGGCGTATTTTGTTTTTTACATTTTTAATATTTATGTATTTTTTTACATTGTAAATTTGTACATTGTAAATTGTATTTTTACATAAGGGCATAATAGACTTTTGGGGGCATCTGAACACTATTGTTTTTGTGAGGGAGGCTGATTTCCCCTGTAACTGGGGATGACACATTTAGCCCCAGTTGCAGGAGGAATGCAGCCTCCTGCCCATGACTGCTGAGCTGATCTGGGTTCTCTAGGACCCGGCAGCTCTAACAGTCTCTGATACCCGTCTGAACACGTAGCCTTCGAGTCGGAGGGGAGCCACATCATGGCGGCTCCCATAGCTCTATATAGCTCATTGAATGCCGTGTACACAGCGATCAGGAAGGAAGGAAGGGACGGTAATAAACCTTTAGGGGGGCTTTGGCTGTAATAACAGCCAGCTACCTGCTTCTGTAGCTGGCTTTTTTTTTTTTTTCAATTATTACATAGTGCCCCCCCCCCCCCACCATATTTTTTTTTCTGATTTCTCCTCTAACTGATATATTAGCCCCTTTTATAGGGGAAATGCAGTCTCCTGAATTAGACTGGAGAGCTTACCTGGGTCTTTTAAAAGGCTGGAAGGGGAGCTGCATCATAGCGGCTCCCATACCTCTATACACAGCTCTCATTGAGTGCTCTGTAAGTAGCGATTGGGAAGGCACGGATGGTAATAAATGATCCCTGCCCTCTCTATCGAAGGTCTGAGTCTAGTAACAGCTGACTCCCCAGTTCTGCAGCTGCACTATTTTGCAAGGACATATATATACTTCCTTGCAAGATTAAGAGTGGACCACCTGGATGTATATAGTCTATGGGTGGTCCGGAATGATTAAAAACTAAAAGTTTTACTAACATTGTGCCTTTGAAACTACAACTTATCTTGAAAAAAACAAGCCCTCATTTAGCTATGTTGATCAAACAAGTAAAAAAAAAAATTTGGCTTTTAGAATGCAAAAAACAAAAAAATACACTGCATCCTTATACCAAAACTTTTCAAAACTGATGTGTCGCTTTATATGGCAATAACTTTGTTTTTTCATTACGCATTGAACTTCATGTTAGTGGTAAACTTTGATCAATATTTTTTGCATTTATTTATGAAAAATAGGAAATATGGTGGAAATTTAGAAACATTCTCAGTTTTCAAAATGTGATATGCTCTGCTTTTCAGATAATAGTCATGCCACGCAAACACATTTACAAATCTTATCTACCATATCTCTGCTTTATGTCATCTTTTATACACCCTTGAATTTATTATGAATGTTAAAAGACTTACAAGTCTAACAGTGATTTTCCAAGCTTACAAGTAAATTTCCTAAACTCATTTCTTAGGGAGCACTTCAGTTCTGAAGGGGATTTTGACAGCTTATATATTAGAACCCCCTTCCCCAAATCACCCCATTTTCAAAACAGCATTTGGGAAGTTTATTAACCCTTTAAGTATTTAATGGGAATTATAACAATATGTACAGTGCCTTGCGAAAGTATTCGGCCCCTTGAACTTTTCAACCTTTTGCCACATTTCAGGCTTCAAACATAAGGATATAAAATTTTAATTTTTTTTGGTGAAGAATCAACAAGTGGGACACAATTGTGAAGTGGAACGAAATTTATTGGTTATTTTAAACTTTTGTAAAAAATAAAAAACTGAAAAGTGGGGTTTGCAATATTATTCGGCCCCTTTACTTTCAGTGCAGCAAACTCACTCCAGAAGTTCAGTGAGGATCTCTGAATGATCCAATGTTGTCCTAAATGACTGATTATGATAAATATAATCCACCTGTGTGTAATCAAGTCTCCGTATAAATGCACCTGCTCTGCGATAGTCTCAGGGTTCTGTTTAAAGTGCAGAGAGCATCATGAAGACCAAGGAACACACCAGGCAGGTCCGTGATACTCTTGTAGAGAAGTTTAAAGCCGGATTTGGATACAAAAAGATTTCCCAAACTTTAAACATCCCAAGGAGCACTGTGCAAGCGATCATATTGAAATGGAAGGAGTATCAGACCACTACAAATCTACCAAGAGCCGGCCATCCCTCTAAACTTTCATCTCAAACAAGGAGAAGACTGATCAGAGACGCAGCCAAGAGGCCCATGATCACTCTGGATGAACTGCAGAGATCTACAGCTGAGGTGGGAGATTCTGTCCATAACACAACAATCAGTCGTACACTGCACAAATCTGGCCTTTATGGAAGAGTGGCAAGAAGAAAGCCATTTCTCAAAGATATCCATAAAAAGTCTCATTTGAAGTTTGCCACAAGCCACCTGGGAGACACACCAAACATGTGGAAGAAGGTGCTCTGGTCAGATGAAACCAAAATCAAACTTTTTGGCCACAATGCAAAACGATATGTTTGGCGTAAAAGCAACACAGCTCATCACCCTGACCATACCATTCCCACTGTCAAACATGGTGGTGGCAGCATCATGGTTTGGGCCTGCTATTCTTCAGCATGGACAGGGAAGATGTTTAAAATTGATGGGAAGATGGATGGAGCCAAATACAGGACCATTCTGGAAGAAAACCTGTTGGAGTCTGCAAAAGACCTGAGACTGGGATGGAGATTTATCTTCCGAAAAGACAATGATCCCAAACATAAAGCAAAATCTACAATGGAATGGTTCACAAATAAACGTATCCAGGTGTTAGAATGGCCAAGTCAAAGTCCAGACCTGAATCCAATCGAGAATCTGTGGAAAGAGCTGAAAACTGCTGTTCACAAACGCTCTCCATCCAACCTCACTGAGCTCGAGCTGTTTTCCAAGGAAGAATGCGGAAGAATTTCACTCTCGATGTGCAAAACTGATAGAGACATGCCCCAAGCGACTTGCAGCTGTAATCGCAGCAAAAGGTGGCGCTACAAAGTATTAAGGGGGCTGAATAATTTGGCACACCCCACTTTTCATTTTTTTATTTTTTACAAAAGTTTAAAATATCCAATAAATTTCATTCCACTACATGATTATGTCCCACTTGTTGTTGATTCTTCACCAAAAAATTTAAATTTTATATCCTTATGTTTGAAGCCTGGGATGTGGCAAAAGGTTGAAAAGTTCAAGGGGGCCGAATACTTTCACAAGGCACTGTATTTTAGTGGAAAAGTTTTTGGATGCCATGTCACATTTGCAGAGCCCCTAAAGCACCAGTACAATAGAAATCGCCAAAAAGTAACCATTTTGAAAACTACACCCCTCAAAGTATTGAGGGATATAGTGAGCATTTTGACTCTACAGTGGTAACACAGATTTTATTAAGCTTTGAATGTGAAAATGAAAAATTACTTTTTTCCCAGTAAAGCGTACTTTAGCCTAAAATCATTCACAAGGAGAAAATGCACTTGTGGATGAAAACTGCTGTTTCAGCATACAGCAGGCCACAGAAGGTGAGAAGCATCATTAGTTGAGGGAAATTTGTGCTTGACATGTCGCATTTGCAGAGCCCATAAGTTGACAGTGTATTTGAAAGTGCCAAGAAATGACTTTATTTTGGAAACAGCACCTCTGAAAAAACTTATCAAGAGGTATAGTAATAATTTTGATCCAAGAGATGGTTTCCAAAAAGAAATGTGCAGACGATGTGCAAAATGAAAATGAAAATTTTCCCATATATATGCTATTTCAGTGCTCGATATGTCGTGCCCAGCTAACGGCACTGTGAAAGGTCAGCTCTCCAGTTATTATGCTCTGTTTTCTTATTTTAGAAATGCCCTACATACAGCCCTAATCTTCTGCCCATAAATATGACAAGACTCAGAAATGAAAGAGAACCATTCACATTTGTGGCCTAAGGCTAAGGCCCAACGTAGCAAGCCGCAGCCAAAAAAATACTGCCGAAAAAATGCATCAGGTTTTTTTCCACAGTGTTTTTCACAGAAAGTGAGCAGAGTTTTCCTCTACAGACTTTTTGCCCCTATTATACCCATATGAAGCACACCAGCGTTTCCGCAGATATAAATGACATGCTGCAATTTTCTAAAACTGTGTGGATGGGATTAGCCAGTTTTTTGCTACGTGGGGCCCTGGCCTTATTTTAATATTTACATTGCATTGGTGGGCAAAGGCTCTGAAGAGAAATTAAAAAACTACTCCCAAAATATGATCTCATTTTAGAAACTAAACCTCTCAAGCAATTATCAAGAGGTATGAGTATTTTCAGCCCAGGAGTACTTACCAAAAATTAATGGAAAAGTGAAAATTAACATTTTTAAAGAATAGTAATAGTACGTCATGGTACGTTAAGGCACACATTTCCATGACGTCATAGTACGTCATGGTGCAGGAAGGCATTAAAGTGTTTACCCCTTAAGGACATAGCTCATTCTGGTTTTCAAGATACAGCAGATATGTTCATTTTCACCTCCGAGCCTTCCAAGAACCAAACTTTTTGAAACATTATTTCACACGTTCTTTTTCGTTTGTGTTTTATTATATTATTGGTACATATTTTAGTACAGACCTGGAAACTTCCCTTTAAAGGCTGGGGCCCCGCGTGGAAAAAAAACTGGTGTTTTACAGTCCCTGGATCGGATTCGCTACACATTGCGGGAAAATACACGCAGTGGACACATTTTTCCCACAGCACTTTTTTTCTGCAGTCTGCTACATGGGGCCTTAGTCAAAAAGTCTTAGCTTGCGTTTTTGGGGCCTTAGTCTTAGCTTGCAGTTTCTGATGTGGTTTTTGCAAAAAAATGCATAAAAAAACTGTGTTGCATTTTTTCCGCCTCCCTTTGATTTCAATGAGTTTTTCAAGGCGGAATCCGCCTGAAGATAGGTCATGTTGACTTTTTTTTCCCTTAAGCTGAAAAGATCAACTAGAGGGAATAAACTACTGACTTCCATTGAAATGAATGGAAGGTGTATTTTGAGGCGGATTCCGCCTCAAAATCAGCCTGCAAAAAAGTCTGTGTGAACATACCCTTAGGCTAAAGCCCCACGTTGTGGAAACACAGTTTTTTTGTCGTTGCAGATTTTGTTGTGGTTTTTTGAGCCAAAGCCAGGAATGGATTGAGCAGATGGTAGAAGCATAAGAACTTCTTATACAGTGCTGGCCAAAAGTATTGGCACCCCTGCAATTCTGTCAGATAATAATCAATTTCTTCCAGAAAATGATTGCAATCACAAATGCTTTGGTAATAATATCTTCATTTATTTTGCTTGCAATGAAAAAACACAAAAGAGAATGAAAAAAAAGTCAAATCATTGATCATTTTACACAAAACTCCAAAAATGGGCCGGACAAAAGTATTGGCACCCTCAGCCTAATACTTGGTAGCACAACCTTTAGACAAAATAACTGTGACCAACCGCTTCCGGTAACCATCAATGAGTTTCTTACAATGCTCTGCTGGAATTTTAGACCATTCTTCTTTGGCAAATTTCTCCAGGTCCCTGAGATTTGAAGGGTGCCTTCTCCAAACTGCCATTTTGAGATCTCTCCACAGGTGTTCTATGGGATTCAGGTCTGGACTCATTGCTGGCCACTTTAGAAGTCTCCAGTGCTTTCTCTCAAACCATTTTCTAGTGCTTTTTGAAGTGTGTTTTTGGTCATTGTCCTGCTGGAAGACCCATGACCTCTGAGGGAGACCCAGCTTTCTCACACTGAGCCCTACATTATGCTGCAAAATTTGTTGGTAGTCTTCAGACTTCATAATGCCATGCACACGGTCAAGCAGTCCAGTGCCAGAGGCAGCAAAGCAACCCCAAAACATCAGGGAACCTCCGCCATGTTTGACTGTAGGGACCGTGTTCTTTTCTTTGAAGGCCTCTTTTTTTTCCTGTAAACTCTATGTTGATGCCTTTTCCCAAAAAGCTATACTTTTGTCTCATCTGACCAGAGAACATTCTTCCAAAAAGTTTTTGGCTTTCTCAGGTAAGTTTTGGCAAACTCCAGCCTGGCTTTTTTATGTCTCTGGGTCAGAAGTGGGGTCTTCCTGGGTATCCTACCATAGAGTCCCTTTTCATTCAGACGCCGACGGATAGTACGGGTTGACACTGTTGTACCCTCGGAATGCAGGGCAGCTAGAACTTGTTTGGATGTTAGTCGAGGTTCTTTAGCCACCATCCGCACAATCTTTCGTTGAAATCTCTCGTCAATTTTTCTTTTCCGTCCATATCTAGGGAGGTTAGCCACAGTGCCATGGGCTTTAAACTTCTTGATGACACTGCGCACGGTAGACACAGGAACATTCAGGTCTTTGGAGATGGACTTGTAGCCTTGAGATTGCTCATGCTTCCTCACAATTTTGCTTCTCAAGTCCTCAGACAGTTCTTTGGTCTTCTTTCTTTTCTCCATGCTCAATGTGGTACACACAAGGACACAGGACATAGGTTGAGTCAACTTTAATCCATTTCAACTGGCTGCAAGTGTGATTTAGTTATTGCCACCACCTGTTATGTGCCACAGGTAAGTAACAGGTGCTGTTAATTACACAAATTAGAGAAGCATCACATGATTTTTCAAAGGGTGCCAATACTTTTGTCCACCCCCTTTTTTATGTTTGGTGTGGAATTATATCCAATTTGGCTTTTTGACAATTCTTTTTGTGGTTTGCCATTGAAGACAAATTAAATGAAGATATTATTACCAAAGCATTTGTGATTGCAATCATTTTCTGGAAGAAATTGAGTATTATCTGACAGAATTGCAGGGGTGCCAATACTTTTGGCCAGCACTGTATATTTCCCATTCATTTTGTAGCCATTCTTGGTTTTGGCTCACAGCAAAATTAGCAACAAAAAAAGCTGCGTTTCTGCAATGTGGGGCCTCAGCATTAAGCGGTTGTACATCACTGTGCAAAAGTTTTTGGTGCAGAAAAAATGCTGCAAAGTAAGTGCTTAAAATAGAAATGTCAATAGTTGTCAATTAACAAAATGCCAAGTGAATGAACAAAAGAGAAACCTAAATCAAATCGATATTTTTTTTATGACCACCCATCAAAAACAGCATCAGTTCTTCTATGTACACTTGCACACAGTTTTTGAAGGAACTCAAGAGGAAGGTTGTTCCAAACATCTTGGAGAACTAACCACATATGATCTATAGCTGCTGGCTTGCTCAAATCCTTCTGTCTCTTTATGTAATCCCAGATAAACTCGATGATATTGAGATCAGGGCTCTGTGGGGGCCATATCATAACTTCCAGGACTTTTCCTCCAAAGATTGGTCACAACAAATACTGATCCGATTTAGATTTCTCTTTGGTTCATTCACTTGATTTTGTTAATTGACAAAAATAAACTATTAATACTTATATTTTTTAAAACATTCTTAGAGGGAGTTCACACTACCGTTACCAAAGTCTGTTGCTGTCTTCCATCATAGGATGACAGCAACGGACTTTAGCTGTCAGACTGATTCTGTGTCTGTTCCCATTGACACTAATGTAAACAACATGATGGACGCTATCTTCCGTCATGCTTTTTTACTTTTGTAACAGAAGATAGTGTCGTGCATGCCGCGACTGTTTTGGAAATCTCCGCGTGTCCACACCGTGTATTTTCCAGCAAAGTAGGGATGGGATTCCACTTTGCTATTACATGTAAAGCGCTGCATTTTTTTCCCCATGTTTACGCCACGTGGGGCCCCGGCCTTAAACTTTACTTTTGTCTCACTAGGGTGAGTGACTAACATGAAAATCCAATATGCATCTCTGTTAAAGGGGTTGCCCAGTTTAGAAAACCCATTTTCCCTATGCCCTATTAGAGAATTATGATTTAACATTTTATTAATCATCAAAGTTGAGAGCAGTTGCAAAGAGAGTCTCTTGTTTTGGAGGACTACTCCTGTAAAGCCTTTAGGCTAAGGCCGCACGTAGCAAGCCGCTGCAAAAAAAAAAAAAAAACGCGCTGTGGGAAAAATCGTGGTGGCAGCGCATCACAGTTTTTTCCACAACGTTTTTCACAGAAAGTCTGCAGAGGTTTCCTCTGCAGATTTTATGCTTCCATTATACCTATAGGGAAACCATTGGCGTTTCCGTGGGTATAATTGACATGCTGCAATTTCCAAAACCGCAATGGTTTTGGAAATCACAGTGTGTTCGCTGCGCGTATTTTTCTGCAATGTGTTTTGCAGGGACTGTAAACCACTGTGGTTTTTGCCGTGGCCAAAACGCAGTGTTTACACCACTTGAGGCTCTGACCTTAAGCTATTGAATGTAACATTTTCATAGATTTTTTAGCTTCCAAACACCCTTTGTTTTCAAGCAAAAGTTTATTTTATTTTTCTGCATTATACAATAAAAACCTATACTGATCTAAACAATATAGTATCTAGATATCGCAGAACAAAACAAGCAGCAGTTTTACATAGGTAGATTATATACCACTGTGATTTCCAGAATATCATATCTATCAGCTGATGTAGCAGCAAAGCGTCAACCTGATTTATAGCAGGTTTGTGTAAAAATGTGCAACAACAGTAAGATGAAGTATAAGAAAGGCACGCTATTAAGCAGTACATGAAAAACGTCAATTTTATTAAAACAAAAAATAACTATAAAAAAAATGAAAAATATTTAAAAACATTCTTATACAATTGGCCAGTCAGTCAGACATACTACAAAAAAATCACTGTGAAATATATGTCCATACAAAATGCAATGAGTGGCTTAAAAGTCTTTTAATGCCCTACGTTATGGAAACACAGCAGAAAAAAGTGCTGCGTTTTGCAGTACCACCAAAGTGAATGAGATGCTGGCTAATCCTATACAAACATTGAAAAAAAAAAAAACTCAGAGGAAAACACAGCATGTTAATGGTCTGATGCGTGAATGCTATTTTTGTTTTTGCTTATTTTTATTTGTGATATACGAAAAGTGACGTTAGGCTCACACTAGCGTTCAGCTTTCCATTCCTCGTGTCCGCTTGGGGACCCTAGAAACAGAAACCTGATCCACTTAGAAAGCAGTTACCCGCAGAACCCATAGACTATAATGGGGTCCCCCGGGTTTCCACCCATAAAATGGGGAGAGAAAAGTCTTGCTTGCAGGACATTACTCTCCACATTTTACAAGTGGAGTGGGGAACGGAATTCCCGAGTGCTCATTGAGTGCAGATGTGAACCCAGCCTTAGGGTGATTTTGAATTTTCATATATTTTTTTTTAAATATTTATAAAATCTTAAAAAAAAAATTTACATTTTATTGAACCTTGTCCCAGAGACTGCAATACAACAGAGAATAACTAACTATTGAGACTTGCCACAGGGCACTCAGGAACCTTATCAGCAATACAGTGGGGAAAGTATTTGGTCAGCCACCAATTGTACAAGTTCTCCCACTGCAAATCTACCAAGACCTGGCCGTCCCTCTAAACTTTCATCTCAAACAAGGAGAAGACTGATCAGAGATGCAGTCAAGAGGCCCATGATCACTCTGGATGAACTGCAGAGATCTACAGCTGAGGTGGGAGAGTCTGTCCATAGGACAACAATCAGTCGTACACTGCACAAATCTGGCCTTTATGGAAGAGTGGCAAGAAGAAAGCCATTTCTCAAAGATATCCATAAAAAGTCTCATTTAAAGTTTGCCACAAGCCACCTGGGAGACACACCAAACATGTGGAAGAAGGTGCTCTGGTCAGATGAAACCAAAATCGAACTTTTTGATTTAAGGGGGTAAAGATGTGGTGTTGGATGCAGGACTATATAAGAAAGCAAACTTAGTGACATTGAAGGATGTTATTACATACTCTTCTAGGTGAGCTACTAAGAAAAGGCCATGCACTGGGTGTTCCAGTTCCTCAAACTGCAGAATACTTAAATATAAAAGATCCGGTAATGGCAGAATTTCACTCTGCCCCTAAGATCCAGAAAGACCATTATCCCCCCCACCCATATTTCCTGGTATTGGTATAGCGAGACAATACTTGGGTAGATGGGTGGATCACTATCTTCAACCACACCCATTTCCTCTGGTGCACAAGACAAATTTTTGTTAAACTGTTAAATTATTGTTACAACAGAGGTCATATTTGTTTCCAGAAAGACCCATATACTGGCCTTAATTTTCCATCCACTCTATATTATGAACAAAAGAATAATTCTGCTACATGGTTGTCATGTCATATATCATATTAATGTGAACATATGAGATATAAAGCCTGCATGCATGCACGTTACTGATACATTTATGTCATAACTAAAATGTAATTTATTTGGCTTGCTGTCAGCAGTGTAAGCTTCAACATGTAGGCTATACCACTGGTCATTTTTAAGGAGTACCTTTCACGTGGTCTGGCACCCACGGTGTTATATACCGCTAGAAAGTTGACAGTGCACTGAATTCAGGATAAAATTTGCAAAGCCATTAATCCTTCAGCAGTGTCACAACTTTATTTACATCATCATAATGGGGACCTTGCCTCTTTCACTGTGGTTGGCATAGAAAGGGTGGAGCCAGTGAGGAGGGTCAGAGATAGAAGATGAATGTTGAGACAAGAAGCCTATTGGATTTTCTCGCTACAAACCATAGATATGGCCTAGTAGTACATTACCAACATAGCAATAGATACAGTGCAGAAAAAAGTATTTAGTCAGCCACCAACTGTGCAAGTTCTCCCACTTAAAAAGATGAGAGAGGCCTGTAATTGACATCATAGGTAGACCTCAACTATGAGAGACAAAATGAGAAAACATATCTAGAAAATCACATTGATTTTTTAAGAATTTATTTGCAAATTATGGTGGAAAATAAGTATTTGGTCACCTACAAACAAGCAAGATTTCTGGCTCTCACAGACCTGTAACTTCTTCTTTAAGAGGCTCCTCTGCCCTCCACTCATTACCTGTAGTAATGGCTCCTGTTTGACATTGTTATCAGTCTAAAAGACACCTGTCCACAACCTCAAACAGTCACACTCCAAACTCCACTATGGTGAAGATCAAAGAGCTGTGGAATGACACCAGAAACAAAATTGTAGACCTGCACCGGGCTGGGAAGACTGAATCTGCAATAGGCAAGCAGCTTGGTGTGAAGAAATCAACTGTGGGAGCAATAATTAGAAAATGGAAGACATACAAGACCACTGATAATCTCCCTCGATCAGGGGCTCCACGCAAGATCTCACCCCGTGGGGTCAAAATGATCACAAGAACGGTGAGCAAAAATCCCAGAACCACACAGGGGGACCTAGTGAATGACCTGCAGAAAGCTGGGACTAACGTAACAAAGGCTACCGTCAGGAACACACTATGCCGCCAGGGACTCAGATCCTGCAGGGCATACGTGTCCCCCTGCTTAAGCCAGTACATATCCGGGCCCGTCTGAAGTTTGCTAGAGAGCATTTGGATGTTCCAGAAGAGTATTGGGAGAATGTCATATGGTCAGATAAAAAAAAAAAAAGTAGAACTGTTTGGTAGAAACACAACTCGTCGTGTTTGAAGGAGAGTGAATGCTGAGTTGTATCCAAAGAACACCATACCTACTGTGAAGCATGGGGGTGGTAACATCATGCTTTGGGGCTGTTTCTCTGCAATGGGACCAGGACGACTGATCCATGTACATAAAAGAATGAATGGGGCCATGTATCGTGAGATTTTGAATGCAAACCTCCTTTTATAAACAAGGGCACTGAAGATGAAACGTGGCTGGGTCTTTCAGCATGACAATGATCCCAAGCACACCGTCAGGACAACGGAGTGGATTCGTAAGAAGCATTTCAATATCCTGGAGTGGCCTAGCCAGTCTCCAGATCTCAACCCCATAGAAAACCTTTGGAGGTAGTTGAAAGTCCGTGTTGCCCAGCGACAGCCCCAAAACATCACTGCTCTAGAGGACATCTGCATGGAGGAATGGGCCAACATACCAGCAACAGTGTGTGCCAACCTTGTGAAGACTTACAGAAAACGTTTGACCTCTGTCATTGCTAACAAAGGATATATAAGAAAGTAATATAATAAATTATTTAAAAATCAGACAATGTGATTTTCTGGGTTTGTTTTCTCATTTTTTCTGTCATAGTTGAGGTCTACCTATGATGACAATTACAGGCCTTTCTCATCTTTTTAAAGTGTGAGAACTTGCACAATTGGTGGCTGACTAAATACTTTTTTTTCCCCACTGTATATAGCAAATTTTGTATAGAGAGGAGTAGGTCCATGTTGCATAGATGAATTTGATGACATACTATCTTGGAGAACTAGGTAATGTGGAGGGTAAATATGCTAGTATGTGTTGACCCCTTACATCGCCATGTAAGTCTATACAGTTGATATGACTGTTTTAGCTGTATTTTTTTTTTTTTTTTTTTTTACATTTTGCTGGGATGTGTCACGGTTTTGTATTTTGTTTCGGATAGCAGTATTGTATGTTTTCAAATCTTGTTAGCATCGCATAACTAAGAAATTTTCTTGAGAATTGCATGCTAGAAAGAAGAACTTTGGTTCAAAACATGTCAGCATCTGCATTGGTTAGCTATTAATTCATGTGAGCAATAAGAAATAATTATTTCAATCATCCTCAGATTGCTGGATTTTGGATTCTTTGGTGGTGTTTTACAGTTCCCATGCTGTTGTGCGCACCAATGGGGGGTGGGGGGGGAGAGTATTGTACTTCTGGTGAGCTGAACACGTCTTATATTTTTGATTGTATAAATTGAACATATTCTCCCTTACAGTAGATGTTTCTTCTTGAGACCAAGCTTATCTCCTTTAACCACTCATAACAGAGGTCATCTACTCTGTACCTTTTTTTTTTTTTTTTTTTTTTTTAAGGGGCAGGATGCTAGGACATCCATTCTATGAACTGGTACCCAGAACTGAATACATATACTATACTGTACTAGACAAGGCACACAAATGTTAAAACGATTACAGTACATCCCTCTTTTAAAGATGACAATATCCTGCTGGCCTTAGAAGCACCTAGCCAAGATAAAGGAAACCAAGTCCCCAGGACCGGATGATTTACACCCTAGAGTCTTGAAAGAGTTAGCAGAGGAAATAACAGAACCCCTTGCTATAATCTTCAATAAGTCATGGGAAACAGGAGTGGTCCCTCTAGATTGGAAAAGTGCAAATGTGGTCCCCATCTACAAAAAGGGGAAAAGGGATGATCCAGGAAATTACAGGCCGGTAAGTCTGACCTCGATAGTAGGAAAAATCTTTCAGCAAATTGTTAAGGAACATTTACTTCGGTACCTGGATGGGAAGGCTTTAATTAATCAGAGCCAGCACGGCTTTATGACCAATAAATCTTGTCAGACTAACCTGATTTCCTTCTACAACAAAATCACTGAATGGTTGGACCAGGGGAATGCAGTGGACATAGTATATCTTGATTTCAGTAGGGCATTTGATAAAGTATCACATAACATTCTTATTGAAAAAATGATTAAGTATGGCTTTGATAAAAAATCAGTTAGGTGGATTCACAACTGGCTTAAAGATCGGGCACAACGAGTAATAATAAATGGCTACACATCCAACTGGAAGAAAGTAAAAAGCGGGGTGCCAGGGGGCTCTGTTCTGGGCCCAGTACTTTTTAATATTTTTATAAATGATCTGGACGATGGGATTATTGGGGAACTTATAAAATTTGCAGATGATACGAAGATAGGAGGAATAGCCAACACTAGAGAGGAGAGAGAGTGTATTTAAAAGGACTTAGACACACTGAAACAATGGGCTGATGCGACCAGAATGGTATTTAACAGGGACAAATGCAAAGTCCTACATCTGGGTAACAGAAATGTAAAAAGTATATATAGTATGGGAGGAATAGAACTAAGTGATAGCACAGGGGAAAAGGACTTGGGCATAATAGTAGATCACAAATTCAACATGAGCCAACAGTGCGGTGCTGTTGCAAAAAAGGCTAACAAAATTCTGGGATGTTTCATGACAAGCACTGAATCTAGATCAAGAGAGGTAATTATTCCGCTGTACTCTGCCCTGGTCAGACCCCACTTGGAATACTGTGTACAGTTCTGGGCGCCTCAATTCAAGAAAGACATCGATATACTGGAGCAAGTCCAGAGAAGAGCAACCAAAATGGTGGAAGGTCTGCAAACCATGTCTTGTGTGGAACGGCTAAAAGAACTGGGATTGTTTAGTTTGCAGAAGAGAAGGCTAAGGGGAGACTTAATAGCGGTCTTCAATATCTGAAAGGTAGTCACAGTGTAGAGGGATCTACCCTATTCTCATTAGCGGAAGGAAGTACAAGAAGCAATGGGATGAAACTAAAGGGAAGGAGATACAGATTAGATATTAGGAAAAACTTTCTGACAGTAAGGGTAGTGAGGGAGTGGAATAGGCTGCCACGGGAGGTGGTGAGCTCTTCATCAATGGAAATCTTCAAGTGGAAACTGGATAAACATATAGCTGGGATGATTTAGGAAAACCTGCTTTTGCAGGGGGTTGGACCTGATGGCCCTTCCAACTCTAAAGAAAAGAAAAGAAAAAAAAAGCACCTGATTGATATTGCATGTGATATACAAGTATATGCAATTAGTTCTCCACCAGTGGTTCTCCCAGAACACGATTCATGTAGATATATACCCACATTAATAACACTTTTCCACATTTATCAAGTGGATATCTAAACACTCATTCTGCTTATAATTGAATGAACATCGTCCATAGACTGCCCTATACTACATAACTTCGTGTCATCTGAAAGAATCAAAACTGTGCTATTAACACAATTTTCTATAAGTTGAATAGCGACAGACGGAGCAATAAATCATAGACCATTGTGGGTAGGTTCTTACACTGCCAGGAATACCAAAGTTAATTTGCAGATCTTTCTATACTAAATCTAGATACAGTACTGAAACAATTCAAGAGTTTTCCTAAATACATTGCTTTGGAAATGCTGCTTAATTTGGCTGTGAAATTATTCCTCCCCATTGTTTACACCGTTTTCTCGGCTCGCAGCCTGGCAGCTCTCCTTTAGCATCATGGTGTGTTAACATGACACACGGGAGGGGAGGGCTGAATTCTCAGGATCAAGCTTGCTCTCAGAGCTGTTATCTCCTGCTCTTATCAGAAGCTAATTAAAGTTTGCTGATAAAGGCAAAACAGTATCTCTATATAAACCCAAATATAACACTGGACACTAGGTTCCCACTAGCATTTAGGTTTATGTCCTTCGGGTCCGCTTAAAATGCGGTTACACTCGGAAACCCATGGACCCCATAAACTATAATGGGGTCCACCGATTTTATACTGAAACAGGCAGAGAGAAAAGTCCTTCTTGCAGGACTTTTCTCTGAGCCAATTTTAAGAGGAATCTGCGGCAGAGCCTCATATGGAAACTCCAACGCAGATGTGGTACTGCAAGTCCATTGTCTGTCCTAACAGGATGTTTTTTTTTTTCTTTTTTCTCTCTCTTCCCAAACCTGTGTAATGTAATATACAATAACTGTGCATTTCATATGCTCTGCATTTATATTTCTAGGAATCAAATAATATCTCATGGTAAAGACAATGTCTATATCTAGTGAGGTACTTCATAGTGTCCTGTACATCAAGTAGTCAAAGCCCGCCACCAGCCTGTTGTTGAATACAGGAAGTGAGAAGGAGAAAAAGCAGTGGGGAAAACCCATTTAAGGCGGAGGCCTCACATTGCGGAAACGCAGCTTTTTTGCTGCATTTTATTTTAGCCAAAGCCAAGAATGTCTACAAAAGGAATGAGACATATATAAGAAGCTCTTCTATTTCTCACTTCTACTCAATCCACTCGTGGCTTTGGCCCAAAAAAAAAAAAAAAAAGAGTTATTACAATAACCAAAATATTTATCCCAACATTCTATTCAGTTAGCCCATGACTGCGCTCCATGTACTGGCCCACCACTTGTTTGTCGTATAACCATGTTGCTAATTGAAGTTAGTCCATGGATGAATTATACAGGAGAGTTCCATGGTCTATAGACTCTACCATTCTACTCTACAGAGACAAAGTGTGCATACAAATGGCTGGAATGAGCTAGATGATAGAGGCCCCTGGGAAATGATTCTATAATTAGTTTTGCTTAGAAATGAACGAGAAAAGATAAACAGTGCAAACACTTGGTCACTAGTCGTTCTACAGGGATTCCTGAAAATCCTGCACAGAAGGGGACTTTAGCACCTTCGTTTAAGATTCCAGAAACTACCTGAGGCTTAACTATAGTGTCAATGTTAGTTTGGCTGGAAAGTAGTTAAAACCTCCCACTTTTGCTTAGACTTTAGGCTAGAAACCACACAGTCACAGGTGTTTCACTTTCCTAGTATCCACTGTCCAAAATCTAACATACAGAGATTTAGGGTTTGAAAACCATGACTACAGTGCCATACCTGTCCATAGGTCATGCTGTGTAGTGCATCTCTGCTCCACTGGAGTAAATGGGGATGAATTGCGATTATACTTACAACTAGTGGGCAGATGCACCATTATTTTTGAAAGAAAACACCCTTGTCTTTCTTATCCTGCACAACTCCTTAAAGGATAGGGAGTGCGGTAGAGAATAAGCATATATAATATTAGCATGTATTTAACAAAAACTCTTAAGATTTTTGGAAAGGAGAAGTAAATTTCCCAGACTTATTTTTGAAACTGGACTCCTTGAATAGAACCAAATTTACAGAACAGTTTGTAGGGCATAAGAAAGGAATTTTCCCCACAGAACAAAGTATGGCTTATCATAAGGACCTTTACACAAAAGACTGAATGATGGTTTCAACTTATACAAAAATACACAGTAACTCACCTACAGTCAGGATATCATTTTAAAAGTCTTCCCGTAATACAACACCCCCACCCCACAAAAAAAACACACATCAGTCATCAGCCCTGCTCGATTCACAATAACATCATGACAGCTTTCATGCATTTGTTTGCTAGTGGATTTCAATAAATCCTGACTGACCGCTTATTACGGGGCTCTTTAAATATCCAGTATTTTAGTCACCAAAAATAGTTCTGAGGATAACCATTTATGACACAAAAAAGCAGAACTCTGCTAAAAAAGGAAACATGCTTGGCATGGTCAAAAGTGAAGATGGGGGAATATTTAGTGTGTAGACTGCATTGGGGGCAATCTTGTTATTTTTGGCAAAATGCAAGACATACAGGTGGTAACTGGACAACTACATAGTCCTCCCCAGTACATTACAGAAATATAGTAACAGTCTACAAAAAAAAAAAAAGGGAGACAAAAGTGGCATTGCATAGCAGAACCAATCAGATTACAGCTGTCATTTTACTACCATGGCTTGGTTGTCACGAGCAGCTCCTCAGTTCTCTCTTCAGGTTAATGTGCCAATTCTTTTATCAATACCGTCGAACTTTGAACTGTGTTAAACTATGAATCCAGTCCGTAGTTTTAGACATATTTATGAAGGACCTTCATAAATATGGCGTTCTTCTAGAAGCTCCAAAATTCTGACTCAAATACCATTCAAATTCAGTGGGGAAAAGTATTTAGTCAGCCACCAATTGAGGAAGTTCTCCCACTTAAAAAGATGACAGAGACCTGTAATTGACATCATAGGTAGACCTCAACTAAGAGACAAAATGAGAAAACAAATCCAGAAAATCACATTGTCTGATTTTTAAAGAATTTATTTGCAAATTATGGTGGAAAATAAGTATTTGGTCACCTACAAACAAGCAAGATTTCTGGCTCTCACAGACCTGTAACTTCTTCTTTAAGAGGCTCCTCATTCCTCCACTGCTTACCTGTAGTAATGGCACCTGTTTGACATTGTTATAAGTATAAAAGACATCTGTCCACAACCTCAAACAGTCACACTCCAAACTCCACTATGGTGAAGACCAAAGAACTGTGGAAGGACACCAGAAACAAAAAATTGTAGACCTGCACCAGGCTGGGAAGACTGAATCTTCAATAGGCAAGCAGCTTGGTGTGAAGAAATCAACTGTGGGAGCAATAATTAGAAAATGGAGGACATACAAGACCACTGATAATCTCCCTCGATCAGGGACTCCACGCAAGATCTCACCCCGTGGGGTCAAAATGATCACAAGAACCGTGTGCAAAAATCCCAGAACCACACGGGGGGACCTAGTGAATGACCTGCAGAAAGCTGGGACTAACGTAACAAAGGCTACGGTCAGTAACACACTACGCCACCAGAGACTCAGATCCTGCAGTGCCAGACGTGTCCCCCTGCTGAAGCCAGTACATATCCGGGCCAGTCTAAAGTTTTCTAGAGAGCATTTGGATGTTCCAGAAGAGTATTGGGAGAATGCCATATGGTCAGATGAAACCAAATTAGAACTGTTTGGTAGAAACACAACTCATCATGTTTGGAGGAGAGTGAATGCTGAGTTGCATCCAAAGAACACTATACCTACTGTGAAGCATGGGGGTGGCAACATCATGCTTTGGGGCTGTTTCTCTGCAAAGGGACCAGGACCACTGATCCGTGTACATGAAAGAATGAATAGGGCCATGTATCGTGAGATTTTGAGTGCAAACCTCCTTCTATAAGCAAGGGCATTGAAGATGAAACATGGCTGGGTATTTCATCATGACAATGATCCCAAGTACACCACCAGGGCAACGAAGGAGTAGCTTCGTAAGAAGCATTTCAAGGTCCTGGAGTGGCCTAGCCAGTCTCCAGATCTCAACCCCATAGAAAACCTTTGGAGGGAGTTGAAAGTCCATGTTGCCCAGTGACAGCCCCAAAACATCACTGCTCTAGAGGAGATCTGCACGGAGGAATGGGCCAACATACCAGAAACAGTGTGTGCCAACCTTGTGAAGACTTACAGAAAAAGTTTGACCTCTGTCATTGCCAACAAAGAATATATAACAAAGTATTGAGATGAACTTTTGTTATTGACCAAATACTTATTTTCCACCATAATTTGCAAATTCTTTAAAAATCAGACAATGTGATTTTCTAGATATGTTTTTTCATTTTGTCTCTCATACAGTGCTGGCCAAAAGTATTGGCACCCCTGCAATTCTGTCAGATAATACTCAATTTCTTCCAGAAAATGATTGCAATCACAAATGCTTTGGTAATAATATCTTCATTTATTTTGCTTGCAATGAAAAAACACAAAAGAGAAAGAAAAAAAAGTCAAATCATTGATCATTTTATACAAAACTCCAAAAATGGGCCGGACAAAAGTATTGGCACCCTCAGCCTAATACTTGGTAGCACAACCTTTAGACAAAATAACTGCGAACAACCGCTTCCGGTAACCATCAATGAGTTTCTTACAATGCTCTGCTGGAATTTTAGACCATTCTTCTTTGGCAAATTTCTCCAGGTCCCTGAGATTTGAAGGGTGCCTTCTCCAAACTGCCATTTTGAGATCTCTCCACAGGTGTTCTATGGGATTCAGGTCTGGACTCATTGCTGGCCACTTTAGAAGTCTCCAGTGCTTTCTCTCAAACCATTTTCTAGTGCTTTTTGAAGTGTGTTTTTGGGTCATGGTCCTGCTGGAAGACCCATGACCTCTGAGGGAGACCCAGCTTTCTCACACTGGGCCCTACATTATGCTGCAAAACCCCAAAACATCAGGGAACCTCCGCAATGTTTGACTGTAGGAACCCTGTTCTTTTCTTTGAAGACCTCTTTTTTTTCCTGTAAACTCTATGTTGATGCCTTTTCCCAAAAAGCTCTACTTTTGTCTCATCTGACCAGAGAACATTCTTCCAAAAAGTTTTTGGTTTTCTCAGGTAAGTTTTGGCAAACTCCAGCCTGGCTTTTTTATGTCTCTGGGTCAGAAGTGGGGTCTTCCTGGGTATCCTACCATAGAGTCCCTTTTCATTCAGACGCCGACAGATAGTACGGGTTGACACTGTTGTACCCTCGGACTGCAGGGCAGCTAGAACTTGTTTGGATGTTAGTCGAGGTTCTTTAGCCACCATCCGCACAATCTTTCGTTGAAATCTCTCAATTTTTCTTTTCCGTTCACATCTAGGGAGGTTAGCCACAGTGCCATGGGTTTTAAACTTCTTGATGACACTGCGCACGGTAGACACAGGAACATTCAGGTCTTTGGAGATGGACTTGTAGCCTTGAGATTGCTCATACTTCCTCACAATTTTGCTTCTCAAGTCCTCAGACAGTTCTTTGGTCTTCTTTCTTTTCTCCATGCTCAATGTGGTACACACAAGGACACAGGACAGAGGTTGAGTCAACTTTAATCCATTTCAACTGGCTGCAAGTGTGATTTAGTTATTGCCACCACCTGTTATGTGCCACAGGTAAGTAACAGGTGCTGTTAATTACACAAATTAGAGAAGCATCACCTGATTTTTCAAAGGGTGCCAATACTTTTGTCCACCCCCTTTTTATGTTTGGTGTGGAATTATATCCAATTTGGCTTTTTGACAATTCTTTTTGTGGTTTTCCATTGAAGACAAATTAAATGAAGATATTATTACCAAAGCATTTGTGATTGCAATCCTTTTCTGGAAGAAACTGAGTATTATCTGACAGAATTGCAGGGGTGCCAATACTTTTGGCCAGCACTGTAGTTGAGGTCTACCTATGATGTCAATTACAGGCCTCATCTTTTTAAGTGGGAGAACTTGCATAATTGGTGGCTAACTAAATACTTTTTCCCCCCACTTTAAGTGTTGGGCTTCACCATTAAACATATTTGGCTCAAAACACGTAGACAAAAAAAAAAACAAAACTTAACTTGCAGGCTGTAAGGAACAAATATTTGGTGCACGCATCAAAAACCTACAATTTTTTTGGCAGACACAAACCATCTCTTGCTTGAGAGATAAATATGTGGTGCACGACAGGAATTTATGGCGCACAAATTGTTGTAATGTTGTAAATTACATCATTTTGAACTTGGTTTACTTTGCACAAGAAAAATCTGCTCCGTAATTGCTCGTTTCAGTTTCACAAAAGTGTTGTAAAGTTACAATTCTAAACCACGCCCATTTCGGTGCACATTTTTCAAGTGTCGAGCCAGTCATACTTTTCTGTTCTTTCTGGTGCACACTGTTCATAAATATGATGTAAACTCTGTGCACCATAAATTTTGACGCAAATTTAGACAAAAAAAAAAAAAAAAAAAAGTGTTGTATTTCTATTGATAAATATACCCTGTAGAGAATAAGCATATAATGTGCCCTTCCTACCTCAACAGTGATTGAAACAAAAAAAAAAAAAAAATGGCAGACTAGTATTAACCAGGTCAAAATTCAGGCACAAATTATATGCAATATAGGACCATTACTGTGGGTACATTAAACATCAAAGCAGCGCATGCAAGAAGCAACATAACTATGGAGACTGAATTTGCTATGGGTACCAGTTAGTGTTTTAAAACGGCTTTGAAAAACAGTCAAAATCCCTTGCGAAGAGTTTTCTAATTTTAATACAAATAGAAAGCCTAAAGTGTAATTCATTCTATTTATTATTTGCTATTGTGTTAGAGGGTGCTAGGGTAAGTACATTACAAAAATGTTTACAAATCTTCCAATGTCTATTTCCTTTGAGTCACTTCCATTGTGAATATGTAGAACTGTAGCATTTACCAGAGAGGGGGTCACTTCAAATGTATGCGTCTCGGGAGTTATACCCGCTAGATTCTCAGCTTTCATTTGCTGCCAAGATTATAAAATACTGGATAGACAAGAAATGGAGATATCACTAGTTAAAACAGTCGAGAATTTGAGCTTTATATTCAGCAGTTTATTTTTCTAGATGGTACAATACAGGAGATGTGGCCATTTTGAAGTGACCACTCCCTTTGGCAAATACTACAGCTCTACACACTGCATTGAGTACAGGTGTACAGAACAGACTCTCCCTGCTAATATGTTTGGACTATGCTAGTGGGAAATTTAAAGCCTGTTTAATATTAAAGAATTAGATAGGTTAATTAAGTATATTACAAAAATATACACAAAGCAACCCCCGACAATAGCAAAAAAATTTAAAAAAAATTGTACGGGGCTCTTGGTGAACATTTTTGTAATAGACTAAACCCATTTTAGATCTTTTAGTAGAATACAGGCAGTAACACTAACTATGGATAGCCATACACACACGATTTGATGGGATTGTTTGTATGAATGATTGGGGGACATAAAAGGGCACGATTGTTACATTAAAAAAAAAAAAAAAAATCTTCCCAAGTTGTCTTATTAGCCAAAAGCAGACAGACAATCATGTCAAACTCTAGCTTTAGTTCGGCTGTCAAATAGCCAAAAATATCCCGCATGACTGATCTGTTTTTGGGAGACTTATTGCTAGACGTCTGATAAAAAGCTACTGTGTATGGCCGACTTAAGTATTGTCATGTAGAGTCTGTCCCATATACACTCTGTATTACCAGTATGTACTGATGTTGCTAGAGGGTAAAGTTACTTTAAATACTTTCATATCCAGTTTTATGCCTCTTGGAAAAGTGGTTCTAGTGTTATGTGAAAGCTGAGGCCTGAAGGGGTTGCAATGAATCTGTGGGGGAATAAATGGGTACATAAGGCCTCTTAATTTAAACACACTTCCTGTTTTTGACAAACTCTGAAAAACTATGTTAACCCCTTCATGCATTCTCACGTACATGTACGTGGGAGAAAGTGGTTAGTTACCGCATCCCCACGTACAGGTACGTGACGGTGATCAAGCGGGCTCAGAAGCAGAGCCTGTGCGATCACCGCGGGAGCCCGGCTGGATTTGACAGGATTCCACTTTACTGGCAATTCATGGGCTCTGCAAAATTGGCATGGTGTCCAAAAAGCAAACTGTGCTCCAAAAACCAAAATAGCGCTCCTTCCCTTCTGTGCTCGGCTGTGCCCAAACAGCAGTTTATACCCACATATGGCGTTAAGTACGTTACCCTAGGTACACCAGCGTCATACATGTGGGCATAAACTGTCATTTGGGCACACAGCAGGGCGCAAATGTGAAGGAGCGGTATGTGCTTTTGGAGCGCATATTTAGATTGTTGTTTTTTTGGACTCCATGTCACATTTGCAGAGACCCTAAAATTGCCCCTACAAAATGGGGGTCACTTCTTGGGGAATTCCAATTTACTGGCACCTCCAGGGCTCTGCAAAAACAACATGGCGACGAGAAAGTACTCCAAAAGCTAAAAAAAACACAGTGCTCCTTCCCTTCTGAGCCCTGCTGTGTGCCCAAGCAGCAGTTTATACCCACATATTTAATTTTTTTGTCCCCGGGATAGCCCACTTAATAGTTTTAGGAGTTCATGTCTCTGATGCCACAAAGTGGCCGCAACGTATTACGCACTGAAATTGGATATTTCTTTAAAAACTTTAATTTTCACTTTGTATATTAATTTTTGGGAAGCATTTTTAGGCTCAAAATCATAATATCCCTTGATACATTCCTTGAGGGGTGTAGTTTCTAAAATGGGGTCACTTTTAGGGGGTTTCCATTGTACTGGTACTTTAGGGGCTCTGCAACTGCGACATGGCACCCGAAAACTATTCCAGCCACATCTGCCCTCCAAAAGCCAAATAGCGCTCTTTCCATTCTGAGCCCCACCATGTACCCATACAGCAGATTATAACCACATATGGGGCATTTCTGTGTTCAGAAGAAATTGTGTAACAAACTGTGGGGTGTTTTTTCTTCTTTAACCACTTGCAAAAATTTAAAATATGTCGCTAAATGGACGGTTTATTGGAAAAAAAGTAATTTTACATCCCTAAGTCAATAAAATCTGTGAAACGGCTGTAAGGTCAAAATGCTCACTATACCCCTTGATGAATTCTGTGAGGGGTGTAGTTTCCAAAATGGGGTCACTTTTTGGGGTTTTCCTTTGTATTGGTACTCTAGGGGCTTTGCAAATGAGACATGGCACCTGAAAACTATTCCAGCAAAATCTGCTTTTCAGACGCCCAGTGTCAGTCCTTCCCTTCCGTGCGCTGCCATTCGCCCAAACATCAGTTTACACCCACTTGTGGGGTATTTCCGTGCTCGGGAGAAATTGCATAACAAACTGTGAGATGCATTTTCTCCTTTAACCCTTTGTGAATGTGTTAATTTTAGGGCTAAATTAAGGAATTAGTGGGAAAAAATTAAATGTCTAAATTTCACCTCCATATTGTTTTAATTCCAGTGAAATGCTTAAAGGGTTAAACTTCCCAAATGTTATTTTGAATTATTTGAGGGGTGCAGTTTTGAAAATGGGGTCATTTATGGGGGTTTCTAATATATAGGCCATTATAATCCTCTTCAGAACTGAAGTGGTCCCTAAAAAATTAGTTTGGGAAATTTTCTTGTAAATCTGCAAGATCGCTGTTACACTTGTAAGCCTTCTAACATCCAAAATAAATTACAGGACGATTAAAAGATGATGCCGATATATAGCAGAGATATGGTAGATAATATGTATTAATGTATTTGGGTGGTATGACTATCTGTCTGAAAAGCAGAGCATACAAAAATATTCATTAGTGTTTACCACTAACATGAAGTACAATGTGTCACGAAAAAACAATCTCAAAATCACTTGTGTAAGTTAAGTCGTCTCAAAGTTATTGCCATATAAAGTGACATGTCATTTTTAAAAATCGAGGCCTGGCCCTTAACACATTTTTGGGCTCGGTCTTGAAGGGGTTAAGCTTTATTGCATAAAGCAAAAAAAATTATTTTCAGCACAAGCAATCCTCTTAGAGCCAAACAGCTCTATATGAACAGTCCCTTAATATATTGCTTAAAGAGTATGGGCACATTTAATTTAATTGCATGTATTTTGCCTGAAAAACATGTCCAATAAATATTTATATATATATTAAAAAAAAAAAAAAAAAAAAAAAAAAACACACACAATTGACTGTTTGGCTTCTGTAGCTTGGAAGAATTAAAAGCAGGCTCCCCTATGCTAGCAAATCCATCAAGGCTATCTTGTTCAGCTGTCTCTTCTAAATCTCTTAAAGGACACATTTAAGCTGGCCATACACATTAGATTTTAGACTACTGAAGTAGCAGATTTTAGACTGTATGCTGTTGGTTGGTCGTACATAAACCTATGACAGTCTGTCCCATACAGCCAAGCATCAATTAAAATTGGTCAGAACCAAAATCTCATGTTGGATTTTCATCTGCCGTCTGTCTGCCATGATCTGATGTGTATGGGCTAGACTCAGACATGTGAGAGATTTTTGTATTGTGTACATATGTTTGTACTACTAACACACCCACAAAGGGTCCGTCATTTGCAGTTCTCAGCACTTCATTAGCATTGAACAACTTTCATCTGTTAATTTTCCAAGTGTTTGGGATAGTCGAACACTCAATGAAAGGTTCCTGGTTGTTCATGTGTTTGGAACAGTTGGGGGTCATGACCAACCAACTTGGGACAGTATGTCACTAGAGGCAGAGACTCCTAGCAACATAGATAACTATTTCAGGGAGTTCCTCTCTAGGCATACTGTTCAGGCTGGTAAATCAGGCCAATGAATGGACAGACTTTCGCGGTTAAACTGTCGTGTGAATGCGGGATTAGGTTTTGGTTTTTTTTTTTTTTTTACACAACAGTTAACTGCTGCAACATGGCCAATTTGCTAAAACACTGACAGTAACTGAGCATATTCACTTTAAAAAAAAAAAAAATGGTCAAAAAATGGGCATGTTCTGCATTCCCTGTTTTTTTTTTTTGGTTTAATCAATAACAGCATGCTTTTCTAATTGCAGCCCGATCACGTTACTATGCCGTTGATCATCAAATAAGAACTGGAATAGTAAAAATGTGCTAGTAGGCTGAAATGCACAAAGTACTATTTAACTAGAAAAATACAGTTATTGATTTTAAAAAACATGCACATTGTAAAACTAGGCTTGACAAAGCTAGTGTGACAGTTTTGCTAGCGAATGGTATTCTACAGCTTTCTATGTGTTGTAATCCAAAACAGTCCAAAATTCTTATTACAAACCGATTTTTAGCCAAATATATGCAATTACATTTTTAAAAATAGTTTTGCATTGAAGCTGTACATAGACTTTAAAGACAACCTATCACCAACTCCAACACTTTCCATACTTCAACAGGCCACGCTCCACCGATTTCAGCTCCGTTAAAATTTTTTCTCTAGCTCCCATCGTTCCCGAGCAATCATTTCTGTTAGTTTCAGCACAATTATGCTCTCTGCTGTAAGGTGGGTGGCCCTAAGCTGGAGAAGAAAAAGGAATTGCCCTCTGACAATAGAGAACTTGTGGGGGCTAGAGATAAAATTGCAATTGAACCCAGAGTCAGTGGAGTGGCACCTATTGAAGGATACAAAAAGTTGGAGTTGGTGGTAAAAGGTCCTCTTTTACAGAGAATCTCTACATTTTCTAACCATCTCATCTGTATGTCTAATAGTTTGTGTTAATTTCTTTATTGCAGTTGTAACTTTTTTTTTTTTTTTAATAGAGCAACAAAGCCCCTCATTTAATTTCAAAGGTAACATAATAGCTGCCTGCTGCCGCCACCACTAGAGGGAGCTGAGGATCTTAGTGTATAATTTGTATTATTGAGTTCAATGTATAATGGTATTCAGCAATCGCCTTCCTCCGGTGACTGTGGGGAGTAGCCAAGCAGCTCATTTTTAAAGTTATATTTATGCAAGGGATCTGGAGCTCTCTCTGAGCAAAAAAAATGAGGATCTCATAGTTCTAGACACATTTAAAAAAAAAAAAAAACAAACAAACAAAAAAAAAAAAGTATGCACCTATTTGGTTAAGAGACAGTTGCATTCCACAATTCAGTGTGTAGCCCTCGCTGTAAGGATGGACATTCACTGCAAAGTTGATCCAAAGTGTGATGGCCCCGTTTAAATATATATGCATAATCAAATGTCAATCAACAAGGGAAAAGAGGGCATGACTGTGGTTTGCTTAAAATGATAAATGGATTTTATTGGGGTACTTCTAGTGGACATTTCACCACTAAGAGGTTTGATGATGTTGTGCAGTAGTAGCAAGCTCTGCATCAAAAAAAAAAACAAAACAACAAAAAAAAAAAAAAACACACAACGCATCATAAAAACAATTCTGGAAAGGCTGATGCTTCGAGTCAGTCAGGTTTTATGTACAAGTAAGACAGAGTGAGCATAGCAAAATTAGACATTTCTTAGACTAATTAAAAAGAATAAAGTAACTCCAACTTTGATCATTTCGAGTTTAGTGCTACATATAAAAGGCTGAGAAATTTCGCTTTACTTTTTACAACCAAAAGCTGCATTTAAAATGCTACTAGTTACCAATGCAATTTCAAAATGAAAAAAAAAAAATCACACAAAATTGCAAACCCTTAGTTCAGCATCTGTACAGGCCCTGATAAAGTGTATTGTGGGAGGAACTTTATCTACACCAGGTAAAGAAACAGAAAATAGTCATTAATTTCCCACAATACACTGTAAATAGTGTGGAATGCTAGAAATGGTTTGAGTAGCCAAGTTCAGCCTTCATAAAGCAACATGTCTGTTAATAAGCTTCACATTATATATAGATGTAAACTTTGATACAATGTTCAAAAGTGGAGTAACTCTATAAGGAAGACCAAGTTGTTTTTAATATCTCAAATATACTAACAGCTTTCTATTTACTCATTTGGTGTTAAAGTAGGATAAAATCAAGAATATTTAACCAGTTGCTTAATTTATTTTTCCTCGTCTTGGATGCAAGACAACAGCAAGGATTGACAATCTGTTGTCAGAAATAATGCAATATGGATTTACGAACACGTAGAAGCTTCCTCATATATACATAGCAAAAGTTACTGTTTTTAGGATCCAAGTTAAACGGTTTCCTTCACAAAATATATATATCTATATACCAGAACCTTGAAGGATAACTCACTCAAGCTAAGCACTCAAAAAACATAAAAACTTGGAAATGGTGAACGATTACAAATGAATCGCTCAAAAAGCACACTTAAACCTGTACCATGTTCTCGTTGATCCAGAAGTCAAGCTACGGAGCAGCCCAATAGCTAGAGAAGGTGTTATAGCAAACTGCAATTACTGGTCCAATCTTCGATAAAGAAATAGAATAACAAGCAACAACAACCACTGAGTCCACTTATAGGTCTGTACAAAGAACGGTTGAGAATACCAAATCAAAGGAATTGTCTTCAACTTTTCACAAAACCTAATTGAGAGTACGAATAGACTGTCCCTTGTGAAAGGAGTCCATCAAGCCTCAAATTAAAAATATTAAAAAAAAAAAAAAAAAAAAAAACAAGGAAAAGAAAACTAAAAGTGACAATAAGTTTCCATCTTCTTTAAAAGAATGTTCATCTCTTCTGTACAAATTAGTTGGTCTAATACTGTCTAAAAGTTGCCACCTTTTCCTTGAAGGTGGCAGGTGTAGGCGAGAAGATATTCCAGGAACACTTAAATAAGTTCTTAAAGTTATTTCTCTACAGAAAACATTAAGTCCAGGGCATTGAAATCACTTTATATGCACTGGCTTTTCATCTGACTTTAGACGCTTTCGTCGAGGCTGTACAAAATCCTCATCTGAATCCTCTGTTATTTCCCCATCATCGTCCTCTGGTTCAAATTCAGGCAATGGTGGAAAGGTCCTGTCGGGGTAGATTTCTGGAAGTTTGTCCTCAAAGTATAAAGCAACAGCCTTTCCGGCTTGGGCCACTTCCGAGTCATTCTGTTGGACAAAGAAAAGAAAAATTCACCTTGGGTTATGCACAGACTTCTGCCAAGCTTGCATTGTTCGGAAATCTTACCTGCAGATTACATTCTTGTGTTTCTGCATAAACTTGAACAACTTTCATCATCTAAAAAGGACATTAGAGTCAAAAAAGGCAAAATGGTTTACTCTAAAGGTTTATCAGACGGGTTTTACTGTAAATCAAGGCCATAACAGAGTCAAAAATAGTTATGACCAGGTTGCATTTTAAAAATCTTGGATAAAACAAAGGGGAAGAATTTATTTTAAAGATGGCAGAACAACTTTGACAGACTGAAATCAAAGTCTGGTCGTTAAATCACGGCTCTCTATGGTGCCATAAGAGCCAAGTGTAGACATAAGATGGGAACAGATTTAGAAACTAAGCAGATAACAGATGTATGCGGCACTCACGTTTGCCTAAGCTTATAACCTGCATTATACAAAGAGTGCCAAAGCCCTTTGTTATTTATAAGATTTAGAAACCAAATTCTATTTTGGACTGGAAGAGTTAATTAACTATAAAAGTCTGAAGTAATTTACTGGCAGTTCTTAAAATGCCAGATAGGCAAAAAGCACTGTCTGTAAAACATTACTAAAATGTCCTATCTACTTCACCTGATACCCTTCCACTATGAATTCCAGTATAAATAATACCTCATGGCGAAACAAAAACTGGAAATTCTGTTATGTTCCAAACACTTAATTGTTTTCTAACCTAAATAACATATTGCACAGAAAAAACTGGAATATAAAGTTGACAGAGGAACACTAAACCTAGAAATGAATACCACAAAACAGGAGACCTTAGCCCCTTTGTCACTCTGATGCAGGGCGTATGCTGAAAATACTGCAAGGAGCAAAGGTGGTGAATTCCAGATGATCCGCTGAGATTTTAGGGATGGGACTTCATTTTTTTTTTATGTCCTACTGCACACAGCGCATAGTCGGGATGGCATGTTCTTGCTACTTCTAGTTGTCTTACAAACACCACTTAGGACAGTGAGGATGAAGAAGATGGGAAGAGATAACTGAACTCCTGCGATACAGATTTCTTGAGACACTGTTCAGTTTTAATCAAAATGAGGTTAAATATGCTAAGACTTTTTGGAGCATTTTCTAGGTTTCGTGTTCCTTTAAATATCCCACTATTTAAGAATATTCACATTTCATGCTTTACATTACTAATTGGAGAAAAGCACAAAATACCAGCCATCAAGTGCAAAATGCATTTTACAATTCATTTTTGCTAAAAGTACCAGTAGACCATAAAAGGAGCTCATGTAAAATTGAAAGCTTTAGAAGTCTCTAAGGTTTGGCTTACAGTGCTTAAAAAGGGTTTTCTAATAGTACACATTTCTAGCATACCCACAAGTGAAGCAGCCAATGTTCTCTGCACGTGTCCTTGAGAGTTACAATATAGATGGACACCACTCCATTCATTCTAAACCTAACAGCCTAGTCTCCCAACATGTGGAGATCTTAGAGATATGACCTATGTGAAATTCATATCCAGTGTTTATACCCATACATGTCTAGACTAGGAAAACCCCTTTAAAAAGAATGGAGGCAGAACTAAAAGGAGGATAAAAGCAAAATCATCTTATTTGTGAGTCTGCAAGGGAATAACAGAAGCCTGTGGCATGTTTAGTGAGTCTTTATTATTTATTTATTATGCTTACTTGTATAGCGCCATCATATTCCGCAGCGCTTTACACACATTGACAGTCACTGTCCCATATAGGGCTCACAACCTACATTCCTTATCAGTATGTCTTTGGATTGTGGCAACCAAAGGCTCACAGCAATGGTGTCTCATTGGATAAAAGTAGTATTCCTACTGGCTGAGTCCCAGAAAAATGTTAAAGTATCATGACTGGCTTACCAGTCAGTACAGTTCAGCAGAGGATATCAATGACTAAACTTTAAAAAGTCCTATTTGGGTATCACTTGTGATTGACTACAGCACTCATTTGGGTGAATGGGCAAATCATGACTGCAAAAAAAAATTAAAAGACCAGCAGGGACTATGGGAATGGTAGGGCTGGAGAAGTGGGGGTGTAACAGACAAGTATTGTTTTTTATTTTATTTCTATCCTCCGCTTCAGGCAGCAAGTCCTGTGTCTTTTCATAACAGCCATAAAGTATTTGCGATAAAAGTATTTTAATCTTTAAGTAAAAAGTGAATAAAGCAGGCTTCCCTCTACATCAGGAGTTAGCAACCTTCGGCACTCCAGCTGCTGTGAAACTACAACTCCCAACATGCTCCATTCACTTCCTTGGGAGATCCAAGAACAGCAGAGCAAGTATGCAAGCTGGGAGTTGTAGTTTTACAACAGCTGGAGTGCCAAAGGTTGCTGACCCCTGCCCTACACTGACTAAATGCAATACACAGTACTGTAGCCAGTATACAGACATTTCTTAGACAATGTTCATTATTTTACATCCTTGATGACTGGTATTTTTTCCTCTTAACTATTCAACTAAACAGGCAGCCATAAGAATACATGCATAAAGCCAATAATGAGAGAAATATTAATCAGGCATGATATACTTGTGTCCAGCAAATTAGATAAGAGCGCATTGACAGTCCACAAAGGGTTTGTTGTCTATACTCCTTAACTGTAGCAAAAATATATATATATATATATATATATATATATATATATATATATATATAAAAAAAAACAACAACAAAAAAAAACAAACACAAAACAAAAAACACTATTTCCAGCCAGAAACGGTCATTAATACATAAGCACGGTGATGTTACTAGTAGTTAGCACAGAGATCTGTGGGAGTATGGCTAGATTTCCAATATTAATATACATTGCTAAAAGTGTTCCAAAAGCTGACTGGAGTTGATATTTTGGTAAGCACGGTTGTAATGTGCTTTTATAATCTATATCTATCTATGGATATAGATCAATTTTGTGCGCTCTCTCCATGGGAAATAGTGGAGCTCTATGTACATACAATTATGGTCACAGAGCTTTAATCCCATATAAGAATGATAAAGGAGCTGTAATAAAATAACATTCCATGTAAAACTTGGGGTTTACAGTTATGTAAATTTTGTGAATACCCATAAGACCACTGTACTAAACGGCAGATAAAAGCAACTGTAAAGCAAACGGTAAAGAAATTCACATGTACGTAGAGAAAGCAAACAACATGCGTTGTGCAGAGAAATATAAGACATAAGAAAAAAGATCAACATACTTCATTGAACCTTTCACAGTTCTTAAATATTAGCCTAACATCTGCAACAAAGTCTTCAGGCGTCTGGTAGTGTTGCGAGTGTTTTTTCTGCAGTTTCTTCTTCACTGTGGATAGATCCATAGGCTTCTTAATTATTTTGTAGTAATTTGGTATCTGCAACAATAAATAAAAAGGTCTATCAGGCATTGAACAGAGTACTTTATTTTACCCAGCCATAGATCATTAAAGAGTAGTGATACCTCAATGATTCCCCTGCCACTCCCATTCCACAACTTCCTGGGTCTGGGCTGATTTCCATGCCCTTTCACCTTCTATACACAAGGCAAAGGCCAGCCCAGCTATACCCTAGTCATAGTGGTAAGCTACCTCAAGTAGTGATCTGCTGTGCAGACATTTCACGTTGACAGGACCAAAACACAGACTCAAGAAGTGTCAGAACATGAGAGGTGGGATTTTGGTGAGGTGAGAATTGCTTCTTTTATTTTTCTAACCCACTCCAAGCCATTCCTAAAAAAAAATGTTTCCACTCTGGACAAGTTCAGAGATGTATCACTTGGATGGATGATAAATGTTTAAAGGTTAGTTCTTGAAAGGCAAGGGATTAGCCAGAGCAACAATGATCAAGATATCTTTGGTGGAGAGAAACTGGCAGGAGCCAAAATATTATTAATTTTAACCCAACTTACATGCAATATGTCATTCATTCCTAAAAATACTTTGTAACTCTGGATTAATGAAAGAAGTGTCACATAGCCGATGCACATGGTACAGCCAATTAAATTACTGGTTAAGCAAAAGAACACCCTCAGGCGCCACAATCACATCAGCCCACGATACCCAAGAGAACAGAGATGTCTATTGCTGTGTGAAACAGCAGAGTATCTGCAGCTTTGGCACCTGCTCAGCTCCTGACATCGGTGCCAAATTTTAAGCACCTGGCATCGACCATACAATTAAGGTGGATGTTGGGAAAATCGAATAAAGTGACTATTAAACAGAATTGTTAGAAAGCAATCAAATTAATTTAATCACCCAATCCAAGCCAACATATAATTCACCTTAGTTATTATTCCTTCTACCTAAAAAATCATGAAATACTTCAGTATTTAGGAAATGGGATACCCAACAACTTCTAAGGGTATGTTCACACGGAGGAATTTGGCACTGAATTTGAGGCGGATTCTGCCTCAAAATCAGCTCCAAATTCTGCCTGAAATCAGCCTCCATTAATTTCAGCTAGGAAAAAAAAATCCAGAAGTTGAATTTCCACTTGTATGAACAACCACTAAGTGTCTCCATACTTTTGCCAATATAACGTATATTCTATGCAATCTTGACTAATTGCTACATTGTTATTGCCAACTCCGGTTTCAGTGCATATTTATGGTGTGTGCCATTGCTTTGGTGGTGAAAACTAAGCAGAGGCTTTCTAATGCAGTTTTAGAGGCAAAAACCAGGCACTGATCGTAAAGGGAGTGAAGGACAGCGGTGGTACTCTTTTTCAATCTACTCTTAGTTTTGACTTCAAAACCACATCTAAAAACCTGAATGTGTAAAAACACCCATAGCTGTTAGTCTCAAAATTATTAAAAAGGCCACTTACAAAGCTGAAAAAACAGCTAAACTTAAAGTGGTTGTACAGGTCTTCGAAAACATGGCTTTTTTTATCCTTCTCAGCAAGTGACATGTCCATTAGCCACATGGCCATGCTGAAGCCCAGGCCCATTCATTTTAACGGGATGGAGATGTGACATGGCCATGGACATGGACATGATGTCACTTCCTATGAAGAAAACCACCATGTTTTCGAGTCCTGCATAACTACTTTAAGGGTTAGGTATTTTATCAGGGAAAGTAGAGCAGTAAACACCATTCTCTCTTATTGCCAATCATTTATTTTTTTTAATAAATAAGAGCAGCCATTTAAGCAATTATTATACTACAAATAGCAATAGCTCCAATATCACTCACTACTTGCTGGCAATGTAAACAGTATAGGGGGGGGGGGGATTTATCAGACCTCCTAAGGTTTATGGTTGTCCTTGACACGTTTCCTAGAAGTTAGTGGGGTCTAAAAGGGGCACAAAAAAAGTCACTACAATTTACACAAACTGGCACATTGTATAGCTAAAAACTATGCCAGCTTTTTAGTGCACATTTAGTAGTGACTGTTATGAGTATTGCGGCTTTGTCCCAGTTCAAGTGAATGTAAAAGCTGCAAGACCCAGAACAGCTAGTAAGTGTATAGTATAACTGTACCCAGATCAGTGTAAACAACTGATAGGCGGAGTGTTGAGAGTAGGACTTATATTGATGGCCTATCCTAAAATCACAACATCAATACTGTGGGTCAAACAATAGCCTAGCTATCTGGTGACTTCAGAGCTTAGACCTGTGAACAATAATAAATTCAGCAATGCAAGATATCACACAAAGTCTTAAAAGGTCAATGTTGATGGTAACAGAATTGATGATGAATAGATTATTGAATGTCGTGTGGAAAAAAATTGGTATTATACTTACCGATGCAGGAACGGGCTCTTGAAACTCAATGCTCAGCTCGTGGCAATAGAGATACAGTAGCAGTCGCTCACATTTCTTTAGTGAAAATAGAATATAAACATTATACAACAAAAAATAATTCAGTGGGAAAATAACACATTCTTGATCTTTTTAAAGGGGTTACCCAGGTTTATCATTTGTATTCTTCATCAACTGAAGAGTGGTGGGAGTCCGACAGCCAAAATCATATATCAGCTGAGCATTCAGGTGAACGCTACAGATTCTTCACTGAAAACCAAGCACAGTCACTGTGCTTGGTATTGCAGCTCATTCCTATTCACTATTTTTTTTTTTTTTTTATCCCTATTTTTGATCATCACAGCATGTCAATTATACATGCGGAAGTGCTGGCTGTTTCCCTATAGGTATAATTGAAGCAGAAAGTCCACAGAGGAACACACTGTTTTTCCCACAGCGCTTTTCATAGAAAGTCCACAATGTGTTTCTGTCACGGTTTTTCCCACAACGCTTTTTCGCTGTGACCCACTACATGGGGCCTTAGCCTTAAATTATAGCTAACACATTCACACCGTGTTTTGCTGAAGATTTCTCTGATTTGAAAAACCTTTTCAGCCACTGGAAACAGGCAAATTGTCTGAAACAATTCATTTTTGCTACAAATAAGTACTGTAGCATGGCCTGGTGTAAAGAATGACATTCCAAGAGCTATTATTACTACAACAAGCCCAGGTAGACTGTACGTCAGCTGGTAATATGGTGACATGTCATCTATGCAGCCTGCAGAACTGTACAGTAAATGTATTTCTAAACTACAATCTGGGCTGAATTTCTAGAAGGGCAAGACAAGGGTGGCAAGTGGTGTTGAAAGGTGGACATGTGCTTTAAACTTTTTTCTTTTTTTAAATCAAGGTTTATACCTAGCATCAACACTAGCTTTCATAACAAAAATTAAACAGATACATGTTCCTGTTCAAATGGGGCTTAGTACAGTGGTACAGCATACAGCAGGCAGAATTTCAGCACAAAGAAAGGGAATATATTTATATATATATACACACATGTGGTAAAAGCTGCTATTTTGTTGTTAAGGTGTGCCACAGCTGCTGCTCAGTTGTAAATCTTACAGACGAACACAAAACTAAAGACATGAGTATGTTTTTCTATTCAATATCTGGCTGAATTGCAGTGTCCACCCCCTACAGCCTTAGTAGGTGGAGGTTCTGAATATATTAGATTTATGGCATACCTTTTTGAAATGCTATCATTCCCTTTTATGGGGAAACCACTCTAATGTAAACTGTCAACTGGCCTGAAGAGAAGAAAAAATTTCTATACCTTTAACAGACATCTGTACATGAATGTACAGCAGCTTTGGTTCTTATTCAATAGAACTGCTAGATTCTGCTTACATTACAAATGGATTGCATTTCAAAGTCAAACGTACCATTTGGTCCACAGGGTTCAAGCCTTGCACAGTCTTTCCTTTCTTACTGTGTTGAGAATTATCACAATCATACTCGAGTTCAGGTTTATTTAGGTCTCTACAGAAAGTGCAGATCCATTCACCACTGATGAAGATTTAAAAAACAAAAAACAAAACACATTTACCACTGGAATCAAATTTATGGTCTCATATGTATAATAATATATATTAAAATGTCCATGTCACATGGGAGAGAGGAAACAAACGCTCTAAGGGCAAGGCCTTGCCCTTAGGGCATTTGTTTCCTCTCTCCCATGTGACATGGACATTTTAATGGACAATCTTTGAATAAAAGTCTCCTTTTTACATAAAGTCTGGGTGAGTGTCCCCTATTTTTCTGTCTTTATACTTGCACTTTATGAATTAACTCTAAAGGGAAGTGCACCACCCTGTTTTTTCAAAAAGTATAGACTTGTTATATGTGATCTTCTAGTGCCGTCACATTATTATTTTTATGACACGTAAGAAGACCAGGTATCTAAGCAGTGCCACCTTTTCTTTTTTTCTTTATTGTTGACATAATATATATGTAGATTTTTTTTTTTTTTAATTGCTCCTCAGGAGCAAAACTAATATTTCTATGTGAAGTTCAACTTTCAAAATTTTTCTTGCCATTATGCTGACTTTCTTTTATATATTTCTGAAAAAGGCATCTAATTTAGTCATTATAAAAGTGCCAAATACTGCCCCATACACCACAATCAAACTTTGAGTCCAATTGCCATTCTAAAAACATTTTTGACATGTCAGAAGTTGTGATTGTTAGGGGTCCAGTAGTGGAGCACCCCTCCCCAGTGGACAAAGCTGAGCAGCATTCCTGTTCCTGGATTTTGCCATCTAAGGACAGACAATTAAATGGAAATCAAATAGGCACAACACTCAGCAGAGTGCTCTGTGTGTCTGGACCCGCAACAACTGCAAAATCTATGACAATTTACTGGGAATTGACAAGTTGTTTTTTTTATGGCAGCAATTTAAAACAAGCTAAAACTACTAGTTAAAACCCTGAACTTCAGAATAAATTTTTGGCAGTACTTTCGTTTTGTATAAACTTTTCAATTCCCAATAAAATAAGATTTGCTAGAATTCTGGAAGTTTAAGATAAGTTTATTTTTAATAAAGAAATACATTGACAATACCTTGGAAAACTAAGAAGGGTTGGTACATGACATGTCAGGTGAAAAACCTTTGGACACTTTTCACAACATAAGAGGTCGCCTCCATTTTGGCACACAGCACACCAGTCTTCATTTGGATCTTCATCTTTATTTGTTCCTTCACCGCCACCTCCCCCTCTTGGTGACCGATGCATAGAACTACGGACAGGGGATTTTCCATTTACTATGGTACCATGGGAAGACTGTTCACAACTTCTGTTTGTGCTGTTTGGCTCGGTCTTTACATGATTTTCCAGATTAGCCAGGGCTTCTAAATCACTTTCAAGGTGCAGTGTAGTGGTGAGTGGTGGGGTCAGGCTGCTCTCTGGACTGCTTAGCTAGAAGTAAAAAAGTACCACAAATTAGTGACAGCTAGAAATATGCATCACATTCTGTAACACTAGCATTCAAAAGTTTAGAAAAGCATCCAAAAAAGTTTAACCCAAGATCTGTAGAATACAGATGAAATGTATAGGTACATAATAAAACAGACACCGTTACCTCTGAAAACCCCTCTTAACTACATTAAAGTTTAGTTTTAAAGTTTCTTTTACTTCTAATCACTTTCATTCACCCACTGTGTATCTGCAAACAGGACAGAACAATGAACAAGTCCTATATTTTTGATTATCTTTGATTTGCAAACCTACTGAAGTGAATGCCAGCTGAGGTACCAGCACCAGGCCACTATACAGGTCACAGGGAAAACTGCTTTCAGCCCTGTGTTGTGTATAGTACATGTGCCGGAAGCAGACTAGTGTAGCTGATTGGTGCAGGGGCCGCCTATCTGTACCTTACCGATCAGATATTTATAGCCTAAGGGCAGGCCATAGAAACCTATATCCTGGACAAAACCTTTAACAAACAGCATCTAGACTGCAAGCCCCATTTGGCAAAGGGACCAATGAAATACTCAATGGAACGGTTCCCCACCCTCCCTTTTTGGGATGAGGGAGAATGTTCAGAGTCAATAGTTCTGAACTGAAAATGGGTAGCAACATGTCAGTGAACCTGTGCCCAAGCTAAAAATATGTGGTTTTTATACTATCCCTTTTGGTAATGTGATGTGAAAGCTGCTTTGCAGACAGTACAATAGACTTGACTTTAACCCTCAAACTCCATGGACTATGGATTTAACTGTACACTATAAAACAAGGTCCTCTATCCTTTTTAACCCCTTTGCCCCATTTCATCAATCTAGAGTAGAATGCAGCCTGATAGCAAGTATGTAAACTACAAAACTTTGTTTTAGACGGACATGACAAAGTAAAACAACAATTAAAACTAAAAGATGCTACTGTGCCATTAAAATGGCTTGCCAACTTCTTTATAAACTAAAAGCCATTTTCTTGTCTTTAATAAAAGGTTTTTCCCACTGACAACTATATCTAAAATTGCCAACAAGTGACAAATATAAATAAACATGTTTACAGTGACTACATTCATGGTGATCATAAATGCAGGACCTTTCTATGGTCTGGCACTTGTCAGAAAGCCAGCCATGATTTGCTTATTCTGACTGGACTAATTATTGTGGAGAAAAGAGATACCCGACAGACCGCATTATAAGAAGGATCCGATGTTTGTCATTAGACGGATCAGTCTTAACGTTTAGTCCTACGATGGAACAAAAGAACAGACTAAAATTACTCAGAAATGATCCCAGCCTAACAAAAGACAAGGCAGTTAAGAGACCAAAATCTCAAATATGGATCCATAAGACCAAAAGGACAAATTTCTACTGGTCTAATGTCCAAGACCAGAGGGCTAGTAGGCGTCTACTAATCTGTCTCCCCCAGTATAGGTTTTTGTGCAGCAAGGCTTGATTCAAAGAGTTTCCTCTGAAAAGTTGATATTGAGATTTGCCTACTGCTTGAACTGATTCTTAAACTCACTGAAGGGGCTAACTTAAGGGGCAGATTCATTAAATAAGGCTATTACGAACCATGCCTACCTTGCTGATTGGTAACTGGCACTATACATGAAAGAGGAAAAAACTCCTCACTTATGTATATTATACACACATTTATGTGACACCTGAAAAATGACGACTGAACAATTCTGGTTCAACATTTCCCACCTTTACATTGAAGTCCAAAATTAAATGTACATTTAGAAAAATAAGACAGACTACAATATCTATGTGTACAGTATAAAATAATTTACCGCTTTTAAGACATAAGCATTAACATCAAAGTCTCCAAGAAAAATCTAAATTTAGTCCAGTCAGGTGTGTCCAAATATCTGTGTCTTACTGGCACTGTATGTGTGTATAAAGTCTTATTTTATTTGTAATGTTACCATGCATGCACTTCGTCTGCCATCTTCCGATTTCTCTTGCTTAACAGGTCCTGAGTAACTACACACGTCCTCTTCTGTGCCAGGTTCCTGCTTGACCTTCACCGTATCAGATTTAAATGCATTTCTATCCACAGTTCGACCACTGGAGCCACAACTGTGTAATAGAAAAAAAAAAAACTGAATAACTTAGCAAAGGTGAATACAGGTAAAATTCATCTGCAATGAAGCCTCCACTTGCCTCTACATATATAAAGTGTTCACGGCCATGTACTATTTTAGACAGTGTCGTGGAAAGGCATAATGAAAGAATCTATATAGCAGTAAAACACTCCGCAAAGCTATAGATACTGAATGAAACAGTGAAACAGGGGCTGTTAAATTTTATGATGGGTAATTTACTTACCTTCCTCGACTGCCTGTGCTTGACGTACTGGGAGGCCTTACTGGTGTGTGAGAGTTGGATAAGCCTGAAAAAAAGGCAATTTCTGTTAAGAAACCACCTAGCAAAGTATACTATAAGTTACTATTCTATTGTAATGAGGTCACAATGCCATTTGTTTTTAATCCCTAGGCAGAAATAAATTATGCTGTCACAATTGTGTTTGCCTGAATTCCTAGGAAGAATTATATTGTGATGATATCAGAATTAAAATTGGCCTTCATTCCCATAAAGAATTTCAATGTGATGTCACAACAGCTTTATTTATTCCCGGTTAGAAATTCACGTGATGATCTCATAATAGCATTTTTCTTAACTCCTTTCTGATGCACAGTGGCACTTGCCTTTATTCCTAGAGAGAAATCCATTGTGATGTGAAATTGCATTTTTCTTTATTGCTATATAGAAATCCATTTTGAAAATGCCACAGCAAATTTGACTAAGGGAATGTCTGTCAGGTCCCAAATGCCTCCAAAACCAATAATAGTGCTGTGCAGAGAAATTACCTTTGGGTCTATAAACATTGCAGAAATAAACACTTTTTTATGGATATACAAATTAACTTGAAAGTGCAACGGTGGCAGGACCAAGATACCAGATTTGTCTACAGATGGCATCAAGTGCTCCAGCTTTACTCTACCATTGGTGCCCAATGCCACCCCTTTAACCACAATTTACATTTTCAACGTCTTTCTGCATCACAGCTGTCTATAGGTAAATCTTGCAAACTGGGGTTAGAGGTGAGCACTGGGGGTTTGCCAACACACTCTGCCATCATGTCCATGGGTAGGTTTGGACCATTCCCTAATATATGTATGTGATTTTAGTTAGGATGTAGTCAGTATTTTGTAGTTTGTTATTTATGGTACCATGTTGCCTTTATTTATTGCATCTGGTTCAGGAGTCCTGATTATTGTATATAATATAGTTATTTATTACTAATTAATTTCTTATATTTATTCACTATTTGTATGAATTATATAATTTTTTTTTTTGTCCTCTTCTATCTTGACGGATATGGTGCTTTTATTCCATGGCACTTTTGTCTGTCATGAATTAGTCTTTTAATGTATGTACTATATTGACATTGCGTTTACATTTCTCATTTCTTTTCAGTTGAGGTTGGTTATATTTTATATCCTTCCCCATTAGTTATATGCATTAATTTTATATATACTTCAATAAATATTGTTATTTTATCAGTGATTCATGCTCTTGGTGGCTTCTTTTTTGTTTGAAAATCTTACAAACTGGGCTGGCCCCGGGTTGCACTCTCAGGCTAATTTGCATATCCAAAAAAGATAATGATCTCTGCATTGCTACTTCGGTTTTTTTCTACTCCTTTTACTGCACTCGTCTTTAATCCTGCTAAGAATTTTATTATGAGGATATCACAATAGCTTTAGAACTCTCAGTCAGAAATCCAGGGAATTACCCATTCTTCCTAAATGATTGACATCAATTTAAAATGGACAACACCACAACAGACAAAAACAATGAAATGGGTCTTAGAAAATTCTTATGAGCTTTAGGAACTGCAATCAACAGGAAGATATATATATATATATGAGAGAGAGAGAGAGAGAGAAGAATGAGAGAGAGAGAGAGAAAGAGAGAATGAGAGAGAGAGAGAGAGAGAGAGAGAGAGAGAGAGAGAGAGAGAGAGAGAGAGCGAGAGAGAGAGAGAGAGATGAGAGAGAGAGAGAGAGAGAGAGAGAGAGAGAATGAGAGAGAGAATGAGAGAGAGAATGAGAGAGAGAGAATGATATACATTTAAAAAAAAAGGAAATACTGTTTGTTACTGCAGTCTTCCAATAGCCTTCACATTCTCAGCTGACACCCTTTGCTACAATAGCTCAGAAGCAGTCAGTTTATGGAAAAACCTGAAGTCTTGGCTCCGATTAATCACATTTATAAAGCATGAGCCATGACAATCAAAAATATGCTGCAAAATATTCCCTCACAGCACCTACAGACTGTCAGGAAGACTAAAATTATAGTTTAGACTGAGCTTTGAATCAGATTGATCGGAGGTGTAAAGTTCTACCTAGACTGGAAAATTTCCTGCCCATAATAACTAGCAGCAATCACAGCTTGATTCACTTGCAGAAACTCATGGCTCGCCTGCATACAGTGTGCATTTGTTGACCGCACATTCGCTGCTTAAGAGAGGATGTGCTTCACAAGACTTACACCAGCATAAAAGATAGATAACTTCAACAATAAAGCACACCTACAATGGAATGGGAAGGTGGGTAAAGCTACATCTTCCAAGACAAGGCAATTCAGAATAAGACAAAAAAATTTTTTTTAACTAGCTGACACAGCAGCAGCCTCCTCTTCCCCTCTATATAGACTTGTGTGTGATGCATTTACAGATAACTGAGTAAAACTGGGATTTTTTTTTTTTTTTTAACATGTATAAAAATGTATTCAAAATAAATTTCTTACATCCAGTAGAATTCAACATATACATGAGGGAGCAGAAGGAAAAGTTTTTTCAGTGTGAATATAAAAATCTGCCCATGCTTTTAAACTGATAAGCCACAAATCAGGCCATGGCTGCACCTGCACTATGCTCTGCGCTATTGTTAAACAGCAAGAAAATGCAGTCAACCCTGCTATGCTATTCTTGTTTTTAAAAATGTTTTCCTTTAATTCTTTTGCTAGGAAAAATTTTGCTAGGATGAAATGCTATTTAAAATTTACAAACAGAACATGCATGGTTGAACCACAGACTAATTCCATTACATCACTTACCGGTTGACCCCGGTGACATGGCAGATGGCCCTGGGGATGGATTCATAGTGCTTGTGGGCTGTGGAAGCTGATGACCAATTGAGATGTACCTGCTTAATATATTGTCTAAATTGCTTGACCCAGCATCTTCCAGCTGTAAGATAAGGTAAAAACAAACCTGGATTATATAACAAACGAGACATCAGCATACAAATTTGTATCATCATATTACTGTATGTTCAGACTGTGGAAAATGGAGAGGAATTTGAAATGGACATCTGCCTCAAAATCCACTTCAGATTCCACCATGTCAATAGGCCTGAATATACCATGTGTGGAAAAATTCTAAAAATGCATTTAATTCCTCAGTCATAAAACTGTACACTATTGAAATGTATTGAGTCAATGACATCATAGTCACCAATACTAACCAGAAGCATTGTAAATGCATTTCTAAACTATAAGAAGTCTATGATAAGAGATGTTTTGCCCCCCACCAGCACCTAATTCGCACTTAATCTGATTTAATGAATACCCCAATGTGTTTCAATCCAAATTTTTCTGCATTTCAACAAAAACAGCCTCATGTTTGGAACAATAACTGACAGAGCTGGCACCACAGGGGTGCAAATCTACAAGTGTGTACATGTAGAGTAAGGGTACTAGTCCAGAATAATTGATGGAATGGCACATAAATGGCCCTGAATGATCCCATTCAGCTTTTCATGCACACTAAATCTGTATACAAAATATTTTTCCCACATCAAGCATCCCTTTACCTGATTTTTCAATGTATCAATAAATTGCATTTGGTTAGTTATAACAACATAGCAGCTCATGAAAACAGTGGAACAGGTCTTACAACAGCAGGCTCTACAAAACCACAAACATTCATTATCCGACTGCAGTGTTGGGACTCCGCCAGCAACTTTGCAGAATGCCTGAGGATCATCAGATGGACTTTTATTGACCACTGAGAACCTCTGAAAATTACAGCTGGGTCTAAAGTAATCCCATAAATGCTGAACTATACAACATTAAGGGTACTTATACTGTAGCTCCAAGTTTTATAAAGCTGCACAAGACAATACTGAAAATACCTCCTAGGAGTGATGCAAGAAAATGAAAATGCAAAGTGGCTGCTTGTTTTATGAGCCTTAAACTACTATGCATAAAAATATGTAAGGTATTAATGTTATACTTTCAGTATATATAAAAAAAAAAAAAAAAAAAAAAAAGTAGTCAATCTTCTTACTTCGAAGAAAATCGTATTAATTGAGATACAGGATGAAGTGAACTGCTTCTATACAAGGTAAATGCATTAAAGGGGTTTTTCCAGTTTACATAATTTAATTTTGAACAAAATTAAAAAAGTTTAAATATTTTGCAAATGCAAATAAATATTGTAGAGTTTAAGATTTTCTCTAACCATCTTAGAGGTGGTAGCCTTAGGATGTCAATGGATACCGCTATGAATGCAGGAACTTTCAATTGTCTGTCACTTGCCAGAAACTCAGACATGATGCACTGTCCCTGAATGCTTCTGTATTCCCGCAAGAAAAGATCATGGCTGGGTTTCAGAGAAATGCCAGACCACAGAAAGATCCTGCATTCGTTTGTCTCCGTTTGCAACCTATCAATAATATGGATAGACAAAATCTTTAAATGCTGCAAATTTTAAATTTATATTTGTAAAAATATTTAAATTTTTTGTCTACAAATATACTGTTATGCTCAACTGACCCAGAAGCAATTCCATAGAAATACAAAAAAAATAAAAGTAGTAAAATTTACATCAAAATACATTGAACAAAGATAAACAATTTGTATTATCTGTAGTCCTACATTGGTGTTTTCTGTATAAAGTTTTAAAGGGGCAGCTTAAGGTCCTGTTCACATGTTCAAAATTCACACCAAACAGAATCTGCTAACATTTTGCAGGCGAAGTAAATGTGCCAAGTTTATAACTTCGCCCCCACAGAATAGATGATAAATGTTTGATCGCTGGTGCTCCCTTGTTTGGAGGTGCTGCTGCTCTCTCTAAAAGGACTGCTGAAGAAAAGCAAACACTAAAACTCAAACAGTTCCATAGAATTAAATTTAGCATGTGACTAAAGCTCTATTCAGAAGGGGGTACAAGGACCCCCGTTACTTTTGATTGAAGGGGTCCCACTGAGCAGGTACTTGTCACCTGTGGAAAGGTGATAAACTGTAAACATGGCACAACCCTTTGGCAACTTCCAAATTCACAGCATGTATGCTGTTGCCATGAATTCCATTTAAGACACCCATGGAACAAATCAGACTTTCAGCCTGAAAATTCTGTCACACGTTCTTCAAAATGTATTATAAAAAAAAAAAAAAAAAAAAATCGTAAAGGCTCCTTCGTGGATAGGGGATAAGTTCCTTAAAGGCACATCCAATTCACTGGTACAGTCTGCCTTTAATATTGTCACAATTTAAACCTATGTATTTTTTTTCCAGGAGTCTTTAAAGTCTGATACAGAAGCCAAAAAATATATGCTAACTCCAAAATCACATAAAAAGTCACAAATAAAAAAGCTTTGCATTTAGGTATTTCACTACAGTCTTAAAAAAACATCTGACTTAATGTCTGACCTCAAAACGCTATTAAAAATGGCAAATTGTGGCATGTGATTTAAGACTAAAAACTACTAAAGGTGGATTAAAGATATTTGTGAAGACAAATCTAGTTTTTGCTTACAGCAAAGTCTCACCACACCGCATCTGTAACCAATGGTTATACCCCAGTCTACAGGTCAGCCAACTAGTATTGCTGTAGAAAACAAATGCTAAAAATACTGTAGTCTGCTAAATGAACACTATTCATTATATCTACAGGCAGACTACCAACAGGCTGATACTACTATATACTTTTCTCTCAAACATGCCAAGGCAATACCATAGGTCTGCATGGGCTTTTCTTACCACATAAAACATGAAGGGGGGTAATTTCTTATAGTGCTCTGTAAATATGAACGTTGTGCTGTGATTGGGTGACAAAGACCTTCCCTAGTGAATGCTATGAATGAAAACAGGCTCACAGAAAAACTAGTTTCTTAAAGTCCACCTTAAAGTAGAACTCCCACAAAACAATTCTCTGGCCCAAGAGAGAGAGGCATATGATGTAAATTGTAGTGCAGGTAATCTCCTTGCCGGTGGTTGTATTTATTAGTAATTTTCTCTCTTCTGGACAGTGGCTGCGTCATGTGACCAGCAGTGAGACTAACTGGACACAAAGCCAGTTTCTCCATTTATTCCTATGTCAGAGTCTCATTTCTGGTCATAGGACACAGCTGCTGTCCAGAAAAGAGTAGATTACTAATAAATACAACCACTGGTAAGAAGATTACACTACAATTTACATCATATTTCTCACAGACCAGAAAATAAAAAGTTTTGTGGGAGTTCTACTTTAACTTCTAGCATGATTTGTTTCATCAATGAATTGTTATATACTTTAACAACTGATTTTGGCTCAGTTCTGTGAAATCTGTCACTGATATCCGTCACTGATATCCAAATTCCCTATATATTCTTTCCCCCGTTATTGGCATCAGAAATCCTCACTGCATCTGACTGACTACTGATGTAAGGCTAGGGTCACATCTACGTTATTTCTCAAGTCTGCAAAGAAGACTAAGTGTTTGAAGTGAACACCCCCCCCACCTTCCAGCCTCAGTGTTGCTGGATTACACTAGGTTTTATATTGTAACCGATGGAGAGAAAAGTCTGACGCAGATTCCTCTCTGCTGATTTTAGGAGAAATCTGTGGACTTCTCTCTACACAGGCTTATATAAATCCTAGCGTATTACAACAACACTGAGGCTGGATATAAAAGTAATATAAAAACATCCATATGGAAGAGTCTCAGTTTTACCTTTATTATTTCTGGAGAAGACTTAACATATAAATACAAAGTATGTAAACTGTGAAGTGAAAATCTCTTCTTTCATACAACAACAGAACCACAGCTCTAGGTTTTAGAATACCTGAGGTGTAAGTGAAATGACCCCCTTACAGCCTTAGCTTGTGTGTGTTACACCAGTACTCCCCTGTACTCGCAGTCAGAAGCAGTGAGGATTTCTGCTGCCAATAACAGGGAAAAGAATACAGAGGGAAGAGAAAGTTGACTTCATTGCAATATATGTCGCACACCCAGGTGCTTAAAAACCTTTATTTATTAACCGGCAGAAGACGTATTCTGACGTTCAATAAAGAAGGCTTATAAGCACCTGGGTGTGCGAGATTTACTGCTACTATTCTACTAGGTTGGGACCCTACCTTAACGCCCCACCTATTAGAGTGCTGCTGACATCCTCTACAAGAAAGTTAATTTCAGGACAGTATTTCACAGACCCTGTACCTGGCTCTGCTTGTTTTCATGAAATAAAGAGCTTAAAGAGGACCTTCATGTCCCCTGACATTGGCGGTATTATATACCCCTAGAAAATCGATTACTTTGCTGGTATACACCCAGAGATATTGGTGCTATTAGATCACTGAGGGATACTTCCAAACAAGACAAACTAATCACTGAACAACTGGAAAGTGATTTATTGGTACTATTAGTTTCAGCACTGATATCCCTGCGCTGTCAGAAAGGCTGGCCTTACAGCTCAGTCATCCCCAGACAATACTCTTCTATAGCATTCTAGAACACCGCTGATGTTAGAGGACATGAAAGGTCCTCTTTAAGCTCCTTATTACTTGAAAAGGAGCAGAGCTTCTTCCAGCCCCAAACACGGCACACAGCAGTAGCTTTTAGTGTTTGTAGGAAGCCAGATCAGCTGCTTGGTGTTTGGTCTGGTTGTTGGTTTGGGGCTGGAAAAGCCTTCAACAGATGGCAGCTCTGAGGTGTGCATAATATACAGTATACAATGAAAACAAGCTATAAAATAGAGCAGAAAGGCAGACTGCCAAGCTAACAGTACAATCAGATCTACATAAAAAACACTTTCATGCTACACTTTGGAGATCTATATAGCTAGTGAAATGCACACAGGAGACAAAGATTTACTGACTGTAAAATAAAAAAGGAACCTATTACAGTGACTAAAAGGCAACTGCAAAAGCATTAACACTTTAATCCTGGTGCACTGACCTGAATGGGTGGGATGTCAGGCAGTGAAGGAAGGTTCTCAGGATTTGTTACAGATGGAATTAATTCTATTGACGTAACAGACGGGCTGGTTGGACCTCGATTGGCATTTGCCATGGTTGCTGTAGTAGGGCTAGTAGGATTGATTGCATTATTATGAATTGAGACTACCGGAAACTGACCAGCATGCCCAGGATTAGAGTGCTGCTGGAGGTAAGAAAGATACATTAACAGAGGTCAGCTTTTAGACATCCGAACATCATACAGTTATAATAAATGCATATTATAAATCAGAAGATTGCAGTCCATCGACCATTTGATTGCGAGTACAAGCATATCAGGGATTATAGTGACAGGCCAGATTTTATTCTGACCGACCTATTAAAACTGCAGCCAGTAGGGAATTCCTCCTATGGACAATAGGTATAAATTGATTGAGCACAGTGTCTGTGAGAGGGGTATTGCCCAGAGGCGGAGCCAACAGGTTTGTTGTTCTCCTAGTGTCAATCTACTAGCGGCCGGGCTAATAACCACTGTGTCCCCCAGTGAATTAGGCGAGAAATGCACTATGGCGATTATTTTTTTTTTTTTTTTGTTATGCACCTATTCCCCCAATATATATAATTTAGTCAGTATTCCCTTATTTATTTAGTTCTATCTGAATCCTTCTCTTCTGTTAGGTCAAGTGACTGACCAGATGAAGTTTACAGGAGTTTCTCTATGGACTGTACCACACACGCTCTTCATAGGGGAAAGAGTGACACTTTTGTCTAACTACTGATGAGCAGCCAACCCAACAATAGACTACAAGTATAAGATTATTTAGGAGAATATAGAAAGATGAACACTTATGATAGTTTTAAAGGGGTGTTCACACTACCGTTGTTAATGTCTGTTGCTGTCTTCCATCATAGGAGGACAGCAACAGACATTAAACTGTTGCAGAGAACAGTCAGACTGATTCTGTGACTGTTCCAATTGACACTAATGTAAACAAACATGACGAAAGATAGCTTCTGTCATGTTTGTTTACATTAGTGTCAATGGGAACGGACAAAGGATCAGTCTGTGACCTTTCTCTGCAACAGTTTAATGTCCGTTGCTGTCCTCCTATGATGGAAGACAGCAACAGACATTAACAATGCAGATTACACTATCCCTTTAAAAGGTTTCACAATCGTGTACAATAAAAATAAGTCACTCTCACTTTACCAATTTCCCACTGGGAATAATCACCAGAAAACCATTGTCCATAGATTTTAATCATCTGGTTCAATTTTTATTAAATAAATACTAAGAATGCAATGTTAAATTTTCTTTTCCATTTAAAATCTATGAAAGATTACCTGTCTTTGGAGATGGGGCTGCATCATTGAGTACTGAGGCCCATTGTGACGAGGTACACCTGGCATTCGATTGGCATTCTGTGCAACGTTCTGTGCCATTCTCATCTGATGCGCTTGGAAAGGTACGCAGTTCATATTATTTCTCTGCATGGTTTGCATGCTTATTAACCTTGGAGGCTACAAAAAGAGGTTCATTTTTGGTTAGAATTTTAGTTCAAAATCAGTTACTTGAACCCTTGAGAATTATTCTTATGATAACAAACGTAAACTATTTTCACCATTAAACTACAGGTCATTTGGAACATTTTCACAAGAATATGGAGACTTATCACCTGTCAATTGTTTAAGCTTCTCTTCAAAAATTCTGTTAAAACAACCTGGTCAACAGGAAAGCCAGGTCAACAGTTTTATTAAGACCTTGTCTTGTCAAATTTGTACATAACATAGTGCCATTCCTCCTATCCATCTTAAAAAATTATGAATAAATTGATAACTGGGTGTTACAGGAGGCATTTCCCTCGATACTCTTACCTTGCCCAATTAGTGCTGAAATTGACCAATTGTCACCAGGAATGGATGTATTAAACTAAAAGATACAGTAAAATACTTTAGAGATAGCTGAATATAAACTTTCTTTTCTCAATTCGGCAGTCTGTTGTAAAGTAATCTTTATAAAACCTATTATGCAAATTAGCAGCCCGGAGAACAGAGGGCGTCTTTGGAATCTCTGCCTGCACAAGGCCAAAGTCTCATCTGGCCCTGTATTCTCACAATCACGCCAGCATTTTCATTAATGGCACATGCACACAGTCGCTACTTATGCTTCAAGCAGGAGTGGGTGTCGTGCGCCAATTCAGTCATACTACACCCAGAAGCAAGGGGGACCCATGGCATCTTGAGAGGAAGAGGGACAGAGCTTCAATCGGGAGTGCAGTCTCCACATCTTTCACATAAGTACAATACCCAATCCTACTGCAGTTCCTTGTGAAAGCTGTGGAGGCTGCACTCCTGGCTAAAGCTCCGACCCTCTTCCTCTCAAAATGCCACGGGTCCCTTGCACTTCCGGGTGTAATATGAGGCAACAGACGCATGCGTCAATGAAAACCCCAAAGCGATTGCTAGAAATGGCCTGTCACTCTCACATCAGAAGTGCAAGGCGGGCAATCTATATGAAGGGAGAGTGAGCAGCCTGGAGCGTGAGGCCCTCAGTGCTCTATGCTGCTAATGTGCATAATAGGCTGTATAAAAATTACTTTACAACAGAGGAACGAATTTAGAAAAGAAAAATGTTATATTCATCTGACCTAAAATATTTTACTGTATGTTTAGTTCAATATACCCATTCATGGTGCCAGACTGCCTTCAACATCTATTAGTTTACTCAGATGTCCTAGGAGTAAAAGGCACAGCACAAAACAAAGTTATGAGAAAAAAAATTTTATAAAGTTCAGACTTAAAAAGGGTTTTTTGGGGCTGAAAGTATTGATGACCTATTTTAATGATAGGTCATTAAATGTCAGATTGCTGGGGGTTTGACAACAGGAATCCCGCTTTTCTCAGCAGCTGATACATACAGTAGATAATGGAGCATGAAAGAGACAGCTCTGTTCTGTGTACTGACTGAACCAAGTCACTGCAGCTAAGCTACCATTCAAATGAATAAGAGCTGAGGTGCACTAACCAGTCTGGCCACTACACAGAGAATGGAGCTGTCTGCTTCACATTTAATCTCTGTGGATCAGTAGCAAAGAACAGCTGATCAATGGTACTGCCAGGTAATCACAACCCCACTGATCGGATACTAAATACTTATCCATAGAATAGGTCATCAAGATTTTCAGCCTAGAAAGTCCTTTTATGACACACCAAGATTTGAAACATTAAGATAGCTTATATAATTATACAGAACACATCTTGGGGCAGAGGCTACAAATGCTAAGCAATGAAGCAATGTATTTGCTTCCTGTATTTAAAAGGGGTTTTCCCATGAACATAACCATATTTAGATTTGTAAACTAATTAAAAGTAAATTAAAAGTTACACATTTCTACAAAATATAAATTAAACAGTATGTTGAGGTTTTAAAATTTTCTCTAACCATCTTAGTGGTGACAGTCTTTTATTCTAATCAAAATTGAAAAAAAAAATAAAAATTTATATATATATATATATATATATATATATATATATATATATATATATATAAAACACACACACACACACACACACACACACATATATACACACAGCTCACCAGTAAGCAAACGTTGAAACTAGAAAACACACAAGTTGACTGTGCACAGAACTAGCCTGCAGGACTCACAGACAAGCAGATTTTCAAGTAAAGGTTGTTCCAGCATAGGATATCGGATCCAGAATAAAGTGTTATATTTTATCCTGGTTCTGATATCGGTGCTGGACCTACCTTTACGGTTTGGGCATTTTTGTTCAGATCAGTCGCCAAATACAACAATGCATGCCGGAACTTTCTATGGTCTGGAACTGGTTAGAAACCCAGCCATGATTTCCTTACTGTGTAACAATTCCTTATACGTTATCAGGCAGAGACACTACAAGCATGAGAAGATAACCCGAAACAATAAGTAAATCATGGATGGGTTTCAGAGTACAGAAAAGATACTGCATTAATGGCCGTATCCATTGGAAACCAATGAAGACAACAGACTGCCACTCAGATGACTGGAAATTTTTGAAACTCAAACTTTTTTTTTTTTTTTTTAAACTACAAGTGCATCTCAATAAATTAGAATATCAAAAAAGTGTTTTTGTTTTTTTTTTTTTTGGTTTTTTTTTTTGTAGTTCAATTGAAAAAGTGAAACATATATTATATTGAGTCATTACAGAGTGAACTTTTTCAAGTGTTTATTTATGTTAATGTTGATGATTATGGGTTACAGCCAAGGAAAACCCAAAAGTCATTATCTCAGAAAATTAGAATATTATAAGACCAAATTTAAAAAAAAATTATTTAAACACAGAAATGTTGGCCAAATGAAAAGAGTGTACAGTAAATGCACTCAATATTTGGTCAGGGCTCCTTTTCCACGAATGACTGCATCAATGCAGCGTGGCATGGAAGTGATCAGCCTGTGGCACTGCAGAGGTGTTATGGAAGCCCAGGTTGCTTTGATAGCAGCCTTCAGCTTGTCTGCATTGTTGGGTCTGGTGTCTCATCTTCCTCTTGACAATTCTCTATGGGCTTAAGGACAGGCGAGTTTTCTGGCTAATCAAGCACAGTGCTACTGTGGTTATTAAACCAGGTATTACTACTTTTGGCAGTGTGGACAGGTGCCAAGTCCTGTTGGAAAATGAAAATTCCATCTCCAAAAAGCTTGTCAGCAGAGGGATGCATGAAGTGCTCTAGAATTTCCTGGTAGACGGCTGCGCTGACTTTGGTCTTGAGAAAACACAGTGGACCTACACAAGCAGTTGACATGGCTCCCCTAACCATCAGATTGTGGAAACTTCATACTAGACCTCAAGCAGCTTGGATTATTTGCCTTTCCACTCTTCTTCCAGACTCTCTGACCGTGATTTCCAAATGAAATGCAAAATTTACTTTTATCTGAAACACCTTTGACCACTGAGCAACAGTCCAGTTCTCTCTCTCTCCTTGGCCCAGGTAAGACGCTTCTGGCATTGTCTATTGGTCATGAGTGGCTTGACACATGGAATGCGACACTTGTAGCCCATGTCCTGGATATGTCTGTGTGTGGTGGCTCTTGAAGCACTGATTCCAGCAGCAGTCCACTCCTTGTGAATCTCCCCAAAATTTTTGAATGGCCTTTTCTTAATCCTATCAAGGCTGCGGTTATCCCGGTTGCATCTTTTTCTATCACACTTTTTCCTTCCACTCAACTTTCCATTAATATGCTTTGATACAGCACTCTGTGAGCAGCCAGTTTCTTTAGCAATGATCTTTTGTGGCTTACCCTCCTTGTGGAGTGTGTCAATGACTGCCCTCTGGACATCTGTAAAGTCAGCAGTCTTCCCCATGATTGTGTCGCCTACTGAAACAGACTAAGGGACTTTTTTAAATGCTTAGAAAGCCTTTGCAGCTGTTTTGGGTTAATAATTCTAATTTTCTGAGATACTGACTTTTGGGTTTTCCTTGGCTGTAAGCCATAATCATCAACATTAACAAATAAACACTTGAAAAAGTTCACTCTGTAATGACTCGATATAATATATGTGTTTCACTTTTTCAATTGAATTACAAAAAAATTACTTTTTGATGATATTCTAATTTATTGAGATACACTTGTATTTAAATCTATATTTCTAAAAATGATTAACTTCTGTCTAAAAATTTAAATATGGTTATGTTCATGAGAAAACCCCTAAAATCTTAGTCCAAGTTTTTTTTTTTTCAGCCATGCAAGGTAGTCATTGAAGTACAGTCAAAATATGCTATTGCTGATGTGGGGTGCCCATGTCTAGATCCTGCTTCTGCAAAACACCACAGAGCTAGTACTAAAATGGACCTGGATCTGGACTTCCCTGGGCCATTGACTGGAAGCTGCACAAACTTCTGCTGATAATGTGGAAGGTAACAGGCGCATGTTGACTTGACAGAGGGGAGAACTAGGGGTAGTGTATGAGAAAAAGGGGTTATAGGGAAAGATTGTATGAAAGGCAGAGGAGCAGCAGGAAGGTATTTTGAAAGCAGAGGAAGGGTTGAAGAACAGAGGCCGGGACTTTGATGAATTTGAGGTCATACGGTAGCTCTCAATACTTTCTGCAAGCAGCAGAGCTCCTCTTATTGGCACTGTAATACAAATTGATCATGTGGACTTATCGAAGACACTAGAGTAAGCAGCTATTACTATTGAAGGGATGGTCTTTCAGACAACAATGTGCTTTAAAAAAAAAAAAATTATATATATCTCTATCTACTATCTACTATCTATCTATCTATCTATCTATCTATCGATCAGGGGAATGTGATCTAATATTCAACCATCTTGTCTTTGTTTTCTTTAAAGACCTTATCCATTGTACTTGCCTGTTGATGCATTACTTGTGGGCCAGATGGCCTTTGATGCGGGCCAGGTGGTTGAACCATCCGCATTTGCTGGAGCTGCTGGTGTTTTTGAGCGTACACCTGCTGCTGCATATGCTGTAGTCGCAGTTGTGCTAGGTTAATTTGTGCAGGGGGTTTATTTACATGATTTGTTCCCTGGGGACCTTGACCCACAACCACATTAGGAGCATACCCAGAAGTTGCCTTATTTTCAACAATAAGATTACCTGGAGAAAAGAAAATTGTAGTTCAGCATAGCGTAGCATGAATCTGAAGACAAACATTTTATACATTAAAATATAACTCCATAAAAGCACTGCACACAATAGTAAATTCTCCATAGAATACACAGATGGCAAGGCCATGATTCAACAAAAGTCAAAAAAGTAGCCACCCTTTGCTATTCAGTAAACTCTACAGTAATTCGGCAGCAATGTAACAGCACATGTCAAGACATAAGTATCATGGTGTGACAATATTGAGGGGGATTGTAACTAGGGACCAAATATTTAACATCAACAGCCAGTTACCTTAGAATCTGGAAATTAGCTTGTCAGCGAGTCAGCACTACTCTCACATTTAATCAAACACCTTCACTTTACAGGTTGTCAGCAGGCTGTCCAAAAGGAATACGTTCATGACAGTAGACAACGAAGTGCATCAAATGAAGACTTAAAAAGTGACAGTCTCTTGGCAAATTCACAATTTTCTGGACTTATCAACTAAAACTCAAGGCTTAATCTACATGGTTTTAATACCACATAGTAGTCTGTTACAGTTGCTGGATTTGTGTGAGTTACATCTTAAATTTTAGCCCACTTCAAGGGGTTTTCTAGCTTCAGCTTCATAGGCCACGTGATGTCACAGGCATAGATCACATTGCCTGTTTGCAGCTCCGTCTTCAATATATGACTTATATGGTTTTCATTGAAGAGGCTGCAGTTCTCCTCTGAATACTGCAGTTTCTTCAAACAGCTAATCTGAGGGGTCCAGGGCGTTAGACCCCTGCTGATCTTTGACTGATTATCTATCCAAAGGGTATGTCAATCAATCTTATAAGCCTGGAAAACCACATTATTTTTTTTTTTCTTTTTATAGCCATTTTGCTCCTTTGCTACAGAAACTTTGATTCTCCAGGAAATCCCTTTAGTTATCTCAACTTTGCACCTAAATAATATGTGTTTATTTACTGCATTGAACTCAGGAACATGTAGGGATGACCAAGATCATGACTTTTAGAAAGGCTCATGTTCCCCTCTCAAGCAACAAGACAGTACCATTGTTCATGCCAGTCAACATTTCATTTTCTGACCTAGTTTCTCATGTGGCTGTTGTAAAGTAAATCTTTGAGCTGTAAATTTAGAGTGGAAGCTCAGGCAAAATGGTTGCCTCCATAATCCTGTACAACAACAAAAAAAAAAAAAAAAAACTGGAACGCTATGGTAAAATTTAAGATATAGGTCTGAAACTTACCTAAATTTACTACATTCTTTGCCCAGAATGTTGGGTCACAATGGAACCTTATCGCTCCGTTTGCGGCTGGTACTGGGTCACATCGAGCCTTTAAAATGTGACGTAACTGAAAGGTGATCTGAAAGAAAAGATGGAAATGAGAAAACACAGAAACATAGAAATTAAAAAAATAAATTATACTCTATTAAGTATTATACTGTATTATTATACTGTATTAATAAGTATACTTATTTATGGGGAGCCTTGTTCTATATCTACTTTTAAGACTATGGCCTAAGTGGCAATAACATTTACGGAGATAAATGCTGATTTTAGATTTTGATCCATTCTACAAATACATTTTCATTTGTATAAAATTGTAGTAATTTTGATCAAAGACAATTTCCTCTTAACATACACCAGTATATCAGCACCATGCGAGTGCATTATTAGTAAAACCTGACTTACCAGCCTTTTGCTGTACAACAATGCTGTGCTGCTGCCACTTGCAATTGCCCAGTTTGTGAAATTCATGACATGTTTCACCTGTCTAGAGAGGCCAGTTATATCATTCTGCTGCTGAACAAGTTTCATTTGCCGTTCTTTTGTGACACTCTAATGGGGAAAATATTTATTACAAATTATAATGCGTGAAGAACAGATGACATTACATTTCTGTAGCATCATGCAAAAGTAATGTTTAGTGCAGATAGGACTTTTATCTAGAGGTCAAAAAATATACACGCAAGTGATGTAAGACACACAAGTAGTTTTACAGAGAGCTTCAGTTCAAACTGTAGACTCGAATAAGGCTCCATGCACACTACTGTAGTTTGGTCAGCGTGCAATTTTTTTGTATTCATTCCTGCCCATTTTGAGGTCTGGGTTCATTCATTCAAGTGTATGGGCCCGACAGGAAGACATAAGGAGCAAATAAACTAAATATTTTAACAGTTTTTTGTGTTAGGAGCTCTAAATTACAATTTCAGATGAAGATTTTAAGAGTGGAGGTCCCAGCTTATGTGTGCATACATGATAATATTATGCTGAGTTGTGATTGAAATTTTAAGCCCACAGACCAAGGTTGCACTACTTTTGACATTATGAAATCACAGCCCCTGCTGCTTTCTGACAAGTGTACTGAAACTTACCATATACAACAAATACAGCTTACCTGGCTTGAATAGTGACTTGTGTACATAAGTGAAGGGCATATTTTTTCTGGTAGGTCTTACTGAAGATCAAGGCTGATGCCTCACGTTGCGGAAACGCAGATTTTTTTGTTGTACCTTTTTTTTTTTTTTTTTTTTGAGCCGAAACCAAAAATGGCTACAAAGGGAACGGGAAATATATAGGAAGCTCTTCTAATTCTACCTTCTGCTCAATATACTCCTGGCTTTAGCTAAAAAAAAAAAAAAAAAAAAAAAAAACCCACAGCAAAATCTGCAACAAAAAAATGCTGTTTCCACAACGTGTGGTTTCAGCGTAAGGCTGAGGGCCCCACGTTGCGGAGACGCAGCTTTTTTTGTTTTTTTGAGCCAAAGCCAAGAATGGCTACAAAAGGAATGGGAAATATATAGGAAGTACTTATACTTGTTCCTTCTGCTCAATCTACTCCTGACTTTGGCTCAAAAAAAAACGCAACAAAATCCGTAACAAAAAAAAGCTGCGTTTCCGCAACGTGGGGCCTCAGCCTAAAGGTGTGTTCTGGGCTAAAAATTTTGATGACCTACCCTAAGGACAGATCATTAACACCTAATTGATAAGAGTGCTGGCTGTCAGCAGCTGATAGAGAATGGAATAGGAAAGAGACAGTTTCATTCTCTGCATAGTGGCCAGACCAGGTACTGCACAGCAGTTCCCACTCACTTGAATAGGAGCTAAGCTGCAGTGAGTCAGTTCAGCCACCACACAGAACAGAGCTGTCTGCTTCCCGATTCATTCTCTGTATCCAGCTGCTGAGAATAAGCTAATCGTTGGGAGTGTCAGATCTGATACCAGTGACCTATCTTTTTTTTTTTTTTTAACTCGTTTTAATGAAGTTTGTACAACAAGGCATACAACACAAGGAAAAGGTACAAAGGAAGTAGCATGATAAGTACAATAAAATTCTGTATAAAAGATAACAGAAATTGAACAAAAGTAACAAAGGAAACAATTAAAACAGTTGCTGCAGAGTCCATAACATGTGAAACCTGAAAATAAAAAGCACGAGTAGTCCCAAAATCATGAAGTAGGTGGGCAGAAGGACCAGTCGAACCAACCTGTAGGAGAACAAAGGAAACAGACAGAAAGTATAGCAACTCAATCCAACCTATGCGGCCAAAATGAATTCCAGGGTACCACAGGGGTCAGGAGACAGGAAAAACCCTTAGGGGAACGCACCGTAGGAGCACCAAATCAAGTCATAAGTGCCTCAAGGGCTGTACGAAAAGATGGGGTTGTGTATAAGGTTAGTGGTGAGTTACACCAGGGACCCCAAACCTTTTCAAATTTAGTGGGCCGTCCTCTACCCTTGTATACCAGCTGGTTATATGGTAAAACTAAGTTCACCGACTTTCTCCACTGCGAGAGAGAGGGTGGGCAAGGAGCCATCCATCTCAGAGCTATGGCTTTTCTAGCTAATAATAAAGATTCTCGTAGCACAATACGAGTATGATGTATCCATAGCTCCTCGTCCAGGATACCAAACATGCAAACTTCTGGTGCGAGTGGAACAGGGACACCAAGGACCTCCGATAGTATATCTACCACCTCTATCCAGAAACTTTTAATAACAGGTCCCATATCTTATGCCAAAAATCTGAATACTCTGCAGGACAACGTAGGCAGACCAGATGTTGTAGTCGTCCCATCTTATGTAACCGTGCAGGGGTCAGATAACTTTGGTGTATAATATATACTTGAATCAACCTATTGTTGACTGATGGGGATACAAATTGTGCTGATTCCTGTAGTTCTAAATAGGACTCATCGGTAAGGGCAGGAATCAGAGTGCGCCATTTCAACAAAGAGGGAGCAGCCAGATGAGATGTTTTAGCCTGTATGAGGTGGACATACAGGCTCGAGATGAGACCCCCGAGGTCCCTGGGACCATAGTATACCTATTAGAGGATAAGTAGAAATGAGCACATCAGAGGGGGGAAACTGTGTAGTCATGGCATGTCTAAATTGCAAAAACCTGAAAAACTGTGTGCGGGGAATGTTAAACAGTACACTTAGAGAGTCAAAAGAACGAAATACACCCTGTTCGTATAAATCACCCAGAGACACAACTCCAAACCGCTCCCAGCACCTCACATCTGGATGAGCCAAAAGCTCCGTCAGCCCAGGATTATCCCAGAGCGGAGTCTCAGTAGGAATAGCAGAGTAGGATGTTACCCGCTTGGCCTGCTGCCAAACCTGACCTGCCAGTTTGTGGAGAGGCAGTAACTTGCCTTTCCAATACTGAACATAAGGTGGGTATAGCTAAATAATGCGCTAAGTGGGCCTCTGGGCCAGGGAGGGGGCCAGTTAACAGCCAAGACTTCAAATAGCGGAGTTGCCCCACAATGTAGTATAAAAAGATGTCTGGCAGGGCCATCCCACCCATATCTTTGGGACGTTGCCCACCTATCTTTAGGATAGGTCACCAATATTTTAGCCCCCTTTAATTTTTGCTTGTAATGTTTATTTCAAAATTTTAGAAAAGGTTACTCTACCTGCATTAATGCTTCATATTACATCTCTCTCAGCAATTTACAAACTTAAAACTATTTAAACATCTAAAGCTGTTCACAGATTTCAGACATCCGTCCGAGTGATAATGTGTTAATTTATAAGAACAATCCAACCATCAACCTTAAAAGGGGGCAGTTTACTTAAAAATAGTGAGCGTGCACAAGCTGGCTGAAGATTGGCCAGAGGCAGTCAATCATCCCAAACAGTCAGTCAACTGCAAATATCTAAAGCCTGCCATCGGTAGATGCAAACTAATGCTCGCAGTATTGTCGTGGTCAATGCTTGGCCAAAATGACCAAAATCAGCTATTTCAGGAGAACAAAATGACCAGCCGAAGATAGTTGTGAGGGGAGCAAAGCCCTTTAGAACTTAAAAAGGTGTTTTTAATTTTTTTTTTTTTTTTTTTATATTGCAGCATTCAAAAGGTTATGTATCTAGATAACCGCAACTGAAACTGTGATTGTCAAAAGTTACAAGGCGTGAAAGCTGTGAGGAACATGAGGTGTATTATAAGTAGTGATAGCATGGTGTGAAAATGACTAAGAAGGAGGTCACTGCGCTTTGAAAGCCAAAAGCGCACCTGTCCAACAAATGAGCCAAGTTTGGCAGCGGTTTGCAGATTCTGATCCAAGGACAAGGCCGATTCCTTGCAGAAATTTTTGTGATTAACAAATCCATTTCATAAATCTAAATTGCAGACATCTACCTGCTGCAGAAATGGCAAAACCCCAAAAAACTATTTGGAACTGTATAGAACTATTAATGAAAATTCTGAAATAAACCTGCCTGGTGTTAGTATACTCTAATAAAGCTATAATAGTAAAAAAAAACAAACAAAACAAAAAACACACACATGGGATCTGAACACAACAGATGCGGAAATTGATAGCAAAAGAGCAACTAGATTTCTATACTTCCTAATTAGGATCCATTTCCAAATGAAGGAGAGGTACTGTATGCATTTAATAAGGGCATACAGTGGTTCAGCATACAAACTACTGATCCATTTACCTCTATGGGACTGCTGAAGATAAATGTGGCTGTCTCCAGTTCCACTGTATTGTATGGAGTAAGAGAATTGTTGCTCAACCACAGCTCCATTCAAGAGGTGGCACAAAGCATGAGCATGGATCCCCAGTGGTCAAACACTTATGACCTATTCTGTAGCTATGTGACATGTTTAAGCTCATGAAGACACTGGCTAAGGTGTGCACATAGGTAAAGCGAAAATATTTTAAGCTAAAAAGTGTTTCAAAACATCTTTTTCTGCCATTATGGCTATATTGCACTTCTGCTCCTTTGTGTTGGCAGAAAGATACTGAAATGTTTTCTGAAGCCGACGCTCCTGTCCTAAGTTAGGTGTACGCATGTATGCATAGGTAAATGCGAAACTCATTTTCTTAAGAGTATTACAGTAGAGAATGCATGTAATACACCCACATGTAATACACCACACACAAACTAATAAAGATATAGTATGCATACTTTTTTGGCTTTTTTTTTCAGCAATTTTGGTTTTTGTTTTTTTTTATTTCATTTATCACATCCTTTACCATACCATATAAATGAAATTTTTAAACTTTATTCTGTTGGTCAGTACGATTACAGCAATACCCTTTTTTTTTTTTTGCATTTACTTTTGTACAATAAAGAGACATTTAACAAAATATTTTTGCCATATTCTAACAGCCATAACTTTTTCATATTTAAAATTTTTTTCTTAGGGTGTTCACTGTGTGGGTTAAAACAATTTGTTAACATTTTAGCGCAGGTTGTTTATGTGCCTATTATTTTTAACATAATAAAGCTGGGAAAATTGCGATCATTTCTTTTTATTTTTCAACATTTTATTAAACTTTTTTTTAGGGTTTTTTTTTTTTTTTTTTTTTTTTAGTCCCATTAGGTGACTTCAACCTAATGGGAATCTCTTGATCGCTTGTATAATTCTCCACAATACTTCTGTGTTGCAGGATATTATACATGGCAGTGTTATACTGAAATTCAGCCTATTAGACAGCCTCTGGGCCAAGGGAACCGCTTCCTTCTGTCTAACCTCTTAACATGCTGGAGTCACTATTGGCCATGGCATGTAAAGAGTTAAATATCCCCGGCAGTTGCAGCAGGGTCCCAGCTTTGTCTGTCAGCTGGGCTCCTGCCTGTGATTTCGCAGGTAAGCTGGAAGTGCCCTCACAATCACCATGACGAATACATTCATCATGAAGGGGTTAGTTCAAGGAAAGGAATATGCAAAAAAGTTCACCTTGATTGAAGAGAGCGAGCAGAAAAAAAACCAAAAAAAAAAAAACCTTACTGTACTACTACCTAGATCAACGTAGAGCTGGGCAATTAATTGCAAAATAACGAAAACCAAAAAAGTCAGCTGAATTAATGGATTAAGTTCAATTATTTTGCATCCATGCCATCCTGTCTCACGCCGCCATTGGCAAAAGGATATATCACAAACTATACGCTATCTAATCAGGATAGCCAATATGTGATTAATCTAAACAAAAATTTTGTTGCAACATGAAATTAATCGTGACTATGATTTATATCATCTCCTCCAAAAGGAAGAGACCCATCCACAGACAGCTGTTTCAGGGTTATTGACATACAGAACACTATAGGTCAATTCTGATATTTTACACATTTTTGGCGCAGATTTGCATGATATGAAAATTATAACTAAATAACTCTGTAACACACTTTAGGTAAGCACTGTCTCCCTCACCACCTTAAACCTTATAGCAGTTTTCCCGGTATAGACACAAATCCACTTTCTACAGCATAAATATCATTGGGGGTCGGACTGGAACAGTGATGCACACTCTTGGTCACAGTTTGGTTCACTCCTATGGAGCTGATAGAGATTGCCATCCTTGAAGTCTCCCAGAGGGGAATATAGTAGTAGCCACGCATGTACACCACCACTCCATCCACATAGGGAACTTGCACACTTCCCAATCCTGTAAATAAATGGGGTTAAGTAGCACAATAGCAAGGAAGGAAAAAGGGGGGCACTCACCAATTGTAGCTTGCATAAAACTGTCCTTTATTCCACAAAAAGCGCTAAAAACCGCATGCAGGAGAAAGGATCAGACCAGCACAAAGGCAACGGCCATTTCACACTACTGTGCTTCTTCTGTGCCATTTGCACTTGTACAATTGGGTCAGAAGAAGCACAGTAGTGTGAAACGGCCATTGCCTTTGTGCTGGTCTGATCCTTTCTCCTGCATGCGGTTTTTATCGCTTTTTGTAGAATAAAGGACAGTTTTATGCAAACTACAATTGGTGAGTGCCCCCCTTTTTCCTTCCTTGCTATTGTGCTATGTACTATGAGCTGCTACTGTTTCGGTATTTAAGCTAAACAGCAGGTTTCAGAGCAGTACCACGGTTTCCTTCTATGGTTTGTTTTTTGTAAGTGGGTATAAGTTTCCACAGGATGAAAACCACTTTAGGTTTTATATAATTTCTATGACCATCCTAAAATTTTGATTATTTAATAAACTACAACCTTTCGGGTCACATTCATTCCAGATTAAAGAAATATTCAATTTTAGAAATATAAAATGCCAAAGAAAAAGAAAAAAAAAAAGTCTCCTACCTCCAGCTGCTGTAGCAGAGATTTACCCTTCTTATTAATTTCATTTATTAAGGTGAAGATAGCAACCTTAATTTCCTGCTCCACTCTTTTATTAGTTTCATTCACTTCTTTTATCCTACACAAGAAACAATGAAATAGAAAAATATAAAACCATTTTTGTAGGCACGGCAAGGGGAGGGGTTCCCTCACTGTAGTTTCCCAATCCCATTTTAGTGGGGTAGTCCACTTTTGACAATCCCCAAATTAAGAAAAGGTTCTCATCAGAACAGCATTTATCATTTATACACAAAACTGGTGAAAAACACAGGAATGCTGGTTGACAGACCGGTGCATCTCCCACAGAACAGGTGTCGGTATCTCATGTGTGAATGGAACAGTAGTGTGTATGCTGGCCCACCATTTCACCTCTGAATGGAGCAGTAAACTGTCATATGCACTACCTCGCCATGTGAACAAGGAAATGTGGGCCCCTGGTCACTGGGATCCTCAATGATCCAGATGTCATTCCAGCTGATACATTTATCACCTATCTTTGGAATACACGATACATGCTGTTCGTGGGATAACTTCATTAATTTAATTGTAAAGTTACTGCTACTGGGACTACCAATGAGTTGTATCCTGCAGGTGAACATGGCGGCTGCATCTCCACAGGTGGCCATTGAAATCACCAATACCTATATTAATCAGGGTCAAGTGAGGGAGTCTACTATATTAACTCCCAATGCCCAAACAGGAAATGTGAGATGATACTGTTAGATTGCTACAGTAAGGACAGTCACAAATCCTGGTTATGCCCTGTTTTTCCTTTAGCTGTTCACGCAACAGGTTACAATATAGAGGATGACAGAACACAAAAACCAAAAGCATGACATCAATTTATCAGTCTTATTAAATGTAATTCATTGACACTTCACTGATAGTAGTACACAAACTGTTTAGAGAATAAAGTTATCCTATTTAATAAAAAACAAACAAACACCACTAGTGAAACCAGCATTTAGCTTTGCCAGGGCAGAGACTAATACTATGTTTACATCTGCACCAGAGTCTGTCTTCTGCCAATTTTCAGGCAGATACTGCAACAAAGTCCTGCACAAATGATGGATTCCACCGCTGGTTTCAGTTTTAAAATGGAGGAACACCCAACGGATCCCATTATAGTCAATGCGGTTCGTCGGACTGTGTGTTACCACTATTTTAGCGGTCCACCTCTCCGTTGTTCTGGTCCTCCAACGGACCAGAACAATGTAGATACAAAACTAGTGTGAACCAAGCGTAACACACAAGCTTTTGGGCAAATATAACTGTCATCCACTTTAAGGCTTTTGAGCAAGCATTCTAAGATAATTTCGCTAACATACCTTTGTATTATACTGACCACAATGTAATAAACTGGACAGAAAAGGCAGTCTTGTTGCCCATAGCAACCAAGATTTTAGCTATTTATACACTATGGTACAGAAAAGAAACAGACTCAGCTGGGTTCACATATGTGCTGCAGAAACCACTGAAAATCAGCAGAGAAAAGTCCTGCACGGAGGACTTTTCTCTCCACCGCTTTCACTTTAGAAACGGCGGACACCCAGCAGATCCCATTATAGTCAATTGGGACCATCGGTGTCTGTGTGTAGCTGCTGTTTTAGCGGTCCAGCTCTCAATTGTTCAGGTCCCCCGGCGCCCCCGAACAACACTCAGCACAGTGCCAGTGTGAACCTAGCATAACAGCCATAGTCCCCTGTATTTTAGACACGAAGCCCAACTGATTAAATTGTTCACATCTCTCATAGACTTATGTAACAACAGTTTAGAGCTACCTGTTCTGAACCTGAGTAGCTGCAAAATGAACATAATTCTTTTTCTCCAGGAGCTTAGCCAAGAGGTTCTCAATAGCACCCTTCTGGTTCTGAAAGGCTTCCTCCAAAAATTGGTATCTGACGAAAGAACATACTTATTAATATCATTGTTGGACATTATTAGCACCCAGAAAACCTTCCCTAGATACAGTCATACATATAAAAGTAAACCATAAAGATCTCATAAACACACAAATTAAGAAAATACTATTCGCAATCTTTTCCAATCTTTCAGCTACAGCTGCAAAGTAATAGGGATTAAAAGGGGTTGTCCCGGAATTTCAGCAATCGCAGATGAGATAGGAAAGGTAAAAAAAAAAAAAAAAAAAAAAAAAAAAAACACACACGTCGCTGTCCATTCAAGCGTGTGCCATGAAGCCACTGCTGACGTCACTGGCTGCTTACCTGTGGCCAATTAGCGGCCTCAGCAGTCACATGCAGCAAGGACTCCCGGTGGTTGCTTCACAGTGCACACAGGTTGAAACAGCAGCAGGGGACACTGGAGGGCTGGGTATAGGTGAGTAGGTTTTTTTTTTTTTTCCTTCTTTTTGGTATGTTTCACCTTCCCCCGGCTCTTCTGGGATTGCAGAAATTCCTGGAGAACCTCTTTAGGCTGAGGCCCCATGCAGTGGAAATGCATATTTTTTTTTGGTTGCAGATTTTGCTGCATTTTTTGAACCAAAACTAAAAACAGCTACAAAATGTAAATTGGGAAATATATTTAGGAAGTACTGCAGCAAAATCTGCAACCAAAAAAAAAAAGCTGCGTTTCCACAATGTGGGGCCTCAATGTTAAGGTAAACTAATTCTGCTCACAGCAGATTTTCTATATTCAGAATAGGAAGGTTAAATGCAAAGATATATACCCTTAAATAAATGCATGAGGACTACAACACTCCTATGAACATTCTAGTGTAACTCCAGTTATAAACAACTTTTCAGAAATGAATACAACAGGTTAATATATGAAACTTTGTAATAGATCTTATTAAAGAAAAATGTTTACTTCTTCACTTTTCAGACTGCAACTTTCTACTCTATGAAGAGTACAGGGGGATTAGAATAGACATTCAAATAATTGCAGCGGTTAATATAAGCAAAGAATAGAGTGTAACACTATTAGGTTGTAGATAAGAGACTCAAAATGCACACAATGAGGCAATCATTCAATTAACACCCCCTCCCCCAACAGACAACCTAACCAAGCAGTCAGACTGAAGATAACAGCTGAATAAGAGCTGAAGGAAACAAATCCCCTTAAGATATATTACAAAGTTTCATATATTACCTTATATTAATTCATGAAAAGTTGTTCATAATTGGAGGTACACTTAAAGGCTGGAGACAATCAATGGGGCACATTTATCAAGTAAGCTGTATCTTTATTTGGCGTAAATTGCACCTTTTTGGGGGCTTGTCTACTCGCTACCCTTTATTTACAATGCATTTGTGCTTTTTTTTCCCCCAACTTGTTTTGCTTCCCTCACCACTTTTGGTTTTTGGTGAAGAAAAGGGTGCAAGGCCAAAGAAGTTTCTCGCCGTATTTATAACTTGTGCCTATATAAAAAGGCACAAACCCAATTCCCACCAACAAATGCACTCTTGTACATGGGCAACACAAAAAAAACAGGTTGTGTCATGTCACACAGTATTGGAATCACAACTGTGATGTGGTACATTTTGTACAAAATGTATTATGTAAGTATGTCTTAGAAAAATAGAGGCAAAGTGCACATAGCCAAAAAAGGAACACCTATTAACCAACAGGCGCTCAACATTTAATCAAGGAACTGCGTCTACTTAATAAATATCCACTACCAAAGGGAGAAGTGGATTGAAAAATTGGAAATATAAAAAAAGGACTTATATTCCTTCTGTTCAATCCTCTCTTGGCTTTGGTAGCGAAAAGTGGCGAAGAAGGGTATGTTCACACTGTGGAATTTGGAGAGGAATTTGAGGCAAATCTGCCTCTAAATGTTTTCAGTGGATGTTTTTTTTTATAAATTTTTTAATTATGATTATTATTTTTTTATTTTTTTAAGGTGTGCTGAGGAAAAACATCCTGCTCGACTTTGTCACAGTTTCCTTGGCTGATTTACCACAGAGACAGCGACGATTGATTAGCCCCACTGTATAAGAGGCTAATAACACCTTCCACAGTGCTGGTATTTGGAAGGGGTTTGGAGGTGGAATTCCATTCCAAATTCTGCTGTGTGAACATATCCATATGTCAAAATTAACACCTCACTGATGAAAACAGTCAAGTACTACACTCTGCTTTCTCTGTTAGCACCACAGACTTGAATAACGCATATGTACGACCAACGCTCCAGTCAATCTCCTCACTGCGATCATGCAGTGACGAGATCAGTGGTTGTGGCACCTCCACATTCTAGCAGTTAGTGGTGACCCTAGACAGACACTTATCACCTATCCAAGAGACAGGATTGTAATTTGTGGGTAACCCCTGTACATATTTAGATCAATGACCCACTTTAAGGGTATATTCACACAGTTTTTTGCAGGCTGATCTTGACATGAAATCCGCCTCAAAAACACCTCCCATTCATTTAAATGGAAGTCAGTTGCAGTTTTTTTTTCCTGTATCTGATTTTTTTTTTCAGCTAGAGGGAAAAAAAAAAGCAACATGACCAATCTTCAGATGGATTCTGCTATGAAAAACCCACTGAAATCAATGGGAGGCAGAAAAAACCTGATGCGCTTTTTGACGTAGTTTTTGCGACGTGAAGTTTCCAGGTCCATATAGTCTGCTAGAGAAAAAACGGCATCAAAACACTATGACACAAACTGCATAAAAAAGGCATCATGTAAAAAAACAGTTTCCTAATTCCTGAAGCAAAAAACTGTGTGAACATACCCTAAGAGCGGCTTAAAAGAATGTCTTTTAAGTGCAATGTTAATGGACAAGCAACTAAAAAAAAATAAAATAAAAAGAATACATAAATCTCAAAATTTCTTTTGAATCCAGTTACAATTGCTAATTCAACGTCCACACTATTCTAAGTATTACAAAGCAGGAGAATTTTAAATTACTTTTTCCTTTATTTTAACATTAATCAAAAGCAATTGTGAATGATGAGACTTTGCTCAGAGTTGGCCCTGCTAAACTCAGACCTTTTCACAATGCAGCAATTGTACTGCCACTGCTGAAGGATGACTGCAGCAATAGGCAGTGCACATGCCATACATCATGTGCTGGGAAAGCAAATGGTACTATTAGTCAAAATTGCATCTGCATAACTAATGTCAAGGCATCTAGTGTATAACGGCATCTGAAAGGCTAAACCATAAATGATCACCGGTAATATATGGACAGACTTCAGCCTGAAAGTACAAATCAGATGAAATCAAGAAGAGTCACCAGAGGAAAAAATGGAGTCTATTTTAGGGTGACCAAGAGGAAATTACAAATATGCATGCTATACAATTAACATGAGCAGAATTTATCCATCCAATATGTCTTCTGCTTTTTGGATAGGGCAGGATAAACTGCTTACATTTCAGTTTTCCACATTTATAAAAAGAAAAAAAGGAAAAAAAAAAGCCCACTGTGTAGCAAGAGATAAGAGCAGTTATCTTATGGTCTTGGAGACTTGTCTACCCCTGTGCCATGTGAATGAGTAGATAAGATTTTATGTACATAGTGGACAAGAGAAACACTGCCAGTTTATCTTCTGTAGATTGTATGAGATAAATTGCTGAACTAACACCACAATGCATTATGGGAAGGGAGTGATAAAGACATGATGAGGCTTTTTTTTTTTTTTTTTTTTTAAAGGCCTGAAACTGCGGCTTGGTCAAACAGATTTCTTGTTTCCTTGTCCACTAAATATACACTATATGGAGAGAAGTATCGGGACACACCTCTAAGGCTCTATTCACCTAAAAGTGGAAAATGCTTATAAAAAAAAAAAATAATAATTCATAGATCAAACTCAAGACTATGAGGATCTGTGAATACCGATGCCACTTGGATGCAAAATGGTCAGTAAAAAACAGACCAATACACTGGACACTAAACAGCAATGGTCGAGTGAATACAACCTAAGGCCCCATGTAGTGAAACGCAGCAGCAACAAAAAAAAAAAAAAAAAATCCCGCTGCGAAAAAAAAACAAAAAACACGTCAAACGCATCAGTTTTTTCTGTAGCGTTATTCATTGCATTTTCGAAGAGTTTTCCCTTTGTGAACTTTCTGCCCCTATTATACCTATATGTAAAATGCCAGTGTTTCTGCAAGTATAATAGACCTGATGCGATTTTCAAAAACACGGGTGCTTTTGAAAACGTAGCTTCTCCACTGCAAATTTTTTTTTCTGCAATGTGTGATAGGATTAGCCAGAAGCAATGGAAACTTGCTTCTCTGTGATTGTATTGTTACAACAGTAAAGTTTGGTGGAGGAGGGATAATGCTATATGAGGGGGGTTTCTTAAATGGGTTATCCATGAATCTTGTTTTTTTTAGGGCCACAATCAGATATTTAAAGCCTATCCTGAAGACACCGGTCCTTGTGTCTGAGCGTTGAAACTGCAGCTCAGCTCCCATTGTTTGGAAATAAAACTGCCTAATCCTACCCATGATAATGGAATCCACCAACTGCATCATATGCATGTGAACAATACTGTTTAAAGGCAGGCAGGCTTGACCAAACTAAGCTTCCATATGTATGCTGCTGTTAGTAGAAATGACTTCTGCAGCTATTGTGTATGTATGGCACTGCTCACAGCAGTTTACACAGGAAGAAAAGGTCAGGTGTGTCTTAAACCCAACCCATTTGATTCTTCTATCGTTCAATTCTTTTATCGTTTTATCGTTTATAGCCGACTTATTTTAGTGGGTATGGCTAGCTTTAGTTTGCCTCGCACCAGAGAGAAGATACGTAATGAAATTTTAAAATGCATCTGTTAAAGAGGACCTTTCACCACCTCCACCAATTCAAGTGCTTAGCATCTTTTAATAGACGTTGCTCCACTGATTCAAGCACAGTTGGAGATTTTATATATTATATATCTCTATCTGTTCTGTTTGACACCGCCCTCCTGAACGAATAGCATTGATTGTTCAGGAATGGTGGGGGCTAGAAAAAATTCCAACTGTTCTGGAATCAGAGGAGAAGCACCTATTAAATGATACAAATTGCTGGACATGTTGGAGGTGGTGAAAGGTTCTCTTTAAAGTAAGTTGTTACATGTGCATACTTTATAATAAAATGATTGACACTAAAAAGACTCCAACAATGCCTCAAGTTTAACCAAAAGCACTAGTATTGGGGCAGCTTTAGTAAAATTGTGACTCCTGAAAGCATGCATACCTGTGTTCTTTATGCTCAAGAAGCTGGCAGTCACGACAAGTTAGTCTGTCACAAGTTTCACAAAACAATTTGAGCTGCTCCTGTTTATGGACGGGACAGAAAACTGGACGCTGCCCTGAAGCTCCCACTGATTCTAGAGAAAAACATTTTCACAGAAATATTTTAGTAAAATGATATATTATCTTGCATAAGCACAAAAAGTATTAACACATTTTGCACACAGCATATATTGTTTTTGGTTTGTGGCAGAGACAGACACAGATTTATTAATAATGTACTAGGGTGTGCTCACACAAAGGATATTGGAAAGGATTTTGAGTTGGTTTTCCACCTCAAAACCTTCTCCAAAAACTACCCTTCACATTTTCAAAATACAGCAGGAACAAAATGTATTCTGTGGAAGAGGCAGCACTAAAAATGAAGGCTCAATTATAAACGTATGCCTATATTCATGAAAGGGTGCACGAAAATGTACAGGGGCTTGTTAATACAGAATTTTCTAATGATAGATTCCCTTTAACCCCTCCTTTCTGGTGGAATTTTTCGATTTTTGATACCCCAACCTTCCAAACCCTCATATGAGGGTTTAATGTTCTTCATAACGGTACAATTTATTATTCTGTACAATGAATGTACTGGGAAGCTGAAAAAAAAACAAACACCTTAGAATGGGGAAGCATTGGAGAAAAGGTGTATTTGTTAGACTTTCTTAGGGGCTTCGTTTTTACAGCATTCACTCTGCAGCCAAAATTACATGTTACCTGAATTCTGTGTTTCGGTATGATTACATGGGATACCAAATTTATATAGTTTTATTTACATGTTAACCCATTAACAAAAAGCCAAAAATTTGCAAAAAATGTTTTGTTTTTTTTTCTTTAAGTCACCATATTCTGACATTAACTTTTTTATATTTCCGTGTACGGGGAAACATAGGGCGTTTTTTTGCGGGGCTAGGTGTACTTTGTAGTTATATCATTTTGGGGAAAGTCTATTGCTTTGATAACTTTTTAATTTTTAATAGAGGCAAAACTGTGAAAAAACTGAGGTTTGGCACTTTTGATAATTTTTTTCCCCACTACAGCGTTCAACGTACGGGAAAGATATTTTGATAAGTTTGTAGACCGGGCATTTTCAGACACAGGGATACCTAATGTGTATGTGTTCTACAGTAATTTTCTACTTTTCTGTGCATTCTAGGGAAAGGGGTCAATTGAATATTTTTTTTTTATTTTTATAAAAGTATTTTATTTATTAGACCTCCTACGTGTCTTGAACCCCAGGGTGTCTAATCACTAATGCAATGCATTACAATGCTAATGTATTGCAAAATACCAGCATTTGTATGACATATAAATGAATGCCAGACAAGCCTGGGAGCCTTCTTAGGCTCCAGACTGTCATGACAACAGATTGCATCATGGCAACGATCCTACCCAAAATGGCGCCCATGCACCGCTGGAAAAAATGGCTGACCGAGGTGCCAAGGGCCTTACCGCCAGTTATCAGTGTGGGCTCTGATCATGGGCATTAGCGCTGGGTCTTTGCTGTATAATATATGAGCAGTACCTGTATCATCTCCTGAGCACCACTATATTTATATACCCAAAAGCCACCGTACTATTACAGCAGATGTCGGGAAGGAGTTAAAGAAACATGCCTGTAAACATCTGTAAGAATCGCCTGAGTTTTAGTGCCTATTCCCATGGTGCAATTTCATGCCGATTTGGAATCCCCCTCAACATCAGCACCAAATGCCATCCGGATTCTGCCTCACTTATTTTAGCCTCCTGCTTCAAAAACAAAGTAATGAAATAGTCCTGCTTGATCTTGTCACGGATCCCGCAGCTCATTCACCCGTGGAGTCTGCGGCACAAGCCATTCTGCTGATTAGGTTCATTCGTCTCGGTCTAATCAGCAGGTGAAAGTTGTGGCAGAAGTGTGAGGAATTTCAAGTCCACCTCAAATTCCTTTTCCATTTATGAAGTGTGAACATACCCTTAATTAATTTTACATTACAATATTTTCTAATAGTGGTCAGTTGTCAGAGATTTTTCTTCGTTAGTATTTTGAATAAATAATATATACAGAAAAGGGACAAATCTTTCCAATATACTTTATCTTAGCACATGAAAGTGGCCCTAGGGCAAATGGATCTTTAGCGTTTTCCTGCCTAAGGCTACAGCCCCACATTGAGGAAATGCAGCTTTTTTTGTTGCAGATTTTGTTGTGGTTTTTGAGCCAAAGCCAGGAGTGGATTTAGCAGAAGGTAGAAGTGTAAGAACTTTCTATATATTTCACATTCATTTTGTAGCCAATGTTGGCTTTGGCTCAAAAAACCGCAACAAAATCTGCAATAAAAAAAAAAAGGAGCTGTGTTTCCGCAACGTGGGGCCTTACCCTTAAAGTGGACTTTTTACCACGTCCAAAACTCTACTTCATTTAATAGGCATTATGTTTTGTTTTCTTCTCCACTTTTCAGGCAAAGTTACTTTCTACATATTCGTTTATGAAAATGCTAAAGAAAACACACGAATAATTGCTGTAGCTACACTCTGATATTCTGTCCTCTTAACACAGCTAGGTTTGCAGATAAGAGGCTACCAGTGCACAGAATGAGGCAATAAATCAATTAATCAGCGGCAGGAGTCAAACTCCATCCCTTTCTATGTGTAAGGCAGAATATGGAGACAAATCTAATATAAGCAATCAGATTGAAGATAAGGAGCAGGAGAACAGCTTAACTGGTGTAGGAAACAGATCTCCTTAAGATTTCAAAGTGTCTTATATTCACATGCACTATTCATTTATTGAAAGTTGTTTAGAACTGGGAGGCATTGCAGATTTTAAGCCTCTACATGTAAACAAGAAAATCTGTTGAAAACAGAAAATACTTTCACAGATTTCAAATTTCAATGTCAATATTAATGATTCATTTAAAATAAGACTGACGAGGAGAAAAAAAAAAAACATTAAGCCATCAATGGACTATACCTGATGAAACATCTTCTTTCTTTGTGATCATGTGGTCCTTCGTGAACTTAACCCTTTGATGTGCTTCTATACAAGTCTTGCAAAGCCATTCCCCACATTCCACACAGAACCCAACAGCACTCGCATTGTCTTCACAACTTGTACACACCTATTTAAACAAAAAGCAAAGTACATAAAAGAGAAATTATAGGATTAACAGCAAGACAAAAATAAGGCCGCATTTTTGTTTAAATTCATTAGCAAATGGTGGCGGTAACATACATGTAAATATGACGGTGGGGTTGAGAGGTGGTAGAAAAAAGTAATTTCCTTGATGTTTTATTTATTCATCACTGATCAGGAGATGGCAACGTAACCTTTAATAATTGCACAAGATAGTGGGTGTACAGGTCTGGGAATACGCTACTATACAATACAAAGGAATAGTTTCGCACAATGGGAATGAGGACCCTGCTTTGCAAGAGCTTACAATCTATGAGGTAGAGGGGGTGACACTAGAGGTATCAGGGGCGGCAACAGAGGTAGCATTGCTTGTACAATGGTCAGACAATTTTGTAATAGAGGTTACTGTTATTACACATATATAAAGCTGTATGAGCAGTCACCAGTTGTGTCCTTTATATGTCCAGGCAGATGGTGCCTGGACATATAAAGTTAGTCCGATACGTTATATCCTGTGAGGTAATGTTGGAGCATCAACAGATGAGGGAACGTTTTAGGGAATCTAACTACGGAAGGGTTTACATTAGGAGTTGTGATAGGCCTGTCTGAAAAGATATGTCTTTAGTTTACGCTTGAAGCTGTGGAAATTGGGGGTTAATCTAATAGTACGGGATAGAGCATTCCAGAGAAGTGGTGCAACTCAGGAGAAGTCTTGTATACGAGCGTGGGAGGTTCTGATAATAGAGGATGCTAGTCTTAGGTCATTGAGTGAATGGAGAGTACAGGTTGGGCAATAGACAGAGATGAGGGAGGAAATTGCAGGGAGGTGCAGCATTATGGAGAGCCTTGTGAATGAGGGTGATAAGTTTATATTGTATTCTGTATTGAATAGGCAGCCAATGTAGTGACCGGCACAGACCAGAGAAATCGCTGTAGCGTCTAGACTGATAGATGAGCCTGGCCGCCGCATTCAGAATAGATTGTAGAGGGGAGAGTTTAGTAAGGGGAAGACAGATTAGTAAGGAGTTACAGTAGTCAAGGTGAGATTGAATCAGGGCAACAATATATGTCTTTAGTGTATCTGTGGTAAGAAAAGGGCGGATTCTGGAGATGTTTTTGAGGTGGAGATGACATGAGTGTGCAAGTGATTGGATATGGGGGGGGGGGAAGAAGCAGAGCCCGCAAATGATACACAGAAAGTGCGGTCAGAGAGATAAGAGGAGAACCAGGAGAGAGCAGTGTCTGTGAGGCCGACAGAACGGAGCAAAGCGAGAAGGAGTTGATGGTCAACAGTGTCAAATGCTGCCGAGAGATCCAGAAAAATGAGAAGAGAGTAGTCACCTTTGGATTTAGCTATCAGGAGATAATTGGAGACTTTTGTGAGGGCCGTTTCAGTAGAGTGCAGAGTGCGGAAGCCAGAGAGAGTTAGCAGCACAGGACGGGTCAAGGGAGGATTTCTTCAGTAGTGGGGTTATCACAGCATGTTTGAAAGAGGATGGGAAAATTCAAGAAGAAAGAAAGAAGTTAAATATTTTAGTAAGGTAAGTCGTGACGGCAGGCGACAGAGACTGGAGAAGGTTTGAGGGGAAAGGGTCACTACTACAGGTTGTAGGGTGAGAAGAAGAAAGTAGCTGAGATACTTCCTCCTCTGTAACAGATTAAAAAGATGAGAATGAACGTTTTGAGTTTTACTGATCACTGATGCATTTTCAGATCATGGTACAATTCCTGCTATAGACTACAGTGACACTCTCCACTGATGCTTTATTGTTTCACTTGTATACTCTTCATATCTTAAATTAACTGCTCTGGTTATTACAGTGGCGGGACTATCGAGGGTTTGATTTATTTGCTTTCACATAACGTACGACTCAAAAATCCCATTTGCTCTATACTGAGGTTATTATGATGCAGGCACTAGTTAGGACCCCAAGGCAGCACACTGGAAAACCCAAGGAAAAGAGGGGCGGTGTAATAAAATGGTTAAGTAGCAGGATATCAAAGCTGATCAACCAACATTTTGGCAAGTATATATAGCGTCCGAGTTGTATATTTACAGAAAAATATTATAAATATATTCACTTTAATGACTCCAAAGTAGTAAGAACTACTGACGAAGTTAAGCTAGGTTCACACTAGAGCCAGAATGCCAACACAACAGTTAGACATGGACAGCAGCCGGTGTCCACCGGGTATCTGCATTTCAAAACAAAGTGGCAGAGAGAAAAGTGCTTTGTGCAGGTCTTCACTTGCCCAATTTTCAGAGTTTCTGCGACAGTGTATAAAGGAGACTCTGGCGCAGATGTGAACTCAGTCTTATTCTGTTCTAGAAGCAATATTTTTGGAGCCATGCATCACTGGCACAAAAAAGGACAATTACTGTGCGTACAACTAGACCTACCAGCCATAACTGTGAAAATACATTCTGACAGCCAGTATAGCATTTTATTAGTGTCAAGGAGTTGACTTGATTGGTTAAACTCATGGTACATCAGTTACGCTAGGTTCACACTAGTGTTGTGCTCTCCATCATTCAGGTCCGCCAGGGGACCCAAACGATGGAGAGCCAGACCACTAAAATACCGATTACAAACGGACACCAGTGGACCCCACTGACTATAATGGGGTCTGCTTTTTTTTTTTTTTTTAAACTGAAAGCGGTAGAGAGAAAAGTCCACTGTGCAGGACTACAATTTTCAGAGGTTTCTGCATCTCCAGGGAAGATATAAACTCAGCCTTAGGCTGTCATTCCACTAAAGATCTGTAACTAAACATTTTTAAAGAATTAGATTTGGCTTAAAAATAGGTTGATGTCTAAAGACTTATACCCTTTAAACTAAAAATTTTCGACTTTGAGTAACAAGTTATTTTGTATGCATTAGGGTTAAGGTGGCCCATTCACTGTAACCTATTAATGAAAAAATATACTTCTGCAATGAAGTCGGACATAGTCAGGTCTCCACGATCACAGATATGGCGACAACAGAAGTGATTTATTACGGCTAGACCACTAAATCCCATTTTTCCACATCCCAAGTCAGACTCCTGCAGCCTTAGTCAGTCAGTAGCAGTAAAATCCTTTATTTCATTAAAATGCTAATGACTAAAATCCTATGAAAGTAAATAAGCAAACGATATCTAATTATATTTTATACAATAATTGTATAAAATTAAAAAATCATTTTATTTTGAAGCCAGAGTCAGTAACTTTTTTCTAACTCCCAGCCCTGGCTGCAGCCTATAGCCAACAATCACTGCAGCAACCAAGATCAAAGATAACTAAATTGCAGAGGTCCTCAGCAACCATGGCATCTAAAGGCCATTAGGTATTTAAATACTATACAATTTAGTATAGCAGAATTTGGAACAATCCATATAAAAAGCTAAGTAACTCTTCCAGAAATGCTGCTTTTTGTTAATCTAACTGCATAAAGATGGAAAATTAAAAAAAATAAAAAATAAATATTATATATATATATTTATTTTTTTACACTAATGATAAAGAGGGAGGGGAAAGGCAGCAAAGTTTTTTTCATCCCTCCCAGAAAGTGTTAAAAGGAGCCTATCATTGGAACCCAGCATATCAACTCAGTCCCACAGATGAACAGGTTAGGGTCACTGTGTTTAACCCCTTATGCATAGGGAATAATAGCATTGTTCTTGTCAATATGCAAAGGCGCTCTTTACAGCAACAAGAGCATTGTTGTCCTTCCAAAGAGATAAGTGCAACAATATAAGCTTCCATGCTTTACTCCTTCGAAAGCTGATATTTTTTTTACTGACATATCTATATGGAGCTCTTGATATTTGCAGGACAAAATGTAATTCACATGGCACCACTTATTATTCTCAATGATTTTCTAAGTTGGAAAAAAATTACAACAGGGTGAAAAAACACATTTTGTTTTTACTGCAGTAAAGTATAGGTTATTTGCATTCAGTAGGTGAGTATGGTCACAGTAATACCAAATTTATATAGATTGTCATGTTTCAATATCTTTAAAAACAAAAATTAAAAAGTTTAAAATAAATCAATATAGATAGAATCGATTTCTTTCTATTGCCAAGTTCTGACACCAAAAACTTTTTTATACAGAGCTGTATAAAAGGAGGAGTCTTTTTTTTGGAGGGCATGTTGTAGTTTTGATTTATATAATTGTAGGGAATGTCTGAGGTGGTGACATTTTATTACTTTTTTTTTGGGGGGGGGGGGGGTGGAAAACTGCAAGAAAACAGCAGTTTAGCTATTTTTTTTCCTTTTCCTGCTATAGCATTCACCATATGGGATAAATAGATTTATATTTTAATAGTTTGGGCATTTTTGGACACGACTACGTATAATATGTATAATTTCATTTTTGTTTATTTGTATAAGTAAACAAAAGGAAAGGGGGGTGATTTGAAGTTAAGGGTGGGTTCACACTTGCGCTGGAGTCCGTCCACTGCCAATCCAACTGAAAGTCTCGGGAAACTGGATAGGCACCGGATAGCGACAGGTTAGTGACGCATTGCTTAAAAACCCATTCATTTGAATGGGTTTTTAAAGCAATGTGCAGGTGTGCACTTACACCCTCTGCACCGCGAATCCAGTTTTTTTCACTGGAAACGAAGTCCTGCATGTCCGACTTTGTTTCCGACGAAAAAACTGGATTCACGGTGCAGAGGGTGTAATGGGTTTTTAAGCAATGCGTCGCTAACCTGTCGCTATCCGATGCCTATCCAGTTTCCTGAGATTTTCAGTCGGATTGGCAGCGGACGGACTCCAGCGCAACCCACCCTAAGTTGTTTAAATTTTTTAATACTTTTTAAAACCGGAATTTTTATTTTTTTTTAAACTAATGCTTTTTATTCCTCCAAGGGGGGGGTTGAACTAGCAATCATCAATTTGCTTATTGCAGTCTAAACTAGAGCCATCATTGATCACAAGTACTGCCTACTGGTCCCTACTGTATAAAACAGCAAAGACCCAGTGGCTATCACAACTGCTCAGGCACCATATTTAACACCCATCTCCAAACGAACATACAGATCAACGGCGTGAAAGGGTTAAGGGGTTAAGCTGGTTACTGGACTACCAAAACTGACAAACATTTTATTTTGCTCAGTACAAATGTACTATCCTTCTAATTTAACTTGTAGAAATAATTGATGAAAACTATAGACGGTCATACCTGCTCAGACTTTTCATCGGTGCTACTTGGCGATTCGGTTGTGTCTTTCACAAAGTAATTATCCACTAGATCGATTTGCCTGCATTCTTGTCTGCAAACTGGACACCTTATGACACCAACTAAAACCAAAAAAAAAGACAGAAGGGTTACAAGAACTATATGGTTTATAGTACACTTTATAAGCATAATACGTCAATTATTTTCTACGTGCCAAATTTGCATATATGTAAATTACAGACTTGATTCAATTTGATTTTTATTTTTTTTTAATAAAGATTAGTGGGGTAAATTCACAGATGGTGTAAAAAAACACCACAAAATCCACCATAAATTAGAAAGGCCAAAGTAATTTAAAAAAAACTTGAATCTGCCATTTCAATGTTTATGAGGTCTCTGCAGAACTCTACTACCTGGTCCCTGGACAGGAAATGCCAAGAAGTGCCCACTCAGCCAATCACAAGCTGTAGCAGCGAGATGGGTTAGCCAGCGACTGGATGTTAGAGAGGCCAGGAAGGAGAGACCCAGTTAATGTTAAATAGGGGATTGGTGCAGTGAGTAATCATTTTTTTCAGCTCTATCTGTGCTTAGCTCTAAAATGTTTAGCACCCACAGGAGTTAGCAGAATGAAGGGTCACCTTTAGTACTTCAGACACTGCACATTCCTATTCAATGAAATGGAATAGCGTTGCAATACTAGTCACATCTCCAACCAAACTTATAGAAATTGCCTGGTTAAGCAATGAAAGGAACCCTAAAGCTTACTAACGCATTTCTCCACTAAAGCTCTACAACTCGGTGTCACTGAGCATGTATACCATAATGACATACTGATGGTTTAGTGTCACAAATCAACAAGGTTTGGTGGGACAGGTTCCTTTTAAAGGGGATGTTCGAGGGAGTTAAAACTTCCCTTCCTTCCTCCAGGGGTTTCTTCACACTGGATTCTGGGGTTCCATGATAGTTCCAACCCCAGGCCAAATTATCTGAACCAATCCACCTCCCCTCGGTTGCTCTAACCTCTCCCTCTGCTATGAGGCTGGCTGACTATAGCAAAGCCAGCCCCCATAGCAAAGTTAAATTACCTGTGCACACAGGGAAGGAGGGAGGGGGTAGAGCAACCCAGGGGAAGGTAGCTGGTACCAATCACATGACCTGGGGTCAGAACTAGCCCAGAACTCCTGGACCAGAATGAAGAAGCCACCAGAGGCTTCAAAGAGGCCAAATTTAACTCCCCAGACAACTCTTTTAAGCTAACCGTCATGGGTCACATTAGTTTAAGTCCACCCTATTAAATATTAAAAGATTTAAGGAAAATGCTATCAAATGGTTATTGGCAAGTGTATTCACCATGTGTATATCAATCTCATTTAGAAGTTAGGTTTTCTTTATAACCTACAGGGACCAAAATTTCTTCCTTAAAAGGGGTTGTGCAGGAAATACAGATTTTTTTCCCCTAGAGGCCAGGAAAGGTGAAAAATTAAACATAACATACTCACCTGTCCCCAATGTCTCCCACCACAGTCCGGTGTTTTTTGGTTTTTGTTTTATATTTTTCACCTTCCCCAGGCTCCAGGAAAAAAACTAATTTTCAGAACAACCTGTTTAATGTGTTAACCTATTGCTTGGCAGTGGAGTTACTGTATGGTGGAACTGCAGCTTCACTCTACTTGAATTGCTTTCATTCCTCATACAATGCTATAGCTTTTAGCACCTGGAGACAGCTGGTTCAATGGACCTATGAGGGATTCAGGTATTGAACCCCCACAGATCTGATACTGATTATCTATCTTGTAGATGGGTCAACAGCATCAAAGATGCATACGGGCTGGAAAACCTCTTTAAGGCCGGAGATACATGCATTTCAACAAACCCCAACCACGCACTGTGGGCAAAGCTTAGAGCCCAAGCGCTTTGCATTACGTATTTGGAATCTGCAGCTCGTCAATTACTGCAGCGGACTCCGCAGTGGCTTTCAGCTTTCGCAATGCAATGATTGAAAACCAACCTAGAAACAGGGGTTAAACCCAGGCAAAAAACAAACTGTTTGCCATTGCAGGGATATCCCACAGCCTTAGACTAAAAAAAAAAAAAAAAATTCTCCTCTATGCTTTCCAAAAGCACAAGGGCCAGTATACTAATGGAGTGTTCACCTTTTCCCACCCAATATATTTAGAAATTCCTCCAGTGGGGAAAGGACTAAAAAGGAATTTTATTTTTAAAGTGGGTCTGAAGGGAGAATGCAACTTCTGTAGAAACAGTCTACAGACTTACTAACTCTCAAAGGAAATTAGCTACGTGAAATATGTTGTATGATTATTAACATTGTTTTTATCATACAAGACTCCCAGAAGAGAGCTCTATTTATGTGGAAATTTACTACAAGTACCTGCCATATGTTGTAAAAGTTTAATCACTATTAAAAAATAAATTAAAAAAAAAAAAAAAAGTCAGTCATATTTCTCAGACAAGGGCAACATGCACAACCAAACTATCCACACACGTCTACAGAGGAAACAGAGCCACACCGAAGTGGCCAATGGTGGACTCGCACTTAAGTATACACAAGGTGTTTTTCACCCGATTCTGGAGATCATATTGCCATCATGTAAATAGACAAATGAATGAAAAGTTGGGCCCGCACCTCTCTCTAAAATGAGCTCCCCCAGTCTCCATGCTCTGATACTTACCCAACCATAACCTAGCTGAGACTGTCAGCTATGGTTGGGATTTACGTAAACAGATTAGGTCTGAGCCTCGCTGCTTCCATAAGGCCTGACCACAGCCAATAGTCTTCTGGTTGCCCAGTAATCTAATGTGTATTGGTACTTTGAGGGTAAGTTGACAGTTCTTTTTGGAGGCAGAATCTGCCTTAAAAAACGCCCAACTCTCCTACTCATTTTAATGGGAATCTGTCAGATTTATTTTTTTTTTTTTTTCCTCTAGCTGACATTTCCAGCTAGTGTAAAAGAAAGTCATGATCTTTCTTTAGGTAGATTCTGCCTTGCAAATCCTATTGAAATTATTTTTTTTTTTGCATTTTTTATTTTAAGTGGTTTTTGAAGGGGAAAAATAAAAACAACATGCTTGCCTATTTTTCTGCCTCCCATTCATTGCATATGGATTTGCTAGGTGGAATCCACCTGAAGATAGTTCATGAAATTTTTTTCTCTAGCACAAAAATCAGAAGAAAAAAAAAAAATATAAAAAAATCTGCTCCTGACTCCCATTGAAATGAATGAGAGTTGGGAGGCATTTAACAAAGAAAGAGGCTTTTGGAAACAGCAAAATATACTTCAGCATGGCCACTAGATATTTAAAAGGCAATGGAGATTTTAGTGCACACTGCCGGCAGCTTGTATTTATTGCTCGACAGGTTAAAAACTACGTTCATATCTGCGATGGAGTCTTTGTGGCAGTGTGCGCCCAAAATTGCCAGACAAAAGAACAGAGACATATTTAAAGGGGTGCGTCGGGCTCCACATGTGACCGTTGTTGTACCAGTTCGCCTGTCCGTTGTTCTGGTCCTCTGAAGGACCAGAACAATAGAAAGACACATGCTAGAGTCACACCCTATAGCCCTATCAATTACAACCTAGAGCGTTACATCCCAGAGCCCTATCAATTAATTTTATCACTTTGGATTTCTAAATAGAATACATTTAAAGTGCAAAGTATAGAAAACATAGGACATATCAGCTTTACACTAGATATGTGCAAACTTATACATTGGTCTGTTTTGGCTTTACAAGAGATTCTAATTTTAATGTCTGGTATTAGTCTGCGCAAGTTGGTTGATCACCCAAAAGGGGCTGATCATGCCAAACACTGGTATATTTGGCCGACAGCCTGGAGTTGCGTACATAGACTTCCAGAATCACTATGTAAACAAAAGCTGCCGTGCTATCCCCAGGCCAAGAGGAAGAATTCATGTCTCTTTGAACTACCTTTTAACTTTTTACATTACAGACACGGTCATCAGCGACTATATCCGAGAAGCCTCCGATCATTTGAAAAAAAAAAAAAAAAAAAGCAGAGCTCCAAATGTAACAATGAAAAGCAGCCGATCAAATCAAATAGAAATCAAATCGGCGCGGATGCTCAGATGGTCCCTCGATGGTATTTATTTAGAGGCCGACGTGACAGCTGCAGCAAATTACTATACTCTGTGGTGATGCCAGTAGTATGGCAGAGGATCGATGACAGCCTATAAACTAAGACTTGCAGGCAGAGATCACAATAACACCTGGAAAAGCATTTTAACATTTTGAAATAAAAGTCTCATGCCTATTAATACACATTTTAACTTTTCTCTGCATTTGAACACAAATATATGTGCAGCAGCTCTGCCCCCCGCCCGGATTATCAGTGTCTGGGCAGGGTGCAGAGCTGCTGCATGCGATGTTTAAGCGACTACAGCATCTATTAACCTGCACCTTGCCAGGGCTCAATAGAAACACTTATTTTTACCATAGAATGCAATAATCCACACAACAAAAAACAAAAAAAACCACAAGCTTGTTATCCCATAGATCAGTGATGGCCAACCTTTTGAGCTGGGTGTGTCAAAATTCGTAAAAAAAAAAACCACCTGGTTCCCCGATCGTTACACACAGTCTGTCAGGGGAGGTGAGTAAAAATAACACTTTACTTCTTCTGGGCTTCCGACGATCCCCGTTCCTGCTCGAGGCTGTTCCAGGCGTGTGATTGAGGTCACGTGGCTGGGGCCTGTGATTGGGCCCCGGCAGTCACGTGGGACGCACTGGCGTAATGACGTCATCGCGCCCCACGTGACCGCTGAGGCCCAATAACAGGCCCCAGCAGTGACGTGAAAGATACGTCACAGGCAGAAGAGGCCCAAAGAAGATGCAGAAGAGAACCAGATGGAGCGAGGATGCCCAGAAAAGGCGAGTTAAAGGGTTTGTTTTTTTTAATAATTTCTCCTGGCCTCCGATTACACTGGGGTCTGAGAAGCACATGGAGCATATTATACTCTGGGGAGCATATTATACTGTGGGGAGCATATTATACTGTGGGAAGCATATTATACTGTGGGAAGCATATTATACTGTGTGGGGGCCACTGTGAGAAGCACATTGTACTGTGTGGGGGCCACTGTGGGTAGCATATTGTACTGTGTGGGGGCAAGGCGGGCAGGCACGTTAGGAGAAGAAGAAAGCCTGTGCCACCATATGTACCTCCATCACGTGACTGGTGTGTCCCACATTAACATAGATAAAATATTAGACATAAATTCCACTGCAGGGCCATCTGTCAATGTGGCCCTGTACCTGTCGCAAAACTACAACTCCCATCAGGCATGGAAAGGTTGGGATGATGGGAGCTGTAGTTTGGGAACAGCTGCAGAGCTACACAGGTTGTGCAACACTGCTGTCCAAATACTAGAGTGTTGCACAACCTGTGGCACTCCAGCAGCAGATCCCCCCCATAAATTTTTCTTTTCCTATTTTCCTCCTCTAAAACCTAGGTGTGTCTTATAGTCCGAAAAATACGGTAAATCCAATTACAAAATGTTTGGATCCCAAAATACATACAATTTTATACATTAATAAAAAAAAAAAGTGTACTGAACATTTATTCCCTCACAGCAACAATAATCCATAACATAAAGCAGCTCTGCTGTGATCTCATTACTGTATAATACCATGTATCAAAGTACTGAAGACGTCTCATTATTGAAAGATATTAACCTATTAAAGATGAAATAAAACCAGCCAATAACGTTCTGAATGAAAACGAATACAGACTACTATACAACTGTTGCTATAGGAGCAGGGCTTAAATGTGATAAAGAGTCCCTTCTCATCCTTACTTCTGTGCCCATCTAAGATTTATTGCCTTTCTGAGCTCCCAAACAGAGATTTATTGCTGCCTACAGGACAATAAATCATCACTCTAGAATAAGTAGACCTAGAGAGCAGACCATAAATCCACAGCACTGGCTGAGGGAAAGATGGCAGTTTCATCACAACATATCCGTCACTCTCACTAATATCCCATGTAACAGTGATGCAGCGACATTTCATTATAACCACTTCATGCAGACAGTGACCATTACATCTTGCCATAAGTGACTGCCTTTTTTAGAAGGTCTACAGTTCCACCATTCCACATATATAACCGTAAGGAGAAAAAAAAAAAAAAAAGGAGGAATTTATAAGAGTGTGCCTTCGCTACATACACGACTAGTGCATTTAAATAGAAGAAACTTTGTAATCTCTCTTATTAAGGAGATCTGTTTCCTTCGGCACTTAAACAGTTCTCCTGCTCCTTGTTGGCATATCAGTCTCCATATTAAGCCTCACACATGGAGCAGGGAGGGGCTGAGTAGGCTTCTCCTTCCTGCTGGTTAATTGATTACCAAAGTATATAGAAAAAGTGAACATCTAAAACATAACTTCTATTAATACATAGAAAAGTACTAATATACCATAAAAAGCATGAAGTGATGTATGTATCAACGTGCCATCTGCACACGCAAAAAGAAGCTGCTAACAAGTGTATTCAATAGGGAGAACACAGTATCCACGTCTAGATGACGAAAGTAGCGCTGCTGGGGGTAAATGATCACCCACTTTACATTCATCAGCGGATCTGTGTGTATCCCATAATTGTACCACTGTGACCCTACTATGTAATAGTTTAATGACAGAGTATTAGTGTAAGGGTGCTAACAATATGCAGTGTTGCCCTGCCCAGGGGTTATTAGCTAACACATCCACTCATCACCATTCTGTTCTGTCAATATGGTCACCGGTGGCTAAGGAATATTCATACTGATAACTGACCGGTATCTCAGACAAACCTCAATAGCTTAGGGTAGCAAGTAGCCTGAATCCGCACTGATGAGCAGAAGCTTACCTACAGTGAAAAGCGTAGAGTAAAACACTTCTGGCGATATTGGGAGGTAGATACAAATACAATAGATGTGTACACTGTTAGGTGCAGATGGCACGTTGATACATACATCACTTCATGCTTTTTATGGTATATTAGTACTTTTCTATGTATTAATAGAAGTTACGTTTTAGATGTTCACTTTCTCTATACACTTTGGTACTTGCCTTGTGATTGAACATCAACCCTACAACTCTGTGTAGTTTCTGATTATTTGATTGCCTCATGCATGCAGTCCTAGCCTCTAACCTAGCAGTGTTTATATAGAAAAAAGCAAGTAAGAGTGTATTTGAATGCTTTTTCCATTTCCCCTCCCCTCTTCATAGACTAATATGGAGAAAGTAACTGCCTGAAAATATTAATATGATATATTACAAAGTTTCTTAGATTAACCTGTACTACTAATTTGTGAAGTATTGTTTAAGACTGGCTAGGAAGAATCAGTCTTAGGCTGAGGCCCCACATTGCGGAAACAAAAAAAGCTGTGTTTCCGCAACGTGGGGCCTCAGCCTTAAAGCGTTCCTCCAGTTATAAAGGAATTACTTTTCAGGCAAAGACAAAAAGTAGTAGTAGCTGAATCTCCTCTAAAGCTCAGATGCTGCCATGCTGTCCCTGCCCCTATCTACTTCCTGGTCACTCTCTATACACAGGAAATGCCACTGACTGAGGGGAGCGACTGGCGGACTGGTGATTTACTGTGTGTCAAGAGGAACCAGCAGCATCTGAACAGGAAGCAGCACCAAAAATTTATATCTAGGAATAAGCTTGTACTGTAATTTGCACCAATTTCTGGTGTAAAGAATAGTAAATATACTGAACTTCAGAATCCTCTTTTCTTCCCCATTAACCTAGATATAAGTGCTATTGGAAGCAACACTTCAGCGCGGCATGGTAGTCAAAGTAGATTCCAAATGTCCATTTCCCGTTTCTACAAAGCAGAGCTCATAATACTATATACCTGCCAGGACCTTACACTGGAAGAATGATGTCACTGCATTTCCTGAAAGCTGCACAAACTGCGGTATAATGACTTAACTGTGAAAAGGCAGGGATGGGTGAGAGACTATGGCTAGTGTGTGTGAGGGTGGCTATAGGGAGCAGAATATGTGAGGCAGAGGAGGCATTTTCAAAGAGAAGCTAAGACAGAAGGGGGAGGTGTGCAAGGGGATAAATCTAAGGTCACATTGTAGTTTCTGTTTGCTTTGGATTACATGCTAGGCCTCTGTCAAGCACCAGATGATTTAAAGGACTGTAACAAAAGTTATATATTCATCTGTTTTAACTCAAAAGTTCCCTCTCCCCACATACGGTCAATGTTTGGTCAGTGATTGTGCGCTAAAACCAAGTGTGGGTCGAGAAGATAAGACAGATGCAAATCTTACCATTATACCTAATCTCCTCTGTGTAATCGCCAATCCCAATTTTGGCTCTCAATCACAGACGCAGATCATTGACGTGTGAATAATGCGTTAAAGGCGATATTACACATCTCTGTTTTTACTACCGGGAAGCTACGTACAGCGTCCCGGCGTTGGATACAGTGTACCCTGGAGGTGGCAGCGGAGGGCAGCCAGGACTGAAGCGTGGACAGGCGAGTGAAAATTAACGGCCGCTACTCTGTGTGGATGGGAAAAAGGGGGTCATATACTGCGGATGGGCTTTAAAAAAAAAAGGATTCATATACTGTGTGGTGGGTATAAAAGGGGGCCAGATTTTTTTTTTTGGGGGGGGAGAGGGTGTAATAAAAGGGGGTTAAACTGTATGCGGGGCAAGAAATATCAAAAATATAATTTTTTTTTTTTTTTTTACTAGAGCTACAAATATCACAAAATTATGGATATTTCTAGTGACACGGCATGTCACTTATTCTCGGTTTTTGTTTTACAAATTTTGACACACCGAGCTCAAAAAGTAAGCCATCACTGATATAAGAAGCAGCGAGAGAGTACTGAACATTGCATAGAATACTTCATCACTGGCCCTGAAATTATAACATCAGCTTATAGTCAGCGATTTCTGAAGCCAGTGTGGCCTCCAATATTTTTCATGAGACGACCTTATTAGACCCCATGCACATGACCTAATGTGCTTCCGATGTGGGGCAAAGTTTGCAGCAGAATGCACTCCGCCACCCAAATGTGTTCTACTGCAAATCTGGCCACACATCAGATGCACATTTGGTCATGTGGTGCATGCATGGGGTCTTAAATAATATGAGAGTTCTGCTATGATCCAAATAGGCACTTGGCTGAGTAGCAGAAAAGGGCTAGACTATCCCCAATATCCACACTTTGTTTAAAAAAAAAAAAATAATGGGCTAAAAGCCCCAGATAAAGTGTCTGAGGTAGTGTTTACACAGCACTTTTTTACTGAGGAACTGGTGACATCCATCGTAATGCGTGCAGTTAAAAACTGCATGCAGTTCATCAGTAAAGAAAAAAGGGCCATGTGGGCTCAGCCTTATGACTATTTTGTTACTACATATATACACATCAACTACTCATTACAAAATTAAACAGAGTATGTGTCAGCCATGTTCATGACCATGAGTAACCATGAGTCACACTGAGTCACACTTGCAGAGTCACATGTAATTAATATGATAACTTAGGGAGTGGCAAATAAAAGTGATAGTCTCACAATAATTCTGTAATCCGATTTCACGAATGTATCATTTCATGTTCTGGGTTTCTCCACAATAAATTTATTTTCAGAATACATCTGTAAAGCATTCCACAATTGCTAGGTATTAAGCAGTTTTAACCCCCAAACTGAGATTTTATGGAGCACCACTGCAATACTCCATGTGTGTTGACATATCTACATGCATAAAGCAGATATCCCATATAACGCATGCACTGTTTGGATATTAAAAGTTGCGAGACATCCATTGCTGGTTAACAATATAATTTGCCAGATTTACTGTAGTTATGAGTAGACATAGGCATAAAAAGCTGCACATCTTGGTAAATCTAGTTTAGGCTAAAACATTTCAACTTGTTAGACATGGGCATAGATCCTCAGAAAGTGCAACGTGGCTTAAAGGGGTTGTCCGGGATTTAAAAAAATAAAATAAACCCTAAACTAAACCCCCTCCCCCCGCCTAACTTCTAATTTACTTTAAAAAAAAAAAAAAATTGTGAAATTGTTGAAAACTGCAATTTTTGCTTGTAATCCCTGACTGCTGCAAATTTACATGAATGTGGTTATATATATCAAACATTAAGTTGTATTTTTATATACAGTAGGCTGTGCACTTAAAGTTGATTTTAGTATCACAGTAACGGTTTGCTGTGTGCAGTATACATTTTTAACACATTAGGGGATGACAGCAAAATATTGCTTGGTTTCTGTTTCAGAGTTTGTGAGAGTATGAGCTTTTGTTGAGGTTTGTGGTATATATTAATTGTGTACACCTTGATCTATTATTTTACATGTATTGCGTGTGTGAACGTAAGATTAAATATGAGTTTTAGACCGGGGCCCTACATGACATAAACGCAGCAGTTTGGCCATGGCAGAAACTCTGCGAATCCCATCCACACATTGTGGTAAAATAAGTGCAGCGGATACACTGCGATTTCCAAAGATTTGTGGCTTTGGAAACAGCAGCAAGTCAATTATACCTACGGAAACACCGGTGGTTTTCCTATAGGTATAACTGAAGCCGAAAGTCTGCAGAGGAAATCTCTGCGGACTTTCTGTGAAGGGTGCAGCGGAAAAAAGGGCGATGCATTGTCCCTGAGGTTTTTCCCGCGGAGCTTTTTTGCTGCAGCCAGCTACATGGGGCCTTAGCCTTAGGCAGCTTTTCCAGAAAATGAGGCATTAGCCTAAATATAGATTTTTGTTCCTTCCAATTCTGGTGATTTTATGAAGATGTGCAAGTAGATGCAGGCCTAATGCTGCACATGGTGAACTCTAATTTTTAGGAGGTGTGGAGCATATAACTGTTTGGTGTACACTTTTAGCAATTAATAAATTTTTATGCTTTTTTTATTTTTAAATAAAACAAACTGTGTGTGTGTGTGTGTGTGTGTGTGTGTGTGTGTGTATATATATATATGTGTGTGTGTGTGTGTGTATATATATATATATGTGTGTGTGTGTGTGTGTGTGTGTGTGTGTGTGTGTGTGTGTGTATATATATATATATGTGTGTGTGTGTGTGTGTGTGTGTGTGTGTGTGTGTGTGTGTATGTGATAGATATATATATATATATATATATATATATATATATATATATATATATAACACACACACACATATATATACACACACGTGTATCTATGTATGTATGTGCGTACGTGTTGGGATGGTGGGGTTGGGGTGGAAACCTCCTGTCATGTTTACATTAGCATCAATGGAAATGGACAAAGATGAAGGGAGTTCTGACTTTCCTGTCAATCTATCACTGTTAAAGTCCATTGTTCTCAACCCATGACTGATGAGAGCAATGGACATTCACAGAAGTAGCCAGCATTTCCCCTTAAGTGTTATAGAGATCTGTGGGGATTCTGCTTAAATCATGAGTTAACTGAAGGACCTCAAGTAGCTAGGCAAGGGTTCTCATAACAAGCAGGGCATTAAATGTCTTGCCTTAGCTTGCCCATATGTGGATCTACTCATTCCATTCAGCACAACCTCAAAATCACTCTCTTTGGAAGACCCTGTCCATCTATATATATATATATTACAAACACCTATTCATGTCACTAGCTGGTACGTAATTTTACCTTCAACAGCCACTAGCCTTCGTTTCCTTCCATTGCCAAAATATTGCAGTTTTTGTCATTATGCAAATTAGCTCTTTGGAACAACAGTAACACCCTTGTGAAATCTCACAAAAGAGGCACCGATCCACAAGGAGGAAAACAAAGTTTGATTCAGGTGACCATCTGTGGGGCTGGGTTGATATGCCATGTTCTTCCATGGCCTCCCAGCCAACACCCTCACCTTCCCCTCCAGTCCACCTTAAATAATAATAGTCCTTTAATAGTCCCACAATGGGGAAATTCAGTGTGTTACAGCAGCAAAGATAAGCAGATACAAATAAAACATGTACAGGAATGTTCCAAGGTAAGAGGCATTACATTGATAGCAGACAGACAGATAGGACGTAGCGGGGGGGGAATTTAACAGGCAGAAAGATATTTCAGTTCTCTGTGTGTAATGATCTCCGCTTAGGTCGGTGTTGGTTGTACAGGTTAACCGCGGTGGGGAGGAAAGACTTCCGATAGCGCTCCTTCTCACACCTTGGGTGGAGCAGTCGGTCACTGACAGCACTGCCCAGCGCAATCACAGTCTCATGCATGGGATGGGACGACTTCTTCTGCATGGAGCTCACCACGGACAGTATCCTTCTGTCACCCACCACCTGCACTGGGTCCAGTGGGCTCCCCAGGACAGAGCTGGCCCTTCTAATCAGCTTGTCAAGTTTATTTCTGTCCCTGGTTGATATACTGCTCCCCCAGCAGGCCACTCCAAAGAAGATGGCTGATGCCACTACTGAGTTGAAGAAAGTCCTAAGAAGTGCCCCCCGGATTCCAAAGGCTCTCAGCCTCCTAAGCAGGTAGAGCCCTTCACACAAACGTCTCCAAGACTTCTCCCGTGCATCCCCCATACTCTGGAACCCATTACCAAGACACATAAGACTGACCCCAACAATCAAAAGCTTCAAGAAGGCCCTGAAGACTCACCTATTCAAGAAGGCCTACAACCTCCAATGACTCTACTGTCACCACACCACCACCTGTACAGCCGCTACCCTCACTCTTCCCTCATAGATTGTAAGCCCTTGCGGGCAGGGCCCTCTATCCCACTGTGCCAGTTGGTCACTGTTTGTATTATCTGTTTTGTATATCTTGTGTACCGTATGTAAATCCACAAATGTAAAGCACCATGGAATTAATGGTGCTATATAAACAAATAATAATAATAATAATAAATATTATTAATAATTATTATTAATAATAATAATAATAATATTCTTGTGACAGACTCCCTTTAAAAAGGAGGTTGTCTTCATAAGACAAATCCTCTACTGTCTAGTCCTGGGTTAACCTCTTCAAATAAATTTATTAAAAGACAACTATTCTTTTAAGGCTGTGTTCACACGGAGTTTTTTGGCAGCGGATTTTGAAGCGGAATCCACCTCAAAATCTGCCTGAAAAAACGCCTCCCATTCATTTCAATGGTAGTCAGTAGCGTTTTTTTTTTCCGCTAGCGGAAACAAAATAGCGACATGACCTATCTTCAGGCGGATTCCGCCTGGAAAAACCAATGGAATTCAAAGGGAGGTGGAAAAAACACGACGTGATTTATTGAAGCTGAGTTCTTAGGCCCACCCCAAAAGGGGTGTAAACTATATCCTACATCCACGTCAAAAACCACATCAGTTCAAAAAATGCGTCCCAAAACCATTTCCTAATTCCTGAAGCTGATTTTTTCTGCCTGCAAAAAACTCTGTTTAGAATAACATTTTCACATAAAATAAAAAAAAAAAAAACTTATCCACAAGCAACACCAATCCCTTCATCCAGAAACACCCGCATAACTCACAGACAACATGATGGCAAGTATGCTATTCCAGAATTTACAAGCAGGGTAAAGAAAAGCACCAGGTACCAGCTCTACCTGTTAAACAAGTAAGGAATTAATGAAAATGTTAGTGCCGTGTGTACAAGAAGAAAGCGTACATCATACACTAAAACAGACACACTGGCATGTTATTACAGGTGCAGTCTGTAGAGCTACACCCACAACCTAACCGTAACTTATTCTACCATTAGAACAAAAGATGTCTAAGTTACAGAGATGGCAAATGGCTTCAGAAAAAACAAAAATGTAGTCAATACATATACACAAAAATAAAACTTTAAATACGTATGCTAGGTTCACACTAGCGCCGTGGTCTCAGATGCTTAGGTCAGCCTGAATGACGCACAGCCAGACCGCTAAAACAGCAGTTACACACGGACACCGGCGGACCCCAATGACTATAATAAGGTCCACCGGGTGCCTGCCTTTTCAAAAATGAAAGCAGCAGTTTCCATGACAAGCCCTCAAACAAATTTTAATACACATGTACATACAAAAGACTGGAAATAGGATAGGGTACCAGCCTCAGAGTAGAGACTATAGTCCTAAATAGCAATACATGAAAAAATGGACAGCACTCCAAAAATAAGTGGAAAAAGAGCGCGTACTTTACTTACCCAAAAACACAGTGGCATTTCAGCCCATATACATGAGCCTGTCTCAAGCCTGGTCTAATACAAGGGAAGTAAAAATACAATAGTTCTTGGCATCCAATCCACCTTTCATTTTTTCAGGGGCATATTAGCTAAAGACTCCCAGATATGCAGATGTAGAAGATTTAACCAAACTTCTGCAACTGGTTAAACTGCTGAAGTGTGACATCTTATTAAAGAAAACCAAAAATAATGAAACGTCATTAAAAAAAAAAAAAAAAGTTTGACTTTTTATTAATTTTTTTGCTGTCTTCTGTGATAATATGTCATCCTGCAGTAATCTATTCAATTGCAGAAGTTTAAGTTTACAGTCTCTCTCTACATATATAATGGTATATATATATATATATATATATATATATATATATATATATATAATAACACACACACAATGCATCAGCAGTAGAACAAAATTAAGAGAAACGGAAAATGTCAAAAGCGAGAGCAATCGGGTCATTTCATTGCTCATCAATGTCATTCAGAAGACACCAAGGTCAGGCAGTTTATGCCTTAGGCTGCAAGTCTGGCCCCATTACTGGTCATGTCACCTAAAGCACTGCCTTAGGAAACTCCAACCTTTCCAGCAGTGACATATCCCCAAGGAGCGTACAAATTATTGGTTACGACCTAACATACTGCATCTACAGAAAATTAAATCTAGAAACAGATTTTTTTTTTTTTAATAAAAATAAAAAATAAAACATTTATGTGCAGACAGGTGAACAAAAAAAGTTCACCCTGGTCAGTTCATAAAATCAGCATTAATAGGTTAGGCAAGATCTGTATTTTAAAAGGAACTAAAATAACAGTAAAAAAATAAATACACCAGTAGCATCAGATTTATATAAGGTAGAAAATAAAATAAGCTGAGCAATAATATATAAAATAGTATCAGTATGAAAAAATGCTTCCAAATATATTTATCAAAGTTCTTCATATTCCTTTATGAAGGTTATCACGCCAAGCACAGAACTCAAAAATAACCTTGGGACAAGTGTAAAAGACAACTGAGCAGCACCTATTAACAGATACGAAGAACTTGGAATTGGTGGAAGTGGTGAAAGGTCTTTAACATTTAATAATAAAAAAAATCAAAATCACCCTCTTTCTCTATAATACATAAAAAATAAAACAAAACCTACTTTAGGTATCCCTACATCAAAAAATAGCCATACTATTGCAATATAAAAATATCTATCCCATATGGATAACACTGTAGCAGAAAAAAAATGAAAATAGCCAAAAGGCTTTTTTTCCCCTCAACACTTTACATAGTTAACCACTTCCATACCAGGCACATTTTCAAGTTTTTTTGTATGTGCGGATTTGGATGGCTATAACATTTTTATCATTTGCATTATTCAACTAATTTCTACGTCTTTTTTCGGTGATACATAGGGCTTTATTTTTAGGGGGTTTTTTTGCATGTGTGAATTTTTTTTTATATCCGGGAAAATATAAACAAAAAAGAGGAGGGAAAAAGAGTCTATTTATTTTTTTTTTTATTTAATAACACAAAGGCCTACTAAAAAAACTTTATAAAATAGTTTTTCCTTTATAAAATAGTTTTTTTTACGGTAATTTTTTATTTTTTATGGTGTCGTCAGGGGTGGGGCTATAACCTGTAATAAGGGAGTTTTATTGGCGTGTTTTATTTATTTTTTAAAATTATTTTATTTACTTTTTTTTTTACTTTTCTATACTTTTTTAAAAAAAATTTTTTCTACATTGTGTCCCCATAAGGTCATAATAGACCTTTAGGGACATTTGATCACTTTTTTTTTTCGTTCGGGAGGCTGATTTCCCCTGTAACTGGGGCTGGTACATTTAGCCCCAGTTGCAGGAGGAATGCAGCCTCCTACACGTTGCTTTCACATAACTATAGAGCTGGTCTGGGTCCTGTAGGACCCAGACCAGCTCTAACAGATGCTGATCCTGGTGGATCACATGACTGCCGGGTCGGAGGAGAGCCGCTAGATGGCGGCTCCCATAGTGCTGTATACAGTGTTCATTGAGCGCTGTATACACAGTGATCGGGATGGCAGGGGAGATAATAAACCTTCCCTGTCTTCTCTCTGGGAGCTCTGGCTGAAGTTACAGTCGGCTCCCCGTTTCAGCAGCTGCACGATTTTTTTTGCCGAATTCCTTCTGGACGTATATAGTCTATGGGCGGTACAGAAGCGATTAATGTATTTTCTTCAACTGTACTATGTCCATCAAGATCAACTGTAATAAGAGATCAAACTGTTGGACATTCCCCAAAAGAATAAAAATAAGAGCTTGTCCTGCATAGAAAGACGCCTAACCTAGCCAAGTACACAAAAATATAAAGAATTACAGGTTGTCACGATATGGAGACAAAACATTTTTTGTATTTTGAAAAGTTATTTTTTCAAAAGGTGTTAAGACCCAAACTTATATAATTTTGGTATCTCCATGATCATTTTGACACGCAGAATAAAGGCAACATGTAATTACACAGAACATTGAATGCTGCCATGAAGTGCAATTTATCCAGCAAAAAATAAATCATGTGACTCTGAACTGGAAAAAAGTTTAGTCAGTTTATATTCTTTTGAGCTGATTTATGCAAAGTTCCTGTCGAATGAATTTTTCGATTTTTGTTTTTGACTCTCCACCTTCCAAACCCCATAACTTTATTTTTCCATTCTCAGAGCCATATGAAATCTTAATTGTTGTGGGTCAAATTGTTCTTCACAATGGTACCATTTATTATTCTGTACAATGTACTGGGAAGCTGGAAAAAAAAAAAAATTCAGAATGGGGTGGATTTGGAGAAAAAGTGCATTTGTGCCACTTTCTTACAGGCTTCATTTTTATGGCGTTCACGGTGCAGCCAAAATGACATGCCACCTGCATTCTATGTTTCGGTACGATTCTGGGGATACAAAATTTATACGGTTTTATTTACATTTTAACCCCTTAAAAATCTATAACAGTTAAAAAAATTTTTCTAAACGTTGCCATATTCTAACACCCGTAACTTTTTTATACTTCCGTGTACGGGGATGCATAGGGCGTCTTTTTTGGCAGGTCCAGGTGTACTTTTTAGTTATATCATTTTGGGGAATTGCTATTGCTTTGATCACTTTTTATACAAATTTTTTATCAGAGGCCAAACAGTGAAATAACGGCGGTTTGGCACCTTTTGATTTTTTTTTCTCCCACGTTTTCAGACACAGGGATATCTAATGTGTATGTGTTAAACAGTATTTAAGTACTTTTATATGAGTTCTAGGGAAAGGGGGGGGGGGGGGAACTATTTTAATTTTTAACACTTTTTTTTTCGCCTTTTTTAAAAAAAATTTGTGCATTTATTAGACCCCCGCTAGGGGTCTTGAATCCCAGGGGGTCTGATCACTAATGCAATGCATTACAATACTAATGCATTGCAAAATAACACTTCTATTGCAGACTGTATAGAGCAGCCTGCAATAGAATATAATGAGACACAGGCCTGGGAGCCTTCAAAAAGCTCCCGGCTGTCATAGTAACGGGTGCTGGTGATCCTTGGCAAAATGGCGGCGCTGGAAAAATGTCGTCTCGGTCAGCTTTGACCAAGGCGTCAGGGGGTTAATGCCCATGATCAGTGCAGGCAATGATCGCAGGCATTAGCGCCAGGTTTCTGCAAGCAGCACTTTTCTCTCCGCATGTTTCATGCAGAAACCACACAGATCCCATTATAGTCTATGGGGTCCACGGGTTTCCTTAGGTAACTGATTTTTTATGCGTATGGGTTTCCGTTCGAGGGGTTCCCAAGTGGACTCCCCCGAACGAAAACCCGAACGCAGATGTGAATAGGGCCTTAATGATATGGATGACTGTACTTGTAAGTGAATTGAGAAGGAAAGCATCAGAGTTGTGGAGTCAATAGGTCAAACCACTCACTTCTCCATTTTTCCACAGCCCAACTGACTCCTGCTCCAACGCTTTCATAAATGGCTGATAGAAATACAGTGCCTTGCAAAAGTATTCATACCCCTTGAACTATTTCACATTTTGTCACCTTACAACCACAAACTTAATATGTATTTTATTGAGATTTTAAGTGCTAGACCAACACAGAGTAGCAGATAATTGTGAAGTGGAACGAAAGCAATACATGGTTTTCAAAATTTTAATCTAATAAGAATCTGAAAAGTATGATGTGCAAAAGTATTCAGCCCCCCATATCAGTACTTTGTAGAGCCACCTTTCACTGCAATTACAGCTGCAAGTCTTTTGGGGTATGTCTCTACCAGTTTTGTTCATTTAGTGACAGATTTTTGCCCACTGTTTGTAAATACGCTCAAGCTCAGCCAGACTGGATGGAGAGCGTCTGTGAACAGCAATTTTCATGTCTTGCCACAGATGCTCAATGGGATTTAGGTCTAGACTTTGACTGAGCCATTCTAACACATGAATATTCTTTGATCTAAACCATTCCACTGTAGCTCTGGCTGTATGTTTAGGGTCATTGTCTTGCTGGAAAGTGAATCTCCTTCCCAGTCTCAAGTCTTTTGCACCCTCCAAAAGGTTTTCTTCCAGGATTGCCCTGTATTTAGCTCCATCCATCTTCCCATCAACTCTGACAAGCTTCCCTGTCCCTGCTGAAGAAAAGCCTCCCCACAGCATGATGCTGCCATCACGTTTCACAGGGTGATGAGCAGTGTTACTTTTTCCGCCACACATACAGGTGCATCTCAATAAATAGAATATCTTTGAAACGTTTATTTCTTTCAGTAATTAAATTTAAAAAAGTGACCTCCTATATTTTCTAGATTCTTTACACAGTGTTCCATTTCAAGTGTTTTATTTCTGTAAATGTTGATTATGAATTACAGGTAATGAAAACCAAAATCTAAGAAAATTAGAATATTGTAAAAAAAAAGTTCAGTATTGTAAATTCAGTGTGTCACCTGCCAAGGTTTCCTAAGCCTTTAAATGGTCCCTTAGTCTGGTTCAGTAGGACACACAATCAAGGAAGACGCTGATTATGAATTGAATTACTGAAATGAATGAACGCTTCAAAAATATTCTAATTTATTGAGATGCACCTGTAGCACTTTCCATTTAGGCCAAAAAGTTAAACTTTGGTCTCATCTGACCAGAGCACCTTCTTCCACATATTTGCTGTGCCCTCTATATGACTTGTGGCAAACTGCAAACAGCACCACTTATGTCTGTCAACAATGGTTTTCTTTTTGCCACTCTTCTATAAAGGCCAGATTTGTGGAGTGCACGACTTATAGTTGTCCTGTGAACAGATTCTCCCACCTGAGCTGTATATTTCTGCCGCTCCTCCAGAGTGACCATGGGCCTCTTGGCTGCTTCTCTGACCAGTGCTCTCCTTGCTCGATCTGTTAGTTTAGGTGGACGGCCATGTCTTTATAGGTCTGCAGTTTTATAACCTAACCCTGCTTTAAACTTCTCTACAACTTTATCTCTGACCTGTCTGGCGAGTTCCTTGGTCTTCACGATGCTGTTTGTTCACTAGCGTTCTCCAACAAACCACTGAGACCTTCACAGAACAGATGTATTTATACTGAGACTAAGTTACACACAGCTGGACTCTATTAACTAATTAAGTGACTTCTGAATGCAACTGATTGCACTGGATTTTATTTAAAGGTATGAGAGTACAGGGGGCTGAAAACTTTTGAACGTCACACTTTTCAGATTTTTATTTGATTAAAATTTAAAGAAACCATGTATAATTTCCATTCCACTTCACAATTATGTGCTACTTTGTGTTGGTCTATCACTTAAAATCTCAATTAAATACATTTAAAATTATGGTTGTTAGGTGACAAAATGTGAAAAAGTTCAAGAGGTGTGAATACTTTTTCAAGGCACTGTAGTCAGTTAGAAGCAGTAAAGGCCCTCTAATTCATTAAAAAACTAGTGACAGAATTCCTAAGTACATTCTTATGTAAAAGAATAGGAGTTAACTTCTATAATTTTTTTTTTTTTTTTTTTTTAACAAAAAAGAGACTGGCTACAAACAAATGGGTCAAGCTTCACTTACTTTCTAGAAATTTAAGCCAACTTGGCCATTCAGATCTGGTAATATTTGCTTCTGATCAAACCAGTTTTTATTTCATCTACAATAAAGCTTCTGATACAAGCAAGATAGCTGTTACGTTCCAGACATGTACATACTTTACTAAAGTGAATCCATCATCTCCTGACATGTCAGTTTAAGGAAATAATTGTATTCCAACATAACATTTCTGGAGCATCTTTACTAAGAACTGTGGGGCAGATCCTGTGTAAAATTTAGACATTGTAAATTTAGACTAGACAGTCTGAAAATGCGACAAACTTATCACAGTGGCTCAGATTGTATGATAAATCAAGATACATACTTTTGACTAACTTTACACCTACGGATGGGCTTAATTTACACCAATGCAGAGTTATGAGGAAAGAGGATAGAGAATTCTTAATTTATAAGGAATGCATTTTTTTTTTTTCTAAACTCCTTCACACTCAACACCATACTAGTTATATAGCCGAGGCCTGGGACTAGCGGGATTAACCCCCTGGATTGTCCCCCCACGATAAGATCTCGGGCTCCAACGGGTTGCCATGGCAGCCAGGCAATGACCTCCTGACTGCCCATGCGCAGTTTCCATAGGGAAATGTGCGATGCTCTGCAATACTATGTATTGCAGTACATTGCGCTGGGAATCTGAGATCCCAGATTCAAGTCCCACATGTTTAAAATTAAGAGTAAACGTCATAAAAGGCATACATACCAAACAATGGTACCAATAAAGAGCTCTGACATATCTCCATCAACAACAGTAAAAACGTTATAATCAGAATACAGTGACCCCAGAAAAATCACTAATTTTCAAAAAGGGACTTATTTGTAAAAGCCGTAAAGCATAAAAATGGTATCTGTAATTGTAATGACCCCCCGGACAAAGCTGCCATGTCATTTTTAACGCAGAGTGAAGCTGTAAAAACAAAATGCAAAAAATTATAACATTGTGGGTTTTTTTTTTGGTTTTTTTTTTAAACACGGACCCCCCCCCCCAAAAAATGTTATTAAAAGCTAATCAAAACATATGTACCCCAAAATGGTGGCACATGAAAGTACAACTCATCACACAAAAATTTCAGGGGTAACCAACACTTATGGCCATGACTATTTCAACAGAAAAATAAAGTTATGAATTTTGGAAGGCGGGGAAGGAAAATATGAAAAAAGTCACTGAGCATTAACGTACAAACTACCCTGCATCCATAAGGGGTTAAAACAGATATGTCAGTATTCAAGAGGCCGAGTCAAGATAGGTGCTGGCTAGTGCATAAATTACCAACAATCATCCAGTGAAAAGACAATTCGTGTCAGATCTCTGGGGGAATGGCTCCCCATCAATCCCAAGAACGGGGTTCCCTCATTCCCCTGTATGAAACAAGTGGTAGTGGGTATGCATGCCATCATTCCATTTTCTTCTATAGCATGGGTAGGCAACCTTCAGTACTCCAGCTGTTGTAAAACTACAACTCCCAGCATGCATACTTGCTCTGCAGTTCTGAAACTTCAATGGAAGTGAATGGAGGATGTTGGAAGTTGTAGCTTCACAGCAGCAGGAGTATCCATCACATTGGAAAATTGCAGCTGTGGGTAGGCAAAAAAATATAAGTGTTTGACATACAGTGTTTCATATGTTTCTCCCACTTAAGATGAGGCCGGCCTGTAATTGACATCATAGGTAGACCTCAACTATGAGAGACAAAATGAGAAAACAAATCCAGAAAATCACATTGTCTGATTTTTAAAGAATTTATTTGCAAATTATGGTGGAAAATAAGTATTTGGTCACCTACAAACAAGCAAGATTTCTGGCTCTCACAGACCTGTAACTTCTTCTTTAAGAGGCTCCTCTGTCCTCCACTCATTACCTGTAGTAATGGCACCTGTTTGGCATTGTTATCAGTATAAAAGACACCTGTCCACAACCTCAAACAGTCACATTCTAAACTCCACTATGGTGAAGACCAAAGAGCTGTGGAAGGACACCAGAAACAAAATTGTAGACCTGCACCAGGCTGGGAAGACTGAATCTGCAATAGGCAAGCAGCTTGGTGTGAAGAAATCAACTGTGGGAGCAATAATTAGAAAATGGAAGACATACAAGACCACTGATAATCTCCCTCGATCAGGGGCTTCACGCAAGATCTCACCCCGTGGGGTCAAAATGATCACAAGAACGGTGAGCAAAAATCCCAGAACCACACAGGGGGACCTAGTGAATGACCTGAAGAAAGCTGGGACTAATGTAACAAAGGCTACCGTCAGTAACACACTACGCCGCCAGGGACTCAGATCCTGCAGTGCCAGACGTGTCCCCCTGCTTAAGCCAATACATATCCGGGCCCATCTGAAGTTTGCTAGGGAGCATTTGGATGTTCCAGAAGAGTATTGGGAGAATGTCATATGGTCAGATGAAACCAAAGTAGAACTGTTTGGTAGAAACACAACTCGTCGTGTTTGGAGGAGAGTGAATGCTGAGTTGCATCCAAAGAACACTATACCTACTGTGAAGCATTGGGGTGGCAACATCAAGCTTTGGGGCTGTTTCTCTGCAAAGGGATTAGGACGACTGATCCGTGTACATGAAAGAATGAATGGGGCCATGTATCGTGAGATTTTGAGTGCAAACCTCCTTCCATCATCAAGGGCATTGAAGATGAAACATGGCTGGGTCTTTCAGCATGACAATGATCCCAAGCACACCGCCAGGGCTACAAAGGAGTGGCTTCGTAAAAATCATTTCAAGGTCCTGGAGTGGCCTAGCCAGTCTCCAGATCTCAACCCCATAGAAAACCTTTGGAGGGAGTTGAAAGTCCGTGTTGCCCAGCGACAGCCCCAAAACATCACTGCTCTAGAGGAGATCTGCATGGAGGAATGGGCCAACATACCAGCAACAGTGTGTGCCAATCTTGTGAAGACTTACAGAAAACGTTTGACCTGTGTAATTGCCAACAAAGAATATATAACAAAGTATTGAGATGAACTTTTGTTATTGACCAAATACTTATTTTCCACCATAATTTGCAAATAAATTCTTAAAAAAAAAAAAAATCAGACAATGTGATTTTCTGGATTTGTTTTCTCATTTTGTCTCTCATAGTTGAGGTCTACCTATGATGTTAATTACAGGTCTCTCATATCTTTTAAAGTGGGAGAACTTGCATAATTGGTGGCTGACTAAACACTTTTTTCCCCATTGTAGTTAACTGAGCATTTGCCATTTGGAGCAGGCCGAGTACTTTTTGTTTTCTCTACTGCCCCTAGTATTTGGTTATGCTGATAGTGGGATTATTAGAATAAACAATCCCTCCATTGATCAGCATTTGTTTTAGGTTTCAGCCTCACCATAAACCTGTTACTTTAGCAAAACAGACACACTGGGGCAGATTTATTATGCCGTTTAGGCTAAGGCCCGACGTAGCGAGCCACAGCAACAAAAGTGTTGCAGGAAAAACCGGGCAGCAATGCATCGCGGTTTTCCCTACAGTGCTTTTATCAGAAATACCTATATCCTACCTATATGGAAACCGCTGGCATTTCCGTAGGTATAACTGACAATGTGTGGATAAGAATTCGCTAGAATCCCATCCACTCTGCAGGGACTGTAAAACGCAGTGGTTTTTGCCGTGGCATTTACTCACATGGGTCCCTGCTTTACACCAGTTTTCTTGCGTACAAGAGATATAAAAAGTCACAATTTGCTCCGCACTGCCTTTGACCTTCCCAGAAAAAGGGTTGTGGTAAGAACAGGGGCATCATAAGCTCTGCCAAATTTATCATCATTTACTCCAGAGATCTGGCTTAAATGTTGAGGGAAATGTACACAGCTCATTATTTCCCCTCGAGGCGCACAGCTCGGCGGAGGGTGCGCATTATTAATAAGGAGGTGCACCCACCGCTGACTTCAGGGGTATGAAGACTGGTGTTAGAAACAAACACATGACGTTTTGGTACTGGAAGAGCAGGAGCAGGACATCTGGATCAATGCCAGTCCTATAGTGTCTTATGTCTTGGGTAGATCATGAAGGGTTTGATTAATGACAGTTCTACCATTTGTTTATGCTGCATTAACAAGTGGCATAAATGACGATATTATACCCAATGAGCTAAGCGAAAGCATTAACAGAAGTAATGTCAGCTCCAAAAGAATGCCATCAATTGTGAAAAATCCTCCATCTAACCACAGATGTCATAGTGAACACTAGATCCATTATTTGTCCATCTACTACAGGATTCTCTGTTGACATAATCATACACATATCAAACCTTTTACCCCCAAATACTGATATGGCTGTATGAGGCAGTGATTTATGAAGGAGAAATAGACAGAACAAAAATTACTAGATAAAGTATGTTCGCACAGCAGAAAATGAAGAGAAATTCCTCTTCATTTTCCGCTGCCGGCATTTTCGACCACTGATGCAGGGCATCAGCATTCTGTCGCAGCTTTCCACTTCGGAGGCGAAATCTGCGGCAAAATCCGCCATGTGAACATACCCTTAGTGGTACAAATATATATGTTTTTAAATTGTATTTTCTTTATGCTTTCAAGTTTCACACTCAATCTAAATTAATACATTATGCGGGTCATGTGGCTACCTAAGGTTTTAAATGTAAAGTATTCACAATAATTTATACAAATTTTTTTCTTCTTTTAAACATTTCAGGACCAATTTTTCCCCTCAATTTTAATTTAAATTTTATATATTAGAATATTCCTGTATGCTAGAGCATGTTAGGGCAACACAAAGTATGCTCACATGCGGCATCTTTCAGTAGTAGCAGGATGGAACACACTTCAAAGGGGTTTTCTGGGCTTATCAACCGATGACATATGCTTTAGGACAGGTCATCAATTTAAAATCAGCAGGGGTCAGACACCCTGGACCTGTGAATCAGCTTGCTTTTGCATACAGCACTGTGCTTGGTTTTGTGCGAGGTGGCCACAGTACTTGTCCGAATGAAGTGGACCCATCAACAGCTGATTAACAGGAGGCACGGGTGTCGGACCCTGCAAAACTTCAACTGATGACTTATCCTAAGAATAGGACATCAATTGATAAGCCCAGACACACCTTTAACAAATCCTCTCTCTGAGGGACAACCTAAATATATATATTAGTCAGTGATGGCAGATGCATGAAAACGTTCTCCATCTGTATTCTTTATTCCAGGGCTGTGGAGTTGGACGGCCACAGAACAGACTTCAACTGCTCTACTTTTCCACAACCCAACTCCGACTCATATTTGTCTAACAGCCATGGTCAGACACAAGCTGTAAAGCTCCACTTTCTAAGTATGTAAATATGCAGCAAACTATGCATCAATATCAATAATTGTATGATATAATTAATTATTTAGCATTTTATTTTGAAGCAGAGTTGGTAACTTTTTGACATACAGACTTGATTTATTCTATTAGTTTTCAGACCATTCTTCTGATCCAGTAATGGATCACAACAATGGACAAAACGAAGATTGAAGAGAGCAAAAAAAAAAAAAAAAACAAGAATGAAAAAAAGTACAGGAAAGATTTTTTTGGAATAAGTTTTCCTTTTTACTTTACCTAAGATTAATTCCTATTTATATATATATATATATATATATAAAAAAAAAACAACCCACAAATGGATATTTTTTTTAATTGAATGTTCAGTGTGTGGGTTCACACCTACGCTTGAGTCCGTCCGCTGCCAATCCGAGTGAAAATCACAGGAAACAGGATAGGCTTACACCCTCTGCGTCGTGAAGTCTTTTTTTTCGTCGGACACAAAGTCCTGCATGTCCGACGAAAAAACTGAATTTGCAGCGCAGAGGGTTTAAGCGCACACACGCGCATTGCTTTAAAAACCCATTTAAATAAATGGGTTTTTAACCAATGTGTCGCTAACCTGTCGGTATCCAATGCCTATCCTGTTTCCCGAGATTTTCACTCGGATTGGCAGCGGACGGACTCAAGCACAGGTGTGAACCCACCCTGAGCTGCCACTGGTATGAATCAGATCTATTTGATGAAGGTTTCCTTGTCCTACCATCCAGCTATTTACCACAGTGAAAAACTGTCGATCATAGCTGGTGGTGAGAAAAAAAAACCTGCACAGAATAGATTGCTGACTGAGCGGGATGTAGACTAGGGCTCTGATGGAAGGGCATTTGGCAGGAGTTAAATGGCGCCATGTGGCAATGCTGCGTCTTGTAGTTTAGTGCAGAAGCAAAATTTAAACCCATTCCCTCGCAAACCATTTTCCGCTTTTTTTTTTCCTTCTTCCTCTCCCAGCATTCAATGTATTGGAAAAATAAGTTTTTATATTTTTGAGTACGGACAATTTGTGACATAGGATTGCCTAATGTATTTTATTTGTTTATTTCTAGTGAAAGTGTGGATAATTTCTACATTTTTTTTTTACTTTATTTCTTTTTAAAGCTCCGCCATACTACTACTTTATTGCAGTCTATGACAAGGTCCCACAGGCAGATTTCAATACTTATATTCATTTGTGGAGATGGAGAAAGGCTGAGGCCCCACATTGCGGAAACGCAGCTTTTTTTGTTGCAGATTTTTTGAGCCAAAGCCAAGAATGGCTACAAAAGGACTGGGAAATATATAGGAAGTTCTTATAATTCTACCTTCTGCTCAATCCACTCCTGGCTTTGACTCAAAAAAACACAACAAAATCTACAACAAAAAAAAAGCTGCGTTTCCGCAATGTGGGGCCTTAGCCTTAAAGAGGTTTTCCCCATCTCCCTCTCTCAGCAATTTGCCTGCTGTCTCTTCTCACTTCCTGTATTCTTCAACAAGCTGGTGTGAGGGCTTTGACTGTTTGATAGACAGGACATTATGACATACCTCAGTAGATACAGGTGCATCTCAATAAATTAGAATATCTTTGAAATGTTTATTTCTTTCAGTAATTAAATTAAAAAAGTGACCTTCTATATTTTCTAGATTCTTTACACACAGTGTTTTATTTCTGTAAATGTTGATTATGAATTACAGGTAATGAAAACCAAAATCTAAGAAAATTTGAATATTGTAAAAAAGTTCAGTATTGTAAATTCAGTGTGTCACCTGCCAAGGTTTCCTAAGCCTTTAAATGGTCCCTCAGTCTGGTTCAGTAGGACACACAATCATGGAAGACGCTGATTATGAATTGAATTACTGAAATGAATGAACGTTTCTAAGATATTCTAATTTATTGAGATGCACCTGTATAGACATTTGCCTTAAAAAGGAGAGATCATTATTCCTAGATATCTAATACAGTGGGGAACAAAAGTATTTAGTCAGCCACCAATTGTGCAAGTTCTCCCACTTAAAAAGATGAGAGAGACCTGTAATTGTCATCATAGGAAGACCTCAACTATGAGAGGCAAAATGAGAAAACAAATCCAGAAAATCAGTCTGATTTCTAAAGAATTTATTTGCAAATTATGGTGGAAAATAAGTATTTGGTCAATAACAAAAGTTCATCTCAATACTTTCTTATATATCCTTTGTTGGCAATGACAGAGGTCAAACGTTTTCTGTAAGTCTTCACAAGGTTGGCACACACTGTTGCTGGTATGTTGGCCTATTCTTCCATGCAGATCTCCTCTAGAACAGTGATGTTTTGGGGCTGTCGCTGGGCAACACGGACTTTCAACTCCCTCAAAAGGTTTTCCATAGGGTTGAGATCTGGAGACTGGCTAGGTCACTCCAGGACCTTGAAATGCTTCTTACGAAGCCACTCCTTCGTTGCCCTGGCGGTGTGCTTGGGATCATTGTCATGATGAAAGACCCAGCCACATTTCATCTTCAATGCCCTTGTTGATGGAAGGAGGTTTGCACTCAAAATCTCACGATACATGGCCCCATTCATTCTTTCATGTACACGGATCAGTCATCCTGGTCCCTTAGCAGAGAAACAGCCCCAAAGCATGATGTTGCCACCCCCATGCTTCACAGTAGGTATGGTGTTCTTTGGATGCAACTCAGCATTCACTCTCCTCCAAACACGACGAGTTGTGCTTCTACCAAACAGTTCTACTTTGGTTTCATCTGACCATATGACATTCTCCCAATACTCTTCTGGAACATCCAAATGCTCTCTAGCAAACTTCAGATGGGCCCGGATATGTACTGGATTAAGCAGGGGGACACGTCTGGCACTGCAGGATCTGAGTCCCTGACGGCGTAGTGTGTTACTGATGGTAGCCTTTGTTACGTTAGTCCCAGCTTTCTTCAGGTCATTCACTAGGTCCCCCCATGTGGTTCTGGGATTTTTGCTCACCATTCTTGTGATCATTTTGACCCCATGGGGTGAGATCTTGCGTGGAGCCCCTGATCGAGGGAGATTATCAGTGGTCTTGTATGTCTTCCATTTTCTAATTATTGCTCCCACAGTTGATTTCTTCACACCAAACTGCTTGCCTATTGCAGATTCAGTCTTCCCAGCCTGGTGCAGGTCTACAATTTTGTTTCTGGTGTCCTTCCACAGCTCTTTGGTCTTCACCATAGTGGAGTTTGGAGTGTGACTGTTTGAGGTTGTGGACAGGTGTCTTTTATACTTATAATGTCAAACAGGTAATGAGTGGAGGACAGAGGAGCCTCTTAAAGAAGAAGTTACAGGTCTGTGAGAGCCAGAAATCTTGCTTGTTTGTAGGTGACCAAATACTTATTTTCCACCATAATTTGCAAATTCTTAAAAAAAATCAGACAATGTGATTTTCTAGATATGTTTTCTCATTTTGCCTCTCATAGTTGAGGTCTACCTATGATGTCAATTACAGGCCTCATCTTTTTAAGTGGGAGAACTTGCACAATTGGTGGCTGACAATACTTTTTTTTCTCCCCAGTGTATATATGCAGATCAAATAATATTCACACCTATGCTAGGCTCTGTCAGTCATTTTCATCAACTGAGCGAACTGCTAAGACAGCGGTTACCCGCGGACCCCATTATTGTCTATCAGTTTCCGCCGTTTTTATACTGACTCCGGCCGGCGCAGATGTGAACCTAGCCTGAATGAATATTACATTACACAGGTGCAGGTGTGTATAGAACACTTACCATGCTCAGAGACAATGTTCTTGCAGTAAACTTAATGTTATCTTGTATTTACATAGAGAGATAATATCTGCAAACTGCAATTAACTGTACTGACTGTCCTATACATATCAGCTCTGTAATATAGAGAACTCAGCCCACCCCAAAGAACAAAGACTTCTGTGTTATCAGATGTAGGCTAGGTGTCTTGACAACGATGTGTAAACAATGAGAGGAATAATCTAACATAGCAGGCAAACATAGCAGCATTTCTAAAGCAATGTATTTAGGAAAACTCTTGAATTTAAACAAGCTAGTAGTATATAGATAGGATGGAAATCCCCCTTTAAGTTACCGACTTTAGCTACAAACTAAAATGAACATTTGTAATTATATAATTATTGATACTGTATAATTAAATATATAGCTTTTTGCATATTTTGACAATTAAATTACTAGATTTTTAATGAATTAGTGGAGCTTTAACTGCTTCTGTCTGACCATGGCTGTCAGCCATTTATAAAGGAATTAGAGAAGGAAAGGAGCTGTGATAAAGCAGAGGAGTTGGGAGTCAACGGTTTGACCTATCAAAGCCACAGCTCTTGTTATATTACTAAGACAGCCCTGGAGCCTTCAAAAGGCTCCTGGCTGCAATAGCAACCAAATGGCTCACGCCATTTTTGAACTGCATGAGCTGTTTGTAGGGGGAAGAAAACCCCTCAGGCTCTGTGGTCACATATAACTACGGCACCTGAGAAGTTAAGTGCGAACTAACCTAAACTACTGGAAACTGGCATAAAAATGTTGGCTCTGTGCAAGAGACAAAGGATTCAAAGATTGTAAGGAAAAGACTATCAGAAACTTGCATCAGTGGGGTGCATATATTGTAATGCCCACAAACAGAATAACAAGGCAATGAATCACATTCTGTTCCTTTCTAGAGAGGTAAAACTAGGCCATAGACTGTAATGCATTCCAACCAAAGAGAATTTTTAACAACTATCTAAAGCATTTACAGCTGAAGGTATACTTTATGAAAAAAGGTTAACATTAGTTTGAACAGATTGAGGAATTGCTTTACATACAGAAGATTAATTCTGATCAATACTGTGATTTATTAAAAATTAACTTAATTTAATCCAAAAGTTAAAAAAACAAAAAAACAAACATTCAGTGCACACACGCAAGACAAACTACAAAGCACTGCCACATGGCAAGCTTCCCCGCTTACGTGTTCCAGACAGATACTATTATTAAAGACTGAGGGGTATTGTCACATAAGGACTGATCATTGCCTGGCACCAGCCCAAAGTATTGTTTACTTTTGCAGACTTTTGTAAGAACACACCCGCTTTTCCTCTTGATCTGAAGAGAGCTGACTTTTTTTTTTTTTTTTAAGTATACAGTCATGGCCAAAAGTTTTGAGAATGATACAAATATTAATTTTTACAAAGTCTACTGCTTCAGTTTTTCTAATGGCAATTTTCATATACTCCAGAATGTTATAAAGAGTGATCAGCTTAACAGCAATTACTTGCAAAGTCAATATTTGCCTAGAAAATGAACTTTATCCCCCAAAACACATTTCAACATCATTGCAGCCCTGCCTTAAAAGGACCACCTAACATCGTTTCAGTGATTGCTCCATTAACACAGGTGTGGGTGTTGATGAGGACAGGGCTGGAGATCAATCTGTCATGATTAAGTAAGAATGACACCACTGGACACTTTAAAAGGAGGCTGGTGCTTGCCATCATTGTTTCTCTTCTGTTAACCATGGTTATCTCTAAAGAAACACGTGCAGTCATCATTGCACTGCACAAAAATGGCCTAACTGGGAAGAGTATTGCAGCTAGAAAGATTGCACCTCAGTCAACAATCTATCGCATCATCAAGAACTTCAAGGAGAGAGGTTCCATTGGTGCCAAAAAGGCTCCAGGGCGCCCAAGAAAGACCAGCAAGCGGCAGGACCGTCTCTTAAAAGTGTTTCAGCTGCGGGATCGGGCTACCAGCAGTGCAGAGCTTGCTGAGGAATGGCAGCAGGCAGGTGTGAGTGCATCTGCACGCACTGTGAGGCGGAGACTCTTGGAGCAAGGCCTGGTCTCAAGGAGGGCAGCAAAGAAGCCACTTCTCTCCAGAAAAAACATCAGGGACAGACTGATATTCTGCAAAAGGTACAGGGAGTGGACTGCTGAGGACTGGGATAAAGTCATTTTCTCTGATGAATCCCCTTTTCCATTGTTTGGAACATCTGGAAAACAGCTTATTCGGAGAAGAGGAGGTGAGCGCTACCACCAGTCTTGTCTCATGCCAACTGTAAAGCATCCTGAAACCATTCATGTGTGGGGTTGCTTCTCAGCCAAGGGAATCGGCTCTCTCACAGTCTTGCCTAAAAAAACAGCCATGAATAGAGAATGGTACCAGAATGTCCTCCAAGAGCAACTTCTCCCAACCGTCCAAGAGCAGTTTGGCGCTCAACAATGCCTTTTCCAGCATGATGGAGCACCTTGCCATAAAGCAAAGGTGATAACTAAATGGCTCAGGGAACAAAACATAGAGATTTTGGGTCCATGGCCTGGAAACTCCCCAGATCTTAATCCCATTGAGAACTTGTGGTCAATCATCAAGAGACGGGTGGACAAACAAAAACCAACAAATTCAGACAAAATTAAAGCATTGATTCTGCAAGAATGGACTGCTATCTGTCAGGATTTGGTCCAGAAGTTGATTGAGAGCATGCCAGGGAGAATTGCAGAGGTCCTGAAGAAGAAGGGTCAACACTGCAAATATTGACTTGCTGCATTAACTCATTCTAACTGTCAATATAAGCTTCTGTTACTCATAATATGAATGCAATTCTATTTCTGTATGTGATAAAAACATCTGACAAACACACATAAAAACCAGAGGGCAGCAGATCATGTGAAAATAGAATATTTGTGTCATTCTCAAAACTTTTGGCCATGACTGTAGTATCTCTAGCCTGTCTAAGTTTAGCTGGCTTACTTAGAGCCAGAATTCTACATCCCAAATCTAGTACATTTTAGGCCATGGCCCTTTTCTAGGAAGTCACATCCACATGTCTAGTAAGTTGAGAAAATTTATACCAAACTAGAAGCGCCATGGTAATACCTGCGTTTAGTCATAAACCACAATAGTAACTTGTCATCAACAGAAGTGTCGTATGTACGTCTTGTGTACTTTTCTGCTTTATTTTTTTAAGTTGCTTTGCTTGCTTTTAATGTAAACAAAACTTTTTTCACTTTCCCAATAACTTTCCTTGCAATATCAACACACAAAAGACACACACACACACACTATAAACATTTAGCAAAAAAGGGTCTGTTCACAGTTGTTTCTCGTCTCTATCAGTTACCATTCATATAGCAAGGTTTGCTTGCTATATGAATGAACATAACAGAATACCTTTGTGTGTTTGAACCATTTTTACCATTCCTCATTTACAGGAACATGCAATACTTCCCTGTTTTAGACTTCCTGGTTGTGGGAGTGTCAGTGCCTTACCAGGCACCCCTTCCCAGTGTCTGCCCACTGCACCTCCTTGCAGATTTTAATCACGCTCAGTACACCTTCTGATATCCAATACTCTCCGTGTCTTGCTACTATAACATATATATATATATATATATATATATATATATATATATATGTGTATCTCAATACATAGACTTGGATATGTGTACATATTTATTCACGTAGGTATATGTATATATCTATGAGTGTGTGTGTGTATTATATAAACCCAAACACTATCTATCTATCTATCTAAATACACATTTACATACATATATAAGCATGTGTACATCTCTTTTAGATATAAAAGTGAGTTTCTGTCTGTTCTTTATGCACGACCAAACGACTGGACCGATCTTCACCAAGACCGGGTCTAAGCTCTCTAGGACGTACCATTCCTGAGATACAGTATTCCCAAAAAATGACCTGCATTAGCCAACAGAAGCCTGCAAGTCTTTCACTCATATTCCAACTGCCATACACACGGTCACATGTCCCTTATCAGCCAATAGAAGCTCGCAGGCACTTAGTCTCCACATGCACACAGCTTTACTCCAGGTTTCCATAACAACCCAGCCATTTGTCTTCACTGCTGTAGGTCAGCTTTCAAGGCGCAGGGCGCTGTGGATGACACTGTTACACAAGGTCACATACACACAACTTTACTCCAGGTTTCCATAACAACCAATCACAGGGTTTTCACTGATATCCAAACTGAGATACACATGATCAAATGACGCTTATGGACCAATGGAAACTCACAGGTTCTTCAGTCTTGACATACACACAGCTTTACACCAGGTTTCCATAGCAACCAAGCTATTTATGAGCTTTATTAGTCAACAGCAGTTCGCAGGTCCTTAAATATTCAGTGGTAGGACGTGTATCAGCCAATATAACTTCACATTTAATTTACCAGGTTTCCATAACAACACAGCCATAAATAGACTGTACCTATACTGGACTGCCATACTGGATGTCAGCATTCTTATAAATTGAAACATATTTAAAGAGGACCTTTGACATCCTCATGTATATGCTGTTTTACATACTGCTAGAAAGCCGACAGCGCGCTGAATTCAGCGCACTGCCGACTTTCCCGGTATGTGCCCCGGGGCTGGAGATATCGGTGGTCTTAGTTTCACGATTTACCGTCAGAAGGGCGTTCCTGACAGTCTAGCTGCGCTGTGAGGACCGGCCTCCCTGACAGTACTTGTTCATAGACTAGTACTGGGGGGGTCATTCCTCACAGCTAAGCATCATCGCCGGGCAGTAACGAACGCCCCCTCTGACAGTACAGCGCTATGGGCGAGTACAGAGAGAGGGGGCGTTCCTCAACAGCCCAGAGATGACGCTGAGCTGTGAGGAATGCCCCCCCAGTACAAGTCTATGGACGAATACTGTCAGGAAGGGCATTCCTCACAGCGCAGCTACACTGTCATGAACGCCCTTCTGACAGTAAACCGTGAAACTAAGACCACAGATATCTCCAGCCCCGGGGCACATACCGGTAAAGCTGGCAGTGCGCAGAATTCAGCGCGCCGTCGGATTTCTAGCGGTATGTAAAACAGCATATACATGAGGACGGGAAAGGTCCTCTTTAAACTACACACAAATGACATACAAAATAGACCAGTGACAATTCTTATGGGACCACTACACAAACAAAAAAATTAAATATACCTGTGCGAAGCTGGGTCCTTCTGGTAGTATAAGAATATGCACATGTATCTGTACATATAATGGCTGTGCTATATAGACATTCTAAATCACACAATCTAGTCAAGATACAATACTTCTCAGTAAGGCTGTGTCCACATGGTACATTTGCAAAAAAAAAAAAAAGTATGTGGTTTTAAAAAAACACACGCAGTTTTTGAAACCCACCAATGCATTTTTAAAAACAGTATACACTGTTCAAAAACGCAAGTAGTTTTCCGTTTTTTTTACAACAATGCACTGTGTGAACACAACCTGCGTAGGGCCCTGCATGATGCTGATCGAGCATTCACATCTATAGCACGTTGTCCATCTAATTCACTCTCCGTTTGCATCTAATGTGCTGCCAGTCCATCAGTGTCCATAAAACCCTCCGATCACTCACAGAAGAATGCCTGTCCAATGGAGGCAGGAGAGAGACTTGAAGAGTTAAAAATAAAATAAAAAATGTTTTTGTCTTCCTGTTCTTGCTGCTGCCTCTAATCACTACTGTCATCATCTAGATGTGTGATCCACGTAATGGCTTTCATCAGTAATGACATCACATTCATGGAGGCTGAGTGTGGCTAACAACTGAAGTCATGTGCACAATGACCAACGGCACATGATCAGGACCACTAAGGAAGTGACTGTAACAGTAACTTTGTTCCTCACGCTATACTGCAAAAGGGTATAAAAATTTTTATGTTGTCTAAATAAGAATTTATTTCAGAACAACTCTCAGCACCTCCACCAATTATATGTTTGAAGAGGCCACAAGCTTGGCAGAGAGAACCTTTCCTCTTCTGAGGCCAGTGCCGTCATATCCAATGGTCATATGGCCATTCCGCGGCTCACTTCTAGTCAACCGAATAGCAGCACAGCTTCTATACAATGTACAATGCTGTGCCTAGTATGCAGCAAAGAGACAACAGTGCTCATCTGAATGCTGCAAAACAACTGATTGACAGGGTATCATATGTCAGACCACCACCAATCTGATACTGATGGCTTACAAAGGATAGGTCAGCAAGATCATATTTCGGAAAAACAAAAATATGCTTGAAAAAGATCTGAGTGATCCAACTTTGGTGACAGAGGTCTTTCATCAATTATCGGATCTTGGGAGGTGCTAGTTGAGGAGAATCAATCTTACAGGCAGAGTTCAAAACATAGCCCTCTTCCAGTAAGAAAACTGATTCTCCTGTTTCATTTGTGCTGTAGCTACCAAGTAAGTAAGAGGTGCACTGTGGGGAGAAAAAAAAAAAAAAAAAATATAAACACTATACTCACCTCTCTATTCAGCTGGGTACCATGGCGTCAGTGTAAACCTAGCATCAATTCCAATAATAAAAACTTGGTATCTTTTCATTCTCTCATGCAATTTGGATGAGGAAGTGAAAGACTGTCAGGTCTGGCACGAGTCATTAGATTTATTATTTCACATAAAAAACAAAACAAAAAAAAAAAAACCCTTATGGGACACATGGCAAATAGTTGTTAACTCATGCACACATCAAAGCCCTATGCCCAGATACTGTAAGGCAGCGCAGTCCATAGTCCTAACAATATCACCACATAATATGGAGCAACAGGAACTGTGTGCAGCACTGGATTGCATAACATGGCTTCTAGGGGATAATAGTTCTGTTATGCAGCACGTGGTGGGACATCACCCAATATTTTTCTTACTGACTCAAAGAGATTGAACTCACGTTGAGTAATAGCATAGACATGTAGATATCTATGTATATACATTAATAGATTTGTACACCAAACATATTTAAAATGCATATGGGCACGAGGACTAACTCTAGTGACAGTCCTCTGAGCTTTCATTGCCACAGTACTTTCTATAATTTCATATACAGATTTATCGTTAACCTTCTGATCTATTAGAAGCGTTAATGGCCATCAAAGGTGCATAAAACCAGACATTTAGCAGAAATACCTGGGAGAAGGTATTCACAATATGTATGTCACAATCTTAAAAGGAATGTTTCACCAAAACAACTTATCACCGATGGATGAGATAGGTGCCAAGTGTGTGATTGCTGTGGATAAACACATGGGACACAGACCAATCGCAAGAATGGAGTCCTGTGTCTGCACCTTTAATGGTTGATATACATACACATGGTTGATACACATACATACATACACATGGTTGATACACATATGCGCTGTCACTCTATTCAATAGAGTACAGTGCCAGGCCATCTTTGTCAATCCCACAGACTTACATCAAATATATGCAAAAATCTTTCCATGTAAAACAGGGGACACTATAACCCCATTCTCATGGTCACTGTAGACCCCATAAAGGAATGACGGTAGTCAGACACCACCTGCTCTATGGAGAGTTGGTAGGTTTTTATTGTGGGAGAACACCTGTAAACATACAGCTAAGGAAACCAGTATCATACAAGATAAAAATCAAATATGCGTTTTTTTAATTCTAGTCAGATGCACAGCCAAGTATAAATGTCCTTTAACTGCATTTGCAAACTGACTGGTACATAAATACCAGCAGGTAACATCCGAGATTAATAAAAATAGAAGACAAGACAGCAGGCTATAAATTCCCATATACTGTACAGTTCATACTAATACAGTAGATCGGGGGGAAAAAAAAAAAAAAAGAACACACTTTAATAGACTATAAATGAGCCACATTAGATTTGTCACAACTCACTAGGTACATGTATAAAGTGACAAAAGTTACCTGACAACTGGAATCTGTAAAATACATCAGCTAATTATTGGATTTTACTAACTTTTTTTTGCCTTAAATGAAATCTTAAGGATAAGTTTGGTGAACAAAAAGTATTCGAACGTATGTACTTTTTTTGGCATACACGTGACAGGATTGAAAAGAACAGTCTACATCACAAAAAATATACATTAGATATACATCAACTGTACACCCTAAAATTGGTATGAACAGAACTTGGATGATCAACAGGTTCACACTTCTGCCATATAATCTCTGTAACTGAACTGATCCAAAAAATATTAAAATGAATGAAAAGCCCCAGGATGGAAAGTATGGACAGTCCTACCACCTAAAGCCAACTTATAAGGATGGATGTAAACTCTTGTACGTCAGGTTTTCAGTTTTGGTGGGCTTTTGCTTTCTTTAAAGTATTATGTCGTGCATGCTAAATAACTGAAGAGCTCTGCTGTCGTCACTTAAAAGCATAAGAGCCACACATCAAAGTATTTAATATTGGGCACAATCTGAAAACAAGCAGCATTGCAAGCAATTTAACATGCAGCCAGAAAACACGAACAAATATCACACACCATTACCACTTTAACCAAAATAACACTAGAGCACGGTCACATGACAAGCAAGGCAAGCAGAATACATGTAGGATTCTTAAGTTTATCCAACCTGATTACTCATCCAAGGTTGTAACTATTAGAAGCCAAAACACTAGACATGCAACAAGCACACATCCCTGCAACATGACAATATTTGCTCCTGTTCCCTAGGCAAACATCACACAACTACTGATCAGAGGCAGAAACTTTAACACTAATCTAAATGCAAAGCAGAGAGAAGAGCCTGAGGTGTGAACACAGCTGTATACAGACCCCCATAGAACAGCAACAGCCTGTCCTACCCCCATAACAGCAGCAAGTCATGGTGTATCGCAGATACAAGACAAGTAGCCACAGCAACTTGCGATCACAGCCTGTATCGTGACAGCGGCTGGATAGGGCAACATCCTCCATCTCAGCAGGGCTGCATATCGCATGCTGCCACAGCCGGGGTGACGGACTTTGCTGCCACATGCGGCCTCTCACCTTGTTGGATATCCCCGTTGCTGCCACCGGGCAGCGGGACACTGAGCTGCCTCTCAGGCTCCGGCAGGCAGCGGCGGCAGAAGGAGTGCAGGCAAGGCAGCAGTTTAGGCTCCGAGTCCCGGCTCTGTAAGCTCTGTTTGCACACAGCACATGTATCCAGTAGGTTCAACACCACAGACGACGTGGAGGACGAAGCAGAAGTGGAAGAAGAGGCCGCTGAGGAGGTGGGGGCCGGGCTCTCCTCTGCTGGGGCAGCCACTGGCACAACTGGGGCCGCAGCCTTCTCCCCGTTCTCTGCCTCTTCCATAGCCTGGGCCTCAGTTCCCGCAGCATTCCCCTCCTGTCCGCTGCCATTGTTGTTGTTGTTACTGCTCACTGAACCTTCCGTCTCTCCGCCACCGCCTCCTTTGTTGTCCGCCATGTTTTTCCTCTTTGAACCCCTGAACTGACCGCTTCGCGACGCCACCAGCGCACGTACAGTACGCCGCCGCAATGAAGGCCACCCTCTCTCCCTCCCTCTGCTGTAACGGCCACGGCGAGGTGACGTCAGCAGCGACGTGAGGGACACTCTAATAAGCGCGTGCGTAGTGTGCGCTTCACGGAAGGAAGAGCGTGCGAAGTGAGTCTGCGCTGAGCTTGAAAGTATACGCATGCGTGCTAATACAAGCGAGGGGGTTGCGCAGGGGCTCTCCACATGCGGGCTAACTAGTGCGGTTCCGTCCATGTTCCTATAACATTGTATAATACATATATATTTGTAATTTATAGTATTACCTCATATATTAGAGGTTTTATCTGCGTTTTAATAAACTTGGATCTTTCTGGAAGCCCTATGGGCATATGGTATGTTGTTCCTAAGATATTATGGTGTGTGGTGGACGAAGAAGGAGCATACTAAAAAGCACGAAGAAATTGCTATAAATACTAAGACAAGTATAATTCGTTTCTTTTGTTTTGGAGTCGTAAAATGAAGATGTTATGTTTATAGTGGAATCAATACATATTCCATATATACAGACATAGAGTACATTCCTTGTGCTTCATAGATGTGGAAAGAACAGGTTATATGTGTAGTTCATAGTCAAATGAACACATATTCTGCATATACACACAGGCATGTAGTAAATTCCCAGTGCTTTGTAGATGTGGAATGAACAGGTTATATGTGTAGCTCATAGTGAAATTAACACATATTCCACATATACAGGCATGTAGTAAATTTCCTGGATGTGCATGGACAGGTTATATGTGTAGGTAATAGTGGAATGAACACATATACATGCATGTAGTAAAATTCCCTGTACTTAGTATATTCCATGTACCTACTACAGGGGATAAGGAGGTACTGTGTGTGAAGTAGTACTATGCATGCTGCTAAAGAACTGCAGGACGCAGATACCCATCATTCTGAAGACTAGTCGGCTGCTGTTACAGTATGTCCGCCCTATGCTGCTCCCTACCTAGTGACAATGTGCTGAGTTACTCACTCTATGGGCTCTTGCTTCTGTTCTGCTGCCATGATGAAAAAAATTAAGAACATCCTCAGCAGGGACCACATAAGGGGCGTGTCCAACTCTCATGCAGTTGATTAGTAGTACAGAGCGCCACACAGAATATCCTGACTATAGGCAGTTCCCGGACCTTGTGTACACTTCAGTATAGCATGGACCAAACTAGCAAGGAACAGTCGACAGGGGGCCCCTACTGCCATAGGGCCCTGTGCAGATACAGTGTTCACACTATGGTGAGAGCAGCCCTGCTCTGCACCCCCACGGATCAGATGTTTTCAGGAGCCACATTACACTGGAGCTAGCACAGTTTTGTGGACTGAGTAAGGTAATGAAAGCTCAGCCCCATACACTTTCTCATAGCAGGCAAACGTGATTCTCAGAGGGTATTAGATGTGCCACCTTTTAATAAATTTTGAGCAAATTACTCCAACTATTGCCTTTATGTAGACTGGCTTAAGATATACTAGCTACAGACCTGTAGCACTGACATCCCACTTGATGAAGATCTTAGAGAGATTGGTTCTCACACATCTCCGCCCTCTAGTGAGCCCCGCTATGGACCTTCTCCAGTTTGCTTATCGGCCGGGCATTGGGGTAGATGATGCCATCATCCACCTTCTGTACAGGGCTCTGTCTCACCTGGAGAAACCAGGGAACACTGTGAGAATAATGTTCTTTGATTTCTCCAGTGCTTTTAACACCATACAGCCTGGGTTACTGAGAGACAAGCTGGGCCTTGCTGGAGTGGACCACCACCTCTCCAACTGGATCCTAGACTACCTCACAAATTGACCTCAATACGTGAGGGCCCGAGACTGTGTGTCAGATACTGTGATATGTAATACGGGGGGCACCTCAGGGTACGGTTCTCGCCCCTTTCCTCTTCACACTGTACACTGCAGATTTTAGGTGCAACTCATCTAGCTGCTGCCTACAGAAGTATTCTGATGACTCTGCAATAGTAGATCTCATCACAGACGATGATGACAGGGAGTACAGGGAACTGAACCGGGATTTTGTGGACTGGTGCCAGCGGAACCACCTGAAGATTAACGCGGGGAAAACCAAGGAGATGGTGGTGGACTTCCGTAAATGCAGATGCCCTCCTAAACCAGTGGACATCCTGGGGACGGGCATCGAGATTGTGAACACCTATAAGTACCTGGGCTTGCTCCTTAATAATAAGCTGGACTGGGCAGATCACATGGAGGTCCTGTACAGGAAGGGCCACAGCAGGCTCTACCTGCTTAGGAGGCTGAGAGCATTTGGAATCCGGGGGGCACTTCTTAGGACTTTCTTCAACTTGGTAGTGGCATCAGCCATCTTCTTCGGAGTGGCCTGCTGGGGGAGCAGTATATCAACCAGGGACAGAAATAAACTTGACAAGCTGATTAGAAGGGCCAGCTCTGTCCTGGGGAGCCCCCTGGACCCAGTGCAAGTGGTGAGTGACAGAAGGATACTGTCCGTGGTGAGCTCCATGCGGAAGAAGAAGTCCCATCCCATGCATGAGACCGTGATCGCGCTGGGCAGTAGTGTCAGTGACCGACTGCTCCACCCTAAGTGTGAGAAGGAGCGCTATCGGAAGTCTTTCCTCCCCACCGCGGTTAGGCTGTACAACCAACACCGACCTAAGCGGAGATCAATACACACAGAAAACTGAAATATCTTTCTGCCTGTTAAATCCCCCTCCCCCCCTTCTGCTACTTCCTATCTGTCTGTCTACTATCAATGTAATGCCTCTTAACTTGGAACATTCCTGTTCATGTTGTATTTGTATCTGCTTATCTTTGCTGCTGTAACACACTGAATTTTCCCATTGTGAGACTATTAAAGGACTATTATATAGTTACTGTGGGCCACTGTATGGTAAAGCAGGCATTGCTTAGTGGGCCCCCTTTCTAAGTTTTGTTATAGGGCCCTTGCTCTGTTTCCTATTTTTATGCAAGATCCTCTTTCTCTATTGTGTCCAGTTACTCTTATTGACTGAAGTAAGGACACATACACGGTAATTGTACTCCATCAGGGATGCTGACCCCTGTAAAGCTCTACCCCATAATAATTGCAATGTTACTTGCAACATGAATTGACATTGTAATATCACAATGACTAGAGTAATCTGCTCTCTATATACAGAGCTGCCACTATAGATACAGTGCCTTGCGAAAGTATTCGGCCTCCTTGAACTTTTCAACCTTTTGCCACATTTCAGGCTACAAACATAAGGATATAAAATTTAAATTTTTTGGTGAAGAATCAACAAGTGGAACACAATTGTGAAGTGGAACGAAATTTATTGGATATTTTAAACTTTTGTAAAAAATAAAAAACTGAAAAGTGGGGCGTGCCAAATTATTCGGCCCCCTTAAGTTAATACTTTGTAGCGCCACCTTTTGCTGCGATTACAGCTGCAAGTCTCTTGGGGTATGTCTCTATCAGTTTTGCACATCGAGAGACTGAAATTCTTGCCCATTCTTCGTTGGAAAACAGCTCGAGCTCAGTGAGGTTGGATGGAGAGCATTTGTGAACAGCAGTTTTCAGCTCTTTCCACAGATTCTCGATTGGATTCAGATCTGGACTTTGACTTGGCCATTCTAACACCTAGATACGTTTATTTGTGAACCATTCCATTGTAGATTTAGCTTTATATTTGGGATCATTGTCTTGTTGGAAGATAAATCACCGTGCCAGTCTCAGGTCTTTTGCAGACTCCAACAGGTTTTCTTCCAGAATGGTCCTGTATTTGGCTCCATCCATCTTCCCATCATATTTAACCATTTACCATTGTGGGTTTTTCTTTCATTAAACGAGGGGTACCAACAATTTTGTCCACGTGTGTATATACAGTGCCTTGCGAAAGTATTCGGCCCCCTTCATCTTTTCAACCTTTTGCCACATTTCAGGCTACAAACATAAAGATATAAAATTTAAATTTTTTGGTGAAGGATCAACAACAAGTGGGACACATTTGTGAAGTGGAACGAAATGTATTGGTTATTTTAAACTTTTGTAAAAAATAAAAAACTGAAAAGTGGGGCGTGCAATATTATTCGGCCCCTTTACTTTCAGTGCAGCAAACTCACTCCAGAAGTTCAGTGAGGATCTCTGAATGATCCAATGTTGTCCTAAATGACTGATGATGATAAATATAATCCACCTGTGTGTAATCAAGTCTCCGTATAAATGCACCTGCTCCGCGATAGTCTCAGGGTTCTGTTTAAAGTGCAGAGAGCATCATGAAGACCAAGGAACACACCAGGCAGGTCCATGATACTGTTGTGGCGAAGTTTAAAGCCGGATTTGGATACAAAAAGATTTCCCAAACTTTAAACATCCCAAGGAGCACTGTGCAAGTGATCATATTGAAAAGGAAGGAGTATCAGACCACTGCAAATCTACCAAGACCCGGCCGTCCCTCTAAACTTTCATCTCAAACAAGGAGAAGACTGACCAGAGATGCAGCCAAGAGGCGCCATGATCACTCTGGATGAAGTGCAGAGATCTACAGCTGAGGTGGGAGAGTCTGTTCATAGGACAACAATCAGTCGTACACTGCACAAATCTGGCCTTTATGGAAGAGTGGCAAGAAGTAAGCCATTTCTCAAAGATATCCATAAAAAGTCTCGTTTAAAGTTTGCCACAAGCCACCTGGGAGACACACCAAACATGTGGAAGAAGGTGCTCTGGTCAGATGAAACCAAAATCAAACTTTTTGGCCACAATGCAAAACGATATGTTTGGCGTAAAAGCAACACAGCTCATCACCCTGAACACACCATCCCCACTGTCAAACATGGTGGTGGCAGCATCATGGTTTGGGCCTGCTTTTCTTCAGCAGGGACAGGGAAGATGTTTAAAATTGATAGGAAGATGGAATGGAGCCAAATACAGGACCATTCTGGAAGAAAACCTGTTGGAGTCTGCAAAAGACCTGAGACTAGGACGGAGATTTATCTTCCAACAAGACAATGATCCCAAACATAAAGCAAAATCTACAATGGAATGGTTCACAAATAAACGTATCCAGGTGTTAGAATGGCCATAGTCAAAGTCCAGACCTAAAGCCAATCGAGAATCTGTGGAAAGAGCTGAAAACTGCTGTTCACAAACGCTCTCCATCCAACCTCACTGAGCTCCAGCTGTTTTCCAACAAAGAATGGGCAAGAATTTCAGTCTCTCGATGTGCAAAACTGATAGAGACATACCCCAAGCGACTTGCAGCTGTAATCGCAGCAAAAGGTGGCACTACAAAGTATTAACTTAAGGGGGCAGAATAATTTGGCACACCCCACTTTTCAGTTTTTTTATTTTTTACAAAAGTTTAAAATATCCAATAAATTTCGTTCCACTTCATGATTGTGTCCCACTTGTTGTTGATTCTTCACCAAAAAATTTTAATTTTATATACTTAAGTTTGAAGCCTGAAATGTGGCAAAAGGTTGAAAAGTTCAAGGGGGCCGAATACTTTCGCAAGGCACTGTATGTATATATATATATATATATATATATATATATATACAGTGCTGGTCGAAAGTATTGGCACCACTGCAATTCTGTCAGATAATACTCAATTTCTTCCAGAAAATGATTGCAATCACAAATGCTTTGGTAATAATATCTTCATTTATTTTGCTTGCAATGAAAAAACACAAAAGAGAATGAAAAAAAAAGTCAAATCATTGATCATTTTACACAAAACTCCAAAAATGGGCCGGACAAAAGTATTGGCACCCTCAGCCTAATACTTGGTAGCACAACCTTTAGACAAAATAACTGCGAACAACCGCTTCCGGTAACCATCAATGAGTTTCTTACAATGCTCTGCTGGAATTTTAGACCATTCTTCTTTGGCAAATTTCTCCAGGTCCCTGAGATTTGAAGGGTGCCTTCTCCAAACTGCCATTTTGAGATCTCTCCACAGGTGTTCTATGGGATTCAGGTCTGGACTCATTGCTGGCCACTTTAGAAGTCTCCAGTGCTTTCTCTCAAACCATTTTCTAGTGCTTTTTGAAGTGTGTTTTGGGTCATTGTCCTGCTGGAAGACCCATGACCTCTGAGGGAGACCCAGCTTTCTCACACTGGGCCCTACATTATGCTGCAAAATTTGTTGGTAGTCTTCAGACTTCATAATGCCATGCACACGGTCAAGCAGTCCAGTGCCAGAGGCAGCAAAGCAACCCCAAAACATCAGGGAACCTCCACCATGTTTGACTGTAGGGACCGTGTTCTTTTCTTTGAAGGCCTCTTTTTTTTCCTGTAAACTGTATGTTGATGCCTTTTCCCAAAAAGCTCTACTTTTGTCTCATCTGACCAGAGAACATTCTTCCAAAAAGTTTTTGGCTTTTTAAGGTAAGTTTTGGCAAACTCCAGCCTGGCTTTTTTATGTCTCTGGGTCAGAAGTGGGGTCTTCCTGGGTATCCTACCATAGAGTCCCTTTTCATTCAGACGCCGACGGATAGTACGGGTTGACACTGTTGTACCCTCGGAATGCAGGGCAGCTAGAACTTGTTTGGATGTTAGTCGAGGTTCTTTAGCCACCATCCGCACAATCTTTCGTTGAAATCTCTCGTCAATTTTTCTTTTCCGTCCATATCTAGGGAGGTTAGCCACAGTGCCATGGGCTTTAAACTTCTTGATGACACTGCGCACGGTAGACACAGGAACATTCAGGTCTTTGGAGATGGACTTGTAGCCTTGAGATTGCTCATGCTTCCTCACAATTTTGCTTCTCAAGTCCTCAGACAGTTCTTTGGTCTTCTTTCTTTTCTCCATGCTCAATGTGGTACACACAAGGACACAGGACATAGGTTGAGTCAACTTTAATCCATTTCAACTGGCTGCAAGTGTGATTTAGTTATTGCCACCACCTGTTATGTGCCACAGGTAAGTAACAGGTGCTGTTAATTACACAAATTAGAGAAGCATCACCTGATTTTTCAAAGGGTGCCAATACTTTTGTCCACCCCCTTTTTTATGTTTGGTGTGGAATTATATCCAGTTTGGCTTTTTGACAATTCTTTTTGTGGTTTTCCATTGACGACAAATTAAATGAAGATATTATTACCAAAGCATTTGTGATTGCAATCATTTTCTGGAAGAAATTGAGTATTATCTGACAAAATTGCAGGGGTGCCAATACTTTTGGCCAGTACTGTAGGTCTAAGACAAGCTCCGGGGGTGGGGGCACTGGCAGACACATTTTCACAGCTGATGGTGGCATCAGCTACTTGAGGTAAGCTCCAGTGTGGGAATTTTTTGTACATTACCAAATAACAAATCCATGGTGTGAAAGATCCTCAGTGCGCCAACACCGCTTTGGCTCACACCTGAGTCTTCTTTCATAAAAACCACACTCACCGCCCGTGAGTGCCGGGTTCACAAGATAAATACAAGACAAGCTTTCTAAATTTTATATATTTATTAACCCCTAAATGGGTCGGTATTAACATCTAACACATGCAGTTCAGAACAGATATGCAGATATATGCAAGCATTAACAGTTACTAGTTACAAGATACAGTGCAATAAAATAAACGGGCATAAAGTTGAAATAATTACTTTACCACACATCTCCTGGATGTGGCTCTATAGTCCAACACTCACACATGGCATGTGGAGATCACCAGTGGAGGCAGCGGCATTAACTCCTAGCATGTGGCATCACAGTATATTCCAGCCTGCATGCTCTCATCACAGTCTCTCAGTAAACTCTTACAGTGGAAGTCTGTCTGTAATCTCCTTTAGTCTGTCTGTAATCTCCTGTAGTCTGTCTCTTGTAGTCCCAGCACAATCTCCTCCCACTGACCTCTTATCTCATCTTATATACCCTTTATGACACCACCCAGAATGAGGTCATCAGCAACAGCAAGTCTGATGGATTAACGCACTCAAGTCCAGATTCTTTGTAAAGAGCTGAGACCAAGTGGAATGATACAATGTTATCAACCATGTCTGATCTACCAGTGCAGACTGGACAATGCAGGTGTTTGTTTGATCACTCAGGGCTGAGTAGGAATACACTGGAGCCCTGCTGGGATGGATACAAAGCCCTATTGTTCCAGTCCGGCCACTATTGGCAATATACCTATGATTATGGCTGCGCACCTTATGAGTAAAGAGATACGCTACCCAGAGACCAAAATACAGCTTTGAGTTATAGCCATATTTAAGCAGAATCATCACACATGGCAAGGTACAAGATCTGCAAGCAGAAAATTGGCCATGGGTGTGCATGCACATGTGTAAGTACTAGGTCTCTACTTACATGAAATGGTGTCACAAGCTCATTTGGCCAAATAGAATTGCAGTGGCACTGACAGGCAAAGTTGATAAGTCCACCCTATTCCTTCTTCACATGATCTTCTTTGTAGGCAGGCCACATCCATACCCAGCACATTGTCATTAGCATTTCCATCTGCTTCTCCTTCTCCTCTTCCACGGCAACATCAGTCATCATCCATAAAGTATTATGTGCCCAGTAAACAGCAATCTGCACCCAGTCATTTGGCTGGTCTGCAATTTTAACTCACACCTGGCCAAGTGACTGGTGGTGCAGTTGCTGCTGTGCCACTTAGTGGATTCCACTGTGTTGCGCCAATTGATGGCAGTGCACATTCTCAATGGAGATTATCTAGCTGCCATTATTTCTCTAGGAAAGCTGTCCCACTTGAAATCACCATGCGGGCCTCTTCTTGTAAATGTACATGTGGGGAAAGGTGCACACCACCATCAACTTGCTCCCATACAGGGATAACTGGCAGGATAATACAGGTTCTTAACTTCTTTTCTGGTTCCCAAGTGCTGTTCTTATGGTCATAGAATCCTTTCCATTTCAGAAGATGTTCTGGCTTTTTCAGCTGGCAGGCCACTGATAATAGTTCAAAAATTTTTCTTGCAATTTTGGAAACTGTCTCTCCACCAACACACTGTTCATGTAGTATGTGCTCCCATACAGAAATAGCTGGCAGTATAATTCAGGTTCTTTTCTGGCTCCCAAGTGCTGTTCTCACAGTCATAGAATGTTTTCCATTTCAGAGTATATTCTAGCTTTTTCAGCTGGCAGGCCAGGCATGCTGATGTGCCATAAATGTTTCTTTAAATTCTTAAGTTGCCAGCTCCAATTGCCACTACCACATTGTTGGCATAATAACAACAAAGTAAATCAAACAATCCCATGATTAATTCTTTCAAAACCAATACTATGTTAGAGCAACATTCTTCTCCAATAAAGGGATAATTTTTGGTGGCTGGTGGCTTTTTAAAAAAACACAAAAACAAAAAAAAACTTCATCACGTTTCAAACAGACACACAGCCACAAATATTTCTCCAAAATAACAAGCCTGTAGCACTTACAAGTCATCAAAATGGGCTAATATATATAAAACCATTGCTTTTTGCAATATAACCGCCATGTGTGTATTAAAAAAAAAAAACACGGTCAAGCACTTTCCCAAAATAAAAGTGTAATTTTTGGAGAGTCTTAAATATTAAAATGTGTAAAAGCAAATGTCAGCACCATGTATGGTTACACTAGGAATTTGTAGTCACTGCTTAGCATTCAATTTTCCTATAGTCATTCATGTCACTTTCACTTTGACATAACTTCGGCTGTGTTTGCCTTAGAGAGCTCGAAATTGGATATATAGGTTCCGATGACAGTGTCATACACTATTTTTTAAAGCCAATTTAAACTTTGGTTCATGACAAACTTATTCAACCTGAAACAAATCTTTGTACTGAACCACTTGAACACGAAACAAATATCTAATTGTGCAGATGGAAGGAATGCTGCAGGAAGCAGTAGGGAGACCAGGAAGAAGAATGAATTTGATTCTCTAATATAGCAAATCAGCCAAATCACTGTACGACCAACAGAGGAGGTAAGATCCATCGATGTATGTTACCAGCAGAGCTCAGGAGACGGCAAAGGATACCAGCCAGCCTCAATTTACAGGGCACGCTATAGGTATAAATAGCACAGGCAGACATAAAACCTCTAACATCTTGAGAGAGAGTGGGTCACAAAATTGGAGCAGGGTCCCCAAGTGAATACCCTTTTTCTCCTGGCTTGAAGAACTAAGGTTTTACCAACTGAAATATCCCTAAATGAGTAAGGGTTTGACACTTTTTAGTTCAGGCATATATCAGTAGTAATTGGTGGCGTCATCTGTAACTCCTTCCTGCCGCAGGCATTTTTTGATTTTTGTTTTTTAATCCTGGCCTTCCAAACCCCATAACTAGTAATAAATGTTATTTTTCCATTCACAGAGCCATATGAGGGCTTAATGAGGACAATTTGTACGATGTCCTGGGAAGCTGGAAAAAATTTCAGAAAGGGGTGGAATTGGAGTTGAATTGAATGGAAAACTGCATTTGTGTGACTTTCTTTTGGGCTTTGTTTTTACGGCGTATGGTGTGTAGCCAAAATTACTTGACAGCCAAAATGACCGGTATTCTATGGGTTGGTATACCAAATTTATATCAGTTTTTTTTACATTATAACCCTATAAAATAAAATCCAAAACCTTGCTTAAAAAAAATTTTTGGAGTCGCCATATTCTGACACCCATAAACTTTTTCTGTATACGGGTATGCATAAAGGGTCTTTTTTTGTGGGGCCAGATGAATTTTTTATTTATAACATTTTGGGGAATGTTTGATGTTTTGATCATTTATTATTAAAATTTTTATTTTAATTTGACTCGATTTTTTATTGTGCTATGACGTTTGCCATATGGGAAAAATATTTTTATATGTTTGTAGACTAGGTGTTTCAGATGCAGGGATATATAATTTGTTTATGTTTGTTTTGTTTATTTTCATTTCAAATCTATATTTTAAAAACTCTTTTTAAAAAGAAAACTAAAAAAAAAAACACTATTTTATTAGCCCCCCCTAGAGAGCTTGACCCTGCAGTCTATGGGACTTTTGCTACTCAGCTATTGAGGATTGTCTATTGTTCTCATGGGAGGCAAAAGAGAGAAAAAAATTTGATTCATCTTTATTGCTTTTTTTCCCGCTACGGTATTCACCGTGTGGGAAAAATATTTTCTAAGTTTGTATTTTTGGACACAGGGATACCTAATGTGTATGTGTTTTACTTTATTTATTTATTTATTTTTAAATGTGTTCTAGAGGGATGATTTGAATTTTTAAATCTTTTCTTTTATATTTTGTAACTTTTTTTTTTTTTTTTTTTGCTGATATTTTTAGACCCTCTACGGGTTTGACAGAGGGGTTGGGAGAGGAATGCTGCCTGGTTTCCGCTGTATAATATAGTATTTAAATAACTGACATCTGCCATAATAGTATAGCGGATGTCGGTAAAGGTTTTATCACCCATCATTGAATTTAATTTAAGTCTGGTGTGGAGTACAAGTGGGTATCCTTTACCTTTGAAAATTTATAAATATGGCTGTTATTAACTCCAGTGGGGTAATTTTTCTCTGTTTTTCTGTAAATTGCAGCCTTCCTCACAGAGACCTGTGAGGAAGCCAAATCCTGCAGCGAGGATTGTGGGACATGGATGGTGTTACACCCTTAGGCTACTGTACATGTATGAGCACTACATAATGTAGTTTGCAATGGTCATCATTATACAGCACAGGCACCAGTGAGATCTGTGCAATATAATAGTCTGTTGCTATAGCTGGCATATAAAAGGCTAATGTTTACAAGAGCAATGTGAGATGCTTTATTGTAAAAGGAGTTTTTCCAAGGGATATATGCTTTCTTCCAGCATCAGTCACTTGCCTTACATCATTTGCCACTGATGCTAGTAATTGGCTGCTGTGGTGGAATATTGTATGGCATGTGGTTGCTGCCGGAAGCAAGCAAAAAACCAGTGGGGTGCACCAGAGCTGTTGAAATAGAGAAGTGGAGGGATAAAAGAGATGAGCATGTTTTTTTTGTTTATCTTTTTATATAACCCATTACCTGCTCCTAGCTAAATATTTATGAACCCTTGAAATCCCTTTATTGATAACTCTCCTTTCAATTCTTTACCATTTCATCATTTTTGCCAACCATTTGCCAACACACCTAATTAAAAACATGTAGACTGAGGGGGCCTAAACAATTCAATTTTTTATGGAAGCCCTTGGTAGGGAACTGGTAGTCATGCTGGTAGGGGCACTTGAGGGAAATCTAAAGGTAAAAATTATGAGGCTGTGCAAGAATCCCATGACAATGGTGAGCCTGAAAAAGAGGCAGAGAAGATGATGATATTGCCAATGATGATTCTAGACAGGACCTGTCAACCGGGTGAGGATAATGAGATGACATCAGAGGAAGAGAGTTCTGGCAGCAATGATAGTAATGATCCAAGTTGATGCCCAGCCCCAACATCAAAATACCTTGCAGGGCAGCTAGGGTAGTGGTGGGTATACTGGCAGACACATTTCCAGCCCTGTATATCTACAGTTTTACGGTGCATCTCAATAAATTAGAATATCTTTGAAACATTTCTTTCAGTAATTGAATTAAAAAAGTGACCTCCTATATTTTCTAGATGTCACACTATGTATGAACTGTGAGGGTCACAAATCACCACCTGATAGCAAACAGATAACAGCAAGAATTACTGATCCCTCCGTCACGCCCCACAAGTTTCCAGATTGTTTATTTCCTGACCTGTTGTAAATAACTTTTCTACTTATATTGAATTTTGTTATTTTTAAAGATTCTAAGATCCTTTGAAGGTCCATGTCTTTTGTGTATAAAAAGTCTGTGAATTTTTAGTTTTTTGTATAACACCATGTCTGAAGAAGAGAGCTAGTACTCTCAAAAGCTCACCATCAAATATACTCAGTTAGCCTCTAAAAGGTATCGCCTGATTTCTTCACTCTTCCACTACTTTCTATGGCTAACACGATACAACATTATACTACTATATTCTTTACACACAGAGTGTTCTATTTCAAGTGTTTCATTTCTATAAATGTTGATTATGGATTACAGATAATGAAAACCAAAATCTAAGGAAATTTGAATATTGTAAAAAAGTTCAATATTGTAAATTCAGTGTGTCACCTGCCAAGGTTTCCTAAGCCTTTAAATGGTCCCTCAGTCTGGTTCAGTAGGACACACAATCATGGAAGACTGCTGATTATGAATTGAATTACTGAAATTAATGAACGTTTCAAAGATATTCTAATTTATTGAGATGCACCTGTATGTCTTGTGCTGACTGCATCTGTCTGCTCATCCTGATCTGCCTTATACCCGTTACTGACTTTGACTTGTTATGAATCTGCATCTGTTTGCTCATCCAGATCCTGATACATATTACCAACTTGTTTTTATATGCTGAGCCTGGGAATCCAAGAGGGATTGAACCTCTTGACTTCTGGGCCAGCAGATTAGACCAGTGTCAGGAGCTGACCCAGTTTCCCATGGGTGTGCTGCTTTGTCACTCTTGTTCAACCTCAAATTTTTCTTCAAATTCTGTTGTTCTCAGTCACTCTTTCAACACCTTTTTGGTTCTATATCTTCAACCATAAAGGAAGAATTTTTGGTGACCTTTTTTCTTTTTTTAAACAAAAAAAAGTTACTTCTCTAATTTTTAACTTACAGGTTGAAAAGGATAGAAGGTAATTTTCTAATGACGTTACTGTTAGAAATGTTGACATGTTGCTTTCTTTTGTTATTATCAGCTTTCCTTTGACCTTCTTCCTCTTGTCATTAGCTTTCTTATGACTTTCTTCCTGTTATCATCAGTTTCCATTTAACCCTTTTCCTGTAGGTACCAACTTCCTTTTGACCTCCTTCCTGTGTTGTATTCCTGCAAAAATATGTATTTAAACTTCTGATTTGCCTTAATTGTTTATACCCGATGAAGGCTCTGGTTCGGTGCTGTAATGCATAGTAACCAATAAAAGATTTAACTGTACTACTTTGGTCCATGCATCTACATTCATCAGCGCCAGAGGGGACCCGCAAACGTTTGATTTTCTGATTACTCAGTACATGGACATATTCTGTTACTGATCCGGACCGCGGGTTGTGCATCAGAGGATTCATGCAATGCAATGCATGATGTTGCCTATAAAGGAACTGCTGCATTTTCGTGGTCTTGTTGAGTATGTTTGGTAGGTCAAAGCTGCAGCTCAAGAGTGATCTACTTACTGTATATGAGGTGTATACTGCCCATGTAATTAATTTGTACTTAACTGCAAAGTTTTTTTGTTAGAAAAAACAGCGCTTGGATCACAGTCTTTGTATAATTTGTTCATCTACATATACATATGTACATATATAAAATATAGCACCACTTTTCCCAGTTTTCAGGGATTGCTTTTACAGAACATGCTGTGTTTCAGAAATGAAGTAATAAGAAGTTATGTATCACTTGCTGCTTTTTCTTGTGTATTTGTATTCAGCAACCAGCTACATGCTTTCATCTATTAGGGAGAGGATGAGACAGTTCCAGGACTTTTGTGAAAATTAAAAATTGAGCTTGCATTTAAAATAAATAATTAAAATATAAGAGAAGCCTAATTCGAGATCCAGTCTGAGAACTATCCAAAATCCAATTCAACTAGCACACTTTTTAGTACAGTATATAGTGTATATTTTATACAGCTTAGTTTACAGCAAAATGACACATATAAACTGCTATGGAATTGTACGATGTGAATAAGCGCTGAAGTAGTATTCCAATTTTAGCAAATAAAGCTAATTTATTCTACAAAATACTTCCCATGTTAAATAAATGATATTTAGGATCCATATCATTTACTCCCAGGAGACAAATATCTGTCCAGGTCACATGATACATTTGTACAACTCATTAACCCCTTCCTGCCGGAGAAATTTTTCGATTTTCGTTTTTGACTCCCCATCTTCCAAACCCCATAACTTTTTTATTTTTCTGTTCTCAGAGCCATATGAGGGGTTAATGTTTGCGGGACAAATTGTTCCTCATGATGCTACCATTTATTATTCTGCACAATGTTATGGAAAGCTGGAAAAAAATTCAGAATGGGGAGGATTTTAAGAAAAAGTGCATTTGTGTGACTTTCTTACGGGCTTCGTTTTTACGGCATTCATTCTGCAGCCAAAATGAAAGTTTATATGGTTTTATTTACATTTTAACCCCCTAACAAAAATCGAAAGCTTTGCAAAAAAAAAAAAGTCTTTCTAAAAGTCGTCATATTCTGCCACCTGTAACTTTTTTATATTTCTGTGTATGGGGATGCATAGGGGCCGGGTGTAATTTTTAGTTATGCCATATTGGGAAATATCTATAGCTTTGATCACTTTTTATTCAAATTTTTATCAGAGGCAAAACAGTGAAAAAATGGCAGTTTGGCACTTTTGATTTTTTTTCCCCAAACTCTGATCGCGGGCATTAGCGCCGGGTCTCAGCTGTACAATACAGCATAGACCCGGTTGTTATGGCAGCCGCGCTGCAGCAGAGCGGTCACCATCTTTAAAGACCCTGTATCTGCTGTACTATTATGGCAGATGACGGGAAGGGGTTAAAGAAACAGCTCTGGTAACTTTATTATAACTAATGAACCATATACCCGGGTGATCATCAAATGAGCAGGGCAGATTTTTATCCACTCAATTACAAATGAATGACAGAGAGATCTTGATAACAATAAGAAATTGATAGAGAAAGTTCATTAAAAAAAATGTAAAACATTTCATTATATAATAACTTTTGTTTGCTAAATTGTTGGCAGACCATTGCTCTGTGTAAACAGGATAATGTGTCACCAACTAATGAAAATATACAGGGTACAGGGTTTATCTGCAATGATTGAGAATGAATATAAGAACATCCATTCGGCATCGTTGCCTGCCCGGGTGATCCCATTTAAAAGGGCCTTCAGCCATCCTGGGCCCTGTAGCTGTCCTTTTTTCTTTTACACAGGGCTGATTTCTACAAGAGCCAGACTGATCTACATTGAAAATTTCCAGCAAAAAATAAAAACCTTGCAGGCTTATGATTTTCAGTTACTAGGATATAACTAAGCATGATACACATTAAAATGTACATCTGTTATAGATAATGTTAAAAATACTGACTGTAGTGGATAGAAAAGAACTTTGAGATGTGTCTCTGAATATATATCTAATCAAGATATCTTACCACTTCACAAGACTCATTTTGAATTCACAGGAGAGTGCCGTGAATGCCGATGCTTGAATGGCCTCAAATACTACCTACATGGCAAGTTATATATTAAATGGATAACATATGTAGATGAGGTTCAAAGTATTTGGTTACAGTAACAAAGACATTCCATCATTTTCTAATTTGGTTAGAAGCCTGCGAAACTAGAGATTTTCTAAATGAAACCTGGGTGTGGTTATTACCTTGTGTATGGATAAGCCAAGAAACTATCACCATTGTTCAGTAACTAGAAATGTATGACCAGGGATACTCAACTGGCAGACCATGGTCCAAACCCAGACTGTGACTACAAGCAACCCAGACACCTGCCACCAGGCCCTTTTAATGTGACAGCGGTCAGAAGAAAGATTCTCACACACAGTATAATGCCACAGTAGTATCCACAAACACAATATAAAGCTCCTTAATCCCCCCCTCCCCCACCGCATTAAGCTCCTTAGTGCCCCTCACTAGTAAGTGACATTGACCACTCGACTCCATGTGACCACCAGGGAAGTTAAATTAAAATTAAATATTTTTTCCTAATGTTTCTCGTCTAAACCTGGGCTGCGTCTTATCATCTGAAAAATATGGCAAGTATTGGACATGTTCAGCTGTTGTTCAGTTCGGACTGTCACCTTATGGTGGATCCCAGTCAGTGAACCTTTGCTACAAGTAGTTGAGTACCCCTGCTTTATACATTAACTTTTCGTGTTGTAAGTTTGTCTACCAATTACTGTCACTGCATAGCATGTCTGCATTGTCAAATGTGTATTTACAGTAATAGCAATAATTAGAGATGGTCGAATCTCACAAGTTTTGTTTCGGGTTTGTGTGGCTTGGGTTTCAAATTTGTTTTGGGTCGAACAAGTTTGGTACAAACCAAACCTTAAATTAGCTAAAAACATAGGTTCCTAGGAGCTCTGACAGTGTTATACACTATCTATTCTATATCTATCCTATATCTATCAAATTCTAGCTCTCTAAGACAAACACAAATGAAGTGTATGTCAAAGTAAAAGTGATATATACTATGGAAAATCGGATGGTAAGCAGTGTATACAAACTCTGAGTATACATACACTGCACTGCCACTCACTTTTACGCATGTTAACATATAAAACACTCCAAAAATTAGCCTATTTGGGGGGAGAAGGTGCTTGCCCTTGGTTTTTGTATACACAAATAGCGGTTATATTGCAAGTTGGCTTTTCAAAAAAAAAAAAAATCGCTTCATGGGAGAAGATGTGAAATCAAACACCAACAGTGTGATATAGTGGAATGTGATGGACCAGGTCGCAGGTGATGTGGGGCTGAGTGGTGGCAGTGGTGGTAGCTGTGGCAACATGAGATGAAATGCAACATGGAATGATATGATGGACCAGGCTGCAGGACATGTCTAGCCTAGTGGTGGCAACGGTAGCTGTGGCAACATGGTGGCAGTGCAGCAGGGCATAATACGCCGGAACAGGCCACAGGACATGTCTGGCTGAGTGGTGTCAGTGGTGGTAGCTGTTTAGGAGTAGCAAGTAGCATCAGCACTACAGTAAATGGAACATGATGGTAAAGGGAAATGGTGGCACCACTATTCAGAGGCATCAGCTAGAGGTGTGTGGAAATCCTCACGGATCTATACTTGATTCCTTTAGACAAAAGTAATTTTTTTCCATGCTAGGAAAGTTTCATCCTTTTAGGTGTTACAACGCCACCAGTAGCACTGAACACTCCCAGATAAAGAAGACTATTACCTGTGTGGGGGCAACTACTACCTGGGTATATGGAATTCAGCGCACTGCCAGTATGTGCCCTGGTTGCAGAAATATCTGTACTGTTAATTTTGGTAACAATATCCTTGAGCTGTCAGAGGGGTCGACCTTACAGCTCAGCATCATCACTGGATGGTGAGGAACTCCCCCCTGATAGTACAAGACTATAGAAGTATACCATTCCTCACCGTCCAACGATGATGCTGAGCTGTAAGGCCGGCCCCTCTGATAGTGCAGGGTTATCTCTGCAACTGAGGTAGATACCAGCAAAACAGACAGTGTGCTGAATTCAGCGCAATCTAAGCTTTGCAGCAATATATAACACTGCCAACATTAGAGCACCTGAAAGGTCCTCTTTAAAAAAAAAAATCTATGCAGGCAGTAGGGTAGTAGAAAGATAGCCCTGAATTTATACTTACCTGTATCCTCTCCTTCATTCCTGTGCCAGCTGCCTCCTCTGCTGTTCTGTTTGAGGGAGCAGTGTATATGCACGGAGGCATCAGGGACATTATATAAGGGGGCATTACTAACCACTGTGGAATTGGGCAGTATTAATTGTAAGTGGCACATGGGTATTATTAATTAGAGGGCATTATTATATTAACTAGAGGGCATTACAATTTAGTTGCGCTATTAACTTTAATGGGTACAAGGGGTATTGTTAATTGAGGGGGCACACAGGGATTTTACTAATTTAAGGGCACACACGGGAGGTATTATAAATTAAGGGGGCAGACAGGAAGTATTATTAATATAAAGATGCACACAGGGGGTATTATTCACTTCCAGGGGATTTTTATGTTATATATTTTGTAATTTGGGGCAGTAGCAGGATTGGGACTTCATGTAGGTGAGGATAATGTGGGCCAGGTGTTTGGAAAAGTGAGTCAAACATGTCTGTGCAGCAAACTTTACAGAGGCAAGTCACAGCAGGTAGAAGAGGTCACCTGTAAGCAACAACATTTTTCCTGTGCTGTATTCACTTAAATGGTCTTAGAGCCCTGTGTAGAGCCAATATCTACAACTATATGGTAACTGTATGGTGGTAATTTTGGGGGGCCCACTCGGATATGTTTGTCCCCCCCTGTGCTGAACCCCTAGCTACGCCTCTAGTGAGGAGCTATCCAGTGGAATACTTGCTGCAGGATACAATGAAGCACCTCCTCCGCTGTGACTCCTCTGATAAAGGCTCATTTACTGTAAAACCAAACTGTCACACTTCTCAGATTTTTTATTTGATTCAAATTTTGAAAACCATGTATCATTTTCGTTCCACTTCACAATTATGTGCTGCTTTGTGTTGGTCTATCACTTAAAATCTCAATAAAATACATTTAAGTTTGTGATTGTAAGGTGACAAAATGTGAAAAAGTTCAAAGGGCATGAATACTTTTGCAAGCCACTGTATATATATATATATATATATATATATATATATATATATATATATACCTCAACATACTTCTGTACCGTAGCCATTCATAACATTTCACTACTGTCACAAAGACAGTCTATGATACATTAGGGCCTGGTAGGGTTAGGACTGCTAATTGTACTCATCTTCCAGCCATTATCCTCTTATGTCATGCATATGCTGTTCTCACTGAGTGCAAAGGTGATATTGAATTACCAGTACAGGTGAAGAAAATACATTCAAGCAAGCAGATGGTTTATGGAAGACAGATTAATGTACCCCAAAAAGAATTTGAGAACAGTAAACTTCACATAATGGACTCTGTTGTAAAAGGTATTGAATCTGTAATTATTCCTGGAAAATGAAGGGACTTTTATCTGTCAGAGAGTAAAGCTAAAATATAGAATAAGCACTTATCAAAAAAATTCGAACAAGGAAAAAGTTTCATGTAAACCATCACCCCTGATGACTTTAGAGTGGTTTGCAGTGGCAACCCCTACTTTAGTTTTTAGAGGGTTGAATCGATCAGCATTGTTTATATGTCATTGTTTCATCATTACGCATATTTTTGATAGGATTACATAAAAAGATCTCCTGTATGTACATGAAGCTAACTCTGTTGCAAGGAGCATGTCTATGGTTTCATTAGGAGTCACTGAAGAACATTGCTTGCACCTAGGCGATCTGAGGTTTCCATTCAGAACCTTAGTTGATTACTGGTTATATAAACTAATTTTGAACACAAAACAAACAGTGCTAAAAAAAGTTATTGGGAATTGTCCTAGACTGTTCATATATATATATATATATATATATATATATATATAAAAAAAGATAAAAGTTGGCTGAAATTTAAAATTTGATATAAACAATCATTTGTGATGTCTGCTTTCTGTCTGCCGAAAATGTAATTCATAAAGTTTGAAAACTTTGTCCATGGTCAGCTAAAGGAGTTTGCATATATCATGATCAGCCAAATTCAGGCATCGTTTTTTTTTAACTGACCCTCTGATCAGCAAGTAAAGCCTAATGTTACTGGTAGGGTAGTTCATAGAAATTATCCCATGGATGAATGGTCGCATTGTGGCCGATCAAAATCTAAAGTGTAGAGGCAGCTTTATTTGTTCAATAGTCTTGTCCGAGGTAAAGTAATCCCTAACCCCTACCAGTCAAAACATGTTGGTACAAGTTTTCATTCCACTTATATAAACCATAGGATCATCAGTATTTAATATAAAAAGTGTTATAGGCACATAAGATGAATAATAAACATATTCCTTGAGAAGATCCAGGATCAGAGATCCCAATTCAGTTTACAGCAACTAAAGCTGCATGTTTCATTCATAGATTATTAACTCATTATATTCCCTCCATACTGCAAAACACCTGCATCTTCAAATTCAGTAAAATACTGTATTGCCAAACTCAAAGGTGGCGCAAGTGCATGCAACAGATGCTGTATTGTTAAGCATGAAAGATGAAGACAAGGGCAGTTTGGACACAATGGGATTTGGGTCATACAAAGTCAGGCTGCTGTCTGCTGTAATTCAAGGAATCCCAGGAGGATTGAAATCTTTTGTATGAACTGGACATTTCATTCCTTACACTTTCTTTATCTGACTTTATTGATAATAGAATTATAGATATATCTCTATAGGTCTGTCTATCTGTGTGGTGCTTTGGCCTAAAACTACAACAGATTTTCACACAAGTCCTGAAAGTAGGTAAAGAGGAAAGAAAGAAACAAGTCAAAAATATTAGACGTGGTCATTTATTTATAGAAGTAAATTATCCAATATCATGTATCTGTGAGTGGCAAAAGTATATGAACCAGGTGTTTAAAAAAAAAAAGGATGACAATCAACTGTGAGTGGGTGACCTGTTTTATTTAAAGAACCAGGATCTATCAAGGTCTGGTCTTCACCACACATGTTTGTGGAAGTGGAATGAGCCAAAGAGAATTTTGAGGACGTCAGAAGAAGAGTTATTGATCTTTTTATGCAGTAAAAGGTTACAAAACCATCTCTAAAGAGATTGGACTCCACCAATCCACAGTCAAACAGATTGGGGGAATTTTTGTGGCCTAGATGGGTGATAATGCAGTGCATCTTTGCCACAAGACCCTTTATTGTGGCAAAAATACTCCACATTTTCCCTTCTGCTCCTATCTCCTCACACCATTTTTTGCAAATATGGGCAAAGCGGCGCAGAGAGCAAGGGCTTCAGGAAATTGAAGACCACTCTCTAGGATATCACACCAAGAACAAGACATATATTCAGCGAGGTCAAAAAAGAACTCAAGGTAACTTGTGAGAAAGGCCTTTAGTTGCTTACATTAGCTAATGTTACTGTTCATGAGTTCACTATTGTGAGCGCAATCTGCTCTAAGTTTCGCCATATTGAAGTTCAAATTCATAAAGTTGATGTATAAGCTAGCTCAGAGAGACTCACACATACACAGCTATTGTGTATATAGTGGGTTCTGCTTTAATGGAGGGAAAAAAGGTGGTCTTAAATACAGTGTGTACACAAAATAAAGGTTGAACTATTACAACTAGCATAACATGATCGGTGGCAAAGCTGTAAAATAGTTTTGGAAGGTGGACAACAAATAAAACAGGAGCCGAACCCCATTAAGGCATCTGGAGGGGGATGAGCTCTCTAAACAAATGTATGAATATAAAATGGCTACAGGCATGGTCCCACATGGCCATGAAATACAAAATGGAGAGTACACAATCTGTCATCCTCCACATTTCCCTCCTTTTGTAAATGATATAACCCATACCCAGGGTACATTAGGATCTACTAATCAGATCCTGAGGACTTTTATGGAGACTTCACCGCATTCCCCATGGATATGTTATACCATTTACATACTTATTGGTCCAAGCACCGTTACAACCTGCAAACCCACTGTCCTGGGTTTGCACCTCTTTCCAGCAAGTTTCTTTACAAGCCAGAATATAAACTTTATAGTCAAATAGATGCAAAACACAGCAAAAATATTTGAAATATTCCCTGTAATATTCCCATAAACCATCCACCTAATCCCTTAAACCAATTGGCAGAATTTAAGAACGAAAAGGTATCTGACCACCAACTGTCCTGTGTCTTCTGATGTTCTTTGATCCATTTTTCTCTAAGTTCTCTGACCTTATCAATCCCTGTCCACACTTGAAGATTCCCTTCAGAGTTGATATAGTGGCAATAGGAAGGTCCGATAATCTGACACATTCCCTCCTGTGCTGCTGTGAGGTAGTCGAGGACTATGGTGTGTTGTTTGTTGACTATTATGAGTTGTCCTTGTCCTAGAATGGTGTATATCTGCTCATCTAGATAATCAGTGGATTCTACTAACTTGTCCCAAGATTGCATAACGGGATACAAGAGTATCATGCTGATAATTCTGTTGCTTGTACCCACTGAAACCACATGGGATCACCCATCTTTCCTAAGGTGATTGTCTGCCGCACGCTTGTACGAAGTATTACGGGGTATCATCTCAGGTTTCACATGTTCATGGGCAATTATGAAGGTGGCTGGTGTCAGTCTAGCTAGAGTACAAGTCCCCTCTCCCCCTGGGGGTAGCCACTTGTATGCTTGATGACCACATACTAGATATACATCCTTGGGCAATATGCATGCTTTCCGAAGCTGAACTAGGCAATAGAGGTAGCTAAAGAGTCGCTGCATGGCGGGTTTTGCACACCACTTATCCCCCATGTCTATGTCTCTTTGGGGTCTGGTGCTCTGTATCAGACACCCCTGACTATCCTTAGCTAGTCCCCATTCTATTGAGGAATTATGCTCTGGACAACCCTTTATTCCCTCTGTGAACCATCTGTCACTATCTTGTAAGGGGGCATGAATCTTTTTCGTAAAAATGAACTCCACTTTACCTGACCTTACACTAGAGGTGCTTGGCAGACTAAGGCTAATATTAAGCTCTTCCATGGGAATGGTACCAGCATGAAATGGTACTTTGGATTTATGTTCAAATGTTTCCTTTACCGGGTTCCAATCATACCACTTGCTTGGTCTCCCTGTCAGGTTTAGCTGTAACCTTGGGAGGGTCACCCAAAATGCTATGGGAATTGGAACAGCGTGATTATTAGTGATGTTCATTCCCTTATAAGTGACTGAACTCCAAGAAACATTATGAAAACAGGAGTTATTAAAGACCTCATCTGGGTCAAGAGGGAGTGATAGATAAGGCATGGTCTTTGCTGAAACAGGGCTGTGAGTACAAATCCAACAGTCCCTAGGTTTTTCCTGTTCATCCATGTTATCAATTAATACCTGATGGTGTTTAATCAATTTATTGTCCCGTTCTTCTTTTAGAATATCATGTATCAAGCTCACTGGTTGCATCACCAGTGCTAGGATCAAAAGTAGGTACCACATCCTTTCAGACCTCTTCTGGGCAAGTCACCTTTTTACAGTGACTAGCGTGGATCTACGTCAACTTTCCTTCTAATTTGACTGAAGTGGATGTTGTCAGAAGCACTTGGAAAGGACCATCAAACTGTGGACCAAGGCTCTCTCTCACGTGTCTCTGTACCGCCACCCAGTCTCCTGGCTTTAGGGAATGTGAATGTAAAACAACTTTAGTAAGGCAGAACTGCAATTTGGACTTAGATGCTTTACATCCATTTTCTGCTAGAAAGCACAACAGAGATACTGATGCTTGCAAACATATCTCCTGGGACGGGCAACATAAGAGCAGGTCATCCACATACTGAAGTAGCACCACGCCCAAAGGCGGGAGCCAGTTTTGAAGGATTATTGTCATGGCTGCAGTATACAAGGTGGGAGAATTATGCGCCCCTTGTGGTAACACTGTCTAGGTATATTGTTTACCCTTGAAGGTAAATGCAAATAAATACTGACAATCCGGGTGAAGGGGAACACTAAAAAATGCATTTGCAAGATCAATGACAGTAAAATGTGTAGCTGAGGGAGGTATCTGAGCTAACAGGGTATGAAGATTGGGTACAACCGGAGTAAGTAACTCAGTCACAGCATTTACTGCCCTCAAATCATGTACCATCTGGTAGGTGTCAGGTTCACCTTTTTTAGTTTTCTTCTTAACTGGAAAAAGGGGGGTGTTTGCCATCGACTGAATAGGCCGGATTGCACCGGTCTCGAGTAGTTCTTTAACAGTTACTTCAATGGCGACTTCTTGCGCTGGGCTCAGAGGGTATTGTTTTAGCCTGGGTGAGAGTGCTCCCTGCTTTAATGTCACCATTACTGGGGGAACTGGCAATTTGCCTATATCTGTTTTTCCTTTTGCCCAGAGGTAATTGGGCACACAATCTAGATGTTCCTCTACACTAACTACCTCTGGATTGTTTTGTTTTGTTTTGTCAGGAAAACCAGGGAGTGTAGGGAACATAAGGTGTCTTCTGATATTCCTGGTATCAGTGAGACCGTCCCATCTGGCTCATACACAATATATGCCTGTAGAGCCTGTAAAATGTCTGATCCCAGCAAGTTAACTGGGGCAGTCTCTCTGACAAGGAATCTAGTGGTAATGGTGCAAGCAGGGGTGGGAAATGTGACTTTCATGGACGTGGTTACAGGATTATCCACAAGCTTGCCATCCACCCCAATACAGGAAACAAAATCATCAGTTATCTCATAGGGGAAAACATAGTCAGCATGCAAAATAGGTTTGGCAGCTCCAGGATCCACTAAAAATTCACATGTTCCCCCCTCAGGCAATTGTAGGGAGATCATAGGGGCTGACCCCAGTTTATCAGGTACTGATACTAAATGCGCGCTTACTGGAGTACCTATTTCCTATTGATTGTTATTGTCAGAATCCTCCTGTTTCTGGGTTTCCCGTTTTGAAACTTTGCAGTTCCGGGCGAAATGTCCCTCCTTATCACAATTGTAGCACCTCACAATTCTTCTTTCCCCTCCACTACTCCTGTATCTATTTCTTCCTTGTACAAAGTAAGCACCCGCTGTTCTACTTCTTTTGTTACTGTTATCTTGTTCTATGCCCTGGCTACGAGGAGGAGGTCCTGAGGGTTGCTACGACGCCACTCAGGTCTGGCACTCCTTAGTGCCTGGGATATCTGGGCTTTCAATCCTTCTACAAACGCTCCTGTCAGCAGACGGCGATGCATATCATTTAGAGCAGGCATGTCAAACTCAGGGTACCCCGAGGGCCACATGAGTAACAAGAGGTTGTTGCGAGGGCCGCACACAGCAGCTAATGTCACACACGTATTTTAACAGCAGTCATGAAAACAAGATATGAAGTAGTAATATGTAACAGCAACATATATTTGCAGTGCGCAACAGCAACTAATATATTTAACAAAAATACAGCAATTAAAAACTAAAAGTTTATTTGCTATCATTTTTTTCAATCATTTTTAGTGTTTTGTCCTGAGGCTTGACACCTCTTTGTGCTTTGTGCTAATAGGCCTATTCATTATATTATATTATTATATTATTATTTATATTATTATTATGAATTTTCAATATGTATTTATTTACTTTATATTTATTTAATGGGCGTCTGTAGGATTTGTTCTTTTTGGTGTTCACCCCTGGTATTTGCCTCCAAGGGTGCACATGTATTTTAATTGCTTTTAATTTTTCCTTGTTTGCTGTGTTATTTAATAAAGAAATTTTGTGTGTGCTTTATATTGGATGCTGTTTATCCTTTGTGTTCGATTGCATTTTTCATCCAATCAGCACCACTGTTTTTTGCATCACAATTATTTATAATCTGAGTGCTCACCCCTCTCTTTAGTTTTTAATGGTTACATACAGGAGGGCCACTCACTTGCTTGGACTTTGCCTGTGCGGCAGTGGGTCCCTTCTTCCTCAGCACGGTCACAGTATCCCAGTCACTCTCAGCCACGACTCTTCCTCCGCTCACAACAAAACTGACTTAGGTGATCAGCAGCCACGCGAGCCGCAGATGTACAAAACTCACGATCAGCACTTCCGGGTCGTCATTCATTGATCACGTAAGCAGGTCATATGCAGGGATATGGGCCAATGAATGAAGAGCCGGAAGTGCTGATCGTGAGTTTTGTACATCTGCGGCCCGCACAAAAGTCTCAAACTTTGTCTCTAAACTTTAGAGACAAAGTTTGAGACTTTTGTGCGGGCCGCAGATATGCCTGTAAAGGGCCGCAGATATGCCTGTAAAGGGCCGCATGCGGCCCGCGGGCCGCGTGTTTGACATGCCTGATTTAGAGGACTGTACCCCATATTTGACCATCGCATCTGTACACGGGCAAATAATTTTTCCACGGTCTCCTCTTTGTCCTGTGACATATCTGTTAGTAGGACAGACTGCTCCTGTTGTTTATTTGATTCCCATTATCTGATCCTTTGTATATACTCCTTTCCTGACCTTCCAGTTTTCAGCCACTCCTCCCCTTCTCTCAAAGTGTGTAGGTCCCTGCTCCCTGAAGTGTTAGCCTGTATGATATGTGCAAGGATATCTCCCGCTTTGCAAGCAACAATGTGTTCAAGGTCTGACCATGTACAATTATATGTCTCATTAATCTGTTCCAACATTTTTCCAAAAGCCATGGGCTTCTCTTCTGGGTCGGGCAACTGTTTCAATATTGCCAACTGATCAGATGGGCTCCAGGCAGAGGCGTAGCTAGGGGTTCAGCACAGGGGGGGCGAACATGTCCAAGTGGGCCCCCAACTTGGACATGTTCGTATACCGATACTATCAGTATACGATGACTGTATAGTGGTATATAGCGGCTCTTCACAGGGCTCTGCAGACAATTTAGGTGAATACAGGGCAGTAACATTTAGTGACTTAACGGTGACGTCTCTGACCAATCCTTCATATTTCCCATCTCTTTCATCTGGACGGCCATGACCACTTCTTCCAGTCTCTGTAAAGTTTGCAACACAGACATCTTTGGCTCCTCACTTTTCCAGGCACCTGACCCACATTATCCTCACCTACACACCCATCCTGCTTCTACCCCCAATTATAAAATATATAATATAACCCCCCCATAATGAATAATACCTCCAAGTGCATCTTTAAATTAATAACTTCCCTGTGCACTCCCTTTAAATAGTGCCCCTTATTAATAATGCCCCAGATGTTTCCTAATTGAAAAGGGGAAAAAAAAAAAAAAAAGGGAAAAAGAATTATTGGGGTTCCAATACCCGGAACCCCCAGGATCAGCTGTTTGAATGAACCGTGGTACCTGTGTAAGCGCCATGATACCTTCTCTGTTTACATAGTGTCATTCTTTTCATAGCGGCCATGTCATGTAACTACAGCCTAGTCCTATACATGTCTATGTGACAAGGCTGGAATTACATCACACGGTCACTATATACAGACAGTGTGTGATATAAACAGGCGCCATAGCCCCTTCATACAGCTGATCAGTGGGGAATCACTTATCTCTTAGTGATGTTTTATTCTGAGGATAGACCATCAATAAAAATGAACTGGAAAACTCCTTAAGGCTTAGGCTGTGTTCACACGGAGTTTTTGGCAGCAGATTTTGAGGCGGAATCCGCCTCAAAATCCGCCTGAAAAAACTCCTCCCAATCATTTCAATGGGAGTCAGTAGCGCTTTTTTTTCCGCTAGTGGAAAAAAAAGCAACATGACCTATCTTGCTGCGGATTCCGCCCGCGGTGTCCGCGGCTCGAGCTGCGCTCCTGATTAGGCCCATTTATCTGGGCTTATCAGGAGAGGTTAGCCGCAACGGAATGCTGATGCACGGCATCGGAATCCCGTAGAGGCTGACCGCGGCGAAAACTCCGGGGGTGGAAAATTTTCCACCGTGTGAACACAGACTAAGGCCCCATGTAGCATCCCGCAGCAAAAAACAGCTGCGGGAAAAACCGCGGCGGCGACGCATCGTGGTTTTTCTTGCAGTACTTTGCACAGAAAGTTCACAGAGGTTTCCTCTGCGGACTTTCTGCTTCAATTATATCTATAGGGAAACCACTGGTGTTTCCGTAGGAATAATCGACATGGTGCGATTTCCAAAACTGTGACTGTTTTGGAAATCGCAGCGTTTCCACTGCGCATATTTTACTGCAAATTTGGGATTGGATAGAGGCCCCATATGAAAAAAAACATGGCATTCTAGCAAATCCCATCCACACATAGCGGAAAAATATATGCAGCAGACACACTGCAATTTCCAAAACCGTTGCAGTTTTGGAAATTGCAGCATGTCAGTTATACCTATGGAAACACCGGTGTATAGGTGTATTGAAAACAGAAAGTCCACAAGGGAAATCTCTGCAGACCTTCTGTGAAAAGCGCTGCGGGAAAAACCACAATGTTACCGCCATGGTTTTTCCTGCAGCGCTTTTTTTCGCAGCAGCCCAGTACATGGGGCCTTAGTCCTAATAAAGCCCAAGTGCCACTTTAATTAAATTAATTGACCCTCATATTATGTCCCTGATTCCCCCTGACAAATACTGCACCTCTAATGGCTCCTTATATTAATGACCACCCCCTTATGTTCATAATGCCTTGTAATATAAATGATGCCCCCTAATGGCCCCTTATATAAATGACCTCCCCCCTTGTATGCATAATACCCCGTATTAACCCTTATATAAATTACCCCCCCCCCATCGTCATAATGAATCTTCCCTTTATAGTTATATTTCCCCCTCCTATCCACCCCTTATACTATTAATATACCAACAAAAAAAGTCATACTCACCTGCGATGATAAATGGAGCCGCCGGCGCTTCCTCCCTGTCCACGCATAGGACGTCTGTGTCTGAGCGCGGGCTGCGCGATGTTGTGACGTCATCGCGCCGCGCGTGCTGAGAAGCAGACATCTGTCTGTGGTCTCGGCGTCTTGTAAACCGCAGGCCTGTATTGGCTTGCGGTTTACAAGACAGTTAAGCACCAGGAAGCATTGTAACTAGATCGGTGTCTGCAGACACCAATCTAGTTAGAAATAAAGGATGTATTAATGGTGGCCCCGGGGTGGGCCCCTGAAGACTCATTGGGCCCGGGGCAGCCGCCCCCTCTGCCCCCCCCGCTAGCTACGCCTCTGGCTCCAGGGTCTGTACACTAAGTTAGGAGCCACTCCTCCTGGGTTTTTTCTAGGGGTGGATGAGGACTGTATCACATCAGCTAGGCATTACACCACCTTCTCTAAAGTTTTTGTCTCCTCACTCTCTGTGGGTGTGGTTTCCTGCAGTATCACTTTACTTAACTTCTTTGTCTGCCCTCTTTGTTTAGTTTCCTGCTTTTTCACTAAGACAGTCATCCCTTCCTGCCCTTCCTCCCCTGAGTCATCCTCCTCTCCCCCACCATGGAAATCAACCACCTTTTGTAGTATGGGCATGGGTCTCTCTTCAATAGAACTTAGTTCTAACCTAGGGATAGTGATTTTGGGGATAGCTCCTTCATCCTTAGGGTCTTTTATCATAGGATACAAATTGGCCTTTTTTGTTTTTTCTGAATTGCCATGGTTAGGTTTGGGTTTAGGGGCTCCACAGTTTGAGCAGTTTTCTCTCCAGGAGGGATTTTTTTCGTCCACATACCCCACATATCCAACCAGCCGGATCATATGGGGGTGGCCTCCCATATACCATCACTGGGGCTGCATAGTATGGTGATGCTTGAATAAATGGGTTATGTGGACTGAGGAGCGGGGGCACACACAGAGGAGAGGAAACTACCAGATTATCTGCTTTTTGTGTGTTCTCCTTTGAGGGTTTCAGTGGCTCTTCTTTTGAGGCGTTTAGCACCTCCCCCTCACATGGGTTTGGAGTATTTTCTGTAAAACACTCATATAACACTTTATCTCCAATAGTCGTCTCTCTATATCCTTTTTCCGTCACTTCCTCTGCTACTTTCATCCATATTTTGCATTGTTCAACTAGCTTATTATCTTTCAACCATCTGTGCTGTTCTTCTGAAAGTTTCTGCCACATTTCAACATCTAAACATCCTGTCTTTGGCATACCAGCCTTTTTGAACATTTTCTGGCACCCCTTCACTGCATCAGCACCCTCTCTTGCTCTCACAAACTCTACAGCTGGAATTCCTCTATTCTTGGGATCAGCCTCACACCTGCAGACAATTTAGGTGAATACAGGGCAGTAACATTTAGTGACTTAACGGTGACGTCTCTGACCAATCCTTCATATTTCCCATCTCTTTCATCTGGACGGCCATGACCACTTCTTCCAGTCTCTGTAAAGTTTGCAACACAGACATCTTTGGCTCCTCACTTTTCCAGGCACCTGACCCACATTATCCTCACCTACACACCCATCCTGCTTCTACCCCCAATTATAAAATATATAATATAACCCCCCATAATGAATAATACCTCCAAGTGCATCTTTAAATTAATAACTTCCCTGTGCACTCCCTTTAAATAGTGCCCCTTATTAATAATGCCCCAGATGTTTCCTAATTGAAAAGGGGAAAAAAAAAAAAAAAAAGGGAAAAAGAATTATTGGGGTTCCAATACCCGGAACCCCCAGGATCAGCTGTTTGAATGAACCGTGGTACCTGTGTAAGCGCCATGATACCTTCTCTGTTTACATAGTGTCATTCTTTTCATAGCGGCCATGTCATGTAACTACAGCCTAGTCCTATACATGTCTATGTGACAAGGCTGGAATTACATCACACGGTCACTATATACAGACAGTGTGTGATATAAACAGGCGCCATAGCCCCTTCATACAGCTGATCAGTGGGGAATCACTTATCTCTTAGTGATGTTTTATTCTGAGGATAGACCATCAATAAAAATGAACTGGAAAACTCCTTAAGGCTTAGGCTGTGTTCACACGGAGTTTTTGGCAGCAGATTTTGAGGCGGAATCCGCCTCAAAATCCGCCTGAAAAAACTCCTCCCAATCATTTCAATGGGAGTCAGTAGCGCTTTTTTTCCGCTAGTGGAAAAAAAAGCAACATGACCTATCTTGCTGCGGATTCCGCCCGTAGTGTCCGCGGCTCGAGCTGCGCTCCTGATTAGGCCCATTTATCTGGGCTTATCAGGAGAGGTTAGCCGCAACGGAATGCTGATGCACGGCATCGGAATCCCGTAGAGGCTGACCGCGGCGAAAACTCCGGGGGTGGAAAATTTTCCACCGTGTGAACACAGACTAAGGCCCCATGTAGCATCCCGCAGCAAAAAACAGCTGCGGGAAAAACCGCGGCGGCGACGCATCGTGGTTTTTCTTGCAGTACTTTGCACAGAAAGTTCACAGAGGTTTCCTCTGCGGACTTTCTGCTTCAATTATATCTATAGGGAAACCACTGGTGTTTCCGTAGGAATAATCGACATGGTGCGATTTCCAAAACTGTGACTGTTTTGGAAATCGCAGCGTTTCCACTGCGCATATTTTACTGCAAATTTGGGATTGGATAGAGGCCCCATATGAAAAAAAACGTGGCATTCTAGCAAATCCCATCCACACATAGCGGAAAAATATATGCAGCAGACACACTGCAATTTCCAAAACCGTTGCAGTTTTGGAAATTGCAGCATGTCAGTTATACCTATGGAAACACCGGTGTATAGGTGTATTGAAAACAGAAAGTCCACAAGGGAAATCTCTGCAGACCTTCTGTGAAAAGCGCTGCGGGAAAAACCACAATGTTACCGCCATGGTTTTTCCTGCAGCGCTTTTTTTCGCAGCAGCCCAGTACATGGGGCCTTAGTCCTAATAAAGCCCAAGTGCCACTTTAATTAAATTAATTGACCCTCATATTATGTCCCTGATTCCCCCTGACAAATACTGCACCTCTAATGGCTCCTTATATTAATGACCACCCCCTTATGTTCATAATGCCTTGTAATATAAATGATGCCCCCTAATGGCCCCTTATATAAATGACCTCCCCCCCCTTGTATGCATAATACCCCGTATTAACCCTTATATAAATTACCCCCCCCCCATCGTCATAATGAATCTTCCCTTTATAGTTATATTTCCCCCTCCTATCCACCCCTTATACTATTAATATACCAACAAAAAAAGTCATACTCACCTGCGATGATAAATGGAGCCGCCGGCGCTTCCTCCCTGTCCACGCATAGGACGTCTGTGTCTGAGCGCGGGCTGCGCGATGTTGTGACGTCATCGCGCCGCGCGTGCTGAGAAGCAGACATCTGTCTGTGGTCTCGGCGTCTTGTAAACCGCAGGCCTGTATTGGCTTGCGGTTTACAAGACAGTTAAGCACCAGGAAGCATTGTAACTAGATCGGTGTCTGCAGACACCAATCTAGTTAGAAATAAAGGATGTATTAATGGTGGCCCCGGGGTGGGCCCCTGAAGACTCATTGGGCCCGGGGCAGCCGCCCCCTCTGCCCCCCCCGCTAGCTACGCCTCTGGCTCCAGGGTCTGTACACTAAGTTAGGAGCCACTCCTCCTGGGTTTTTTCTAGGGGTGGATGAGGACTGTATCACATCAGCTAGGCATTACACCACCTTCTCTAAAGTTTTTGTCTCCTCACTCTCTGTGGGTGTGGTTTCCTGCAGTATCACTTTACTTAACTTCTTTGTCTGCCCTCTTTGTTTAGTTTCCTGCTTTTTCACTAAGACAGTCATCCCTTCCTGCCCTTCCTCCCCTGAGTCATCCTCCTCTCCCCCACCATGGAAATCAACCACCTTTTGTAGTATGGGCATGGGTCTCTCTTCAATAGAACTTAGTTCTAACCTAGGGATAGTGATTTTGGGGATAGCTCCTTCATCCTTAGGGTCTTTTATCATAGGATACAAATTGGCCTTTTTTGTTTTTTCTGAATTGCCATGGTTAGGTTTGGGTTTAGGGGCTCCACAGTTTGAGCAGTTTTCTCTCCAGGAGGGATTTTTTCGTCCACATACCCCACATATCCAACCAGCCGGATCATATGGGGGTGGCCTCCCATATACCATCACTGGGGCTGCATAGTATGGTGATGCTTGAATAAATGGGTTATGTGGACTGAGGAGCGGGGGCACACACAGAGGAGAGGAAACTACCAGATTATCTGCTTTTTGTGTGTTCTCCTTTGAGGGTTTCAGTGGCTCTTCTTTTGAGGCGTTTAGCACCTCCCCCTCACATGGGTTTGGAGTATTTTCTGTAAAACACTCATATAACACTTTATCTCCAATAGTCGTCTCTCTATATCCTTTTTCCGTCACTTCCTCTGCTACTTTCATCCATATTTTGCATTGTTCAACTAGCTTATTATCTTTCAACCATCTGTGCTGTTCTTCTGAAAGTTTCTGCCACATTTCAACATCTAAACATCCTGTCTTTGGCATACCAGCCTTTTTGAACATTTTCTGGCACCCCTTCACTGCATCAGCACCCTCTCTTGCTCTCACAAACTCTACAGCTGGAATTCCTCTATTCTTGGGATCAGCCTCACACCTCCCAGGGAAATTCCCCATGATTTTCCTAATCTTCTGTGACGAACCTCAAAAGGTACAAACAACGGTACCTCTTGGGCACCCTGCGCTTAACGACACACTTCTTATACTAGAATTTCCAAAAGATATCTCTCGGGCGCCCAGCGCTTAATTTAAGGCAACGTCTTGCCTTTAAAACCTCTAATGATATCTATTGGCACCCAAAAAGTGTTAACTACGTACAAGGAACTCATACAGTAGCCCCAGGCTACTACTTTCTTCTCTACCTTAACGTAGGAGATGGGCAATGGGCTAATCTTTCCTGGCTAATCTTTCCTTAATAACTTTCCACAGGGTCCAACACATAAACAAACCAAATGAGATGTATACCAAAAACACAGCAGAAAATTTCTACATTAGCTATACTTCAAATACGGATACTTCATAAACAGGGTTCTTAAAAAGACCAGAGGATTTACTTTCCTTACAACTCACCCGGCATCCAGAGAGGCCACATAAGGCAAGGAGGAGTGGAAAATGGAAATTGTAAGAATAAAGCTTCTTACCTTGCAGCTGCTTTTGAACCAGTTTCCAACGTCTCCTTGTCCCGTTGTCCTTTCTGTCTGTTTTGTCCGGATGAGCAGTAATTTACCTTTGGCCCACCCAGGGACGCCAATTTCTGTGAGCGCAATCTGCTCTAAGTATCGCCATATTGAAGTGTAAGGTTGTGAAGCAATACATCTGTAGTAACTAACTTTGGTCAGTAGGTGGCAGCAAAGTAAGAAACTGCCCATAAGTATTAATGTAATTAATGTAAATATTGTTCTATGGTTCAAAGTCTGATTATAGATAATTACTGTAACGTGTTGGACTTCTACAAGTATGGCAGTGCGCTAGGATTGCAGTTTTGATGACTCCTACTGGAGATAGGGAACTGCATCATCACCCAACAGAAAACAGGAAGGGAGGGGTGAAGTGAAGGAGGTTCTGAAACTGAAAACCTGAGGTGTGCTGGGGTGGAGAGAGCTTTGTGCTGGATGGAGACCATAGCTGAGCTGACTGCAGGTGAAGTCTTGGTGCTGGCGGAGGACTGAGTTCTAGGACACAGTGATCGTGGTGCTGGCTGAGGACAGAGTCAAGACACCCCTAAAGCACAGAAGATAAAGTGACTACACAAAGTAAAGGCCTCAAGGACTTGTGAGTACGGCTTGGCCGCATGTACATAGACCACGTGGTGGTAGTTATATAAGGGACTCTTACGCTGACACCTTATCATTGGAGAGACTGGCCTATCTTTTAAGTGTTGCGCTGCAGGGAGCTGGAGCAAGGCCTATAACTGTACTTGAAGGGGAAGACAGCATTTGCCTGTGGATTACAATTTAACCATTGGATTACAAATAGTATTGCGCAATACTTAGGTTCCCCCCCGACGAGGGACCGATCCAGGAAAACCGCGTTCTTCAAGGACTTGAATTACCTTTTTAAGTAATTGTGGGAACTAAGGGGTATAGTATTAGTTTGCTGCAATAATCTGTTCCATAGCATTTTGTATTTTTTTCTCTCTGTTTATACCTTGATGCATATTTTCCCAGATCTCTCTTCATTGCTTTAAGTAAACATTGCTTTCAGTAAACATTGTTCTGGGAATTAAAACGGTGTTGTGTCTGTGTGGCATCGTGTACCTGCTGAACCTGTGGGCCCAGCCCTTGGTCCTCTTTCAGAAGTCCAAATTCATAAAGTTGATGTATGAGCTAGCTCAGACAGACTCAAACATACACAGCTATTGTGTATATAGTGGGTTTTGCTTTAATGGAGGGAAAAAGGTGGTCTTAAATACAGTGTGTAGACAAAATACAGGTTGAACTAGTACAACTAGCATAACATGATTGGTGGCAAAGCTGTAAAATAGTTTTGACAGTTGGACAACAAATAAAAAAGGAGCCGCACCCCATTAAGGCATCTGGAGGGGGATGAGCTCTCTAAACAAATGTATGAATGTAAAATGGCTACAGGCATGGCCCCACATGGCCATGGAATACAAAATGGAGTATACACAATCTGTCATCCTCCACACTATCAGGAGGACTCAGAACAATAATGGTAGGCAGGGTAGGATTGCAAGGAGAAAGCCTCTTCTCTCCAAAAAGGACATGCTGCCCATTTGCAGTTTTCTAAAGATTATCTGAACAAGCCAGAAGACTATTGGGACAATATTTTATGGATGAGACCAAAAGAGATCTTTTTAGTTTAACTTTATCCACACATAATGTTTTTTATTTAAACTCTGCATTCCAGCATAAAAACCTCATACCATCTATGCAACATGGTGGTAGTAGTAGTAGTAGTAGTAGTAGTAGTAGTAGTAGTAGTAGTAGTAGTAGTAGTAGTAGTAGTAGTAGTAGTAGTAGTAGTCATGGTTTGGTTTATCTGGGCCAGGAGGGTGTGCCATCATTGATAGAACAATAAATCCTGAATTATACCAGTAAATTCTAAAGGAAAATGTCAGGACATCTGTCCATGTGCTGAGTCTCAAGATAACGTGGGCATGCAGCAAGAAAATAAGCACACAAGTTGTTCTAACAATTATTGGTTAAAAAAGAATAAAGTTAAGTTTTGGAATGGCTAAGTCAAAGTCATTACATTAATACAATAGAAATGTGGTGGAATGACTTTAAGCGAGCAGTTCATGGAAGGAAACTCAACACAAGTTGAAGCTGTTTTGTAAGGAAAAATGGGATAAATTTCTTCTAGAAATAAGTGACCAAGCCTAATATTTTTGACTCATTTGTTTGATTTGGTTCTATTTATGTACTTTTAAATTTGATGTAGTTTTAGTTAAAATTTATGTGGAAAGATATACCTTTCTGAAGGGGTCACAAATTTTCAAGCACCATTGTATATAGAAAATTGAATAATAAAATTTACATTAAAATGGTACTTCATTTTTGGCAATACCATTTACAATATAACAGGATTGTACTATAGAAGGACACATTTTGGTACTGTTCCTCTAGATATGAACATTAACACAGGGTAGTTTGGGAATTAATGCTCGGTGACTTTTACTATATTTTCCATCTTCACCTTCAAAATTTATAATTTTTTATTTTTCTGTTGACAAAAGGGTTTTTATAACAAATTAACCTCGTGACTGCCATAGCAACCCCTTGGACCCCGTAATTTCATCGTGGGGAACCGAGAGGTGATGCTAGATGCAATGATCGCTATTGATCATGGCATCTGAGGGGTTAATCCACCGGAGTCTGACTATTTTCCATCTCCAGGAGCTAGTCCCAGGTCCCGGTTGTGTAATACAGCGGAGCCCCGGACTTCATTCTACAGGCACCGCTCCTGTGACTGTAGCATGAGAGCGCCATAATATTAACTATACGCTTAGTGTAAGTGAATTGCCAATTGAGCAATTCCCCAGTGCTGCTGCAGAACCCTGGGGGGAGGGGAACAACAAGACAATGAGCCCTAAAGCTGAACCCCTCCCCCCCCCCCGCTGTCCCTGGCTAACTTGCCCGATCTGTCCTAGGCGACAGCCAGCAACCGATCGATCAGTCCCTTCCTAATATAAGTGACACACAGAACAGGACAAGACAAAACAACACAGAAGCAGAGTCAGCAAGCCACGGGGTCGGTAACAGTCGAGCAATGCAGTACCAAAACAAATCCAAGAGAGTAGTCACAGGGGGAGCCAAAGGTCAGAAGTCAGAAATACAATAGCAGAATAGGAGCTAGCAGGGACAAGTCAAAAGACAGAATCAATAGCCAGCGCCCAAGTGAGGGCTGACAACCTGTTTATAGAAAGTCAGGACCTTCCCCAGACTGGATTGGTAGACAGGCTGTCAATAACACAGGCAAGGATGAGATTAACTATTGAGAAGCCGAAAGAAACAAGGTGCTGAGACGGGTGTGGCAGAAAATCAATTACATAGTCTAGGACAGTGTTCAGACTGAGCAACAAGAATCTTAAACAAGGAATCAAACTGAGCACACCTCCTGCGCTGCTACGTGTGGGCGGAGGGTGATGCCAAGACCCGAACAGGCAGAGACGTTACAGTACCCCCCCTTTTATGAGGGGCCACTGGACCCTCACCAGGCAAACCAGTTTTAGAAGGACCCAGTAATTCTTCTGCCTTTCCCTGAACAACAAGAGGTGCTGGTGGACCAGGCAAACGTTTTTTATTCGCCTGGCGTTTCCAACTTTTAGTAGCCAAAACAGTCTCCTCACTGACATAATCTAAGGTGTGCAAAGCAATACGGTGAGATGAGCACTGATCTCCCCATTTTACCAACTCCCTTTTACCCCAATCAAAAATAGGGTTATGGAGTTTCAATCAGGGGAGCCCCAAAATAATATTGGAAGACAGATGCTCCATAACAACAAAGCTCATGACTTCCGAATGTGCAGAGCCCACATGCAAAGTGATTAAAAGGGGTATTGAATCGGACCTTACCCTTGGCCAGTGGGGCAAAATCCGCCCCAGTAACAGACAGAGGAGTATCGAGTGGCAAAAGCTTAATGCCTAAAGCTGAGACAAACGAGAATGTGACAAAGTTTGCCGCAGACCCAGAGTCAACTAAGGCCTGGCCAGAAACAGATCTGTCCCCAGAGGACAGAGACACAGATAACAGCATCTTATTGTAATTTCCAGCAAATACCTGGTTGCCTGAGTGGTTCTTCTGACTACCACTCAGGCACTGAAGTTTTTCCGCTGGTGTATGGGGTCTGATCGAGCAGTCTCTTATGATATGACCTGAAATACCACAGTACAGTCAAAGATTATTCCTAAGACAATGCTCTCGTCGAGTCTTGGCGTCCTTAGCTCCCAGTTGCATGGGTTCCTCACCAGGAGTGATGGGAGAAAAGGTGGGTTTGTCAGGAGAGAGAGAGAGAGAGGAAGAGACAGAAAATTTGGAGGAAACAGACCCCACTCTCTCTAACATTTTCCCGGATTCTATGGTCAATACGGACAGCCAAATTCATAGCCTGCTCAAGAGTAGGGGGATCTGGGTGACCAACTCAGACCTCCTTAACACGGTCACATAGGTCTTGTTTAAAGTGGGCATTTAGAGCTGACTCACACCAACCTGCACTTACACTGCACTTGCGGAATTCTGAGCAATACTCCTCAGCAGAGTGTTTGCCCTGCCGCATGGTGAGGAGTTGCGATTCCGCAAGCCCAATGTGGTCTGGCTCAGCATAGATAGACACCTGAGACAAAATTTTTTTTTTCAAAATTCGACCACTCCTCAGCCCCAGGAGGGAGTTTAAGGGCCCAAGTTTGTGGATCCCCCTGTAGGAGGGATATAACTACTCCCACCATTTTGGCCTGGGATGCATGAGGGTTAGAAACAGCAGGAGAGGCTGCAGCAGCATCAGTAAGGGTCCGAACCTGTTCAGCTAGCTCAGCTACCAGTCCTGCCAAACCCTCCATCTTGGCTGCAAGGCCCTGGATAGGATCCATGCTGATCCGGAGGGAAGCAATGGCAGAAGGTAATTTAGGGCTGGCTATTCTGTAAGGGAATTGCCAGTTGAGCAATTCCCCAGTGCTGTTGCAGAACCCTGGGGGGAGGGGCATAACAAGACAGTGAGCTCTAAAGCTGAACCACCCCGCTGTCCCTAGCTATCTTGCCCGATCTGTCCTAGGCGACAGCCAGCAACCGGTCGATCAGTCCCTTCCTAATATAAGTGACACACAGAACAGGACAAGACAAAACAACACAGAAGTAGAGTCAGCAAGCCAAGGGGTCGGTAACAGTCGAGCAATGCAGTACCAAAACAAATCCAAGAGAGTAGTCACAGGGGGAGCCAAAGGTCAGAAGTCAGAAATACAACAATAGCAGAATAGGAGCTAGCAGGGACAAGTCAAAAGACAGAATCAATAGCCAGCGCCCAAGTGAGGGCTGACAACCTGTTTATAGAAAGTCAGGACCTTCCCCAGACTGGATTGGTAGACAGGCTGTCAATCACAAAGGCAAGGCTGAGATTAACTATTGAGAAGCTGAAAGAAACAAGGTGCTGAGACGGGTGTGGCAGAAAATCAATTACATAGTCTAGGACAGTGTTCAGACTGAACAACAAGAATCTTAAACAAGGAATCAAACTGAGCATGCCTCCTGTGCCGCCACGTGCGGGTGGAGGTTGATGCAGAGACCTGAACAGGCAGAGACGTTACACTTAGTGTGACATAATGGTACAGCGTAGAGCAGGAGCCTGTTAAAATGCTAGACCCAAAAGTATTCTTAAAGTTAATAATATTATTAAGAAGGAGTTTTATCCTACTGTGAGATCACATTTACTGGCTAGCAGAGATCTTGTTCAGAGATTTCCATGAACAATTTTCCAAAATACTATATCAAGGTGATAAAGTTGCAAATACAAAAATATGCCTGGAAGTGTTAAAGCTATTTATATCAGTCTTAGAAGGATATGCATATGTATTTCCACTAAACCCAAAGTCAGATATTCTGAAATATAAAGGGACATAATGTATGAGGTAAAAAAAAAAGATCCTTCCTTAACATAAGATCTTTTCCTAATGATGATAAAAATACTTTAAACAATATTGTATCAAATCTGATAACTTACATACAATGCCATTCTGCTGCATCAAAAGTCAACAAGATATAGTCATGTGTTAAGAAAGGCATGGCTTCTAGAGAAGAAAGTATTATTTTGCTCTCTATAGAACACTGGTGCATCCACATCTTCAGCAAGCCATCTAGTTTTGGGCACCAGTTCATAAAAAATACATCAGAGAGCTGGAGAGAGCTCAGAGAAAAGCAACCAAATGAATCTGAAGTATGGAAGATCTCACTTATGAACATAGGTTATCAACAGGGGCGTAACTTGAGGGGGGTGCAGAGGGTGCAGTCGCATCGGGGCCCAGGAGCATTAGGGGGCCCATAAGCACTGGCATCAGTATTGAGATTGCAGCTTCCATATGGCCCATAAACCAAGGAGACCCACAGATTACCCTAACCACACTAAGGTTGATTAAACTCATTAGCACCCGTAACCATCACTATCAAAAATTCGCTGTAGGGATGAGGTGGGGTCCCCAGACAAAAGATTTCATCGGGGCCCACAAGACTTTAGTTACGCCACTGGTTATCAAAACTACATTTACGTAGTCTAGAGAAGAGAGGGCTCAGGGCGGATATGATATCTTTATATAAAATATCCTGATAAAACTCAATGCGATAAATTGTGTGACAAATGAAACAGAAAGCATCGGACCACTGCTTCCTGCTAAAGGAAGTGTATCACAAAGTCTAGAAGCATTACTTTACTATCCAAACTAAAATTGCAGAACATGCTCTCATATGATATGGCAATAGCAGAAAGCGTGGCGAGCTTTAAAAAGGACTAGATATCTTCTTTTTAAACCACAATATATAGGGCTAATGGTATTAAAGATAGACCCCCACAGATCTTTTGTTGTTCGTGTGTCTCCTGATTATGTTTACACTCTGGAAGCCGTGCTGCTTACTCAAGTAAGATTTGTAGCACTGTGTATTGGTACTGCAGCGCAGCCCCATTGAAGTCTATGGGATACCTCTTCAGTACCTAAAGCCACCACTTCACATCATATGGGGATTGAGCAGCGTAGCTCCCGCAGCTCCCGTAATGTAAACATTACCAGGAGCCACCATGGCCAAGAATAGGCCATCAATAATAGAGACTGCATAACCCCTTTAGTCTGAAACCCCACGTTGCAAAAACACAGATTTTTTTTGTTGCAGATTTTGCTGTGTTTTTTTGAGCCAAAGACAGGAGTGGATTGATTAGTAGGGAGATGTGATAGAGTTTCCTTTATATTTTTCTTTCCATTTGTAGCCACTCCTGGGTTTGTCTCAAAAAAACTGCAGCAAAATCTGCAACAAAAAAGTAGCCTTAGGCCGGGGTACCAGGTAGCGTAAACGTGAATCCCATCCCCACGAAAAAAAAAATATGCGTCGTGGACACGCTGCAAATTCCAAAACCATTGTGGTTTTGGAAATCGCAGCATGTCAGTTATACCTATGGAAACGCCGGCAGTTTCCCTATAGGTATAATTGCAAGAGGTATGCTCTCCGGACGCAGAGGAGTTGATTACAGTGGTGAAGCAGGATTCGTACGCGGACAGCTCCCGCTTCCCCACTCTATCCCCTGTGTGCTCCAGCCCTGGGAAGCGAGATGTGATAACGTCACTCACATCGCGCCTGCAGCTCCCTGAAGCCCCTGGGAGAAGAGTCCTCAGACAGAGCAGCAGGGGAGAGAGGAGAGGTGAGCATGAGTGTTTTTTTTATGTTAAACTTTGGCAGATGAAACCCTTTTCATTAAACTGGGGGGAGCAGATAAAGAGAGACATTAAACTGGGGGAGATGGAGGGGGACAATAAACTTTGGGAGCAGATGGAGGGGGGACATTAAACTGGGGAGGCAGATGAAGAGGGACATTAGATGGGGGGACATTAAACTTTGGGGGGCAGACAGTTTAAACTGGGGCAGCTGGAGGGTGACATTAAACTGGGGAAGCTGGAGGAGGACATTAAACTGGGGTAGCTGGAGGAGGACATTAAACTGTAGGTGCACCAGGAGAGGGACTTTATACTGTGGGTGGGGGCATATAATATAAGGGTGACTGTCAGAGCATTATACTGCATGGGGGTACAAAGAGAAATGGATGGGAATGTGTGGTATCAACACAGAAGTGGGTGGAGCTAAATTTGCCGGGGCGTTCTATGTGCGCCACACATTCTGTCCCTCTTTCTGTCCTTTGAAAGTTGGGAGTTTTGACATTAGGCATCAACTGAGAGGACTCCTGAAGACAAGGAGATCATCAATGAGACATTGCTGACTCTGAGGAAGACAGGCTGAGCCAAAGGCCTGGGGAGCTGCACTTACAAGTTCTGGTATGAATACTGTTTTGTTTTGAGGTTTTAGGCACTAGGCCGACACCCTGATAGTAAGAGACACGTAACTGTGTAGTTAGTGATCAGATGATCAGTATTTGTTTTATTGTTAAACTGTTTTGGGAACCTGTTCTGTATCTCTGCCCACTGTGGCTAGAGAAATAAAGCTGCTGAGGTCAGTTTTGAACCTAAAGTGCCTGTGTGGGACTGAGGTTCTTTATGTGGTGATCCTGTGAGCCAAAATAACCCCTGAGTTGTCACACCATCTTAGTAGTCACAGTCTTTTATCTAGATCGGTTGCCAGGTGATACGACCGTGAATGCAGGAACTTTCTAAGTCCTGGAAGTTGTCATAAAATCCTTTGTGTGTTTTGGAACAACACACAAAAAAAAAAAAAAGATGAAAAAAAAAGGTAAATTGGACATAATTTCACACAAAAATCCAAAAATGGTCTGGACAAAATTCTTGGCACCTTTTCAAAATTGTGAGTAAATAACTTTGTTTCAATTATGTGCAACTCGTTCAAACTCACCTGTGGCAAGTAACAGGTGTGGGTAATATAAAAATCACACCTGAAACCAGATAAAAAGGAGGGAAGTTGACTTAATCTTTACATTGTGTGTGTGGAGAACAGAAAGAGTAGAAGAGAACTGTCTGAGGACTTGAAAACCAAAATTGTGGAAAAATATTAACAACCTCAAGGTTACAAGTCCATCTCCAGAGATCTTAATGTTCTTTTGTCCATGGTGTGCAACATAATCAAGAAGATTACAACCCATAGCACTGTAGCTAATCTCCCTGGACGCGGACAGAAGAGACAAAGTAATAAGCAGCCCCAGTCAAGTTCAAAAGAAATTCAAGCTGTCCTACAGGCTCAGGGTGCATCAGTGTCAGCTCAAACTATCTGTTGACACTTGAATGAAATTAAATGCTATCACAGGAGACCCAGGAGGACCCCACAGCTGACTCAGAGTCCTAAAAAAGCTAGACTTCAGTTTGTGAAAATGCACGAGAGTAAGACAAAAACCTTCTGGGAAAATATCTTGTGGACAGATAAGTAAAGCACATCATTCTACTGTTTACCGAAAACAGAATGAGGCCTACAAAGAAAAGAACAGTCATATATGGTAGAGGTGTCAAAGATGTTTTGGGGTTGTTTTGATACCTCTGGCTCTGAGTGCCTTGACTGTGTGCAAGACATCATAAAATCTGACGATTACCAAAGGATTTTGGGTCTCAATGTAGGGCCCAGTGTCTGCATCCTAGGTCATGGGTCTTCCAGCCGGACAATGACTCCAAACACACTTCATAAAGCCCCCAAAAATGGATGGAAACAAAAGCACTGGAGAGTTCTGAAGTGGCCAGCATAACAGAGTCCCATTGAACACCTGTGGATAGATCTTAAAATTGCTGTTGGGAGAAGGCACCCTTCAAATATGAGAGACCCAGAGCAGTTCGCAAAAGAAGAGTGGTCCAAAATTTTACTTGAGAGGAGTAAGAAGCTTGTTGATGGATATAGGAAGCGATTGATTTCAGTCATTTTTCCAAAGGGTGTGCAACTAAATATTAAAACGTATACAAAATAGAAAAAAGCGAAGTGGCACTCACGATTCTCTAAAACCTTCTCTTGCTTTATTAGTAGCTCATCACAGGATAAACGATATACCATGCCATAGACACAAACTGTTTGTGCAACGGCCGTTTCGCACTGCCGCGCTTCCTCCGGCCCTCAGTCGTATAACACATGCCGCAGCCATCTTCCTTTTACTCTCTTCCAAGACAAACGTAATGACGTGAATCACATCGTTAGGAAAAAGCTGTGCATGTGCTTATTATACATTGCTTCCCGTCGGATGAAAGCACCGTCTCCTCCCTCTAACAACATCCATACAGGAGACAGTGCGTTCATCCGACCATTTCTATACACAAAATATAAAAAAAAACTATTTCAAACAAATAAAGAATATTAAATTCCTATCTTAAATTAAAGGAAAACACTCAGATCATTTCGGTCATTGAGGCCCAAAGGTCCCATAGCATTAGTCAACATTATCCACCTAGCTTCTTTCTTTAATAAAATTTTATTCCTATCTTCTCCATACTTTGGTGGGTCTACTCTTTCCAATCCAAAAAACCTAATAACACTACAATCTCCTTTATGAACTTCACGAATATGTTCAATCAATCTCGGACAACCAATCCCAGTAGAAATAGATCTAAATATTAAGTTGTAGGTGCCAGTAACTTTGTCCAGCCCATTTTTGAAGTTCGCGTGAAATTATATCATTTTTTGGTTTTGTTTCTCTGTTTTTTGTGCTCTTCCAATACATACAAAGGGAATAAACATGTGTACAACAAAACATGTGTAATTACAATAATTTTCTAGGACAAATTTCAGGGGTGCCAACACTTACAGCCATGACTGTATATGAAAAGATAACCTGGCCACAATAAGGAAATCATAGCTAGGTTTCAGAGTACAGGGAGTTCATATATTCATGATTGCATCCAATGGTTGTGTTCTTGAGAAAACTCCTTTAACCCCTTAACGACATTGGACGTACTATTACGTCCTGTGCGCTTGGTACTTAGCGCAACAGGGCGTAATAATACGCCCTCGGGCGGCCGCCCGCTCACTATCTCACTAGCTGTAACTGACAGCTAACACCCTGCTCCATATCCCCCGGTCGGAACTGAGTTCCGATCGGAGGTTTTATCCCCTTGGATGCCGCGGTCAAACATGACCGCGGCATCCAAGGGGTTCCGCCATGTTGCCGCTCCGATCGGCACCCCCTGCGGCGAGATCGGGGGGTACCGATATCTATAATCTGCAGCCCGGGGTCTGCCCAGTGACCCCAGGCTGCCTGGAGACCCCACTACCTGGTTGATCCTGCCGAGACCTGCGGAAGTGAGCGCTATGTGTCTGCATAGCCTCACTTCCTGTATAGACTGCAAGACACTTGTATGCTCGTGTCTTGCAGTCTATAGTGCTGAGCCAGCAATCAAAGCATTGCTGGCTCAGGTGTCCTAATGGGACACAAGAAAAAATAAAAAAAAGTGAAAAAAAAATAAAATAAAGTGTTTGAAAAAAATTAATAAAAGAATAAAGCCACAAAAAATTTCCTTTTCCCAAATAAAATTAATTATATAAAAAAAAAAAAAAAAAAAATTAATAAAAAAAATGCATATTTAGTATCACCGCATCTGTAGCAACCTGTACAATAAAACTGAAACAATATTTAATGTACATGGTGAACGTCGGGGAAAAAAAAACGGAAAAAACTCGCCAAAAGTAATGATTTTTTTCCATCTCACCTTACAAAATATGCCATAAAAAGTGATCAAAAAGTCATATGTACCCCAAAACAGTACCAATAAAAAGCACAGGTTGTCCTGCAAAATATAAACCCTAAACCAACTCTGTAAACCGTAAAATAAAAATGTTACGCATCTCAGAAGATGGTGATGCAAAAACAATTAATTTATGTCCCCAAATGGGTTTTTGTTGTGCAAAATTAGTATCGCATAAAAAAACAATATAAATGAGGTATCTCCGTAATCATACCGACCCGTAGAATAAAGGTAACATTTTACTTATGTTTTATGCTGCATGGTGAAAAAAATTTCAAAGGTAAAACACAGTGCCAGAATTGATGGGTTTTTTTTAATCCAACAAGAAAGAGTTAATAAAATGTATTCAATAAGTTATAGGCGCCCAAAGATGATGTCATTACAAAATACATCTCACCCCGCAAACAACAAGCCCTCATATGGCTACATCACCAGAGAAATAAACAAAATATAGCTCGTACAATGTGAAGACAAAAACCCCAAAAATCGCCAAATCTTTAGAACATAACTGGCTGCGTCAGGAAGGGAATGTATAAGCTGTGCGAGCATATATCAGGGGACACCCCAGATTTAGAGCTTATGAGGGAAAATAAACCAGAAGTGACCCCCAGAGTGACCTCCCCAATAATAGGAACTACTGGGGAAATAGTAGGGAATTTGGTGTTCCCAATGCACTCCGCACAGCTTACATATTCACTTTTCCCCATCCGCTGTGTATTCACGTCTGGGATACTAATGCTTACTACACCCCTTGATAAATTCTTTGAGGGGTGCAGTTTTCAAAATGGGGTCACTCCTTTGGGGAATCCACTGTTATGGTACCTTACAGGCTCTGCAAACATGACATGGCGTCCAGATACCAAACATCTGAATCTGCACTCCATAAGCCACATAGCGCTCCTTCTCTTCTGCGCCCTGCTGTGTGCCCAAACTGAAGTTTATGCCCACATCAGGGGCGTAACTACCGGGGTAGCAGTGGTAGCGACTGCCACAGGGCCCGGAACATTACGGGGCCCAGAGCCCTGTGGCAGTCGCTACCGCGAACCCCACAATCACTGCTATCGTTATACTCCGGGGTCTTTTGAGACCCCGGAGTATAACGATCAGGGGCCCAGGGGAGGTGAGCGAACATAAAAAACACTGTAACTCACCTCTCCGCCGCTCCGCAGGCTTCGGGCCTGTTTGGTGACGTCCCAGACGTCAGCCAACGTCATTATGCGTCGCGACGCCGGACTGGATCGCGCGAGATCCAGTCCAACATTGAAAATGGCCAAAGTAGCACATGGGAGTGCACCGGAGCGAGGAAGAGGTAAGTTGCAGTGTTTTCTATGTTTCTATCCTCCCCTGGGTCTCCGATCATTATATTCTGGGGTCTGAAAAGACCCCAGAGTATAATAATCGTTCATGGGTGGTCCACTATGGGGCATAATACTGTGTGCAGGGGCCACTATGGGGCAAACTACTGTGTGCAGGGGCTACTATGGGGCAAACTACTGTGTGCAGGGGCTACTATGGGGCAAACTACTGTGTGCAGGGGCCACTATGGGGCAAACTACTGTGTGCAGGGGCCACTATGGGGCAAACTACTGTGTGCAGGGGCTACTATGGGGCAAACTACTATGTGCAGGGGATACTATGGGGCAAACTACTGTGTGCAGGGGCCACTATGGGGCAAACTACTGTGTGCAGGGGCCACTATGGGGCATAATATTGTGTGCAGGGGCCACTATGCTGCATAATACCGTGTCCAGGGGCCGCTATGGGGCATAATACCGTGTGCAGGGGCCACTATGGGACATAATACCGTGTGCAGGGGCCACTATGGGGCATAATAGTGTGCGCAGGAATGCGGTTTGTGTGTGGGGGGGTGGGTTGGGGGGTTGGAGGCGGCGGCTTGGGGGGGGGCCCCATGTCAAATGTTTGCCTTGGGGCCCAGCCATTCCTAGTTACGCCACTGGCCCACATGTATGACACTGGTGTACCCAGGATAATGTACTTAATGTCATATGTGGGTATAAACTGCTGTTTGGGGACAGCCGGAGCGCTATTTGGTTTTTGGAGCACAGGCTTGGACGGTTTGGTTTTTGGACGCCATTGCACTTTTGCAGAGCTGAAACGCCAGTAAAGTGGAATCTCCTGACATGTTACCCCATTTTGGAAACTACACCCCTGAAGGAATTTATCCAGGGGTACAGTGAGCATTTTTAACCCCCAAGTGTTGCTATAATTTATTATCCATAAATGAATACACAGCTGATGATGAAAGGTGAAAATGACAATTTTTCCAGGAATACGTCATTTCAGTGCATAATATGTTGTGCCCGGCTTGTATCAGAGATGAACGCTCCAAAAGCTGTTGTGCCCGGGATCCCCGCTTAACAGTTTTTGGAGTGTGTGTCTGTGCAGACATAAGCTGGGCACAACATATCGGGCACTGAAATGGCGTATCTCTGGAAAAATGTTATTTTTAACTTTTCATTATCATCTGCGCATTCATTTCTGGAAATTAAAAGAATGCAACACTTAAGGGTTAATAATGCTCGCTACACCACTTGATAAATCCCTTGAAGGGTGTAGTTTCCAAAATGGGGTCACAAGTCTGTGGATTCCACTTTACTGGCAATTCTTGGGCTCTGCAAAAGTAACATGGTGTCCATAAACCAAACTGTGCTCTAAAAACCAAAATAGCGCTCCTTCCCTTCTGTGCCCTGCTGTTCCCAAACAGCAGTTTATACCCACATATGGTGTTGCTAAGTACGTTATCCTGGGTACACCAGTGTCATACATGTGGGCATAAACTGCCATTTGGGCACACAGTAGGGTGCAGATGTGAAGGAGCGCTATGTACTTTTGGAGCGCAGATTTAGATTGTTGGTTTTTGGACGCCATGTCACATTTGCAGAGACCCTAAAATCGCCCCTACAAAATGGGGGTCACTTCTTGGGGAATTCCAGTTTACTGGCACCTCCAGGGCTCTGCAAAAATAACATGGCGACCAGAAAGTCCCTCTAAATCTGTACTCCAAAAGCTAAAAAACACAGTGTTCCTTCCTTTCTGAGCCCTGCTGTGTGCCCAAGCAGCAGTTTACACCCACATATATAATTTTTTTTTCCCCCCGGGATAGCCCACTTAATAGTTTTAGGAGTGCATGTCTCTGATGCCACAAAGTGGCCGCAACATATTCTGAAATTGGATATTTCTTCAAAAACTTCAATTTTCACTTTGTACATTAATTTTTGGGAAGCATTTTTAGGCTCAAAATGATAATACCCTTTGATACATTCCTTGTGGGGTGTAGTTTCTAAAATGGGGTCCCTTTTGAGGGGTTTCCATTGTATTGGTACTTTAGGGGCTCTGCAAATGCGACATGGCACCTGAAAATTATTCCAGCCACATCTGCCCTCCTAAAGCTAAATAGCGCTCTTTCCATTCTGAGCCCCACCATGTACCCATACAGCAGATTATAACCACATATGGGGCATTTCTGTGTTCAGAAGAAATTGTGTAACAAACTGTGGGGAGCTTTTTCTTCTTTAACCACTTGCAAAAATTAAAAATATGTCGCTAAATGGACAGTTTATTGGAAAAAAAGTAATTTTTCATGTTTACGTCCCAATGATGATAAAATCTGTGAAACAGCTGTGAGGTCAAAATGCTCACTATACCCCTAGATAAATTCTATCTAGCGCTCTTTCCATTCTGAGCCCCTCTATGTACCCATGCAGCAGATTACAACCACATATGGGGCATTTCTGTGTTCAGGAGAAATTGTGTAACAAACTTTGGGGAGCTTTTTCTCCTTTGTCCTCTTGTGAAAATGAAAAATTTGGGGCTAAATTGACAGTTTATTGGAAAAAAAGAAATTTTTCATTTTTATTTCCCAATGTTAATAAAATCTGTGAAACAGCTGTGGGTTCAAAATGCTCACTATACCCCTTGACATGTTCTGTAAGGGGTGTGGTTTCCAAAATGGGGTCACTTTTAGGGGGTTTCCACTGTTTTGGTACTTTGGGCGCTCTGCAAATGCAACATGGCACCTGAAAACTATTCCAGCAAAATCTGCCCTACAAAGGCAAAATAGCGCTCTTTCCATTCTGAGCCCCACCACGTACCCATTCAGCAGTTTATGACCACATATGGGGCATTGCTGTGTTCAGGAGAAATTGTTTAACAAACTATGGGGTCTTTTTTCTCCTTTAACCCCTTGTGAAAATGAAAACTTTGGGGATAAAGTGACGTTTTAGTAATTTTTCATTTATACATCCCAATGTTAGTAAAATCTGTGAAACAGCTGTGGGGTCAAAATGCTCACTATACTCCTTGATGAATTCTGTAAGGGGTGTAGTTTCCAAAATGGGGTCACTTTTACGGGGTTTCCATTGTTTTGGTACTTTGGGGGCTCTGCAAATGAGACATGGCACCTGAAAACTATTCCAGCAAAATCTGCTTTTCAAACGTCCAGTGTCGCTCCTTCCCTTCTGTGCACCTCCGAATGCCCAAACATCAGTTTACACCCACATGTGGGGTATTTCTGTGCTCAGGAGAAATTGTACAATAAACTGGGAGATGCATTTTCTCCTTAAACCCTTTGTGAATGTGTTAAATTTAGGGCTAAATGAAGGGATTAGTGGAAAAAAATGAAATGTCTAAATTTCACCTCGATATCGTTTTAATTCTTGTGAAATGCTTAAAGGGTTAACAAACTTCCCAAATGCTGTTTTGAATTATTTCAGGGGTGCAGTTTTGAAAATGGGGTGCTTTATGGGGGGTTTCTAATATATAGGCCTTTATAATCCCCTTCAGAACTGAAGTGGTCCCTAAAAAATTAGTTTGGGAAATTTTCTTGTAAATCTGGAAAATCGCTGTTACACTTGTAAGCCTTCTAACATCCAAAATAAATTAAAGAACGATTAAAAAGATGGGTGGTATGACTATCTGTCTGAAAAGCAGAGAATTTCACATTTTGAAAATTGCGATTTTTTTCCAAATTTCCATCAAATATCCTATTTTTTTATAAATAAATACAAAAATATTGATTAGTGTTTACCACTAACATGAAGTACAATGTGTCACGAGAAAACTATCTCAAAATCACTTGTGTAAGTTAAAGCGTCTCAAAGTTCTTGCCACATAAAGTGACACATGTCAGTTTTGAAAAACAAGGCCTGGTCCTTAACGCACTTTTGGACTGTGTCCTTAAGTGGTTAAGGGCCCCACATTGTGAAAACGCGGCGTTTTACAGTACCTACAAAGTGAATGGGATTCTGGATAATCTCATCCACACATTGAAGAAAAAAATCCGCAGCGGAAAAGCTATGTTTTGAAAATCGCAGAATGTTAATTATACCTATGGAAACACTGGCATTTTCCATATAGGTATCATAGGAACAGAAAGTCCTCAGGGGAAAACTCTGCTGTCTTTCTGTGAAAAATGCTGTGGAAAAAACATTATGTGTTTCTGCTTTGGCCTTTTCCACAGTGCTTTTTTGCTGCGGTTTCGCTACGTGGGGCCTTAGCCTTAGGCTGAGGCCCTACACAGCAGAAAAGCAGCGTTTTTGACCGCTGCTGAAATGCAGTAGAAAAAAATTCTGCATTTTACAGTACCAGCAAAGTGAATGAGATTCTGGCTAATCCCACCCACACATTGCGGAGAAAGTCAGCTGCAGAAAACTTTTAAAAAAATGCAGCTTATCAATTTTAGCTGCAGAAACTCAGACATTTTCCTTATAGATTTAACAAGGGAAGAAAAACAACAGTAAAAACATAATAAAAAACGCTGCGGTTTTTTTTTTTTTTTTTTTTTTTTAGCTGTGTCTACTATATGGGGGCCTTTGCCTGGAATATTAGCAAACCACAAAATGTATGAATATATGAAATTGATATTCTCACCCAAATATACTTTGCTGGCCAAAAGTATTGGCACCCCTGCAATTCTGTCAGATAATACTCAATTTCTTCCAGAAAATGATTGCAATCACAAATGCTTTGGTAATAATATCTTCATTTAATTTGTCTTCAATGGAAAACCACAAAAAGAATTGTCAAAAAGCCAAATTGGATATAATTCCACACCAAACATAAAAAAGGGGGTGGACAAAAGTATTGGCACCCTTTGAAAAATCATGTGATGCTTCTCTAATTTGTGTAATTAACAGCACCTGTTACTTACCTGTGGCACATAACAGGTGGTGGCAATAGCTAAATCACACTTGCAGCCAGTTGAAATGGATTAAAGTTGACTCAACCTATGTCCTGTGTCCTTGTGTGTACCACATTGAGCATGGAGAAAAGAAAGAAGACCAAAGAACTGTCTGAGGACTTGAGAAGCAAAATTGTGAGGAAGCATGAGCAATCTCAAGGCTACAAGTCCATCTCCAAAGACCTGAATGTTCCTGTGTCTACCGTGTGCAGTGTCATCAAGAAGTTTAAAGCCCATGGCAATGTGGCTAACCTCCCTAGATGTGGACGGAAAAGAAAAATTGACGAGAGATTTCGACGAAAGATTGTGCGGATGGTGGCTAAAGAACCTCGACTAACATCCAAACAAGTTCTAGCTGCCCTGCAGTCCGAGGGTACAACAGTGTCAACCCGTACTATCCGTCGGCATCTGAATGAAAAGGGACTCTATGGTAGGATACCCAGGAAGACCCCACTTCTGACCCAGAGACATAAAAAAGCCAGGCTGGAGTTTGCCAAAACTTACCTGAGAAAGCCAAAAACTTTTTGGAAGAATGTTCTCTGGTCAGATGAGACAAAAGTAGAGCTTTTTGGGAAAAGGCATCCACATAGAGTTTACAGGAAAAAAAAAAAGAGGCCTTCAAAGAAAAGAACACGGTCCCTACAGTCAAACATGGCGGAGGTTCCCTGATGTTTTGGGGTTGCTTTGCTGCCTCTGGCACTGGACTGCTTGACCGTGTGCATGGCATTATGAAGTCTGAAGACTACCAACAAATTTTGCAGCATAATGTAGGGCCCAGTGTGAGAAAGCTGGGTCTCCCTCAGAGGTCATGGGTCTTCCAGCAGGACCATGACCCAAAAACACACTTCAAAAAGCACTAGAAAATGGTTTGAGAGAAAGCACTGGAGACTTCTAAAGTGGCCAGCAATGAGTCCAGACCTGAATCCCATAGAACACCTGTGGAGAGATCTCAAAATGGCAGTTTGGAGAAGGCACCCTTCAAATCTCAGGGACCTGGAGAAATTTGCCAAAGAAGAATGGTCTAAAATTCCAGCAGAGCATTGTAAGAAACTCATTGATGGTTACCGGAAGCGGTTGTTCGCAGTTATTTTGTCTAAAGGTTGTGCTACCAAGTATTAGGCTGAGGGTGCCAATACTTTTGTCCGGCCCATTTTTGGAGTTTTGTGTAAAATGATCAATGATTTGACTTTTTTTTTCATTCTCTTTTGTGTTTTTTCATTGTAAGCAAAATAAATGAAGATATTATTACCAAAGCATTTGTGATTGCAATCATTTTCTGGAAGAAATTGAGTATTATCTGACAGAATTGCAGGGGTGCCAATACTTTTGGCCAGCACTGTATAATAAAATGTAATACATTATTAGCACAAGACTTAAATCCTGGTTAAAAATTACACATGTTGCTACCCAACACTATACATCAATAAAGGAAGTGACTACTACTTTACTGGTCATTATCGTTAACTGTAACATACAGATATGCCACCTAGAGTAGGTGGTAGTGCGCTGTGCCAATTAAAAAAAATGCTGAGTATGCAGGTGTCCTAACAGACACTCATCTATCTGTCCCTGGCTGTTCCTATTTAAATACTGAATATATTTGCAGCCAAAGGGTGCAAGTAACATATATATATATATAAAAAAAAAACATATATAAAACATATAACATATAGCATATAACATATAACACATATAACATATATGAAAAAAAAAAACATATATTAAAACTTGACATGCTTCAATTTCCAAACCCGCGACGGCGCATATTTTACCGCAGTGTGTGGATGGGATTCGCTAAGCAGGGACTTTTTTTTTCTGCCATGGCCAAACCATGGCATTTACGGGTGTTAACTCTCAACAACAGCCTTTGAGAAACTCAAATAAAAATTTGCTTCAATGTTGAGTTAATGTTTGCTACACGTGGCACAATCACCCATACTTATACATTTTTGTCTCTTTTACAATGTGTAACTATTAATAACAGTTGACGCTACATAATAACTAATATATATGAGGCAGTGTATATTCCAGTAGTAGGACATACATATTCATCTAGAAGAATCTTGGCAAATTCTCAAGATAAACAGTGATGGTTAAAGAAAGCAATTCTATCTTTACTTATTTCTCAAGGGAAAATAGATTATTGCAATTGTGTGCCTAGCAAACTTCTAATTACCACTAAAAAATAGAAATGAAACCATAGCTATTTATGCAGATCTTCAGACTATTCATATTATTGGTAATGGGGGGGGGGGGATATAACAGCTTCAGAAATGTTTCAAGGGTTTGTGTTACTAATTAAAATTGTATGCTAAAACAAACTTTATAGTGATATTTTCATTTTGTGATTGTATGTTTTTCATTCTATTGTGTGTATGTATATAGATATATATTATTCTTTATTTATGCATTTTTCAATTGCAAAGATTAGGTAAAACAAGTATAACACCAAGATAACAAGGGAGAAAGGAATAGACAAAACTCCCCATAAAGGGAACAGAGGGCACAATAAAACATGGAAACAGGGTAAAGAGAGGCAAGAGGAAACTAGGAGGGAAAACAAGGAGGGAGGAGGCAAAACTGGGGAAAGAGTAGGGGGCAACTTCCCCACGTCCCCCCCCCAACCCACGCCCTCCCCCCACACAGAGCTGCCAACACTTCCGGTGATAGAAGCACTGATCTTAAGCCCACTTCTGGGATGCCAGGGCAGGTCTCAGGGGGGAACCAAGGAAACAGGACACATAACCCTAAGCCCCCATATAAGACTTATCTTCAGCTGAATTCTCTGTACAGGAGCAAATAGTGCCAGATACAAGCAAACCTCTCACCTGTGGACTTGAGTTGGGAGGTGAGGTCTTCCATGGGCCTAATCTCCTCCACTCTGAGCAGACAAGACTTCAGGGATGGTGGATCTGGGCTCTTCCACAGTGCAGGAATACAAGCTTGAGCTGGTGCAGAATCAATCTCTTGGATACCTTGATGGGATTCTCACTCTGATGCAGCAGGGAGAGTCCAGGAGTGAATGGCAGGGTTAAGCCGTGAACGTAAACGTAATCTGCTAGATGGTACGCCAGAACAGCTGGACCATCGGACACTCCCAGAATATGTGCAAGACCATTCCCATCTCCGCATGCACCGCCAACACAGAGAAGACATTAAAGGGAACATGGTGTGAAGTCTGGAACGCACTCTGTACCATCTGGATAGAATCTTATAACCTGCCTCCTGGTACCTACTGGAGATAAATATGCCATGGGTACACTCGTATAGTCTGGAGACCTGGCTGTGAAGTGGGTATTAAGATCACATTTACATTTGTCAATAAAGTGCAGCCTTTGGAGGTCAGGAGGAGAGATCAGCATAGCATAGATCAACGATAAAACATGTGATGTATGGTGCTCATCCAGAGGCAAAGGTCTTACAATGGAATGTGACAGTATGTATAGGGTGACATCTGGCCCAGGGGCAAGAAAAAAATGATGAAGCTGAAGAGATCTCCACAACCATAGGGGGCAGGGGGTGGTACAGATCTGCAGAGATTCAAGGGATGGCCAAGAGTCTTGTACCACGAAGTGCTCCCACTCGGCCAAAAGTCCACATTCCAAAGGATAGGAAACAATGGAGAAGGTGATGGTGACAAATGAGTCCTGGGGGAAGTATGTTGACAATCAAAAACAGTAGCCAGGACTGTGGGGCCTTGGGGGGACAGGGAAAAGTTACAGGTGAACCAGAGTAGAACCGTAGGTAGGTAGAAGAGGAAGATTTCAACAGGGGTACCCAGAAGTTAGTTTTCGAGTGTTGGTGCCAGTCTACCAACCTGGTAAGATTCGTGGCAAGATAATAGGAGTACATGTCAGGTAGTTGCACCCCTCCCTAATGTTTGGGTCAGAATAGCAAATGACAAGTGATCTAGAAAAAAGAACTGGGGAGAGCAATCGGCAAGGCCTGGCAGAGAAAACATAAGGATAAGTAAGTAAGCAGGGGAGAATGTTCATTTTGAGAATGGCAAATTGGCCAAAACCAAGAGGAGGTACCATAGAACCAACATTCCAGGTCTCCTCTTATCTGAGACAGTAGGGGCGGGAAATCAACCTGAAAAAAAGGTGGTCTATTTTTGTAGTAAGAAGCATACCTAGGACTTTTAAGACCAAGGACGGCCAATGGAAGGAAGATGCTACTGCAGCAGCCAATTTGGCGGGGAGTGTGACGTTGAGCGCCTCCAATTTATTCAGGTCAATTTTATAATTTGAAGAACCCCTACAACTGACATCTCAATATGTGACACAACAAATGATATAATAATAAATTTTTATTAATACAATAATTGGAACAGGCCGTGGCAGAAAATGCAAATAACAATTAATTGAATGTATCAGTAAATAGGTAAATACTAAATCTTAATCAATATATAATCCAAACGACGATGAATGAAAATGCATGATGAAATAATAATAAAGTTATACCCTAATAGTAAATTATTTAATTCAAAATTCAGATTTCAAAAGTAATAATAAATCAATATATATAAATGAATTACACCAATCACTCATAAATTCATAAAACTCAATAACTAAGTCAACATAGTGAAAATACCAAGTATGCAATATACCATAAAAAATAAATAATGAATAACCTAATTCTTACTAGTTTATTCCAGCTATTGATTGCATGTATTTATACCCAAAAACCGCCACAATCGCCCTTTCCCCCCCCAATTTGCCCCAGCTTCCTCAGGGGGGCTGTGAGGTGGAGGCAAGAGTCCCCAAATATAAAGGCCAGGAGCACTAATTACTAGCGCCACTAATTTGGATCCCAGTAGGAGCGCAGCCTTGTGGTGCTGCAATGTCATGCAAGAAGTATGCACTCACTGCCAGATCCCCATGTAATAGTATCAAACATGTGCAAATCACACTAGGTCTGCATGGGACCATATTAGGAAATGGCGAGTCCTGATTAGATATTAAGAAAGAAGCAGGGATGGATATCCATCACAAAATTATATATAATGGACAGAGCTAAAAGAGTATATAAACTATGCTACTGTGAATAAAAATAAAGAAAAAAATTAATAAATATTTTTTTAAAAATTGTAGTTCAATAGAGCTGAGTAATGAGAGACTTCAGAGAACAGGATGGGCAGTGTAGTGCGCGAGGCTGTAATGAAGAACAGAAGGGCATTAGCATCAACCTTATGTTCTGTCTGGTGGATTGTGAGCCCCCAGGTGGAGACATGACTGATGAAAAAAGGGCTCCATGGTCAAGATAAAATATAAAGGGGACAGGGTACAGCCCTGTGATGATTCTGCTTAAATATGGCTAAAACTCAGAGATGTATTTTGATCTCTGGGTATAGTATCTCCCTTCCTACCTGCATTTACTCATAAGGTGCGCAGCCATAATCCCAGGTGTATATTGGCAATAGTGGCCAGGCTGGAACAATAGGGCTTTTTATCCATCACAGCAGGGCTCCATTGTATTCCTATACAGTCCTGAGTGATCAAAGAAACATGCATTGTCCAGTCTGCACTGGTAGATCAGATATGGCTGATAACATTGTATCATTTCACTTGGTCTCAGCTCTTTGTAAAGAATCTGGACTTGAGTGGAATAATCCATCAGACTTGCTGCCGCCGATGACCTCATTCTGGGAGGTGGCATAAAGGGTATAAAAGATGAGGTAAGAGGTCTGTGGAGGGGGATTATGCTATAGAGATTTTGTGTTGGGACTACAAGAGAACACCATGAGGAGATTTTTTGTGATGAGACTACTGGACTAATGCTGAGAGACTGTGATGAGAGCATGCAGGCTGGATTATTGTATTAATGCCACATGCTAAACAGCCTCCACTGGTTATTCACACATGACAGAGCATGTGTGAGTGTTGGACTACAGAACCACATCAAGGACATGTGTGCTACAGTAATCATTTCACCTTTATCCCTTTTATTTTATTTGTACTGTATCTTGTAACTAGTAACTGTTAATGCTTGCATACATCTGCATATCTGTTCTGAACTGCATGTGTTAGATGTTAATACCGACCCATTTAGGGGTTAATAAATATATAAAATTTAGAAAGCTTGTCTTGTATTTATCTTGTGAACCCGACACTCACTGGCGGTGAGTGTGGTTTTTATATGAAAGAAGACTCAGGTGGGGCCACAGCGGTGTTGGCGCACTGAGGATCTTTCATAAGCCCTAACAGAAAGGGGGAAAAATCTGACGATGTGCTGTTCACAGAGACCACATAGGGGGGCATGAGTACAAATTCTGGATCCATCCCCGCATGCCTGGACCCAGAATGATGTAGCTGAAAGTTCTTAAAATTACCCCCAGTTATCCAAATTTCTTGCTATAAGCGCCCCCCCCGGGAAAGCCGGGGGGAAAACGCCATTTATGTCGTTGAGAGGTCCACTGCAGAATGTCCACTGAAGACATCCTGTAGCAGACCTGCTACATGTGGCCTTAACCTTATATGTATTCATACAGTGGGGGGTGGACCCTTTTACATTTTTCACTCTTTGTTTCATTGCAGCCATTTGCTAAAACAAAAAGTTCATTTTATTTCTCATTAATGTACACTCAGCACCCCATCTTGACAGAAAAAAACAGAAATGTAGATATTTTTGCAAATTTATTAAAAAAGAAAAACTGAAATATCACATGGTCATAAGTATTCAGACCTTTTGCTGTGACACTCATATTTAACGCACATGCTGTCCATTTCCTTCTGATTCTCCTTGAGATGGTTCTACTCCTTCATTGGAGTCCAGCTGTGTTTAATTAAACTGATTGGACTTGATTAGGAAAGGCACACACCTGTCTATATAAGATCTCACAGCTCACAGTGCATGTCAGAGCAAATGAGAATCATGAGGTCAAAGGAACTGCCCAAGGAGCTCAGAGACAGAACTGTGGCAAGGCACAGATCTGGACAAGCTTACAAAAGAATTTCTGCAGCACTCAAGGTTCGTAAGAGCACAGTGGCTTCCATAATCCTTAAATGGAAGAAGTTTGGGACGACCAGAACTCTTCCTAGACCTGGCCGTCCAGCTAAGTTGAGCAATCATGGGAGAAGAGCCTTGGGGAGATTGGTAAAGAAGAACCCAAAGATCACTGTGGCTGAGCTCCAGAGATGCAGTAGGGAGATGGAAGAAAGTTCCAAAAAGTCAACTATCACTGCAGCCCTCCACCAGTCGGGGCTTTATGGCAGAGTGGCCCGAAGGAAGCCTCTCCTCAGTGACACATGAAGGTCTCCCAGACTATGAGAAATAAGATTCTCTGATCTGATGAGACGAAGATTGAACTTTTTGGCATTAATTCTAAGCGGTTTGTGTGGAGAAAACCAGGCACTGCTCATCCCCTGCCCAATACAATCCCAACAGTGAAACATGGTGGTGGCAGCATCATACTATGGGGGTGTTTTTCAGCTGCAGGGACAGAACGACTGGCTGCAATTGAAGGAAAGATGAATGCAGCCAAGTACAGAGATATCCTGGAAGAAAACCTCTTCCAGAGTGCTCTGGACCTCAGACTGGGCCAAAGGTTCATCTTCCAACAAGACAATGACCCTAAGCACACAGCTAAAATAACAAAGGAGTGGCTTTGGAACAACTCTGTGACCATTCTTGACTGGCCCATCCAGAGCCCTGACCTCAACCTAATTGAGCATCTCTGGAGAGACCTGAAAATGGCTGTCCACCAACGTTCACCATCCAACCTGACGAAACTGGAGAGGATCTGTAAGGAAGAATGGCAGAGGATCCCCAAATCCAGATGTGAAAAACTTGTTGCATCATTCCCAAGAAGACTCATGGCTGTACTAGCTCAAAAGGGTGCTTCTACTCAATACTGAGCAAAGGGTCTGAATACTTATGACCATGTCATATTTCAGTTTTTCTTTTTTAATAATTTTGCAAAAATATCTACATTTCTGTTTTTTTCTGTCAAGATGGGGTGCTGAGTGTACATTAATGAGAAATAAAATGAACTTTTTTGCTTTTAGCAACTGGCTGCAATGAAACAAAGAGTGAAAAATTTAAAGGGGTCTGAAAATTTTCCGTATCCACTATACATCAGTGGTTTGCATCTTGGATGATACTGTAAGTCAAAACCAGGAATGAAGAATAGAGTGGTAAGGTATAATGATAAGGTTTGGATCTGATCCATGCTTTTTGACGCAATCCTTATTTTGGCTTACAATCACTGATGCAAAACATTGATTTGTGAATAAAGACATGAACGCAATGAGGAAATGAACAAACTTTATTGCATTGTATGTTATGGTTGTAGGGATATTTTTCTGTTTGGTGAATTTTATTTAATAAGAATGCTTTATTATATCTTTCTTTACACGTTTTATTTATTGAACTTAAATTTATTTAATTTTTTTCACAATTTGTTTAGTCCCATTAAACTTTAAGTAATTAAACTTTTTCTTAGTTATAGTGTAATTTCATGTTTTTATATGACATTACATCATTGTGTGCTCAAACAATATACTGTATAATACACAAGCATTTGGTATGGCATGCCCTATCAGGCATTTTAACTAGACAGCCCTGGGGTCTTTTTTAAGCCCCAGGCTGTCAGTAAAAGATATTAACCCTGGAGGTAGGAATGCTGGGGTTGATAAGGTAAGGACCGAGGAAGCCCACACATTTTATAGTATTGCAATCAGTATTAAGTTTCTCCAATGCTGGGTGTTGTGTGTCTAACCTTTAGTTCCAATTTGTATCTTATGTCAAGGAGAACAAGGCTGTAGCCTCAGGGCTCCCCTGGGATTGCAAAAGGTAGCTAATTGTGGAACTATGTTTTTAACTTAGAAAACATGAGTTAAAAATTTATGTTTTCAAAGTAATGACATCTTTTGGGTGAATGCGTAGCAGACCTGTAATAAAAAAAATAATAGCTACATATATAAACTGTACTTGTCTGCTTTTTACTGACAGAAATGCTGTAACTTTATTATAAACATGAGTTATCCTTTAATAATTGTTGTTGTGCAATAATTACAGTGTAGCTAATTGGATATAGGTCATATCCCAGCAGAGCTGCTCAACAAATTAGTGGGCCCAGGGCAAAGATCTCATTAGTACTGCATGCTCCCATGACCCCTTGCAAATCACAGAAGGCATTTGCAACTTTGTCTCAACAGTATACAAATATTTCTTAGAAAAGCTTTATGAGGCTAGTAAAGTTAAACGTTACACTTTCAATAACACCTAAAATATGTGATATAAGATATTTCAATATTTGCATGTTGCACTTTGGATAATTATTATTATGATGACATAAAATACAAATGTACAGAAAAACTGTGCTTTAATCATTATTATTATAATAAAAATTTCAAAATAAAAACAGATGGGAAATTAACAAACAAGGACAAATGCAAGGAAAACAATTAATGGTCTATGATTGTAGATGTCAACTTTTTCAGATGTGCTAACAGGATCTCCGTGGTGGAAAAGAGGAACATGCTCTAGTGCTACCTTTTGGAAGGTAGCTCCCCATAGATCAATGCATGGTTTAAAAAAAAAAACAAAAAACAGCCAGTCAGTTCCCTGCTCTGAACTGATGAGAGGCACCAACCTTGAAACAAATGTCTGCGGATGGGTCACTCTTCCTTTTAGCTAAGATTATGAAATTAGCTTTTTTCTAAAGCCATGCATTGATCTATAGGGAGCTACCTTCCAAACATTGGCGCTAGGAGCATGTTCCTCTTTTCCACCAAGAAGGTCTTGCAATTTAGTGAATGTATGTTCTATGCCAAACCAACAAGAGTTGTCCCAGTTTGCCATGGGTTTACTATCTTGTGTGGAAAACATTGTATTTGTGATAATGAGGCATGGATCCATTATGATTTTCACACACCTCTGGCTGATGCCAATGAATAGATCTTCCATTGCTGACAATGGGGTTTGTGGCTATTTATCATCGATACTGCTGTACTACTTTTATTGGCATAATACAAAAGGTTTTTTAAAACTTACATATCTCACTGATTTGGCATTTATCAGGTAGCGATTGGAGGGACTGCATTTTACAAGAAGGACAGAACACAGCTATAGTGTGAACAGAGCCATTTAAGAGGCATCTATACCATCTGCGCTATACATGTTATCCATTACTGCAGAAACAAGATGCTAATTCTCAATTTAGAATGCAGCATGTTTTTTTCAGGTTTCATTCATACTTAATGAATTCTATTGTCAAAAACAGGCACAAAACAATAAGCATTTTAATATGGCTGCAGCAGTACAGCAGATGTTCCCTGTATGTGATAATCAAAATAATAACTAAAATAATAACCAATTTTTGTTACTACTAAAATATATACTCTTATTGAAATATAAATGCTAAATATGTTGATACATGCATTATTACTATGGACATGGACTGATGTTCATAATCACACAATTAGACAAAACTGAATAGAGTAAAAACTTTTTATTATTTCTCCTGGGAAATTCGGAATAGAAATATTAAATTGCAACAGTTGTATGCTTTAGACTTCTATTCTCTTGGTTGCTAATTAAAATGAATACTAATATCTTAGTAAAATACCCTTAATACCTTTATTCAGCTTTCATTTATTTTTCAGCTTATTAGTAGTGGTAGTAGCATTATTAGCTATAGTACTAGTAGTACAGTGTAAACTTGATCACTATTCTAAGGCATAATTTTCCTTGTAATCCTAGCATAACACATGGCAATAAAGCAATAAGCAGCAGAAAATAGTCTGGTTAAAGCAAATGCCTCATGTAAGGCTTGGTTCACATCTGTTGGAGACTCAGTTGCAGAAACCGCTGAAAATCGGTGGAGAGAAAAGTCCTACATTTTTTTCTCCACCTCTTTCAGTTTTGAAACAGCAGACACCCAGCGGACACCCAGCAAACCTGGGGTTTTTGTTTTTTTTTTCAATTTTGTAGCTCTGTGTTTTTTTAAAGTGTCTTAGGGAGTAGCTATATTGGCTGTACAGACAGAGAAGCAAGATGTGCTTTAAAAAGGAAGTTTTTGTCTTCAAGCATTATATTCTAATACAGGGGTCAGCAATCCCTGGCAAGCACACGGCAGCCAGCCCCACTGCCAGTCCAGGACCTGCAAGTATTAAATAAAGAGGGTGCGTGATTTAATTGTTCAGCTACAGCAGTGGTATAGGACGCTCCCCCCTACTCTTGCTACCCTCTCTGCCCACCAATGAGAAGGGAGAGAAAGCTTAGGAGGCGAAGCTCATCACTGTACAGCACAAGAACCCTGCCTGCTACAGTGCTGTGTTCCTGCCATGTGCATCCTTGCAAAGAGGAGGAGAAGGAGGAGGAGGAGAGCTCCCCCCAGCAAAGAAAAAGTAAAAAAAACACCAGGCACAGTGGGGAAAAAAAAAGTATTTAGTCAGCCACCAATTGTGCAAATTCTCCCATTTAAAAAGATGAGAGAGGCCTGTAATTGACATCATAGTTAGACCTCAACTATGAGAGACAAAATGAGAAAACAAATCCAGAAAATCACCTTGTCTGATTTTTAAAGAATTTGCAAATTATGGTGGAAAATAAGTATTTGGTCACCTACAAACAAGCAAGATGTCTGGCTCTCACAGACCTGTAACTTCTTCTTTAAGAGGCACCTCTGTCCTCCACTCATTACCTGTAGTAATGGCACCTGTTTGAAATTGTTACCAGTATAAAAGACACCTGTCCACAACCTCAAACAGTCACACTCCAAACTCCACTATGGTGAAGACCAAAGAGCTGTGGAAGGACACCAGAAACAAAATTGTAGACCTGCACCAGGCTGGGAAGACTGAATCTGCAATAGGCAAGCAGCTTGGTGCGAAGAAATCAACTGTGGGAGCAATAATTAGAAAATGGAAGACATACAAGACCACTGATAATCTCCCTCCATCAGGGGCTCCACGCAAGATCTCACCCCGTGGGGTCAAAATGATCACAAGAACGGTGAGCAAAAATCCCAGAACCACATGGGGGGATCTAGTGAATGACCTGCAGAAAGCTGGGACTAACGTAACAAAGGCTACCGTCAGTAACACACTACACCGCCAGGGACTCAAATCCTGCAGTGACAGACATGTCCCCCTGCTTAAGCCAGTACATATCTGGGCCTGTCTGAAGTTTGCTAGGGAGCATTTGGATGTTCCAGAAGAGTATTGGGAGAATGTCATATGGTCACATGAAACCAAAGTAGAACTGTTAAGTAGAAACACAACTCGTTGTGTTTGGAGGAGAGTGAATGCTGAGTTGCATCCAAAGAACACTATACCTACTGTGAAGCATGAGGTTGGCAACATCATGCTTTGGGGCTGTTTCACTGCAAAGGGACCAGGACGTCTGATCCGTGTACATGAAAGAATGAATGGGGCCATGTATCGTGAGATTGTGAGTGCAAACCTCCTTCCATCAGCAAGGGCATTGAAGATGAAATATGTCTGGGTCTTTCAGCATGACAATGATCCCAAGCACACCGCCAGGGTAACGAAGGAGTGGCTTCGTAAGAAGCATTTCAAGGTCCTGGAGTGGCCTAGCCAGTCTCCAGATCTCAACCCTATGGAAAACCTTTGGAGGGAGTTGAAAGTCCGTGTGGCCCAGCGACAGCCCCAAAACATCACTGCTCTAGAGGAGATCTGCATGGAGGAATGGGCCAACATACCAGCAACAGTGTGTGCCAACCTTGTGAAGACTTACAGAAAACGTTTGACCTCTGTCATTGCCAACAAAGATATATAACAAAGTATTGAGATTAACTTTTGTTTTTGACCAAATACTTATTTTCCACCATAATCTGCAAATAAATTCTTTAAAAATCAGACAATGTGATTTTCTGGATTTGTTTTCTCATTTTGTCTCTCATAGCTGAGGTCTACCTATGATGTCAATTACAGGCCTCTCTCATCTTTTTAAGTGGGAGAACTTGCACAATTGGTAGCTGACTAAATACTTTTTTTTCCCACTGTACATCCTGGCATACCTCCCAACCGTCCCGAATTCGGCGGGTCAGTCCTGGATTGTGGGTCCTGTCCCGCGATCCTGGTCGGCGGGAGGTATGTCCCGGATTCAACTCATCTGCGTGCGGAGAGGACAAGGATGAGTCTAATACAGTGATGAAGCAGGAGCTGTCCGTGGAGGGAGACCTCAGACAGAGCAACAGGGAAACAAGGAGAGGTGAGTATCAGTGTTTTTATTACGTTAAACTTTAGGGGCAAATGGAGGGGGACATTAAACTGGGGGCAGATGAAAAGGGGACATTAAACTGAGGGCAGATGAAGGGGAGACATTCTACTGGGGGCAGATGAAGGGGGACATCCAACTACCCCCATGGTTTAATGTCCCCCTTCAGTAGCCCCCAGTTTAATGTCCCCATCCAACCACCCCCACAGTTTAATGTCACCCTCCAGATGCCCCAGTTTAATATCCCCATCCAACTACCCCCACGGTTTAATGTCACCCTCCAGATGCCCTAGTTTAATGTCCCCCTCTAGTTTCCCCCCGTTTAAACTGGGGCATCAGGAGAGGGACTTCATACTGTGGGGTAATTGGAGAGGAACATTATAATGTGAGGGCATATAATGGGTGACTTTAGGAGCATTATACTGTGTGGGGGCACATAGAAAAATGATTCAGAGTGGGCAGAGTCAACGTATAAGTGGGTGGAGCTAAATTTACCGCGGCGCATGGAACGTACTGTCCCTCTTTCTGTCCTTTGAAAGTTGGGAGGTATGTGCTGGGGTTACTATTCCTATTAATTTCAGGTATTTGGAGTTATAATTTAGTTTTAGTAACTCCATGTGCCTCACATTAATAGCAATTAACCCCATCATGTCCCTCACGTTAACCCCTGTGTGCCTCACATAAGAGTTACTAATATGTGAGACATATAGAGATACTAATTAAGGACCTCAATGGTAAAGATACATAATTAGTACCTCCATGTCTGTCACATATCAGTAACCCTTATGTGAAGCACACAGGGGTTAATGTGAGGGACATGATGTGGTTAAATGCTATTAATATGAGGCACATGGAGTTGCTAAATTGTAATGCACATGACCATACTTTTATCCGTTGGTGCTAGGAGCAAGTTCCTCTTTTCCACCAAGAAGGTCTTGCAATTTAGTGAAAATTGTGTGATTCCACAATTAAATATTCTGTGTATTTTAGTTCTGAAAAATTATACACAAAACAACAATTATACGCCAGTGGTAATTACACTGAAATTCAGTGTTTAATTACAAAAACAATTCTGAAATAAATCAAGATCTGTCCCAAACCATCAGTTATATACCAGTGGTAATTACAATGAAATTCAGTGTTTAATTACAAAAATTCTGCAGCAGTGATTAATGTATGTTCTATGCCAAACCAGCAAGAGTTGTCCCAGTTTGCCATGGGTTTACTATCTTGTGTGGAAAACATTGTATTTGTGATAATGAGGCGTGGATCCATTATGATTTTCACACACCTCTGGCTGATGCCAATGAATAGATCTTCCATTGCTGACAGTGGGGGTTGTGGCTATTTATCATCGATACTGCTGTACTACTTTTATTGGCATAATACAAAAGGTTTTTTAAAACTTATATACCACACTGATTTGGCATTTATCAGATAGCGATTGGAGTGACTACATTTTACAAGAAGGACAGAACACAGCTGTAGTGTGAACAGAGCCATTTAAGAGGCATCTATACCATCTGCGCTATACAGTGCTGGCCAAAAGTATTGGCACCCTGCAATTCTGTCAGATAATACTCAATTTCTTCCAGAAAATGATTGCAATCACAAATGCTTTGGTAATAATATCTTCATTTAATTTGTCTTCAATGGAAAACCACAAAAAGAATTGTCAAAAAGCCAAATTGGATATAATTCCACACAAAACATAAAAAAGGGGGTGGACAAAAGTATTGGCACCCTTTGAAAAATCATGTGATGCTTTTCTAATTTGTGTAATTAACAGCACCTGTTACTTACCTGTGGCACATAACAGGTGGTGGCAATAACTAAATCACACTTGCAGCCAGTTGAAATGGATTAAAGTTGACTCAACCTCTGTCCTGTGTCCTTGTGTGTACCACATGGAGCATGGAGAAAAGAAAGAAGACCAAAGAACTGTCTGAGGACTTGAGAAGCAAAATTGTGAGGAAGCATGAGCAATCTCAAGGCTACAAGTCCATCTCCAAAGACCTGAATGTTCCTGTGTCTACCGTGCGCAGTGTCATCAAGAAGTTTAAAGCCCATGGCACTGTGGCTAACCTCGCTAGATGTGGACGGAAAAGAAAAATTGACGAGAGATTTCAACGAAAGATTGTGCGGATGGTGGCTAAAGAACCTCGACTAACATCCAAACAAGTTCTAGCTGCCCTGCAGTCCGAGGGTACAACAGTGTCAACCCGTACTATCCGTCGGCGTCTGAATGAAAAGGGACTCTATGGTAGGATACCCAGGAAGACCCTACTACTGACCCAGAGACATAAAAAAGCCAGGCTGGAGTTTGCCAAAACTTACCTGAGAAAGCCAAAAACTTTTTGGAAGAATGTTCTCTGGTCAGATGAGACAAAAGTAGAGCTTTTTGGGAAAAGGCATCAACATAGAGTTTACAGGAAAAAAAAGAGGCCTTCAAAGAAAAGAACACAGTCCCTACAGTCAAACATGGCGGAGGTTCCCTGATGTTTTGGGGTTGCTTTGCTGCCTCTGGCACTGGACTGCTTGACCGTGTGCATGGCATTATGAAGTCTGAAGATTACCAACAAATTTTGCAGCATAATGTAGGGCCCAGTGTGAGAAAGCTGGGTCTCCCTCAGAGGTCATGGGTCTTCCAGCAGGGCGATGACCCAAAACACACTTCAAAAAGCACTAGAAAATGGTTTGAGAGAAAGCACTGGAGACTTCTAAAGTGGCCAGCAATGAGTCCAGACCTGAATCCCATAGAACACCTGTGGAGAGATCTCAAAATGGCAGTTTGGAGAAGGCACCCTTCAAATCTCAGGGACCTGGAGAAATTTGCCAAAGAAGAATGGTCTAAAATTCCAGCAGAGCATTGTAAGAAACTCATTGATGGTTACCGGAAGTGGTTGTTCGCAGTTATTTTGTCTAAAGGTTGTGCTACCAAGTATTAGGCTGAGGGTGCCAATACTTTTCTCCGGCCCATTTTTGGAGTTTTGTGTAAAATGATCAATGATTTGCCTTTTTTTTCATTCTCTTTTGTGTTTTTTCATTGTAAGCAAAATAAATGAAGATATTATTACCAAAGCATTTGTGATTGTAATCATTTTCTGGAAGAAATTGAGTATTATCTGACAGAATTGCAGGGGTGCCAATACTTTTGGCCAGCACTGTACATGTTATCCATTACTGCAGAAACAAAATGAGATATTCCTACAAGCACTGAACATTACAGACAATGCAAGAAAGAAAGCAATGTTGTTACACTATGCAGGGGAGCAAGTCTATGATATCTGCACAACTCTGCCTAATACAGGGGAGGACAGTGACTATGAGCTATGTAAAGAAGCATTAAGTAAGCACTTCTCTCCATACATAAATGCAGCCTTTGAAATTTTCAAGTTTAGACAGTCAAAACAGTCAGCAACAGAAAGCATTGATACATATCATGTCCGCTTAAGACAACTTGCAGCTTACTGTGAATTTGGAGATACAGACAAGGAAATTCTGATGCAAATCATACAAGGATGTGTCTCATCTAAGTTAAGGAGACAAGCACTCAGAGATCCCACCATGACTTTAGCAAGGCTGCTGGACATTGCACGTATTCATGATGCAGCAGAGAATCAAGCTAAACTTATAGAGAACACAGACTGTATGCCAGAGCAGCCATCTTCTATAGCAAAGCTCACTCAGAAGCCACATGTGCTTCACACACAGGCATCAACTTGCTACAACTGTGGAGGTCCTTATCCTCATCAGAAAACCTGCCCAGCAAAGGGAGTAACTTGTCAAAACTGTGGGAAACAAAATCACTTTGCAAAAGTTTGCAGATCTAAATCACAATCTTCTCTCTCTGCAAAACAAGTCATGCCACAGAAAGTTCAGGCATTGCAGTCAGTGCCCCCTACTGATGAGCCCTGCAGCACCTACTTATTCTCAGTGACTGAAGAGGGGTCTCAAAATGTGCATGCAGTTACTAATCCCAAACAAGTGTAGCCCTATTTGGGGGGGGGGGGGTATGAGTATTATCCCTCCCGCAACAGACTCTGGCGCTGACCTGTGTGTATAATGGGACCTGAAGCCTTCGCTGAAGGGAAGAGTGGGAACATATATGAAATATATCAGTGCCTCCACCCAGGATAGAGCCTCTGTATTACAGGGAGGATCTCTTCCTGGGACTTACCCATGAAGTACAGTTAGTAGCCTTAACAAGGATTACTGTACTAATCTCACAGTCTGAAGAATACATACAGATACCACATAAGGTTATAACAGTAGCTTTATAAGAATCAACAGGGTAATAATACATACATACAATATACTCAGAACACAGCAGTACTACAACAACCAGCAAGTCCACAATAGTCTTAGGTTATATACCCAGGTATATATATAGATATATAGCAAGAGTCTGGTGCACAATACCTCCAGGCAACAGAAGAGATGCAGGGGCCCCTTTGGATGACTGTGGATCCTCGGATTCTTCCAGGAGATGATAGACAGCCGATCAGGAGATGATGATGAGATTCTTCACAGGCAGCAAACAGGGCGATGGTGACGGCAGTAGATGCAGGCCTGACTACCCTAACACTGAGTCCTTAACCTGCCAGCTAAACTACTAGTGCAACCGGGCCTCTAACTTGCTAGTCGGCCGTCGGAAGCCTAACCTATCACTGCCCTGAACTATATATATATATATATATATATATATATATATATATATATATATATATGGATCCCTAACTACAGTTACTAGCTAGGTCCTGTGAGTATATAGGGGGTAACACATACCTAACTATATACTCTGAAGTAAAGAGGAACAGGTGGCTCTGAAATAAGGTCACTAGCTGGTCTCAAGGATATAGATTCTTAAATATCTATTTATCTACTCCTTAGAATTACACCTACCACCTGCCTTAGACTCCCCCAGACATAACATGTCTGTCTCACAGCAGCTCTACCTCACATCTCTCCCCCCAGCAGCTCTGCCTCACATGTGTCTGACTCACTGTATTTATAAACAAACCCTGCACTGAATGCCTGGGGTCTCTGAAGCCAAACTGCAGGGGCAAAGAAGCTAGATACATTATATACTAGTAGAAATGGCAGTTCCCTACACAAGTCATCTTAATAAATGGCACTCCGGTGGAGACACTGGTAGATACAGGGGCGTCTGTCAACGTTATTAGTCATGCCACCTATGACCAGCTAAAGAACAAACCTGCTTTGCAATGTACTAACCTGAAGACAGGGTCGGACTGGCCCACCGGGGAACCGGTGAATCCACCGGTGGGCCCCGAGCCCCGGCTATTAGTCCTCATCTCATGGGGGCCCGATCGGGATCCTGACCATCCCGATCGAGCCCCTGACCAGTGGCGTTACGATCGCGGTCGCAGGGGGTACGACCGCGACTGGACCCGGCAGGGTACGGGGCCCGCGGCCAGCTGGAGATGGCCGGGGCCCCGGACCACTATGATAGCGGTCGGGGAAAGCCTGGTTCCCCGACCGCTATACATACTGTTATTGGAAAGGGGCCCTGTCATATTGCAGGCCCCTTTCCAATAGATGGCAGGGCAGGACAGCCAGGGGAGGTGTCTGAAAATAATAAATACACTGTGTTCCAAATTATTATGCAAATAATCTTTTCTCATATTTTCCAAAATTACCTATATGAATTGCAGTCATTGTAATTTTCCAGTCATCAACTATACGAGTATAATTGAAAGGTTTTTGAACAAACTGCCTATGATAACAGTATATTTAAAAAAAAAAAAAATAAAAACACTCAAAGTGCATGTTTTAAATTATTATGCACAGCAGAATTTGCAACCTTTTCATTTTCATTAAGAACAAAAAAATGGTCATTGTGAAATTATAAGCATTAGCAGGTTATTACAAACTGAAATCAAACAGTTTTCAAGCCAAAACTTTATCGAGGTGATGTTACATTTGCACATATGACCCCTTGTTCGAAAGAAGCTTCTGAACTCTCTCGTCCATTGAATTTGTCAGTTTTTGGATGATTTCTGCTTCAATTGTTTTGCATGAGGACAGAATACCCTCCCAGAGCTGTTGCTTAGATGTGAACTGCCTCCCGCCATCATAGACACTCCTTTTGATGATGCTCCAGAGGTTCTCAATGGGGTTGAGGTCAGGGGAGCATGGGGGCCACACCATAAGTTTGTCCCCTTTTATGCCCATAGCAGCCAGAGATGCAGATGTTTTATTTGCAGCATGAGACGGTGCATTATCATGCATGAAAATTATCTTTCTGCGGAATGCATGGTTCTTCCTCTTGAACCATGGCAGGAAGTGCTGTTTGAGAAACTCCACATACATTATGGAGTTCATCTTTACCCCTTCAGGGATCCTAAAGGGGCCGACAATCTCTCTCCCCATGATTCCAGCCCAAAACATTACTCCACCTCCTCCTTGTTGGCGCCGTAGCCGTGTTTGCATGGGGTGTCCATCAACAAGCCATCCTCCATTCCATCCATCTGGACCATCGAGCGTTGCACGGCACTCATCGGTGAACAAAACAGTTTTGAAGTCAGTCTTCATGTATTGTTTGGCCCACTGGAGCCGTTTCTGCTTGTGTGCAGTGGATAGAGGAGGTCGACAGGATGGCTTACGCAGAGCTGCAAACCTCTGAAGGACCCTGCATCTTGTTGTTCGGGGGACGTTGGAGGCACCAGCAGCTTCAAAAACTTGTCTGCTGCTATGACAAGGCATTTTTGAAGCTGCTCTTTTAACCTGACGTAATTGCCTGTTGGAAAGAGTCCTCAATTTTCCCTTATCAACACGCAGACGTGTGTGCTGTGAATCAGCTACATACTTCTTGATTGTGCGATGATCACGATGAAGTGTCTTGGCAATGTTGATTGTAGTCATGCCTTGACCTAAACACTCCACAATTTGTTGCTTCTCAGCAGCCGACACATCCTTTTTCTTTCCCATTTTGGCTGAAAATGTAGGCTGCTTAATAATGTGGGACAGCCTTCTTAAGTAGTCTTGCCTTTAATTGGACACACCTGCCAAACTAATTAGCACAGGTGTTTGCAATTGCTTTCAGTGATATAAAGAGCCCTGACACACATCACCATCAATGAGTTTAACTGACATACAAAAAAATTCTTACCTTATCACTCCTAAACACTTTTTGCATAATAATTTGGAACACAGTGTACATATTCTCACCTCTCCTGGGCGCAGCGTTCTCTCCGGCGCTCCTCCGTCATGTGACTGAGGCCTGTGATTAGGCCCCGGCGGTCACATGGGGCACGACCGCGTAATGACGTCAGTGCGCCCCCACGTGACCGCTGAGGCCCAATCACAGGCCTCAGCAGTGTCGTCGGAAAAGGGCCTGAAGACGCTGAAGATGGCAGGATGGAGCGAGGATGCCAAGGAAAGGTAAGGCAAGGTGAGTATGAGTGTTTATTATTTTTAATCACTTCCCCTGGGCCTCCGATTATTATACTCTGGGGTCTGAGGAGACCCCAGAGTATAATAATAGCACTGAAGCGGAGCGGAGGGGGGGGCTATTGGGCGCATATAATACTGAGTGGGGGCCACTATGGAGCTTATAATACTGGGTGGGGGCCACTGTGGAGCTTATAATACTGGGTGGGGGCCACTGTGGAGCTTATAATACTGGGTGTGGGCCACTGTGGAGCTTATAATACTGGGTGTGGGCCACTGTGGAGCTTATAATACTGGGTGGGGGTCACTGTGGAGCTTATAATACTGGGTGGGGGCCACTGTGGAGCTTATAATACAGGGTGGGGGCCACTGTGGAGCTTATAATACAGGGTGGGGGCCACTGTGGAGCTTATAATACTGGGTGGGGGCCACTGTGGAGCTTATAATACTGGGTGGGGGCCACTGTGGAGCTTATAATACAGGGTGGGGGCCACTGTGGAGCTTATAATACAGGGTGGGGGCCACTGTGGAGCTTATACTCCATACAGTGGCTCCTTAATTTTTTTTTTAATTACGCCGGGGCAGGTGAAAAAAACAAAACAAAAAAAACCCCCACAAACTTTCTCTCCTGTCCCCAGTGTCTCCCAGAGCAGTTTGGTCCTGCAGCTCTGTTGTTTTCTTCCAGCGCAAGTTCCCTCTGCACGTGACTACCTGTGACGTCACGTGACCCCTGAGGCCAATCAGTGCTTAAGGGAAGGGACCTGGGACGTCACAGCCAGTGAGGAATTCCGGCAAAAAGAAGACAGCAGAGCTGCAGGACCGGACCGTGCTGGGAGGACACCGGAGCACCGGAGACAGGTGAGTATGTGTAGCATGTTTTTTTTGGGGGGGTAGGGGGGATTCACCTCCCCCAGACTAATTATAAAAATGAAAAAGATTATACTGGACAATCTCTTTAAAGTGTGGTGCATTAGGGGTGTATATTAAAGGGGTTGTCCAGGCATAATTTGTTATGGTTTATCCTCAGGATAGGCCACAGATACCTGATCTGTAGGGGGCTGACCCCGGACCGATCAGCTGTTCGGAGCCACTTCTGATGCCCATACTGTACACAATACAGGGCCAGAAGCAGAAAGCTCTGTCCACTGTATAGGGGCTGGGCACCTTCACTGTATCTCAGCACTTATTGAAGTCAGTAGGAGCTGAGCTGCAGTGAAGGCGCCGGGCTGCTATACAGCGGATGGAGCTTTCTGTTTCCGGCCCTGTGTTGTATACAGAACAGGTGCCGGAAGTGGCTCCGAACAGCTGATGGGGCCGTGTGTCAGCCCCCTCACCGATCAGGTATTTATGGCCTATCCTGAGCATAGGCCATAAAAAAGATTAACCCTGGACAACTCCTTTAAAATGCCCCACACAGTTTAATGTCCCCCCCACAGGATGTTAGCCCCCATCATTGCTCCCACACAATATAATGACCCCATCACTATTCCCCATACAGTATGGGGGACCAGTGAAGAGGCCACTGTGTGGGGGGACCAGTGAAATGACCATAGTAAAATTTGGCCCAGACAACCCCTTAAAAGAGGTTGTCCATAAACTGGAGCGACCACTGTGTTGGCCGCCAGGGAGGTGTAAAAATAAGAAAATTTTTAAAAAAGCATATTCACCTGTCCCCAGCACCCTGTGTTCCCCTGCCTGTGTCTGTTCGGTCTCATGGCGGCGCCTCATTTCTGGAAATCCTGTACCTAATTGGTCTTAGCGATCAATTGGTGCAGGACTCCCAGCAAGGAGTCGCCGGCATGAGACTGAATGGACACTGGCTGCGGACAACGGAGCTCCGGGGACAGGTGAGTATGCTTTTTAATTTACTTATTTTTTACTTTACACCTCTTGCCAGCTACATGGGTTGCTCCAATTCCTTCGACAACCTCTTTAAAGGATTTATCTATCTTCCTAATATTGATGGCCTGTCCTTAGGATAGGCCATCAATATTACATCTACGATGATACAACAGCCAGGACCTCTGCAGATCAGCTTTTTCAGGACAATGTGGCTACAGGTAAAGGTAACAATTCTAGGAGCCACGCTGTTCACTTGCCATACAAGGTGTAGCAGTAGGTTTAGGTAGTGCAGTGGTGCACATGGTATAGTGGGTGAGCAGCATGGCTCCCGCCATGTTATTACCTTTAGCCGCCCTGTCTCGGTACCGCTGATCTCCAGGGGTTCTGATGGTGGGCCCCTAGAAACAATTCCACTGGTGGGCCCTAGACATCCCAGTCTGACACTGCCTGAAGATATATCTTTATGGTTCAGCTACTGCATTACTCCTTTGTGGCAAATTTCAGTCAGTACTAACATCTGATGGGAAATCCATCACGGACACTTTCTATGTAGTGGAGTGTTCTGCAGACACTCTTCTCAGCTGCAGTAGTGCGGTATCTCTGGGTCTAGTGAAACTGGTAAACAGCGCAACACACTCTTCTGTCCAAAATATGCAGAAATATCCTCAACTCTTTCAAGGCCTAGGAAAGCTGAAAGACTTTCAAGTGAAATTACACATTGACCAGTGTAACCTCACAGGTGCATCCCATTCCATGTCTGCAAGACCCTGAGAAAATAGCTGCCATAACCTCTGCTAGCCAGCCTCAAAATGTATCAGATGTTCTGAGATTTCTTGGATCGGTCACATACTGTGGACGTGTCATACCTGATCTGGCTACTGTTTCTGAACCCCTACGACACCTCACTAAAAAAGATGCTCCTTGGTCATGGACGGTTGAACTTCAATCAGCATTTGACACACTTAAGTCCAGTCTGACTAGTGACACAGTCATGGCCTATTTTGATCATCTAAAGTCTACTGAGCTCATTGTGGATGCCAGTCCTGTAGGCCTTGGTACGATTTTAACTTAAGGTGTCCAAAACTGGCAGCATTTCCACAGTCTTCTATGCAAGCAAGGCTTTAACAGAGATGGAACAGCGCTATTCCCAAACTGAGAGGGAAGCTCTTGCAGTTATATGAGGATGCCTTCATTTCCATCTTTACCTCTTTGGTCGTCCATTCACAGTGGTAAGTGATCATAAACCACTCATTCCAAACTTCAATATACATTCGTCAAAGCCACCCCCACAACTTGAACACTGGCTACTTCGCCTAAAGAACTACCACTTTCATTTGAGATATGAGGCAGGAGCTGGGAACCCTGCAGACTATTTTTCAAGACACCTTTCACCTCAGTCTACCAAAGATGACTTGCCCTCCGTTGTCTTAGCTGAGGAACATGTAAATTTCGTTGTTACACATTCTGTGAAAAGAACAATGACCATAGAAGAAATTAAACATGCGGTGGATTCTGATTCCCAACTCCAGTTAGTTATTTACGTTGTTCGGTCAAAAAACTGGAGCTGTTTTGTAGCTGAGGCTCGCCTTCACCCACAGGATCAAACAGCATATTTGCAGGCCTTCTTTCATGCAACACACTCTCTCTGTATCTGACTCAAACATACTACTGCGTGACAACCACCTGGTCATACCTCAGAAACTTCAAAGTAGAGTGATCGATCTGGCTCATCAACAGGGGCGCACCCCTAATGAGGAGAAGTGAGGCGGCCGCCTCAGGCGGCACTGTCCGTCACTGTCTGGGGTGTGGCATTTTTTACATTCTATTTAATGTAAACCAGCCTGTGATGAACCGACCCTCAGTTTTATATCTTTCTTGGAAGTGTGTTTTACTTGCTTATGTCAGTCCTTCCCCCACTTGTTGGAATGTGGTGCTTTAGTTGAGTCTACATTGCTGGACGATACGCTTCACTGGTTTTATGTGTGTTCATGGGAGATGGCTTGCTATAGCCAGGCACTTTTATTATCCCTGGCCAGATGGTGATGGGGGATAGCAAGCCAGTGACCTTAACTTCACCCATCTCTCCGAGGGTTCTGCAAAGGAGGGAGAAGGGGGGCTGCCTGGGTGGAAGGGGTGGGTGGGGCACTAGCCATATGCTGTGGGGAGACCTGGTTTTTGGGGTCATTCAGCAAAGAGGCAGGAAGGAGCTCTGATCTGGGAAAAGATGAGAGAGCTTGCCCTACTGAGGAATGCATTGAGGCCTGAAGCCTTTCCCTTTGTTCTGGACAACATGTAGAAGGATTGTTTTATGCAACTTGCTTAAGCTTGCGCCCTAGGCCCAAAACTCTGCTGTGGCCTAGAGAAACGGACTACGAGCCTATGCCGGTATCTTCTCTATCTTTTATTTCCATTTTTGTTTTGTGCCGTATCATTGCTCTTTTGCTTGTATGTTTATGCTTGATCGTATTAATATTGTATATTTCTGTATATGCTATTAATTCATACCGACCCACTTGGGTTATTAAACATCTAAAATTTATATCGCTCGTTTCGTTCTATCCTATGATCCGGTCTACTCACGGTGTGTGAGTGGGAGGTTAAGAAAGAAGTTTGATCGCAGGAGTGCCAGGCGGCTGGGCGAGGCGATATTCTTCACACAGCCCAGGACAGGCCACTTAAAAAAAAAAAAAAAAAAAAAGCAGTGCGATACCTGTCCTGGGCTGGTTTACAAGATCTCCGCATCTCAGCGCAGGCGGCGATACAATGATGTCATCGCGCCTCCTACGCTGAGACGCGGATGCGGGTGAAGAAGAGGAGGCGGCGGCTCTATCAAGGGATCGCAGATAGGTGAGGATAACTTTTTTTTATATATATATAAATAGGCCGTTACCTACTGGAGTAACCCCGGCAGGTAACGGCCTATTTACTTATCGATCCCCGCGTCTGCTGTGGCCGCCTCCGCTTCCTCTTCTGCTATCGATCGCAGAAGGGGGAATCAGAAGCAGCTGTGAGCAGCCACGGACATCGGTAAGTGAGGCCAAATACTACTATAATTATACTCAGTGGTATTTTCAGACCCCGGAGTATAATAATCGGAGACCTAGGGGAGGTGAGAAACATAAAAACCATTGTTACTCACCTCTCCAGTGATCCAGTGTTACTCCCAGCAGGCTTTGGCCTTCTTTGGTAACGTCCCAGGCGTCACGTGAGCCAGGCCGACGTCATTATGTGGCGACGCCGGTCTGTGCAACATTGAAGAGGGCCGAAAGCAGGGAGTGCATCGGAGCCCAGGTAAGTAGCACTGGTTTTTATGTTAGTCACCACCTGAAAAGACCCCAGAGTATAATAATAGTTCATGGGTGGGTCACTATGGAGCAGAATACTGTGTGCAGAACCACTATGGAGTATAATACCGAGTGCAGGGGCCACTATGGAGCATAATACCGTATGCAGGGGCCACTATCGAGCATAATACCGAGTGCAGCGACCACTATGGAGCATAATACCGTGTGCAGGGGCCACTATGGAGCATAATACCGAGTGCAGGGGCCACTGAGGCATAATACCGTGTGCAGGGGCCACTATGAGGCATAATACCGTATGCAGGGGCCATTATGGAGCATAATACCGTGTGCAGGGGCCGCTACGGGGCATAATACCATGTGTAGGGGCCACTATGGAGCATAGTACCGTGTGCAGGGGCCACTAAGGGCATAATACCGTGTGCAGGGGCCACTATGGAGCATAATACCGGGTACAGGGGCCAATATGGAGCATAATACTGTGTGCAGGGGCCACTATGGAGTATAATACCGTGTGCAGAGGCCACTATGGGGCATAATACCGTGTGCAGGAGCCATTATGAGGCATAATACCATGTGCAGGGGCCACTGTGGGACATAATACTGTGTGCAGGGGCCGTTATGGGACATAATACCATGTGCAGGGACCACTATGGAACATAATACCGTGTGCAGAGACCGCTGTGGGACAGAATACCGTGTGCAGGGAACACTATGGGACATAATATTGTGTGCAGGGGCCACTTCTCCTGCAGGGGCAGGATTCTCTTTTTTCCAGAAAAAGGATGGCGGGTTAAGGCCGTGCATTAATTATTGGGCCCTCAATAAAATCACTGTTAAAAATCAGTATCCGCTCCCTCTCATCCCCGACTTGCTTAACCAGGTCTCTAGTGCCAAGTATTTTTCCAAGTTAGATTTGCGAGGAGCCTATAATTTAATTCGTATTCGAGAAGGGGATGAGTGGAAGACGGCTTTTAACACTCCAGAGGGACATTATGAATACCTAGTTATGCCTTTTGGTTTAACTGCTCCTGCAGTTTTCAATGTTTTGTCAATGATATTTTTCGGAATTTATCTGGTCAGGGTGTAATCGTTTATCTAGATGATATTTAGATTTTTTCCCCGGATTGGGAGACCCATGTTAGACATGTTAGGTCTGTATTGGAAATCTTGAGAGAGAACAAATTGTTTGCTAAAATCGAAAAATGTCTTTTTGGAGTTCAACAATTGTCTTTTCTGGGTTATATTTTGTCTTTCTCTACCATCAGTATGGACCCAGCCAAAGTTCAAGCTGTAATAGAGTGGACCCAACCCACCTCCTTAAAGGCATTACAACGATTTTTGGGTTTTGCCAATTATTACCGCAAGTTCATTCATAGTTTTTCTTCCATAGCAAAACCACTGACGGTAGCAGCATTAGCGGCTGCCACAAGGCCCAGAAAAATTTTGGGGCCCGGGATCCAGAGCTCTGTGGCAGCCGCTTCCGCGTACCCCACAAACACTGCTATCATTATACTTGGGGGTCTTTTGAGATCCCTGAGTATAACGATCGGGGGCCCAGGGAAGGTGAGAGAACATAAAAAACACGGTAACTCACCTCTCCTACGCTCCGCAGGCTTCGGACCTGTTTGGTGACGTCCCAGACGTCATCCGACGTCATTATGCGTCGCGAAGCCGGCCTCACTCACGGGAGATCTGGTCCAACATTGAAGATGCCCTAAGTAGCGCACGGGAGTGCAGCGGAGCCAGGGAGAGGTAAGAAGCATTGTTTTTTATGTTTGTATCCTACGCTGGGTCTCCGATCATTATACTCTGGGGTCGCTATGGGACATAATACCGTGTGCAGGGGCCCCTATTGGGCATAATACTGTGTGCAGGGGCCACTATGGGGCATAATACTGTGTGCAGGGGCCACTATGGGGCATAATACTGTGTGCAGGGGCCACTATGAAACAAGCCTTTACTAAAGCTCCTGTTTTAGTCCAACCTGACCACAATAGACCTTTTGTTGTTGAAGTTGATGCCTCGGAAGTTGGAGTTGGGGCGGTGTTATCCCAGGGTACTGCCTCTGACTAATTTAAGACCATGTGCCTTTTTCTCCAGAAAATTTTCCTCTTCTGAAAGAAACTATGACATTGGGAATCAAGAACGTTTGGCTTTTGAGGAATGGCGACACTTTCTAGAGGGAGCTAGGCACCAGATAACAGTTTTAACTGACCATAAAAATTTAGTTTTTCTTGAATCTGCTAAGAGACTGAACCTGAGACAGGCTAGGTGGGCTCTATTTTTTACCAGATTTGATTTTATTGTGACGTTCAGACCTGGTTCTAAGAAAATTAGAGCAGACGCATTGTCCAGGAGTTTTTGTCCTTCCCAGTCTGATGATTTCCAACCTGAAACCATTCTCATGGAGGGGGTTGTGGTTCCTGCTGTTTCCACAGACCTAGCCTCCGAGATCAGGGAGAATCAGCAGTTGGCCCCACCAGAAACGCCAGAGGGGAAGTTATTTGTTCCTCTACAATTTAGATTCCGGTTATTAAAGGAACTACATGATTCTGTGTTATGTGGTCACCCGGGGATTTCTGGCACTAAGAGGCTGGTATCCCGATATTACTGGTGGCCTTCAAAATCCAGGGACGTTGTAGCTTATGTGTCTGCCTGTGAAACTTGTGCTAGAGCCAAAGTCCCTAGGGTAAGGCCTTTGGGGGAATTGCTCCCCTTACCAGTACCCAAGAGACCTTGGTCTCATATTTCCATGGATTTTGTCTCTGATTTGCCCTCTTCTGGAGGTAAAACTGTGGTATGGACGGTGGGGGATAGGTTCAGTAAGATATGTCATTTCATCTCTTTGTCTCAATTGCCTAATGCTAAGACTTTATCCCGCCTATTTTTGGAACATATTGTAAGAATTCATGGTGTTCCTGACAATATCGTATCTGATAGAGGCGTCCAGTTTGTCTCTAAATTCTGGAAAGCTTTCTGTGGTCTTTTGGGAGTTCAGTTAGCTTTTTCCTCTGCGTTCCACCCTGAGACCAATGGACAAACTGAGCGCTTTAATCAGACCCTGGAGCAATACTTAAGATGTTATGTTTTTCTGACTGGGTGAATTATTTAGCGGTAGCTGAGTTTGCTATTAATAATCATCATCACGCTACCTTAAGCTCATCACCCTTTTTCTGTAATTTTTGTTTTCACCCTCGTTTCTCTTCTTTCTGTCCTTCTACTATTAATCCTGAAGTTAATGTGGAGGCTGAGAGATTGCACACACTCTGGGCTCAAGTTCAGACTAATTTGGGGAACTCTCAGCTGATTTCTAAGAGGGCGGCCGATAGAGCCCGTTCTGTGGGTCCTGTTTTTGCTTTAGGAGAGAAGGTATGGCTCTCTTCTAGAAACCTGAGAGTTCCATCTTGCAAGTTGGGGCCTAAGTTTATTGGTCCTTATGAAATCACTGAAATTATTAACCCTGACTCTTTTCGTTTGGCTTCCTCAATCTTTTAAAATCCATAATGTTTTCCATAAATCTCTTCTAAAAAAATTTTTTTCCATCTGTCTTTCCCTCTAATTGTCCTTCTTCTCCTGTCTTAGTTGAAGGAAATCAGGAGTTTGAGGTGACTAAAATTCTGGATTCTTGAAGGGTTAGAGGGGTCTTACAATACCTCGTTCACTGGAAAGGGTACGGTCCAGAAGATCGATCCTGGGAACCAGCCAGGTCGGTCCACGCGCCAACCCTGGTCAGGAATTTCCACCGTTGATTTCCTTTTAAACTTGGTCCAGCCCTTAGAGGCCCGGTGGGCCATCGTAGAGGGGGAGTACTGTTAGGACCGGAGCTGGCGCCTCTGCAGTAGTGCTGTAAGGTGCCACTCCAGTTCTCACACTTTCTGGCACGCTCGCTTTTCTAGGGGTTAACTTTCCTGCACTCACCTGTCTATTTAGCCTCCCCTACCGGCGCTCTGCTCTCGCTGGTTATTCATTTCCCCTGGGTGTCAGCTACTCCTTGTACTCTGTCCCGTTTACCTTCGATCCTATCCTGCTTCCTCTTTGTTTACTGCTCCCTCCGGTTGTGACCACGCTTGCCTTCCAGACCATCTCTCCTTGAACGCTGATTCTGTATCTTGTGACCTCCTGAAATCAATCCGGCTTGTTTAGACTCTTCTTACGTCTCCATCTTTGGTACTACGAGATTCTCCTGCTGCCGACATGGACTAATCGACAATTCTACTGCACTAGTGCCACCTTCTGGACAAAACCTGTTACTGCATCTTCTCCAGCTTTTCAGTATTCATCTGCCTCCAACTTGCTCAGATGAGTGGTTTTTGGATTCCGGGGCCCTTCTGTGACTTGTGGTGCGCTGTGTGCTCTGCGCCCTTAGGACTGTTGCGGTTCTGGCCGAACGTAGTGACCAAGTCCAACTCCACCATCAGGAGCTCTGGCAAAGACCTCTGGAGGCTGGTTCCACTTCGGTTCGGGGACGCTGGACGCTCGGTGCTGTTTTACCTTAGTGTACATGGGCGGGACTGGATTTCCTAAGACTAACTCTGTCCGGCACTGCGTTTGGTTCCTAACATCTGTCCATAGGACATTCTCCCAGAAGCTTTGTGGCTTGTCAACATGTAGTTTGGCAAATTACTTTTGTCAGATTCAAGTTATTTCTGTGACTATTATGGGTTTTTCTTTCATTAAAAGGGGGGTGCCAACAATTTTGTACACGTGTGTATATATATATAGCACTGAACCCTTGGGTATTAAATCATTCAACTTAACGGTGATTCATGTATGCTCTATGAACCCGTTACCTTTTTATAGCATGTTTGAGTCTGACTGGTAGAGAGATGTGTGCGTATGCGGGTGGGGTTTCTACTGAGGTTATTAAATTCAGTATTGGTAGCATCATGTATCTAGGGTGTGTAGATTGTGTTGGGGTGAAATTTATGCTCACTTTACAGCCTGAGTGAAGGGTGAGTGCAGGATTGAGTGAGTGGAGTGAATTAAATTAACCTTTGACAGCCACACCCACATCACGTGCTAGGACAGTGTCTTTGTGACAAATGTGTTTACAGTATGTTATATCATGTCAGCATATTTTTCAGTAAATTGTGAAAAAGCTAATCGATAAAATCATGTGACCAGTAAGGTATAAAAATCGGTGTCTATTGGAAGTCTGTGGGCAGACACACTAAAGCTTGTATGCTATGTGTGTGTGTGTTCCTATTTGTTAACAAATAAAACTAATCTTATTTTGTTTTAGACGATCGGTGATGTCATGATGTGATAAGGATTTAGAATTCTCCCCATATTGTTAGTCCTTCGAGCCGGAATTCAATATCTCCTGAACGATCCTAGACTGGACTGAAGGTGCATCGGAGACCAGGTAATAAACACCTAGGCCTTCCTGTATTAAAAGATCTCTGGCTGAATTGCCGTAAAAAGAGGTCAGTCCAACAGGATTGGGATGGAGTGACGAATTCTGAATAGTCATTGGGAAATTCTAGACATCTGGGTCGTCTGAATCAAGGTAAAAACATATGCTTGAGTTTGTATGTAATTTATGGGACTATAATTTTATTTGTAGGGTCCATAGAGTTAACACTGGGGCGGTATCCCCAGGGTCTTTGGTTAGAGTCCCAAGACTAAGTCCAAAGCCATTGTGAGAAGGGCTACAGGAAATAATGATGGCTCCATGCTAGCATGTAAAAGATTGTACGGTTGGATAAAACGTCTATGATCTGTAATTACATGTTGTCTGTCTGTTTGTCTTTCTTAATGTTGCTTGTGTGAAGTTCTAATTTTTGGTTCCTCTTTTTAATACCATACCTAGTGTCACTTTATCTGGAGACACCAGGAAGTGTTATTCATGGTCTGTTTCTGTTTTTATTATTATTATGTTTATATTATTATATTCTAAATTCTGGACAAGGTAGATATTATCTTAGAGAAATTAAGGTAGTTTATTTACATTCTGTACCTCATTTTTAGAATTCATAAGATAATAATCTTGTTATTGTTTGTATATTACACTTCTGTAGAGTATAAGAATTACTATAAGTTGTTACTAATGTGAGCGTTAGTGTGGAAGTGGGCAGTTTCCACATGATCCCCTCATCATGGCCAGCCTGGCTGGGTCACTTCTGTCCTGTGGCTGCGTTTCCTGGTTAGTGGTTGTTGGGCATCCAGCAGGATCAGGGAGTATTGTCAGCCCCTATAACTGTACTAACCATAGTGATACTGTGTGACTGAAGGAAACAAGAATCCCTGATTGTTGTGTGTGTCTGGGCCCTGGAGGGTCTGAAGTGATTGTATAAGGGATTCAAACTAGGTGTGGGCTCAAAAGCCAAACCTTGCGGACATTCTCATAAGTGTCCCAGGGACAATAGAGTGTGCTAGAATATACTAGTGCATCTCAATTATTATTATTATTATTATTATTATTGCTTACTTATATAGCGCCATCAAATTCTGCAGTGCTTTACAATAAATTAGATAAATTAGAATATCATCAAAAAGTTATTTTTTTTTTTTAGTAATTCAATTGAAAAAGTGAAACACATATATTATATTGAGTCATTACAAACAGTGAACTTTTTCAAGTGTATATTTATGTTTTGTTAAAGGGGTATTCCCATGAACATAATCATATCTATGTTTGTAGATAATTAAAAAGTTAAACATTTTTGCAAATATAAGTAGTTAAAAATTCTGCAGAGTTTTAAAGATTTTCTCTATTCATCTTAGTGGTGACAGTCTATTGTCTTGATCGGTTGCCAATGGATACGACCACAAATGCAGAAACTTTCTATGGTCTGGGAGTTGTCAAGAATCCAGCCATGATTTCCTTATTGTGGACAGGTTATCAGGCAGGGACACTACATGTATCAGAAGATAACCCGGACACTATAAGCAAATCATAGCTGATTTTCTTACCTTAGAAAGGTCTTGCATTCATGGTCGTATCCACTGGCAACCGATCAAGACAACAACTTTTGACCACAAGATATTTAGAGGAAATCTTTAAAACTCTGCAAAATGTTTAATTACTTATATTTGCAAAAATGTTTAACTTTTAATTATCTACAAACTTAAAAATGGTTATGGTCGTGGGAATACCCCTTTAATGTTGATGATTGTGGGTTACAGCCAAGGAAAATCAAAAGTCATCATCTCAGAAAATTAGAAGAATTAACCCAAAACACCTGCAAAGGCATCCTAAGCGTTTAAAAAGGTTCCTTAGTCTGGTTCAGTAGGCGACACAATCATGGGGAAGACTGCTGACTTGACAGATGTCCAGAAACCAGTCATTGACACAATCCACAAGGAGGGTAATTCTGATAATATTCTAATTTATTGAGATGCACTAGTAAAGAAGGGTTCTGTGACTTTGTGCTCTGATAAAGGAGCTCTCCAAGAAGAGAGGTGTCATAAGACTTTATCCTGAAACTAATATCTGCTTGCCTGCCTGCCAGCGCTGTGTGATTGTAATTAATTATAATTAATATAATTATATGCCTTGTTCCCAATGTATTTGTAGTGTTACTCTTACAAGAGATACAAGAAAAGGAATACATTCTTAGTATTGTGAGAAGGTGACAGGTAAAGTTCTGGAAGGTCGCTATATTTTCCCCAGATTCCTCACTTATGTATGGTAAGTGAGGTTGCAACACAGATATCTGTAACAAAACCTCAGCTGTGAGAAGGCCTTTCTGTTAACCACTTCTTGTCCTACTAGGGAGGGGCCTTCAATCACAGGTGGGAGCTGGGCCTCATTAAAGGCCTAGAAAAGGTTGTCAAGACCTCAGTCCTGGGCAGTTCCTGTGAAAACTGGTGAGACTCTGGTGTGGACTGCTGCCACTGTTTTGCCCTGTATACAGTAATACCTCGTACATTCGCGAGGTTAGGGTCCAGAGCGGATCGCGAGGAATCGCGAATGTTTGGCACAAGCGCTTAGAAGCGTTTACAATGCCGGTTTCTAATGTTTAACCCCTAAATATCAATAAACTTTGCCCTACAGTACTGTACAGTATACTAAAGTATACTAAAGTATACTGTACAGTACTGTATATTAATACATTCATTCATTTTTCTTATACACTCACAGTAAAATGAAACTAATTACCGGGTACGTAACGAACAGGACGCTACTACCCAATAGCGAAGTGTTTTTTTTAATTAAATTTCACAGATCTGAAAAAAAAAGAGCAAAATCTATATATGTTAGTTGCCAAAAAAATATCGCGAATCTGTGAATTCGCAAATTCGGAAACGCGAGTGTACGAGGTATTACTGTATTGACTGTGTGGCTGAAGCAAGCCATACGTACAGTTAGGAGATTATCTGTTTAGTTAGTAGCTCGGACGAGCAGGAGTTTTTTTTTTACTGTTTTTGCCTGAAGTTAAGGCTTGTTTATATTCTGCCAGTTTTTCAAAATAAACGTACAAGGTTAAACCTGTTTGAACCTGACCTTTTTGTGTCTGTCTCTGACTGTCTGGGTCCGCTGCTACCACTGAGTCTATCCTCCCACAGTATACATATGTTTTATAATATAGTCCCAATTTGGACTTTTTATAGAGGATACAGATATCTGAAAGTGATCCATTACATGCTTTTCCTCATCCTCAGTACTTAATTTTCTGTGGGAAGATATTTATGAAGATCTGTGAGAACATTCAGTTGTCCCATTAGCACTGATACAATGGACAAAGGTATTGATATAGATTAATACAGTCATGAATTATCCTTATAGTTGTTGTCCTCAGTGTATTACAGCTGTCACTTTAGACAAGTAAATAATTTAAGACATTTTTGGAGATTACATAGGAGGTTAATTCCTTTTATTGTCTCTTTTAGGGGCAACTTTGAATATAAAAGATTACATGTCTACTAGATATATTAGATGATTTTTGGGATTATGTTATCCTAGATAAGAGATCTATACCAGTTATTTGAAGAATGTGAGTATTTAAATGGTTGTTTGCTACCTTCACAAGATGAAGGCATAGATATATAATACATAATGGGTATTCATTTCTGTAAAATGCGTGGATGTGGGTGTATTTGTTCTTGCACTAAGTCTGCAGAGGGACAACCATGCCAGCTGAGTGGAGATGCTAAATATATGCATCAACAACATCCCAATAATACCAAATTTTTACAGAAATGGAAAAAGAACTTTGGTTTTAATGGTAAATTGATAGTGGATTGTGGTAGCAAATTAGTAAAAGATATAGATAAATGTGGAGAAATTAAATAACATAATAAAAATGGGCTAAAGAGTGACTGAAGCAATAAGAGGAAAAAGGATTCATTGAGAATTCCTGACATGATGAACGATAAAATTGAAATTATTGTCATTGTTATGGCATTAATCATTGTCATTATATTTCTTATTTGATTATTAATACAGACTGTCCTTGATCAGAGGAATTGATATCTTTGTGCACATTTAGTGTAGTACTTGAATATCCTGTCTATACTGTGTGTTTTTGGATTATTGTTGACCATATCAGCTGAAGGCTGGAGATAAATTGAAATTAAAGTATTTTTACAGAGTGAAATAGGTTATCGTTGTACTGAATTAGGACATTTTTGTTCTATTTAGACTAAATTCCTATACTATTCCTTGTTTACCAATAAATATAGAGTATTGAAATATATTGAGCAAGTTCTCTTTGTACTTAAAAATAGAATCTTCAGGTGTTTTTTAAACAGACATACATACTACAGGGTGAGATGCAGGAAGGAGAGCCAGCACAGCTATGTGTGGGATGAATAGCTGCTTGCAAGATAACAGAAAAAAAAACACTGATCTTGGCAAGCAAACTTCTTTCTTACTTCTCTCTCTCTCTCTCTCTCTCTCTCTCTCTCTCTCTCTCTCTCTCTCTCTATATATATATATATATCATACTCATTCAGCAAGGGGGAGTGCTGGCCACAGAATGCAAAGTAATTTAATACACAAATATGAAGAACCATTGTTAATGCAGATTTTCAGTTTTGGAAATACTGAACTGTACCCCATGATACAAGTTCCAAACCCCTTAGCTGGGAACATTTGGGCAGATGGTCAAAGAGTAGGTCTTACTATGTATGTCTACAGGCCCTGGACAAATAATGATGCCAAAAAGGCCACAGAGGGAATTCCTCACCACAAGGTTAAAGTAAGAGACTTTGAAGTTGGAGTTAGAGGTCTTTATACAAGTTTTAGACTAAATGGGTCTGAAGTAGAGAGGGCCATTAGACAGATAATAGGATCTGACTGGTATGTGATATGTGGAAATTTTACAGGTATTAACAAAAATGGTAGTCAATTACTTCTATATGTCGATGATATTCTGTTACCTCAGACAACCAAGATAGTTGTAAGTGAGATACCATTGTTTTGTTACATTTTCTAGCAGAACAAGGCCATAAGGTAAATAAAGATAAGCTACAATTATGGCAAACCACAGTCAGGTATCTCGGTTACAATTTATCACAGGAAGTCAAAGCTGTGGATGCCTGTAGTCTGTGAAGTCTGCAGAAAGAGTTTTGTGTCATTTGTAGAATGACTTAGGAACAAGTTTTAGCATTATCCAGAGAAAAGGGAGAGGGTATTAGGTCTCTGATACAAGTGGTTTTATCTATGAGTAATATAAGGGTAAGAAGAAAATACTTCTTCCCAGTTTGGTTCTTCCTAGGTACGCTGAAAGCCTTTCACTATTTCCATGTAGTGAATGGACACGTCGGCTGTTTTGATTACTGGTAAGTCAACTGATGATATCTGTTGTGTCATTCTGTACATACAAGACTGGAGTGTCTGTACATAACCATATTTGACTTAAAAAGGAAAAATGTATCCACACAATTGTACCTAATATTATGTGAACTCCATTTTTGGAGCTTCAATGTTTGTTCTTAATTGTTGATGTACAAACCTGTATGTCTAGTGAGAGTATGAATGTGTGCAGCATCAATATAGCTATACATGAGACTACAGTGTTGTATTGTCTGTATAGTGTCTGACTATATAAGATGGTTATGTGTTGTGTCTGTCTAACAATAGATTCATAGTTTAAGGTTGGAGCCAACTGGCCAAATGTCTTTTTGAATCATATAGTGTGTTAATGGGTTTTATTAACATATAAGATAGAGGTAAACAGTGATCTTCATTGAACTGTTTAGGGGTGAGCACAGCTGGAGGAGCATGTCCTTCACAGGACTGCCAGACTGTGATAAGTTTACATGAAATAGGAAATAACAGTTTTTGTTTTATTTTATTTCCTATGGTTCTAGACTCTATGACGAGCAGGGCTCCCTCACACAGCCTATATAGTTGTGGATAACCAGGCTATAGTGACGGTGGCCACTTACGTAGCCTGCATTCAGCTCAAGTTACTGGGTTGGTCGTTGTTATTGAACTTTTACAACAGACTTATGTGTAACATAAAGGGAATGTGCTTGCTAGTGAGGTAGTAAAGACAGTTGTCACATGTCCAAACTATTGGAGAAGTTTTGTTTTCTCCTTGTTATACAGGATGTAACTCAGTATCTCCAGTTATCTACCTTGGTAGATGAATGTAGATCATGAGAACAGGAGGGCTGTTTCCCCTCAGACTTATTTGAGACCTCAGTATGGAGATGTGCTGACGGACGCTCTGTTGCTCCCAGGTCAAAAGAGGGATGATTGAGTTAAGATGGTGTCATTGGTCGCTCCTGGATTTACCTACTTTGCAACCACTTATTGTCAATTATGTTTGACATGTTGAAAGTTCAATGCTAGAAAATCTGTGAAAGCTCCTCAACAACACAAGCCAAACGCCTAGTATCCATATAAAAATGGTTGGCAAAAGGAGCCACTCTAAACAATGATGTCCATACAAGAGCTGAAGGAAAACCAATTCTACCATCCACCCTGTTTGAAAGAAACTGTTGTATTGAGCCATGAGGGACTCATGTCTCAACAGGAGGGATAGGAATGGTAGAGATAATATCCAGAGTGTTTACTAACTATTCTAAAACATTTTTGTTTATCCTGCATCATGTAAAGGAAGTAATACCTAGATTTGGGATACCTGAAGGAATATACAATGGTAATGGTACTCATTTTTTGAATAATGTAATTTCCCTGCTTGCACAGAAGGATAGAACCTTCCAGCACGACGATTAAACCAGAAAATCAGGTCCTGATCAAATCCATTAAGAGAAAACATTAGCACAGCCCAAGGTGGGAGGGTCCATATCAGGTTCTCCTAACCACTCCCACAGCGGTAAAGATAGCTGAACGCACCTCATGGGTTCATCTCTCTCATTGTAAACTAGTCAAAGGGATAGAAAAAGATCTGGCCTAGTTATCCTAAAGCCCAGTTACAAAGGGAGGTGTTCCATAAGGGAAGACTTGTCTCAATGCTGGTGAAGACTTCCATACCCCATAACCTGGATAACAAATCCAGTTCCAGGAAAACCTAAACAGGGAAAGAAAATGAAGGTAGGTAGTTGGGTTTGCTGCATATTACCAATGTTCCTTATAATAGGAGTATTTGTAATTGTGTTACAGCTATTTGTGAGACAGGATCCAGAAATGCTAGTAAAGAAAAGAGCAAGGGGAGGGAGACTTTTACATGTGCGGAATATTGATTCCTTTAAAGAACCAACAAATTGGTCTAATACTGGATTAGGATATCAAGTTATAAATATAACATTCTACAAAGTGGAAACTTCTACTGTAGAAGTAGATTTTTGTTCCCTGGTACAGGACAAATGTGGAAGCAAGGAAGGAGACTTGGGCAGATAAATACATATGTTGGATACCAACAAACACTCCAAGTAACCAAAAAAGTTCCAGGTGGGAACAAGCACTCTGGACCACTAGAGCTAATGACTATGGGTATACTTTGACTTTAGATACAACAAATATAAAACCAAGATTAAGATTAAGAAAAAGGCTTGTTCAGAATGTACAGAGCAAACTAATTGCAACAAATTGTTGATTTCCCTGAAGCAAGCAAAGAATCAGGATCAAAGACTTTATGCTATTGGGGCTGATGTAAATGGTACAGACCCTATAGGTTATTTCTTCATTGAAGTGAAGGAGCATGAGAATGAAACATTTTTTTATGCCGAGTATAGAAGACCTAGGTCCTACAGTTAGGTTCATTAATCTAACCTATGAAGATAAAGTAGCCATGGAGATGGGGTATTGCAGACAGAAATGAATTGTTGAGTGGATGTGGTATACAGCAAGACAGAAAAATAAAGTAAATTGTATAGCCTGCGCCGCAGCTAGACCTCAGCTAGCCACCATTTGATTCAGACTGGACAATGATAATGACCAGGAAGGACTGCAATGCATTTTACAGCTGTATAGCAAAATCTTTTGTACCTTCTAGTGAAAAATGTAAAACACTCTCCTTATTGTATTCTCCAGTACAGAGTACAGAATGGATATCTACCCCCACTGGTTACAGCCTATGCAGCTAACTATACTTGTTTGGTTCAAAAGAGAGATGGTAAGTATGTAGGTAAATTTGTTGATACCTATTGTTCGAGTAGAATAAAGATCTGACTCCTCACAAAATTATTCAGAAGAATGGGTCACAAATCATGAACAAGCGAGAGCAGATGTTTGGTGGTTGTGTGGAGATATGAAATTGAGACCTAGACACCCCCCTAAATGGAAGGGTGAGAGTGCTTCAGTTCAAATCATAATGCCTGTTCTCATATGCAGAATAGGATAAGATGTTTGAAGAAGATTCTCAGGAGTGGCATAGAACCAAAAGAGAGGTCCCTGGTCTACATATAGGAGTTCCAAGGGGAGTACCGAATGAATTTAAGGTACGTAACCAGATTGCTGCGGGGTTTGAGTCTTTTCTCATGTGGTGGATAACAATTGGATAAATTATTTATATTATAAACCAGCAGAGATTTGTTAACTACACTAGAGATGCTGTAAAGGTTATTGCAGAACAACTAGGTCCTACCTTTTTAATGACTTGACAAATTACAATGGCCTCAGACATGATATTAGCAAAAGAAGGAGGTATTTGTAAAATGTTTGGAACTTACTGTTCTGTTGTACTTTTATTCCCAATAATACTGCACGGGATGGGAGAATTATGAAGGCGCTGAAGGGATTTACATCATTAACAGAAGAATTGTCTAGAATACTGGTTTGGAAAATGGAGCGGACTCATTACATCACTCCTGATATTTTTATCTGTTGAAATTGGTATTTTGGCAACTTGTGTACAGTACAGACCAAAAGTTTGGACACACCTTCTCATTCCAAGAGTTTTCTGTATTTTCATGACTATAAAAATTGTAGATTCACACTGAAGGCATCAAAACTATGAATTAACACATGTGGAATTATATACTTAACAAAAAAGTGTGAAACAACTGAAAATATGTCTTATATTCTAGGTTCTTCAAAGTAGCCACCTTTTGCTTTGATTACTGCTTTGCACACTCTTGGCATTCTCTTGATGAGCTTCAAGAGGTAGTCACCTGAAATGGTCTTCCAACACCCTTGAAGGAGTTCCCAGAGATGTTTAGCATTTGTTGGCCCTTTTGCCTTCACTCTGTGGTCCAGCTCACCCCAAACCATCTCGATTGGGTTCAGATCTGGTGACTGTGGAGGCCAGGTCATCTGGCGTAGCATCCCATCACTCTCCTTCTTGGTCAAATAGCCATTACACAGTCTGGAGGTGTGTTTGGGGTCATTTTCCTGTTGAAAAATAAATGATGCTCCAACTAAACGCAAACCGGATGGAATAGCATGCTGCTGCAAGATGCTGTGGTAACCATGCTGGTTCAGTATTCCTTCAATTTTGAATAAATCCCCAACAGTGTCACCAGCAAAGCACCCCCACACCATCACACCTCCTCCTCCATGGTTCACGGTGGGAACCAGGCATGTAGAGTCCATTCCTTCACCTTTTCTGCGTCCCACAAAGACACGGTGGTTGGAACCAAAGATCTCAAATTTGGACTCATCAGACCAAAGGACACATTTCCACAGGTCTAATGTCCATTCCTTGTGTTCTTTAGCCCAAACAAGTCTCTTCTGCTTGTTGCCTGTCCTTAGCAGTGGTTTCCTAGCAGCTATTTTACCATGAAGGCCTGCTGCACACAGTCTCCTCTTAACAGTTGTTGTAGAGATGTGTCTGCTGCTAGAACTCTGTGTGGCATTGACCTGGTCTCTAATCTGAGCTGCTGTTAACTTGCGATTTCTGAGGCTGGTGACTCGGATGAACTTATCCTCCGCAGCAGAGGTGACTCTTGGTCTTCCTTTCCTGGGGCGGTCCTCATGTGAGCCAGTTTCTTTGTAGCACTTGATGGTTTTGGCCACTGCACTTGGGGACATTTTCAAAGTTTTCCCAATTTTTCGGACTGACTGACCTTCATTTCTTAAAGTAATGATGGCCACTCGTTTGTCTTTACTTAGCTGCTTTTTTCTTGCTAATATAATATTATCTGGATAATATTTTTTTTAAATTAGGCTGGGGGAGGTGAAAAAAACAAAACATACTCACCTGTCCCCGGTATTCTGGTGTTTCCCAGCACAGTCTGGTCCTGCTACTCCAGTGTCGTCTTCTGGTAGAAGTCCCCACCGCCCGTGACCTGAGGCCAACCAGTGGCCTCAGGGAAGGACTCGGGGTGTCACTAACTGGGATGTCCCAAATACTTTCCTTATGCTGCTGATTGATCTCAGTCATCACAGTGCGGCGTGGACTTCCTGCAAAACAAGACATCGGAGCAGCAGGACCAGACTGCACTAGGAGACACTGGAGCACTCAGAACAGGTATGTTTTGTTTTTTTTTTCACCTTCCCTGGCCTAATAGGATTTTTATTTTTTTTTATCCTGGACAACCTCACAGTATTGTTACCTCACAGTAACAGTACTCATAAAAGCCCTGGCTTGAAAGAAGGACAGCTGAAGATGGTCCATGCCATGAGGACACACTGTACTTTAGCTTCTTCAGGTCATGGTGGGATGGCAGAAGGCCCTTGGCCCCATGGGCCCCTTAGAAACTTCATGGTCTGGCTCTATTGGAGGTACACCACTGATTCTTACAAGGAACTTAAGCAAAGAGGGGCTTTTCAATAATTTACAAAGAATTAGTCATCCTTTTCTAGTAAGTTTGCTTACTAGTTCAGATGGTAGATGAATCTTGCTCATTTACCAAGGAGGAAAGGGAAAGGTGGTATGCCATTTGCTATGCATAAATCAAAGTGGGCCATCAAAGAAGATTCCACTGAGATGGTACTAACCCTCAGTTAAACTTGCTAGGATTTATGCTACAAGATCTTATTTTATATCACCTATATATTTGGTGTTTAGGCTATAAAATTGCCCATTTCTGGATGGATATCTTTGATATAATTTTAATCTAGTTGGAGGCCACCCATAGCTGATAAAGTGTTATTTCCTATAAACTTACTGGGGTTTCCAGGATTTCATTTTTTATGGCCTATCCTTGGGATAGACCATAAATATCTGACCCCCATAAACTTAAAGGGGTGCTGAGCTGCAGTACCAGTGCCCCATCACTATACAGGCTACAGAGATATTTGCTTCCAGGTACTGTATAGTAAACAAACTGGAAATACCCCCAAACAGCTGATCCATGCAGGGGCTGCCTGTCAGCCCCCCACTGACCAGATATGTATGTCCTAGGGGAGGCCATAAATAAACTGTAGATAACCCCTTTAATTCCAACCTGGTCCAAATGAGTAGTATTGTTGGTAGAATAATACATAAGGATAAGTAGCATGTAAAACTAACAAATATTTAAAATGAATAGTGACTTGATACCGAGGATAATAACAGAAAATAAGGTGCTATATAAATAGGCTCCTTGGCTAAAATAATTTATTTACAGAATACAGTATAGGTTGATTCCATATATGCCAACTAAATGAGGAAACCTGCTCCTGCTCTCTTTGTCTTCCACGCTCCACTCCGTTCTTTTTTTCTGTTGAGGTGGGATTAGGAAACATTTTAATGCTCTTGATTAATTATGTTTGTAATCATGTTTTTTTTTTCTGGAAAATTTTGTACAACAATACCCGAAAAATTTAGCTTATGCCATTAAGACATATGTATAAGCAGTACCTGCTGCTTAGCTACAGTAGCTACTAGGAGTTTTATCAGTGGCTCATACTCTTCTGTCTAATTCTCCATACTTTACACTGCAGCTCTGAGTGTTCAGGTTGGCTGTTGTGAATAAGTGAAAGCCCACCACAATCAGCAGGAGACAGCACTTGCAGAGAATGGATTTCCATTACAGCAAAGGTAGGATATCTATAACAAGGTAATCCAATAATGATAATTATTAGAACATTAGGTCACGGCAACACATATAGTGAGCCAAACGTAAAACCTTTAAATAATTCTTATTTTCCAGATGGAAACCTTTCTAAATAGCTTTCATTTCATGCGCACACTATCTGTCACTAATCAGGGATTTACAGAACTCCATCGGGCGAGTGTAAGCATCAGTTCTTAACATAATATGATTAGATAGAAGGTACTTAGAATTACTGCTGGAAAAACATTCTTAAAAATCGTTTATAATCTGTAATCCGTGATTACCCTTAATACATCAGATACCCAGCACAATGCTGTGTACTATAGTCTAATACAGTGTGCACAGCTACAGTATATCCATTAATAAATTAAAAACTGCAAGAAGTATATGTTATGATTACTACATTTATCATGGCAAATTCATCCTTCCTTGTAGTAAATATATAAGGAGTAGGTTGTTGGTCCAGTTTCATCTTCCTATCACTTACCAGTCTTTGCTGAACTCTTAAGGCTGAGTTTACACAGTGCTTTTATGCTGAAGAACTGAATTCAGTTTTTAATTTCTATAATTCATAGCTCATGTTGCTATTCATCTCACCTGTATGCTAACAGCCAGTATGCCAGAGGTTTCAGTGGAAGAGTGACGAAATCAGGTGATACCTTTTAGAGGCTAACTGAGTATATTTGATGGTAAGCTTTCGAGAGTACTAGCTCTCTTCTTCAGACATGGTGTTATACAAGAAACTGAAAATTCACAGACTTTTTTTTTTTTTTAAAAAGTCTCATAAAGTCTTATAAAAAGTCTGTGAATTTTCAGTTTCTTGTATAACACCATGTCTGAAGAAGAGAGCAGGTACTCTCAAAAGCTTACCATCAAATATACTCAGTTAGCCTCTAAAAGGTATTACCTGATTTCTTCATTCTTCCACTACTTTCTATGGCTAACACGGTACAACATTATACTACTAGAGGTTTCAGTGTAAGACTAAGGCCCCACGTAGTGGGCCACAGCCAAAAAGCACTGCTGGAAAATCCGGGAGGATATGCATCTCGGTTTTTCCCCACAGTGCTTTTCACAGAAAGTCCATCGAGTTTTCCTCTATGGACTTTCTGCTTTAAGCCTTTACATATGTATATTTGACATGCTGCGATCTGCAAAAATGCAAATGCTTTTCAAATTGCACCATTTCCGCTGCGGATTATTTTCTGCAGTGTGTGGATGGGATTAGCCAGAATCAGCCACTTTGCAGGGGAAGTAAAACGCAGCATTTTTTTGCTGTGGCGTTTCTCCCACAAATTAATGAGATTATCTTCCCTGACATTTGCCATCCAGGAAAGGTTGGGACACCCCCATACACATTGAATGAATAGTTTGTCTCATCAGTGGGCTCAGATGACAATCTTCTACTGTAATGCATATGGCTATTCACACAGCATGCCTGCCTCCTGTGGCTACTAGGGAGAGCTGGCTTTAGTTAGAACCTTATAAATCCCCTAGATGTTTGCTTTCCTAGTGTCTTCTGAAGACTGAAAATGATTTTTTTTAGATTTTATTACATTTGTCCTTTGTGTCCTTTGTCTTTTCTTTAGTTTACTAGTACCATAAATCCAGTTTGTAATCCCTAATACTATGATTATCTGCAGTTTAATCTTAGTATTAGGACCTTGAGATATACTGTACTATATACATTCCTTTCTCTGACTAATAACCAAGACTGGCTTGATTGTTTCTTGCATAATATCATGAAAAGTGATTATAGTATAATCCATGAGGTAAACGTAAACCATGCTTTAAATAGGCTAAGCAAAGATTTAGTGATTTCATACTTACTACTGAAAAGTAAACTGTATAGAAATGACATCAATGGCATATGCACATCCATCCATGTACACAGAGACTTAGTGCACCAGGGCATATGTGGACACACTGGCTTGTAGCAGGAAATATACCTCTCCACTCATGTTTTGGATTAACACTGTGAAAATACTACTTAAAATACCTTAGTAAATCGCATGATATTGTGGTCAAATTTTGTAATAATGTTTATTTTATTGCCATTTTTCAGTTTGACAAAATTATAAAAAAAATATTTCAAACAGGGAGTACATCCATATTGTTTTTACCTTTGACCTTTTACTTTTGAACCTACTTCAAAAGTAACCAATTTGGCTACACTTTCTGAAAGAGAAAGGAAGCATAATTACCAAACTTTACTGCATTAAATTCTGGGGCACATATATATGGAGGTTTGCATCAAAATTTTTTTAGGTAGAAAAGTAAAATCTAAAGGAAAAATAATTTACAACAACAATTATAATAAAAAAGCTAAAAATTATACTTGCACAACACAAATGCAAAACAAATTACAATTATTTAAAGAGAATCTTTCAGCACATTTTATCCTATTGCTCACGTGACTTATATAGGTGCCGTGAAAACATGTTTAAACATATCTGTGTTATTCATAGAGAGGAAAAAAGCTTTATCTTCTGTCACAGTGTAGGACAAGTCCCCACATTGTGTGGAAATGCAGTGTTTTTTGTTGCAGATTTTGTAGGTTTTTTTTAGCTAAAGTCAGGAGTGGCTTGAAAAAGAATGGAAAATATAAAGGAAGCACCTAGACGTTTCCCTTCTGTTAAATCCACTCCTGACTGTGGCTCAAAAACCACAGCCAAAAAACACTGCAGAAAAGACCACAACAGAAATGCATTGCGTTTTTTTGCACAGCATTTTTCACAGAAAGTCTGCAGAGTTTTCCTCTGTGGACTTTCTGCCTCTATTTAACCTATACGGAAAACGCCAGCGTTTCCATAGGTATAATTGACATGCTGCGATTTTCAAAAACACTTTCACTGCAGATTTTTTTCTGCAATGTGTGGATGGGATTAGCCAGAACCAGGGGAATAGAATAAGGCCAGAGCAATGGAATGGTCAATGCTAGTGTGAACATAGTGTAAATTGATTGACTCAGATGAGAGCAAAATTGTTATATAGTCCTAGCCATATTCTATGTAGAAGCATTCCATTTAGAGGAAAATACTGTACTAAAGCTCTTTTTTATGGCATTGTGTAAAAAACTGACATGTTTGTATCAGATGAACATAGTTATGGAGGAGATAGGGCATAAATCATGAAAAAAATGTACAATTTATAATGTAAATACAAACATGGCAATCAAAATAAAAATGAACTCAAAGGTTTAGATTTAGAAGGTTTCAGCACATTTCGCTATATTGAGATTAATAACAGGTCAGATAATGGAGGATCCAGGTTGCACCTGCTAACAACCACACACCCGCTATTATTCTTAGCTAATTAACATGCTCCAACTTTAATAATTGTAGGGCATCCTTGGATTACACCCTTTGTGTGACCTGGAGTCATTTACTGCAGTTTAAGATTAAATAGCATGCCATTTATTAGAGGAGGACGTTCTTGGTGGTTTTAGAATCCCTTGTGATAGTTTTCTAATCCCTGCGCGGTGCTTGACATTTACAGATCTGTTTTTCATATCACCTGATTCTTATTAAATTTATACTTTGAATAAAGTTATTGATATTGTAATAATGTTATAAAATATAACATGAGAAATGATTTGCGGAGACTGAATTGCCTACTGAAAATGCTGAAACTTTCTTGATAGAGTTGGAAATATATTATATAGTATTTTAATATTGTTTGTAACTTTGTATATTAGGGGGAATTTATTACTACTGGCTTTTATTACACCAGTCTTAATCTATTCCCTGGCTGGCACGAAATTATTAGGATGCTCTGCCCTCTTAATAATTCAGGTGCACTAAATTGAAATGAATTCCAGTTAGGTACTGGCATAGATTAGAGATGGTCCCAAGATTTGTTTCAGATCAAATAAGTTTGTCATGAAGTTTAAAGTGGCTTGAAACATATTGTGTGATATTGTCAGGGCTCCTAGGACTCAGTCTAGCCCATTTCTAGCTCTAGAAGGCTAAGGCCCCATGTAGCGAGCTGCAGCAAAAAAGTGCTACGGGAAAAACCGCAGCGGAAACGCATTGCAGATTTTGCTGCAGCACTTTTCACAGAAAGTCTACAGAGGGTTCATCTGCAGACTTTCTGCTTCAATTACACCTATAGGGAAACCACCAGTGTTTCCATAGGTATAACTGATGTGCTGCGATTTCCAAAACCGGAAAAGTTTTGGAAATCTTAGCATTTCTGCTGTGCGTATTTTTCTGAAATATGTGGATGGGATTCGGTAAAACGCAGGGACTGTAAAACAACGCGGCCTAAGGCAAACACAATCAAAGTTATGTCAAAGTAACGGTAACATGTATGTCTGTGGAAAAACGAATGGTAAGCAGTGGATAAAAACTCCTAGTTTGTAGTATTAAAAATGCTATAAAAATGAGCCTGTTTTCCCCATGTTTTTTCATACACACATGGTGGTTATATTGGAAAAATAAACAAGCTGTGGCAACATGAGTGCCAGTACAGTATGGAAAATTGTGATGGACTAGGACATGTCTGGCAGAGTGATGGAGGTGGTGGCTGTGGCAACATGAGTGGCAGTACAGAATGGAAAAGAACGTGACGGAGCAAGCCACAGAAGATGATATCCAGTTTGGTCAGTTTTGTGCAACATCCCAAAGGTGCAACACTGAAAGTGCATGGACCAGATTTAGGCCAGAATGTAATAGACCATGTCAACAACCACCCTTCATTCTCATCTGACTCTGTCTGTCTTCCATCTCTAATCCACGGGTATGTTCCTTCCATCTGTACTCAGAAACTAAGACCCTCCTGCTTCCATCATAACTGCACCTCTTCTTGCTTTTATAATCATCATCTCTGTTGGTATGATGTTATCCTACTTTCTTATAATTCGATGAGCTTTGAAGATAATGGAGCACATTTATTACTTGCGCCTTTTGTAAAAAGGGGCAAAATAGGCGCAAATGCATTCCAATCCATGGGCAGCGTAAAAGAGCCCTGAATCGTAGGAGAGCTGAGCTGAGGTGGAGGAGAAGATGGGATACTGGGTGGAGGGCATTGTAGGGCTTATGTTGAGGTCACAGTGAGTGGAGTAGCCAGGGACAACTGAGAAGATGCATCTGCGGTTCGGCACATGTGGTGAGGCAACATGCCCGCCGGCCATATTGCATATGTCAGATAGGACGGAGGAGTCTCCCGTGGGAGAGAAGTATCACTCCCCAAAGCAGAGCTGGCTTCAGAGAGAGGCAGGGACACAGCGGAGGCAGCTGGATGTGGCTGCTTGTGCCGGCAAAGCTCAGGCTGCAGGTCCTGCGTAAACGACGCAGGAGTGCGGGAGAGTGCCTGCCGGCTCTAAACCAGGGGGAAGAAGAAATTGGAGATAGGCACATCGGGTGCCTGAACTGTAAGTGAGCCACCAGGGTTTTCCTCAAGTGAGTTTAAGACATTTTCAAACACTTGTGCCTTTTTGCACAAAAAAGGCGTAAAGTGGACATGATGCAAAAAAGATACATCAAAACTAACTTACACGTGCACAACATTTAACAAGAAGGTGCGCCTATATCATTAATCAGCACCTCAGTAAAACTAGTCTAAAAAAAAGGCGCACCTGCAAAAATTATGGCCAAAAAAGGGGCAGATGATAAATAACCCCCACTGTCTCTCTTCCCTGCTGTGTACACCCCATTTTTTCACCTGACACTTTCCCTGTCTCTGATTTGATCTCCATGTTTTGCCACCCCTAGTCACACCTGTAACACATCCAATTATTGTAGTGCTAGCTAGTATAAATCTAAGTGCAGAGGTCAGTTCTGGCATTGGTCTGTTTTGTGCAACTCTGAAAGTTTATGAACCAGAATTAGGCCAGAATTGGAACTGAAGGTAACTTCAAAAATTTTAAAACATAGAAAACCCAAAAACAAAACCTTGATAATATCACAAACAAAAATGCTTTTCACCTTAATCACTGTTGTTCTTCCCTTACTTCTAAAATTGACTTTTCCACCCCAAACCGTCATTGTCAGTAACAAAATCTTTCTCTCCATCTATTCTACCCCACCATCTGACCTTCTCTGTACAGCTACTCTCAATCCTGCAAGCTTTCCACACCAGAAACACACAACCTCCCCACACTCTCTTCTACTTACGCCTGATATTTCTCTCCCTGTTTCTCCTTACTTCTGGCAACATATCTCCTAATCCTGGACCACATCAGCCCATCCCTACTGTCAGAACTTCTTCCTCTTATGACACAACCGGCACCAGTACACAGAATCTCCTAAATCTTACATCCATCTTCCTTGCTCCTGCCCTCTGTGGAATTCTCCTTCCATATGTAATAAATTTGATTACATCCACAATCTCTTCATTTCTCGTGAATTTTCCTTTCTCTAGATCACAGAAACATGGCTGACACCCTTCCCTGCTTCCCTATCCTATGAAGGTCTGCAATTCTCTTACACTCCCCGCCCCAACAACAAACCTGGTGGAGGTGTTGGCATCCTCCTTTCTGACAACTGCTCCTTCGCCTCAATCCAAACTCTGCCTGCTCTCACCCTCCCCTCCTTTGAAGTGCACTCTGTTCGCGTTTACTCACCCTACAACTGGCTGTCATATACCGACCACCAGGACCTGCCACTGCCTTCATCGACCATTTCACCCCCTAGTTAACGCACTTCCTATCCACAAATACCCCCACCATCATCATGGGTGATTTCAACATCCGCACTAACTCAAACCACCCCTCCATTTCCAATCTCCTGTCCCTCACCGCCTCCTTTGGTCTCTCTCAATGGTCCTCCTCTGCCACTCACACAAAAGGGCACACGCTGGACTTCCTATTCACCCACGTCTGCTCTCTATCCAACCTTGCTAACTCTCCGACCACACTGTGACCACAACTTACTACATTCTCTTCCCTTTCCTCTGTAATAGAACCCCCAACTCCAAAATCAATACCCCCCACAGGAACCTTAACCACCTTGACATCCACACTCTCTCTGACTCTCTCCTAGCACTCACTGACATATCCTCGCTCCAGGATGCAGATGCTGCTGCTGCCTTCTATAATACCACCATTACTTCAGCCCTTGACTCTGTGGCCCCCTTCACACACACACCATAGCCCGACTGATCAACCGGCAATCCTGGCACACGGTCCTGACATAAAAACAGAGACGTGCTTCATGGGTTGTAGAATCCCTCTGGAAGAAAAGTCACTCCCAGGAGGACTTCATCAGGTATAAAGAGGCAGTTCTCAACTTCAAAAATGCACTCTCCTCTGCAAAACAGGTCTACTTCACCTCACTTATATCTTCCATACTAATCCCAAACAGCTATTCACTACCTTCAACTCCCTTCTCCTCCTGTGCCCCCTCTAACATTACTTATCTCAGCTGAAGACTTCACCTCTTATATCAAAAACATAATTCACTCCATCAGAGATGCTACCCTACACCCCCAACAACCACTCTGCCCAACTGTTCGGTGCTCTTCATCTTTAACCTGTTTCTCCACAGTCACTGATGAAAAGCTCTCCACCCTAATTTCAAAATCCCACCTCAGCCCCCTGCGTGCTGGACCCAATCCAGTTTCACCTCATCCCCAACCTCACTGAAGTTTTTACTCCTGCCCTAACCCATCTCTTCAACCTATCTCTAACCAGAGGATCCTTCCTTTCTGCTTTCAAACACGCTACTCGTACCTATCCTTAAGAAAACATCCCTGGACCCATCCTCTCCAGCCAACTATCACTGCTCCCGTATGCCTCAAAATTGCTTGAACAGCATGTCTACTCTGAACTATCCTCCTATCTCTCATCCAACGTACTTGGCCCTCTCCTAGATCTCCTCTTATCTCACCAACCGCACATTCATTGTCTCCCACTCACATACCACCTCCTCGCTGTCCCTGCTTTCTGTAGGTGTCCCTCAAGGCTCTGTCCTAGGATCCCTCCTGTTCTCCATCTACATCCTCGGCCTTGGCCAACTCATAGAATCTCTTGGTTTTCAATACCATTGCTACGCTGATTACATTCAAATATATCTCTCTGGACCAGACATTGGAACTCTGGACAACAGAGTGGTAGAGTGTCTAGTGGCTGTAGCCTCCTTTCTCTCCTCCTGCTTTCTCAAACTCAATATGATGAAAAGGAGTTAATCTTCTTTGCCCCACTTCGCATGGCCCCCCTTCACCTGACCCATCTATCAAAGTTAACGGGACCACACTTACCCCAGTCCCATGGGCCCCCTGCCTTGGGATAAACCTTTGAATCTAATCTGTCCTTCAAGCCGCACATCCAAACCCTCCATACCTCCTGCCACCTCCAACTCAAGAACATCCATCAAATCCGCTCCTTCCTCATCACAGCAAAAATCCTAGTCCACGCCCTCATAGTCTCCCACTTAGATTACTGTAACATCCTTCTCCATGGCCTTTCAACGAATACTCTTGTCCCCCCTCCAGTCCACCTTAAACTGTGCCACTTGCTTAATCAACCTCTCCCCCCATTCTTCATTGGCCACTCCCCTCTGCCACTTCCTTCACTGGCTACCCATCAACCTGTCCTCTCCATATATCTGACCTAATCTCCCACTACCTGCCCACACGTAACCTTCGATCCTCAAAAAAACTCCTTCTCCACTATGCTCTTATCCACTCTTCATACAACCGCCTCCAAGACTTATTGCGAGCCTCCTCCATAACTCTGGAACTCACTACCAGGACACATAAGACTGTCCCCCACAATCACAAGATTCAAGAAGACCCTGAAGACTCACCTATTCAGGAAGTACTACAATCTACAATAATGCTACTGTCACCACACCACCATCTGAACAGTCTCTACCCTCACCTACTGTCTCCATCCCTCTTCCCACATAGATTGTAAGCCCTTGTGGGCAGAGCCCTCAAACCCACTGTGCCAGTTGGTCACTGTAAGTATTGTACTTGTTTTGTATATTTTGTGTACTGTATGTAAACCCTCAAATGTACAGCTCCATGGAATTAATGGTGCTCTATAAATAAATAATAACAACCCAGCTGTTTATAAGTAGCAGTACAGTAAATGTAATATGATACAAGGAAACAGAGGCTTTTACATGGATCTATGCACTAGCATCAGCTGGATGTGTGTGAAAATCCTCACTGATCCATGCCTGATTCATTTTGACTAAAGTAATTTTTTCACACTTGTAGTGGACAGTTTGGTCCTTGTAAGTGTAACAACACCATCAACAGCACTCAATAAACACTCGGACATTACAGTTGAGGCTTGACAAGATAAAACTCCCATGGCAAACTGGGCCAGCTCCTTCCAGTGCTCTAACTTATTGGTCCACAGTCAAAGTTATCTGCTGGAGTATAGGAGCTTTCTAGGTACGACTGTACCTGCTCGTGCAGCCGGTAGCGGTCAATTACCAGCTGTTTATGGTTGGAGCAGCAAGGTGAAGAATTTCTGGTTCATCATGTTCCAGATACTGTACTGGCTGCTGATTCTTTTCCACCTGCTACTTGTAGCTTTGAAACTGGCAAAGGTGGTGGAGCGCTGAGTGAGGTGGCCTGGGAGCAGGCAACTGTCAGTAGCAGTAGTCTCAAAGCTGCAGCAAGGTGGGTATACAGCCTATCTTGATATGCCAATTTTACCTCCCATTGGGAGGCAGTAAGAATTCCCCCATCTTGGCTTTATAGCAAGGGTCTAAAAGCACGGCATTCCAGTGCTCTTCCCTCTGCGTCATGCAAATATGCTTGTCACTATGTAAGCAGTGAAGCATACAGTCAGCCACACTTGCAAGTGTGTGCAAACACCCAGGGGCCTGTCATGTTTTTTTGGTCTTCTTGGCCAGACTGGTTATTGTTGTCATCATCACCTTGAAACAAGTGTATTTCAAGAAAATTAGGACAGAAATCAAATTTGGCACTAAAGGATGATCTGGCCAGTGAATATTCGATTAGAAAACACTGTGTAACAGCTTGCATTATAGCACTGATAATTGAAGTGTTTAGCACTGAAAAAGTGACCCGGCCACAGTGTCTATTAGAGTAGAATACTCTACATGAGTCAGCTTGGATTTTTGCAGTGATAATGGCAGTTTTTCTATGTCTGTTAGCAAATAAATAAATAACAGTGTTACTCACCTCTCCTGGGCTCCGGCATGGGTCTCTGGGCCTCCTAATGACATCAGAATAATATGAGTTAATATGTTATGCATCATCACACTGTGTGACCCATGTGATCGCTGAGGCCCTTATACAGGCCTCCACGCGTTATTTACTTATGTATACGGTCAATATATTTGTAAGTAAAGGAGAACAATATACAATGTGACAAAGACTTAGCTGTTTCTTTTCTTTACCAAAACAGGAAATTAAATAATTCTTGAGCTGAGTAACTTTTTTTTTTTTTTAAACAAATCCCATGATATTACTGCAAACAGACTGGGGTAGAGTTATTATTTATATTATATAATAAAACACACCCCATCCATTGTATAGCAGTGGTACTGAGGTACTGCAACTCTGTTTATTACTTTAATAGCACATCGGCTTCCAGCTTCGTTTTTTTTTGTTTTGTTTTGCAGTTTTTGAGAGTCAAAGCCAATATTGGACTGTGCAGAAAGGAGAAGTGTAAGTGCTTCCTATATATTTCCTATTCCTTTTGTAGCCATTCATGGCTTTTGCTGAAAAAAACCGCACCAAAATCTGCAACAAAAAAAAAAAATCCTTTTCTGCAACATGGGGCCTTAGCCCAAGGCCTCCTGCACACGACCGTAATTTTGTGGATCCACAATTACTGATAAAGGTACTGACCCATTCATTTCTATGGGCCCATACATACAACCGTAATTTTTGCAGCCATGTGTCCGTGCCATATTCAAGGACCGCAAATTATGAAGCATGTCCTATTTTTACCCGAATTTGCAGAACAGACCAGTGTAGGGGATCAGAGTTTTGTTTGCAGATCCGTAATTGCGGATGACATGTTGACATGTTTTTAGCGGATTGCGGATCAGTATTTGGGGCAGTAAAAACCCTTATGGTGGTATGAAGGAGTCCTAAGAGTGAGACTACACATAGTTAAAACACAATGTTTTTGGATGGTGTGGAAACGCAGCAGGAAAAAAAATACTGTTTTACAATTCCAGCAAAGTGAGATTTTATTTAATCTCATCCCCACATTGCAGGAAAAAGCACTGTGGAAAACACAGCATTTTCAAAAACACATGTTTTTGACAAACGCAGTATGTTAATTGTACTTTACTACTAAAAAGTACAATTTGGGCTGCCTTACTGCAGTAGTTTCCTTAGAGCTGGCTTTAGAGGCTGTAAATTACAGAGTAGCGATATTTACATAACTTAAAAATAATATTGTTTTTCCTTTTCAGTTATTCTTTTCCTATTTGCATTTGATATATTGTACCAAGATAACTTATTTATTTGCAGCCCATGAAACAATAGCGTTCTAAGGAACAGAGCTCACATGATTTTATAATCTATCAGTCTTGCTTGCCAGCGATAAATCCCAAAACATATACATTATAAAATGCCTCTGTGAACCGAGAGAAGGAGGTGGTTTGGACTCCGCAACCAGAAATGAACGCACACGCGGTAGTTCAAGAAAAAAATATATTTACTATAGTTAATAAAGGTAGTTAAAGGTAAAATGACAGGGTAAAGACAAGAAAATATACAATATAGCATGAACAATTTCAAGGAAATTCTGCAATGGTTTCTACTTTTACTCTGTCCACTTCTGCAGTATGGACACTGAATGAACAATATACTCAAAACTATCCCTAACTGACCCTGACTTCACATTTGGGTGCACCCCTTTTCCCCAGTGGTCCAGGTGGACCGCTTACAGTCCGTAGAAGGCGCGGTGGGGCCCAAAGTCGGTCCTTTCTTTTATAGTGAAGCGTCCTCTCCTCACGGTTATAGGATCTTGGGAGAAATGAAGTCCTCTTTAACAGACAGGGAAACCAACTGAATGCAATGTAATCCAACAGCAGATTCCACTCAGCACACTGACAGTCCTGCCGAATCCATACACTGAGCTGGGATGTAGCCGGGATTTAGCAGGTGCCGTCCAGTACATCAACAGCCCTGCGAGTCTCTATCTGTGGTATCCATATACACAGTCACAATGTCAGTCTCACTGATCAGCCACTGAGCACAGTTCCTTTCACGTGGACTCACTAGTCCTGTTGTCTCTTTACACTCTGTTTGTCTCTGGACCAAGATACAGCTTAGCTGTACAGAAAAATCTCCACACCAGTTCAATACAACACTTGCCAAGATGGCTGCTGCTCTCTGTCTCGTCACTTCCTGCTTCTCTGCTCACACTCTGTCTGCAGAACAGGCAGGCTGACATAAAAGGGGGGGGTCTCACTCCAGCATCATGTCACAATTACAATGGCTGCTGTCTTAAAGGAACAGAATCACAGAAATACATTCAACATTAACAGTTTATACAGACAAATGAAGCTTAAGACAACATTGGCTGTCTCTTACATATTCCCCCCCACTTTAAGATTGGCAGTCCCTGCCTATGACTGTATATCCAGAGGGTTGTACTTTTATGCACAGGGTGGTAGTATACCGATGTTGGCAGGCCAAACAAACTCATCCTGCGCATACCGAACAGGGGGAATACCAGCATTTGGCCTAGTGGTCCGTCTGAGGACCGGTGGTATATTGTGGGGTGCTGCAGCTATGGGCTGAGAGGACCAGCGGATTCCGCACCAGAGGGGGCACAGGCCGCAGATACAGTAGTCACAGGTGGAACATCCCCAGGAGCAGGGATCGGCCAACAATCATCCTCCTCGTCGGAGGCCCATTCCGCACCTCCATTCTCTGACTGTGGGAGCTCATTCACATTGGCAGGCCCATCGTGATTTGTCCCTTCAGAATGACACAGGCGCAACATATTTCGGTGAAGTACTCGAACACAATCAGTTCCTTCTTTCTGGACCTGGTACACTGGCCCATTCGCATACTTGCGGCCAACAACACGATACGGCAAAGCCTCCCATCTGCTTTCCAATTTCCCTTGGGGTTTCTTGACACGAACTAGCACCAGGTCGCCTGGTTGCAATGGTGCTTCTTGCACTGGGGTCTTATCAGGTGGGGATGTTCTTGCAGGCGCTGCCGCACAATCGATGGATCGTCTCAAGTCTCTGCCGATGCGCCCGCACCCAAGAGGTTGGATCCCTCGGAGGGAACCCATATACTCGAATGAAATCTTGGCACAGAGCACGAGCTGCTGACTCAGCTGTCTGGTCCTTGGTGGCGGTTACCACCGCAAATTTGGTGAAGTGATCCACCATTACGAGGCAATACTGGTGTCCGTATTGGATGGGCCCACCATTAGATAGTCTATCATGACGATTTCTAAAGGTTCCTGGGTCACGATGGTTTGCAGGGGAGCTCTCTGTTCTATTGCCTTATGGATCTCACAAGTTCGACAGCTGCGGCATACTTCTTCGACCATTTGACGAAGACCAGGGCAGTAAATCAGTCGCTGTAACCAACGAAAGGTCTTCTCATGACCAAAATGTCCATTCTTATTATGAGCCTCAACTGCCAAGGAGCGAGCCAGTTCACTAGGCACCACAATTTGGTATCGAATGTCGATCTCAGAAGATAAATAGACCTTTCGGCATAGCACTCCATTTTTCATCTCCCAACTTTTCCCACTGACTCAAAACAGATAATATCTCACGTGTCAGTCGTTCTCTTTCCTCTCTACAGGGCTTCTGGCCTTTCTCAACACACTTGATCATCTGCGCCAGCCCCTCATGGCTCTGTTGTATCTGTGCCCATTCCTGTCGTGAGGGACCAAAGAAGGAGCCATTTCAGTCCCCTCCATCTCAAACTGATTAGTGGCGGTCAAGGCCTGTGAAAATCTGCTGAAATCGGGCACCTCCACATGCTCCAACTCATGATCCACGTCTTCTGTGGGGGTCTGGGCAGTTACCCTAGAAAGTCCGTCAGCATTCTGGTTCTCTGTCTTGGACCGATACTTAATGCGGTAATTGAATGTAGACATTCGGGCTATCCACCTCTGCTCTAACGCCCCAAGCTTGCATTTTCCAGGTGAGCTAGTGGGTTGTTGTCAGTCAGTACTAAAACTTCAGCACCGGTCAAATATTCAGAGAATTTCTCGGTCATGGCCCATACCAGTGCCAACAGCTCCAACTTAAATGAACTATAATTCTCGGGGTTTCTTTCAGAATCTCTCAAAGACCGGCTGCCGTACGCTATGACCCTCTCCTGGCCATCCTGAAGCTGGGAAAGCACTGCTCCAAGACCATACAGGCTTGCATCCGTATACAGCTGGAACGGCAAGTGGTAATCAGCATATGCCAAGATTGGGGCTGTTGTCAGTGCATCCTTTAATGCCTGGAAGGCTTGTTCCTGTTCAGGTCCCCACTTCACGGACCGGTTCTTTGGACCACCGGATGTGCCTCGTAGGAGAGCATTAAGTGGTGCTGCTACCTTGGCGAAATCCTTAATAAACCGTCGATAGTAACCGGCTACTCCAAGGAACGCCCTCACTTCTCGCAGGGTAGTCGGTATTGGCCAATCTTGAACAGCCGCTATCTTGTCTCTTGATGGTCTCACCCCTTCTCCTGATACGCGGTGACCCAAGTAATCAATTTCAGATTGGAACAACCGACATTTACTGGGTTTCAATTTGAGCCCATGTTCCCGCAATCTTCGAAATACTTGCCCCAACTGGTGGAGATGGTCTTCAAAGGTCGCAGAATACACTATAATGTCATCCAAGTAGATGAGAGTGAACTCAAAGTTGAAGTCACCGAGACATTTCTCCATCAACCGCTGAAACGTTCCGGGTGCGTTTGTCAACCCGAAGGGCATCCGGTTAAATTCGTATAGTCCCATGGGCAAGATGAATGCCGTCTTCTCCTTGTCTTTTGTGGCCATCGGCACCTGCCAATACCCACTAGCCAGATCTAGTGAGGAGAGTACCGGGCTCTCCCTAGCGCTGAGAGGGACTCCTCAATCCGTGGCAAGGGGTAGGAATCTCGTACGGTGCAAGCGTTTAACTTCCGATAGTCTACGCAAAATCGGATGGACCCATCTTTTTTCTTACTAACACCACAGGAGCCGCCCAGGGACTCTGGCTTTCTTGGATGATCCCACCCTGTAGCATCTTAGCTAACAGTTCTTTCACTTCCTGATACAACTGTGGAGGAATTTGTCGGTAGCGCTCTCTAATTGGAGGGGTGTCTCCTGTGGGAATCTCATGGTAGATCCCTGTGGTACATCCAAAATCTTCAGCATACCGTGCAAAGGTGGCTTGGTTCTCCACAAAGCTCATCTACCTTCTGCACCCATTCCAGAGAACATGAACTTACATCCATCTTCATCTGTTCTCGAATTGCACAGCCATTCCATTCAGAGGTGGGTTCCTCATCTTCTCCCATGGACACAGTTACGGTCCACTCATCCCTTTCAGTCGGCTTCAGCTGCATTGGAGTTACTTTCCTTACTTCCTCCGGAGTCACATAGATGTTAGCCAGCAGCCTCCCTGGGGTCAGGTCCACACTCTGGTCCTGAGTGTTTACACATCGAGTGGTACTCTTCCATTGCGAACTATTGCCAAGGAACGGGCCACTAGCGGATCAACACCTCCTTCGGCTGCCTGCGTGGTTCTACCAACACAGCTATGCCCTCTAGTTTCCGACAGGTGCCTACGGGCATGGACACTATTGTCTCCCGACTGGGTGGCAGTGTAACTTTTGTATGCAAAGGAACTGAAATTCGAGCCAGAGGACGCTGTGCATCCGACTTTTCTGTAAGCCACATGTCCGGATCAGCCGCTGGAAAGCTGTTTGAGTAGGCCGATGGGTGGTGGTTTCTTTCCAATAACCGTGACCTTTCTTTTCAAAGAGGATCTGATCTAATTCTTTTAACACATTCATCCCCAAAATGACAGGGACCTTTACTTCATGTGACTCCTGTACCACCACAATGCCTTTCCTACCTAGATCTTGGCCACATACCCGGACATTCATCCAGGCCACTCCCACGCCGGAACTGGTAACTGGTTGCTGCGCCACTCGTACGATGTTGGGGATCATATTTCACATGTTGCCGGAAGTACCGTTCATAACAGTCTCTACTCAAGGTCGTTACTTGGGAACCCGTGTCAATCATCCCGGTAACCGGAATACCCTCCATTTCCACCTGTATGCGGACTTGCGCGATCAGGTCATCATCAGGGCATTCTCCCCACATAGTCTCCTTGTCGTCCCCCTACTCCGCCCTTCAGCGCGGGACTTCAGTTTAACGGCGGTCTCTCATAAGTTTGTCGCTGCTCTGGACATCTAGCAGCACGTGGCCCATCCGTCCCACTCCCAGCAGCGTACCCCCGCGTCTGGCCATCTGTTGGGCCCCTTCGGCCCTTCTTTCTCCTGGCACTGCACTATGTTTGGCCCCTTCGGTGTCCTACCTCCCCCTCCAGCGGGGTGGTGGGTGATTCTGACTTGCTGGGTGTGGATGGCTCCCCTTTCATCTCCAGTCTTCTGGAAGTCTGCAATTTTCATAGACTGCTCATCACACGGTGTGCAAGTGTTCCATTTGTTCTTGCAGTTTCTGCATTACTGTGAGAATTTCTTTAACCGTCCCTTTTTCTACTGTCTCTGAGCCAGAACTAGCCCCCTGTGACAAAGTAACTCCAACTGCGGTCTGCGCCTCGGGCCATACTTTGGCCGGGAGATGGCTTCTCCTGTACATCATGGAATTTAGCATCAGTCTCCGTCGTTAAAATCCTGCATAGTCACGTTAACTGCCGTCCGTATCCCCGGACAAACTGGTCCAGTCCTCGGGTTCGGGCTCGCCCCCTCTTCCTCCTTTGAATATCTCGGGCGTTCTTGTGGGCTTCTTGGGGAAGGCTTTCATTCCCTGTTGTCCCTCTGGAAGACCGAGCCTGCGGCCCCAGCAATGCGTTTCTCCATATTTTCTGATCTGGCTACTTGCTCATGTCGCCTTTGTTCATGGCCTCGTACCCGTGGTCTTAGCCCCCTTGTATGTCTATTGCGCCTCTGTACTTCTGGTGCGGTCTGGTCATCGCGTATCATCGTATCTGTTCCCCCACATACCCTGACATATTATTGCCATCTTTAGCTACTGCTCTTTGCCCCTGCCCCCTCCGCCCATTCCCCGCGCCCCGCCATTCTGGTAAGCGACCTGCCGCTCGCCAATTTGTGCCGAGGCGGCGGTGGTTTGGCTCCGCACCGATGCGCCCGCGTAGTTCAGAAAATATATTTACTATAGTTAATAAGGCTGTTGGTAATGCGGGCTAAGACAAGCAAAATATACAATTGCTGACAATTTCCAATTCTGCTGGTTTCTACTTTTCTCTGCCACTTCTGCGTTGGACACTGAATGAACAATATACTCAACTCCCTAACTGCCCTGACTTCCATTTGGGTGCCCCCTTTCCCCAGTGGTCCGGTGGCCGCTCGTCCGTGGCCGCTGGGCCCAAGTCGGTCCTTTCTTATGTGAGCGCCCCCTCCGTTATCGGATCTTGGGAGAAATGGTCCTCTTAACAGACAGGGAAACCAACTGAATGCAATGTAATCCAACAGCAGATTCCACTCAGCCACTGACAGTCCTGCCGAATCCATCACTGAGCTGGGATGGCCGTTTGCGGTGCCGCCAGTACATCAACGCCCTGCGAGTCTCTATCTGTGGTATCCATATCACAGTCACAATGTCGTCTCCTGTCGCCACTGGCACAGTTCCTTTCCGTGGCCCTGTCCTGTTGTCTCTTTCCTCTGTTTGTCTCTGGACCAAGATCGCTTAGCTGTACAGAAAATCTCCACACCAGTTCAATCAACACTTGCCAAGATGGCTGCTGCCTCTGTCCGCCTCCTGCTTCTCGCTCCCTCTGTCGCGCGGCGGCTGACAGGGGGGGTCTCACTCCAGCATCATGTCCAATTACATGGCTGCTGTCTTAAAGGAACAGAATCACAGAAATACATTCAACATTAACGTTTATCAGACAAATGGCTTAAGCAACATTGGCTGTCTCTCCCCCACTATTAAATAACTCCTATTCCTTTTACTTGCCATCTCTGCATTGCCTTTAACATACAAGCCTCTGTAAACATCACCCTCTCAGAAAATCAGGCAGGTCCTCTGATACCAGGACTGAATATTGTTTTTTAGCTTGTCAATTACATAGACTTTTAAATGTGAGGCATTCTCAGAAGATTTTCACGTTTCTTAAAATTCTTCCTCGCTTTTCATATTGTCCGTCACCTGTCAACCCACCAAAGTCTCTGCTGATTTCTTTTTCATTTCTCATTCCTAGAGTCTCTGGTGTACTTCTTTCTGATCTCTGCTGCTGGCTCTAGACTGGTCAAGTCCCTTCACCTTTCATTTTCACAGCTGTAGAAAGCTTCATAGACATGGAAGATTGCCAGGCAATTCCCCACTGGCCCGAATCATACAAGCTTTGATTTCCCAAGAGAAAGTTTGAAGATTAAATATATAAATCTTAGACTATATATGACCTTGTCCATACTTCCTGACACCAGATGGTCGCTGAGAATATATATCTAATTTTTTAATTAGAATATATTTTGTATGTCATTTTTTGTTATAGCTTTAGAAATTTATTTTCATATGTCAGATGAAATACAAACTCATTTAGAGTAGAATTATTTTGTCTTTTGGGAACATCATTAAAATAAAAGTAATGAATTTTTCAATATAACATAAATTCTGTATTTTTTATTTAATAATTAATAATATATAATATGCCCCTCCTACCCACTCCCTTATACCTTTTGTCTTAATACTATCCTTACCAAGTGTAATAAAAAGGAAACATTATATATTACGCACAATTACCATGAAAAATTGATGATGAAAGAGGTTTAATATGGTATAATACTGTATTTTTAACTCTTTTAATTTCCTGGGCAAAGTAGAGACGAAAAAGGCTGACTATAAAACTGCTGTATTCACCCTTTTTAGTAACAGGAATATAAGGGAATAACTCAAGTCTACAGAGAATTTTTAACCTACATTCAGGTGACTAGAGAAAACTATTCTTCTTTCTACAACTGCCAGATCTGTAAGGTTTAAGTCATAGAGGACTTGGGGTTTTACAGTGTGAATGAAGCATGTTCTGCAGTCTCTTCCCCTCCCCCATGCAGGTGAAGAGATCTTTTAAAATGACTGGCTGCAAAGCACCAAAGATTAGAATTTTTGTACCAAGTACATTTCATCCTATGTACTTGTTCTATTTTAATGTCAGTGGGTTATTATCATACTAAAGGGGAATGGAAAAGGCTAAAAATATTTAATGCTTAGCTGTAATTTTTTAAATTTTATTAATTTATTTTTTTAAAATCACAAGGCCCCTTGCAGAGAGCCATGGGCTGGTGCATGTGCGACACATGGATGCCATGTGTCAGCACCCAGCCGTGCTTCTGCAGCCCCATTCATTCAAAGAATAGGACTCGCAGAAGCATGGCCGCAAAACTGGACAGAAATAGGACCTGTCCTGAGTTTTGAGGCCTGCACACAGATCCGTGTAATACATGGTCATGTGCATGGGTCAATAGAAATGAATGGGTCAGTATACTGTCCAGGAAAAACCCAGTTAGCTCACTAAACTCACCCATGGCTGTCTGCAAGGGGCCTTAGGCTGAGGCCAAATGTTGCAGAAAAGCTGTTTCTTTTGTTGCAGATTTTGCTGTGTTTTTTGAGCCAGAGCCAAAGCCAAATGTTGCTTCAAAAGGAATTAAATATGTAAAGGAAGCACCTATACTTCTCTCTCTCATGAATCCACTCTTGGCTTTGGCTAAAAAAAACAAAAAAGCCAGTAAAAAAGCTTTTCCGCAATGTGTGGCCTCAGCCTTAGGCAGTTGTAGATGTGTATAGTAAGTAGGATTGCCATGAATGTTGCGCATAACCTGCATATTTTGGGTCTTTATTTCCTTCGACTGGTTTCTGTAAATGGTACATGTATGTGATATAAGAGCTGTGCCATATACTCTATCATATGGCCTTCCCTTACTCCTCCTGAAAATATGTAAATAGTCAGGTGAGCACTATCATTTCCCTTTCTCAAGGGTGTACCCTATATACCTTGACTCTGTCACCGCTGATTGGACAGAGTCAGAGTATGTTGGGATATACCCCGAACTGGTAACACCCAGTTGCCAATTTATACATCTCTAATAGAATATTAACCCCTTCACGCAAAATCACGTACATGTATGTGATTAGGTGTGAAGAGGTGTATGGAGAGGGCTCCATATCGAAGCTGTTAACATTTTAGATGCCGCGGTCAAACACTTTAGATGCTATGGGCGCTGCCATCTTTTCCCGATCACTGCCCACCAGAAGTACAAAAAAAAACCCAAAATACACAAAAGTTTAAATCAATCCCCTTTCCCTAGATCACATATAAAAATAAACAAAAGTAAACATAAACATTTAAGGGATCCCTGTACTCAAAAATGCCCAAACTATTAAAATATTTATCCCATATAGTGAACGGCGTAGTGGGGAAAAAAAATCAAAATGGCCAAATGACTGTTTTTTTTTTTTTACTTTTTGCCTCCTATAAGAAATGGAATAAAAAGTGATCAAACCATCAGACCTTCCCCACAATGGTATCAATAAAAATGCCATCTTGTCCCGCATAAGAAAACACCTTACCCAGCTCCATACACATAAATATAAAAAAGTTACAGATGTCACAATACGGCAACGCAAAAAATTTGTTCTATTTTGCAAAGTTTTAAATTTTTTAAAAGGTATCAAAACATTACAAATACTACATAAATTTGGCATTGCCATGATTGTACTGACCCGCAGAATACAGGTAACATGTCATTTTTACCATATAGTGAATGCAGTAAAAATTAAACCCATAAGAAATTGGCGCAAAAAGGCTTTTTTTTCCTATTCCATCTCATTCTGAATTTTTTTCCAGCTTCCCAGTACATTGTACAGGATATTGAATGGTGCCATTACAAAGTACAATTTGTTTCGCAAACAATAAGCCATTATGTGAACTGAAAAATTTAAAAAATTTGGCTCTTGGAATGGGGGAAGGGAAAAATGGAAGTGTTAAAATGAAAATTGGCTGTGGCATGAAAGGATTAACAAAAATGTTACAAGAAATACAGGATTTTTGAATAATGAAAACCTTATGATATGTTATATTTGATAAATGAGAAATTTTTTTTTTTTAGGTGAATTAAGATGGAGGATCATATCGCAATGGAGTGTATGTTATCAGGATGCAATATAAGATACATGTTGTTTACCCTGATTCTCAAATCAAAAGGCGCTTCTCAGGTATTTCTTATAGATGCTAACACAATATGTGTCACCCATAATTAAAGGGGATGTCCATGATTTACCCTTAGGATACAGGTTATTCACTGCAATATCGGTAACATGTCCTGTAGAAGGTCCATTTTTGATAAATATAAGATTATTGCTGATTGCTTCTGTAATGTTTATTGTTTTAGCCTGTTTGATATAAGCTTATATTAACTGTAACAACAATTTTCCAAGATATACAATATACACTTTATACACTATTCTCACTCTTTAATTTAATTGTAACTTTTGACTTTCAAATCAGATTCACTAAGAGGGTGGAGGTACACTCATTAAGCAAAAAAAAAGTAACGCACCAAGAAGTAGTTGTTGGAATTGATGTATTTATGAATGTAAGGGCTTACAGTATTAGAGCAGAACATAATAACATAGTAGATGGGGATGAGTGAAGACACAGATCTGTCAAGTCCAACCTATAACCCTACAGTGTTGATCCAGAGGAAGGGAAAAAACCCTATGAAGCTGATGCCAATTGCCCCATGTCAGAGGGAAAATTCCCAACTCCGGTATAAAACTGGTATTTGCCAACTGGATTGGCAGAACCGGTGAGAAAAGAGCCCCCAATACATTTCTAAAGCTCCCAGGCTTGTAGTCCGCAAACATTAAAGGGGTTGTACAGTTTCAGATCAATACTAAGAGACAAATGTTATTGTTTGTATAATAAGTTCTACAATTTTCCTTTATAGTTTCTGTATCAATTCCTCATGATTTTCTTCATCTTTGCTTGCTGTCTTCTGCTTACTTCCAGTGGATAAAAATCAGTCCATGGTCATGTGATATATAGTCCATGATCATGTGATGAGCACACAGGTACACAGCTTGTTATAGTCACAGCACAGTAATCAGACATCTGCCTGGTAACAAGCTGTGCACCTGTGTGTCCATCACATGACCATGGCCTGATTTTTATCCACTGAGAGTAAGCAGAATGAATGACAGCAAGCAATATTGGTATCAAAGTGGACAGCCCCTTTAAACTGTGTGGGACCATTGCTGGGGTTATTTAACAATAAAGTTGTATAGTATAGAATTTGTAAGGAATGCAGCATGTCAACTTAAAATATTTCTATGTGTGGCCCATGTTCTTGTCACAAACTTCCCATAATTTCATTTTCCTTAGCTACAGGTGCCTGGCACTGGTCGCTAAAGGGAAGTTTACTGTCCATCAAAATCCCAAAGTCTTTTTTCAGCAGTAGTCTTATCCCTGCAATTTATTATTAAGCACATAATCATACATTTTATTTCTTCTGCCTTACATTTGTTTTGATTACAACGTTTAGTGTCATCTGTAAATGTGGAAATTCTATTCTGTAAATCCTTTACCAGGGTATTAATAAACATATTAAAAAGAAGAGGATGCAGTACTGAGCCCTTCGGCATCCCACTGGTGACTCAGGGCTGTTACTTAAGCTCAGCTTGGGCCCCCCTGTGCAACTTTTCCTCGCAACCAACAGCCGCATCCCATCTATACATTTTAGCAGCATTTACATCTCCCTTTCCTTCTCTAACTTGGCCCAGACGCTGTGAAGATTTGTTCACAACATGTTTGTGCACACATGCCCTTCTTTGTTACAGTCTCCCCCACAGAATTCTTCCTTCACTATATGCTGCTGACCAGGGGTTAATTTTCTCCTTTCTGAGAGTGGAAAGCTGTATATCATAAATCTTCTCACTCCATCTCACCAGAAGACAAGACTCATAAATGTATGACCCACAGAATGCCAACCATCAAAGGAAATCAGAAAGAAGATCAAATCACTCAGGGTTCTGGGCCCAGTCACAGCAGTGACCACTGACTCCAGTAGTTACGCCAGTGCTGTGACCAAGTCTGCGTATTTCCTATTAACCAGCACCCTCTCTTTCGTATCACTGAATAAGTTGTGAAACCAAATGCATATATTTTCCCCCAGTCCCAATGTTCTCATACAGTGGGGAAAAAAAAGTATTTAGGTGCAAATATGTGTTTTAATGCATTATTTAAAAAAATTATTTGTGTTTGTCACAAAGTTACATGAAGGAGGATGTGGCTATTGATAACCCATTAAGACCCATATAATCTTCAGGCTGTCTACTTTCAAAAAATATACAGTGGGGGAAAAAAGTATTTAGTCAGCCACCAATTGTACAAGTTCTCCCACTTAAAAAGATGAGAGAGGCCTGTAATTGACATCATCGGTAGATCTCAACTATGAGAGACAAAATGAGAAAACAAATCCAGAAAATCACATTGTCTGATTTTTTAAGAATTTATTTGCAAATTATGGTGGAAAATAAGTATTTGGTCACTGTGATGAACCGACCCTCAGTTTTATATCTTTCTTGGAAGTGTGTTTTACTTGCTTAGGTCAGTCCTTCCCCCACTTGGAATGCGGTGCTTTAGTTGAGTCCACATTGCTGGACGATACGCTTCACTGGTTTTATGTGTGTTCATTGGAGATGGCTTGCTATAGCCAGGCACTTTTATTATCCCTGGCCAGATGGGATGGGGGATAGCAAGCCTTAACTTCACCCTTCTCTCCGAGGGTTCTGCAAAGGTGGGAGAAGGGGGGCTGCCTGGGTGCAAGGGGTGGGTGGAGCACTAGCCATATGCTGTGGGCAGACCTGGATTCTGGGGTCATTCAGCAAAGAGGCAGTAAGGAGCTCTGATCTGGGAGAAGATGAGAGGGCCTGCCCTACTGAGGAATGCTTTGAGGGCCTAGTTCTGGACAGCATGTAGAAGGATTGTTTTATGCAACTTGCTTAAGCTTGCGCCCTAGGCCCAAAACTCTGCTGTGGCCTAGAGAAACGGACTACGAGTCTATTGTGTTGAGCATGGAAGAGAGACAGCTAGGACAAAGCTGTGTGCTCAGGTATTTTTTCTAATCTTTATTTCCTTTTATTTTGGTGTATTGTATCAATGCCCTTTTGCTTGTATGTTTATGCTTGATCATATTAATATTGTATATTTCTGTATATGCTATAAATTCATACCGACCCACTTGGGTTATTAAACATATAAAATTTATATCGCTCGCTTCGTTTTTATCCTATGACCCGGTCTACTCACGGTGTGTGAGTGGGAGGTTAAGAAAGAAGTTTGATCGCAGGCGTGCCAGGCGGCTGGGCAAGGCGATATTCTTCAGTCACCTACAAACAAGCAAGATTTCTGGCTCTCACAGACCTGTAACTTCTTCTTTAAGAGGCTCCTCTGTCCTCCACTCATTACCTGTAGTAATGGAACCTGCTTGAAATTGTTATCAGTATAAAAGACACCTGTCCACAACCTCAAATAGTCACACTCCAAACTCTACTATGGTGAAGACCAAAGAGCTGTGGAAGGACACCAGAAACAAAATTGTAGACCTGCACCAGACTGGGAAGACTGAATCTGCAATAGGCAAGCAGCTTGGTGTGAAGAAGTCAACTGTGGGAGCAATAATTAGAAAATGGAAGACATACAAGACCACTAATCTCCCTCGATCAGGGGCTCCACGCAAGATCTCGCCCCGTGGGGTCAAAATGATCACAAGAACGGTGAGCAAAAATCCCAGAACCACACAGGGGGACCTAGTGAATGACCTGCAGAAAGCTGGGACTAATGTAACAAAGGCTACCATCAGTAACACACTACGCCGCCAGGGACTCAGATCCTGCAGTGCCAGACGTGTCCCCCTGCTTAAGTCAGTACATATCCAGGCTGTCTGAAGTTTGCTAGAGAGCATTTGGATGTTTCAGAAGAGTATTGGGAGAATGTCATAATGGTCAGATGAAACCAAAGTAGAACTGTTTGGTAGAAACACAACTCATCATGTTTGGAGGAAAGTGAATGCTGAGTTGCATCCAAAGAACACCATACCTACTGTGAAGCATGGGGGTGGCAACATCATGCTTTGGGGCTGTTTCTCTGCAACGGGACCAGGACGACTGATCCGTGTACATGAAAGAATGAATGGGGCCATGTATCGTGAGATTTTGAGTGCAAACCTCATTCCATCAGCAAGGGCATTGAAGATGAAACGTGGCTGGGTCTTTCAGCATGACAATGATCCCAAGCACACCGCCAGGGCAACGAAGGAGTGGCTTCATAAGAAGCATTTCAAGGTCCTGGAGTGGCCTAGCCAGTCTCCAGATCTCAACCCCATAAAAAACCTTTGGAGGGAGTTGAAAGTCCGTGTTGCCCAGCGACAGCCCCAAAACATCACTGCTCTAGAGGAGATCTGCATGGAGGAATGGGCCAACATACCAGCAACAGTGTGTGCCAACCTTGTGAAGATTTACAGAAAACGTTTGATCTCTGTCATTGCCAACAAAGGAAATATAACAAAATATTGAGATGAACTTTTGTTATTAATCAAATACTTATTTTCCACCATAATTTGCAAATAAATTCTTTAACCCCTTAATGACCGGGCCATTTTTTGTTTTTGCATTTTCATTTTTCCCTCCCCACATTCCAAGAGCCATAACTTTTTCATTTTTCAAGTCACAGAGTCACATGATGGCTTATTGTTTGCGAAACAAATTGTACTTTGTAATGGTACCATTCAATATGCTGTGCAATGTACTGGGAAGCTGGAAAAAAATTCAGAATGAGGTGCGATTGGATAAAAACTGCATTTGCGCCAAATTCATATGGGTTTAATTTTTACAGCATTCACTGTGTGGTAAAAATGACATGTTACCTGTATTCTGTGGGTCAGTACGAACACGGCGATACCAAAGTTATATAGTATTTGTAATGTTTGGATACCTTTTAAAAAAATTCAAAACTTTGCTAAATAGAAGAAAAAAAATTTTTGCGTCGCCATATTGTGTCACCTGTAACTTTTTCATATTTACATGTATGGAGCTGCGTAAGGCGTATTTTTATGCGGGACAACATGACGTTTTTATTGATACCATTTGGGGAAAGATCTGATAGTTTGATCACTTTTTATTCAATTTCTTATAGAAGGCAAAGTGTTGAAAAAAACGCTATTTGGCCATTTTGATTTTTTTTTCCCCGCTACGCCGTTCACCGTATGGGATAAATATTTTAATATTTTAATAGTTCTGGCATTTTGGAGCAGGGGGACACCTAATGTGTTTATGTTTACTTTTGTTTATTTACTTTTATATCTGATCTAGGGAAAGGGGGGTGATTTGAACTTTTGTGTTTTTTTTATTTTTTTCATACTTTTAAAAACTTTTTTTTTCAACTTTTACTTGTATGATCAGACTCCCTAGGGACCTTGAAACCTAGGGGGTCTGATCGCTGATACTATTCACTGCGATACTACTGTATCGCAGTGAATAGCAAAATGCCTTCACTGCTATTAGACGCTGCCTCTGGCATCGCGTAATAGCTGTAATGTAATGACAGGCCTGGGAGCCTTCGATAGGCTCCCGGCTGTCATGGCAACTAATCGCCGCCCTCCGATGACGTTCTGGGGGGCGGCGATCAAGGAAAAATGGAGGCTGCGCAATTTAGACGCCGCGGTCCCGTTTGACCGCAGCATCTAAAGGGTTAACAGCCGCGATCGGTGCAGCACCGATCGCTGCTGTTAGCGGCGGGTCCTGGCTGTATTTATACAGCCGGCACCCGCGGTGTATGGAGAGCGCTCAGCTCCTGAGCGCGCGCCATACATTGTCATGCAACTCAGGACGTACTATTACGCCCTGGGTCGTTAAGGGGTTAAAAATCAGACAATGTGATTTTCTGAATTTGTTTTCTCATTTTGTCTCTCATAGTTGAGGTCTACCTATGATGTCAATTACAGGCCTCTCTTATCTTTTTAAGTGAGAAAACTTGCACAATTGGTGGCTGACTAAATACTTTTTTTCTCCACTGTACCTTATGTGGTATTAAATGCCTTTAAAAAGACCAGATAAACTTCATCTACAGCCAGTGGTGTAACTACTGCCGTAGCAGCCATAGTGGGCCCTTGCTGCTTTTTTTTTTTTTTAACCTGAAATTTTTGCAATATCTGTAATGAACACCGTAGGGGCCATTATGTGACATTATACTGTTTGGAGGTGGCCACTGTGGAACATAAGACTGTGTGGAGGGGCTGCTATGGTACATAATACTATATGGAGGGGCCACTTTGGGACATAATACTGTGTGGAGGGGCCAATGTGGAGCATTATACTGTATGGAGACTACTATGGAACATTATACTGTGTGCAGGGGTCACTATGGAACATTATGCTGTGTGCAGAGGTCGCTATGTGACATTATATTGTGTGCAGGGGCCACTATGGGACATTATACTGTCTGGAGGCCACTTTCGGACATTATAGTGTGTGTAAATGGATCGTTATACTATTTTGGAGCCATGAAAGGGGGTGCTGTGCCGTGGGGGGGCCCAAGTGAAAATTTTGCTATGGGGCCCAGTCAAAAGCTTGCTAGTTACGCCCCTGCCCAGAACTGAGTGCAGTTATAACTACATCCCTGAACATAGTGTGTCACCCCCCGCAGTAATAAGAAATAGCCTAGAATGAATTAGTGTGTCACTTACTTATTAGTGACGGCACCCGTGACCCCAGAACTGAGTGCAGTCATTTCTACATCCAGGTACAACTGCTGATTAGCAACGATCAAAGCTCATTCTGAACCAGCCTAACATACAGGTCCATGCAGAGCTTGTGTGTACTTTTATTGTTCACCAGTAACACAGGGCCTTTATTATACAGAGGGCCAGCAAACCAAGCACTCGCTTATCAGGTAATCGGTGGCACTATTAAATGGGCTATTGTCAGGTACTAGGAACTGTCTAACACTGAAGTCACACTAGTGTTAGCTGACCGTTCAGGGACTCCATCCCCCATTCCGCTTAAAATATGCGGAGAGTCCTGCTCGCAGGACTTTTCTCTCCGCTGATTTTGGGCGGAAACCCAGCGGACCCCATTATATTCTATGGGGTTCGCGGGTTTCCACGGGTAACCACTCCACAAGTGGACCTGAAGAACGGAAACTTGAACACTAATGTGAACCTAGTGTTACAGGACCTTTAGATCCATGGCTGATGCTTGCTAGACTAGTGAAGAAATTTCTAGATAAAAACAAAGGAGATGTCCTATGACTAGTAACCCTCTCATTAAATCAGCAGTTTGAAAGATAGGACTCATATTATGTTCTGAACAAGGGTGTTACCTTCTGCCCCTGAAACAAACATTTTCACATACAGATAAACACAATGAGGCAGATTTATTAAGACTGACATACAGTGCTGGCCAAAAGTATTGGCACCCCTGCAATTCTGTCAGATAATACTCAATTTCTTCCAGAAAATGATTGCAATCACAAATGCTTTGGTAATAATATCTTCATTTATTTTGCTTGCAATGAAAAACCACAAAAGAGAATGAAAAAAAAAGTCAAATCATTGATCATTTTACACAAAACTCCAAAAATGGGCCGGACAAAAGTATTGGCACTCTCAGCCTAATACTTGGTAGCACAACCTTTAGACAAAACAACTGCGAACAACCGCTTCCGGTAACCATCAATGAGTTTCTTACAATGCTCTGCTGGAATTTTAGACCATTCTTCTTTGGCAAATTTCTCCAGGTCCCTGAGATTTGAAGGGTGCCTTCTCCAAACTGCCATTTTGAGATCTCTCCACAGGTGTTCTATGGGATTCAGGTCTGGACTCATTGCTGGCCACTTTAGAAGTCTCCAGTGCTTTCTCTCAAACCATTTTCTAGTGCTTTTTGAAGTGTGTTTTTGGGTCATGGTCCTGCTGGAAGACCCATGACCTCTGAGGGAGACCCAGCTTTCTCACACTGGGCCCTACATTATGCTGCAAAATTTGTTGATAGTCTTCAGACTTCATAATGCCATGCACACGGTCAAGCAGTCCAGTGCCAGAGGCAGCAAAGCAACCCCAAAACATCAGGGAACCTCCGCCATGTTTGACTGTAGGGACTTTGTTCTTTTCTTTGAAGGCCTCTTTTTTTTTTTCCTGTAAACTCTATGTTGATGCCTTTTCCCAAAAAGCTCTACTTTTGTCTCATCTGACCAGAGAACATTCTTCCAAAAAGTTTTTGGCTTTCTCAGGTAAGTTTTGGCAAACTCCAGCCTGGCTTTTTTATGTCTCTGGGTCAGAAGTGGGGTCTTCCTGGGTATCCTACCATAGAGTCCCTTTTCATTCAGACGCCGACGGATAGTACAGGTTGACACTGTTGTACCCTCGGACTGCAGGGCAGCTAGAACTTGTTTGGATGTTAGTCGAGGTTCTTTAGCCACCATCCGCACAATCTTTCGTCGAAATCTCTCGTCAATTTTTCTTTTCCGTCCACATCTAGGGAGGTTAGCCACAGTGCCATGGGCTTTAAACTTCTTGATGACACTACACACGGTAGACACAGGAACATTCAGGTCTTTGGAGATGGACTTGTAGCCTTGAGATTGCTCATGCTTCCTCACAATTTTGCTTCTCAAGTCCTCAGACAGTTCTTTGGTCTTCTTTCTTTTCTCCATGCTCAATGTGGTACACACAAGGACACAGGACATAGGTTGAGTCAACTTTAATTCATTTCAACTGGCTGCAAGTGTGATTTAGTTATTGCCACCACCTGTTATGTGCCACAGGTAAGTAACAGGTGCTGTTAATTACACAAATTAGAGAAGCATCACATGATTTTTCAAAGGGTGCCAATACTTTTGTCCATCCCCTTTTTTATGTTTGGTGTGGAATTATATCCAATTTGGCTTTTTGACAATTCTTTTTGTGGTTTTCCATTGAAGACAAATTAAATGAAGATATTATTACCAAAGCATTTGTGATTGCAATCATTTTCTGGAAGAAATTGAGTATTATATGACAGAATTGCAGGGGTGCCAATACTTTTGGCCAGCACTGTATGATATGCCAGTCTTAATAAAGGCCCTAACTGGTGCAGGGAACAAGAGGCTGCAGCCTCTTCATAAATCAGCTGGATGTCCCAGCACCAGAATGAAAATCCACGCCAGTTTGGGACTGGTGTAGATTTCCACTATAACTCATGTCAGAAAACTGGCTTAAGTTAAAATGAATATGTTGGGCAGAGCCCCCCCCCCCCTGGCCTGCCCCACTCCTCACCATGTTCCGCCCACAGTTGCATAATGTGGCGAGTACAATCCGGAATGGGGGTTGTGGTGCATGTTTTGCGCAAAAAATTGCCTTGTCCCAAATATGCACCACAATAACATTCTTTTTAGGCCAGTTTTCTGGTGTAGAGTGATTGATAAATATACCCAATTCTACCTATTTTGTGACACCCCCCCCCCCCCTCCTTCAGGGTGCGAAACATACAAATGCAACAGATAGTAAAGATTTTGTATTGTTTTCAAAATACTTCATACTGAACATCACAGGGGATTTTTTTTTTTTTAATATCTCATGTTATTAGCAGTCTGCAGTGATCCGGGACTAGGATTTCTGCAAAATTCACCAGCTTTCTGGGAGCATTCATATTTTAGACATAATATCTCATATTCTCCATACTCTTTGAAGTTTCATGCAGCAAATCCTTTAATCTTACGCTGAGCTACAGATGCATAAAATACGCCTGGACCGCTGCTTTTTATATTTTATTAGATTGCTATGCTTCAGAAACAAGCTATATTGTATACCAGCCTGGCATTAAAGAGCAACTAAATCAATTTTCTATTACTCCAAAGGAAAAAAAAGAACATGTATTAATAAGTAATATATTATAGATTTTAAACAAGAAAAAAAATAGTACAGCAAAATTTTTGTCAGTGTACACTGCTAGCACAAAACATAATTTTGCCCATTATGAAAGATCCTAATGGGAAGAGATAAGAACACATTTTTAACCTTCTTCTACTCTTCCAGGTGTTGCCTCATACAGAATATTAGAAATTATGAATTCAATGTTTGCTCATCCCTGATCTCAAGAAGGATTTATCAACACTCATAAATACTGGTTTAAAGCCCCTCTTATTGAAAAATACCCTTAATGCTATGAATATAGACATTGCTGCACATCAAAAGCATAGCACAAGTTAGGAATACCCTAACATGGATACTGAAGGACTTTTCTGTCTTCCTCTTCTATTTCAACTTTTATACTGTAGTATACAGTATATCCCAAAAACAGTGTATGCAAAGCCATGTTCTGTATTTATAGAATCTACTATTGTAGGTATTGTATTTGGTAGATCTAAGGTTTTAGTCACTGCATCAGTTAGTTGGTAATATAGACATGCTCTAAATGGTACAGTGCCTAACAAAAGTATTCATACCCCTTGAACTTTTTCACATTTTGTCACCTTACAACCACAAACTTAAATGTATTTTATTGAGATTTTAAGTGATAGACCAACACAAAGTAGCACATAATTGTGAAGTTGAAGGAAAATCATACATGTTTTCAAAATTTTACTCAAATAAAAATCTGAAAAGTGTGACGTGCAAAAGTATTCAGCCCCCTGTACTCTGATACCCCTAAATTAAATCTGGTGCAATCAATTGCCTTCAGAAGTCACTTAATTAGTTAATAGAGTCCAGCTGTGTGTAATTTAGTCTCAGTATAAATACACCTGTTCTGTGAAGGCCTCAATGGCCTTGTTAGAGAACACTAGTGAACAAACAGCATCATAAAGGTTCAAGGAACTCACCAAACATATCAGAGATAAAGTTGTGGAGAAGTTTAAAGCGGGGTTAGGTTATAGAAACATATCCCAAGCTTTGAGCATCCCAAGAAGCACTGTTTAATTCATCATCCAAAAATGGAAAAAGTATTGTACAACTGCAAACCTACCAAGACATGGTCGTCCACCTAAACTGACAGATCGAGCATGGAGAACACTGGTCAGAGAAGCAGCCAAGAGGCCCCTGGTCACTCTGGAGGAGTTGCAGAAATCCACAGCTCAGGTGGAAGAATATGTCCACAGGACAACTATAATCGTGCACTCCACAAATCTGGCCTTTATACAGTGCCTTGTGAAAGTATTCGGCCCCCTTGAACTTTTCAACCTTTTGCCACATTTCAGGCTTCAAACATAAAGATATAAAATTTTAATTTTTTGGTGAAGAATCAACAACAAGTGGGACACAATTTTGAAGTGGAATGAAATTTATTGATTATTTTAAAGTTTTGTAAAAAAATAAAAAACTGAAAAGTGGGGCGTGCAATATTATTCGGCCCCTTTACTTTTAGTGCAGCAAACTCACTCCAGAAGTTCAGTGAGGATCTCTGAATGATCCAATTTTGTCCTAAATGACTGATGATGATAAATATAATCCACCTGTGTGTAATCAAGTCTCCGTATAAATGCACCTGCTCCGTGATAGTCTCAGGGTTCTGTTTAAAGCGCAGAGAGCATCATGAAGACCAAGGAACACACCAGGCAGGTCCGTGATACTGTTGTGGAGAAGTTTAAAGCTGGATTTGGATACAAAAAGATTTCCCAAACGTTATACATCCCAAGAAGCACTGTGCTCCTTGAAATGGAAGGAGTATCCGACACTGCAAATCTACCAAGACCCGGCTGTCCCTCTAAACTTTCATCTCAAACAAGGAGAAGACTGATCAGAGATGCAGCCAAGAGGCCCATGACCACTCTGGATGAACTGCGGAGATCTACAGCTGAGGTGGGAGAGTCTGTCCATAGGACAACAATCAGTCATACACTGCACAAATCTGGCCTTTATGGAAGAGTGGCAAGAAGAAAGCCATTTCTCAAAGATATCCATAAAAAGTCTCGTTTAAAGTTTGCCACAAGCCACCTGGGAGACACACCAAACATGTGGAAGAAGGTGCTCTGGTCAGATGAAACCAAAATCGAACTTTTTGGCCACAATGCAAAACGATATGTTTGGCGTAAAAGCAACACAGCTCATCACCCTGAACACACCATCCCCACTGTCACACATGGTGGTGGCAGCATCATGGTTTGGGCCTGCTTTTCTTCAGCAGGGACAGGGAAGATGGTTAAAATTGATGGGAAGTTGGATGGAGCCAAATACAGGACCGTTCTGGAAGAAAACCTGTTGGAGTCTGCAAAAGACCTGAGACTAGGACGGAGATTTATCTTCCAACAAGACAATGATCCCAAACATAAAGCAAAATCTACAACAGGTAAAATAAGATGTTTGCTGATACATACTGTGAATCAGTTAGTCTAATGGCTACCATACATATTAGTTGGTTGAACCCACTGATTTCAGTGGGAACGACCATCTAATGCAGGGATGTACGATCTTTTGACGTCTTTGGGCCACTTTGGAAGAAGAAAAGTTGTCTTGGGCCACGCATTAAATACACAAAAAAGGTCTATGAATAATTTTTGTGATATCCGCCACCACAGATGTGTGAGGCACTGAGGTGTGGAAGTACCCTGAATAATCGAATAAGAATGCTTACCTGACTTCTAAATAATATTAAATGTCTAACATTGCAATGGTAGGTTGAAATATTATTGATAATCACTGCCTCACCAAGTGAACACAAGCACATGTAACGTATGATGGTGTCAATTCTTCTGTCTGTGCTTGGAAGGCCACATACGGCTATAAATCTGAAGCCATAGGCATGCGTACAGATAGTGAGTACTGATCACAGTACCTTGTAGAGGTGATTCTACAGTTTACAAATATGGCTCTGTTATTCATTTTTGGAGCCCCATTTTCATGTAAATTGTCAGTTCATTCATAAGCAAATGGGGGTGAAAGTGCTTTACCTGGAATCTAGAGCTGAGACCAAAACCCAATTCAGCTAATATATTCCACACAAACCACTTTCTGACTCATTTGCATATGAATAAAACAACAATTGACATGAAAATTGGACACCAATATACTCCAAGGTACTGTGATTAGGTTTGCAACCACTTTATTGGTGACAGACTCTCTTTAAAGATATATAAACTCCTTTAGACTCCATAAGGTTATATGCCTAAATCATGTGTATACAGTTAGTGACAGCAGAACTTTGCCATAGGTATTTTATGACAAAAATGAAACAATATTCTAAATACAAACAATTCCCTTTAGAGTCTCCCTAAACCAATTATTTTTATTTTTAGTAATAATAAGGTACATCATACCAGAAAGGACAAATCATAGTACACTACTACAGTATATTAAAATGTAAAAGTTCAACAACCCAAATTAAAAAAAAAATCTATCATGTGATTAAATATTCCCGAGGGAAATGTTATTTTACACAATTCTCAGTCAATGAAAATGTTTAATTTCCTTTGCATAACTTTAATTCACATATTCAACATATGGCTGTTTGCATGTTTACCACCCTAATAAGAAATCTCTATTAATGAAAAAGTATTATTGGGCCATGAATAACAATATAGCTACAGCAAAAAAAAAAAAAGAAAAAAAAAAAAAGCACAAACTAAAAATATGCAGGCACAAGTCTGCAGTGACAGCAGTGTAAAAGAAAACAAACGCAAAGATGTTTGGGATTAAATATATGCAAAACAGTAGTCCTAATGGACTGGTGATTTAGTGGTCCACATATAGAAAGCCTGTCCAAACCTGGGGTAAAAAAAAAAAATGTATATTCGCCTAGCAACAACTACTCCAAGCTCATGCACAATTCTGCAAAAAAGCCAGGATAGTACATGTCAGCAGATGTTGGGCACATGCGCAGTAAAACCAAGGTGTACTGTCCTGCCTACATTGCAGAACTGTGCATGTGCTAAAAGCATCAGAGATGAGCCTGATGAGACTCATTGAATTTATCTCTAGGTAAGTATAAAGACTTTTTTATTTATTTATACTGGGCACAGACAGGCTTTCAATAGGGATATCTAGGACACTCAACCACCATGAGAACCTCTTGGTGTTTATGGTCCCAAATTTATGTGACAGGATAAATTTTATTACTGCTACCTTTGCACCTCCTATAGCTATGCCCCAGGCTTTACCGCTACATGAACTATAAACATTAGGTCCTTAGAACCTAACATTGGTTCATTCTCTTTTGACGGAAGAATCTGTTTGAGCACAAACAGATGTAGATCGATCTTAAGACATTACAAACTAAACTCTACTTCAGATACCTCATCAGACAACATTTGCATGGCCCACAAGAAATATATTACAGGTACATTAATTTGCCTCTCATCCCAAAGTAAGAGGGAGAGGACTAGGTTGCAAAATAACTTGGAGAAGCAGCTAGCTAGACTGGAGGTGCCAACCTACTATGTCCCACTCTATACCTTATTGACCAAATTAAAGACATCAAACTCTAGCTCAAAACCCTTTTGACCACTCGCACTGAGAGGACCTTCGGATAAACCCAAGCGTCTTCGTACAGGTTTGCTAACGAGACATTAGCAAGGAAACTAAGAGCTAAGCAGATGTTAAAATCCATATGCGCTATTAAAGGGGAAAATAGCATTGTAACCTCTTACCCTTACAGAATTTACAATACATTCCATTTGTATTACAAAATACCAACTTCTTCTATCCCTCCACCATGAGTTTCTCTGTTATTTACATGTATCTACAGTGGAGAAAAAAAGTATTTAGTCAGCCACCAATTGTGCAAGTTCTCCCACTTAAAAAGATGAGGCTGGCCTGTAATTGTCATCATAGGTAGACCTCAACTATGAGAGACAAAATGAGAAAACAAATCTAGAAAATCACATTGTCTGATTTTTAAAGAATTTATTTGCAAATTATGGTAGAAAATAAGTATTTGGTCAATAACAAAAGTTCATATCAATACTTTGTTATATATCCTTTGTTGACAATGACAGAGGTCAAACGTTTTCTGTAAGTCTTCACAAGGTTGGCTCACACTGTTGCTGGTATGTTGGCCCATTCCTCCATGCAGATCTCCTCTAGAGCAGTGATGTTTTGGGGCTGTCGCTGGGCAACACGGACTTTCAACTCCCTCCAAAGGTTTTCTATGGGGTTGAGATCTGGAGACTGGCTAGGCCACTCCAGGACCTTGAAATGCTTCTTACGAAGCCACTCCTTTGTTGCCCTGGCGGTGTGCTTGGGATCATTGTCATGCTGAAAGACCCACCCATGTTTTATCTTCAATGCCCTTGCTGATGGAAGGAGGTTTGCACTCAAAATCTCACGATACATGGCCCCATTCATTCTTTCATGTACACGGATCAGTCGTCCTGGTCCCTTTGCAGAGAAACAGCCCCAAAGCATGATGTTGCCACCCTCATGCTTCACAGTAGGCATGGTGTTCTTTGGATGCAACTCAGCATTCACTCTCCTCCAAACACGACGAGTTGTGTTTCTACCAAACAGTTCTACTTTGGTTTCATCTGACCATATGACATTCTCCCAATACTCTTCTGGAACATCCAAATGCTCTCTAGCAAACTTCAGACGGGCCCGGATATGTACTGGCTTAAGCAGGGGGACACGTGTGGCCCTGCAGGATCTAAGTCCCTGGCGGCGTAGTGTGTTACTGACGGTAGCCTTTGTTACGTTAGTTCCAGCTTTCTGCAGATCATTCACTAGGTCCCCCCGTGTGGCTCTGGGATTTTTGCTCATTGTTCTTGTGATCATTTTGACCCCACAGGGTGAGATCTTGCGTGGAGCCCCTGATCGAGGGAGATTATCAGTGGTCTTGTATGTCTTTAATTTTCTAATTATTCCTCCCACAGTTGATTTCTTCACAACAAGCTGCTTGCCTATTGCAGATTCAGTCTTCCCAGCCTGGTTCAGGTCTACAGTTTTGTTTCTGGTGTCCTTCCACAGCTCTTTGGTCTTCACCATAGTGGAGTTTGGAGTGTGACTGTTTGAGGTTGTGGACAGGTGTCCTTTATACTGATAACAATGTCAAACAGGTGCCATTACTACAGGTAATGAGTGGAGGACAGAGGAGCCTCTTAAAGAAGAAGTTACAGGTCTGTGAGAGCCAGAAATCTTGCTTGTTTGTAAGTGACCAAATACTTATTTTCCACCATAATTTGCATAAATTCTTAAAAAATTAGACAATGTGATTTTCTAGATATGTTTTCTCATTTTGTCTCTCATAGTTGAGGTCTACCTATGATGTCAATTACAGGCCTCTCTCATCTTTTTAAGTGGGAGAACTTGCACAATTGGTGGCTGACTAAATACTTTTTTTTCCCCACTGTACTTTGCCTCCAACTTTGGTTGAAACCCTTTACAGCTCTATTATAAAGGAAGATATTGAATAGTCCCCAGCCTAAAATCTTGGCTAAAAGTTCCCTGGTAAGGATGGCTTTATGAACACATTCCTCCCCATCCTGTCGTGATCTATTAAAAAAAAAAACTGAAGTTCCTTACTAAATAGGTGACAAAGGCCACCTGAACTATCAATCCATCTTGCTATTGAACTGAGATTTGAAAATATTTACCTCTATACTTGCTCAACTTATAAATATCTTCCAATTTTGATCTAGAGATCAAGTTGGGTTCATCTGATCCCATCAAACCCCTGACAACATACAGAGAAATCTAGCACTTATTCAACCTGCTAATGATTTTCACTCCTTACTTCTAACTTTTGCACTTGATTTAGAAAAAGTCTTCAATACTGTTCTTTAGCCCTACTTATTCACCACCCTTGAAAAATTCTGCTTTACCTCACACTCAACCTCATCTATTTATTTCACTCATGGCTTGCCTAAAGCTACCATCTTCCCAGTACCTCTCTATATACAGTATATATAGTCTGTGGGATGCACCAGGGATGCCTCCTTTCCCTTGTACTAAGCAAGGGTATGATGAAATAGGGAAAAGTAAACAAATATGGTGGAAATGTGCAGTGGTCACATCCTTGTGGTGTTAAGTATGTCCTTTACTTTTATCTCTTTTAGTAGCTCCTTGTTATGGTATGAGGGGACGCACCACCGGATTTCAGAAATACCAGTATTTCCAACCAATTGATCCAATATCCCAGGTGGTGAAGATACATATCGTGGGCAGAAGGTGTTCCCCGGCAAATTACTTTATATCAGGGCCTATGAGAGCATCTACATAATTATGGCATATAGAAGACTGAGGCTATGAAAATAGATAAATATGAACGCATTAATAACATTTGGGGAACAAATCCTTTTTTTTTCCGTCGGAAACAAAGTCGGACATGCAGGACTTCGTGTCCGACGAAAAAAAAAACGGCTTCGCAGCGCAGAGGGTGTAAGCGCACACCCGCGTATTGCTTTAAAAACCCATGCGTCGCTAACCTGTCGGTATCCGATGCCTATCCTGTTTCCCGAGATTTTCACTCGGATTGGCAGCGGACGGACTCAAGTGCAGGTGTGAACCCACCCTGAATGAGAAAATTGGCTTACCGAAATTTTCCTTTCCTGTAGTCCAGAGGCAGCACAGTTTACCCACCCTTAGATATATTGTATGTAGCAATGAAAAATATACGTGAAGTGTGGTCACTCCAGACTTATAAGCAGTCCATGATTAATGAATTAATTGAAATTAATTACTGCTTGTCTCTTCTGATTGTATCCAGGGACATAATAATCCCATGTGTGTGCTGACAAAATATCTCATTTCTGCAATGTATGGATGAGATTAATGACATTGCATTCACTTTGCTGGTAGTGTAAAACACTGTGTTTTTTTTTCTGCTACGCTTCCACAACAGTTGAAAACCCTGCGTTTTTACTATGTGGGCCTCAGCCTAAGGGTGTTTAGCTATTTTTCAATTTTTAATAAAATGCATTCAACAAAAAAATCATACAAGCTTTATATAAAAAAAAAAAAAACTCATTTATAGCTATGAATGTCTCTAATCTACTTTTCTAAGAAAAAAAATGGTTTAAATACACATTGTATTAAATTTAATCCCTATTTTGAAAGAACCAGTCTCATACTGCAGGTGTTGGCACAACTCAAGATTTACTAATCACTAACACCTGGCTAGAAGGCAACTTCATCTCTCTGCTGCCTCTTGCTTGTTGGTGACGCATAATGTCATATTATTTTTGACAAGATCTATAATTTTATCCTGCTTATCATAGCCTTGGTGCTTTGGAAATAACCTCTACTGGGGCTTGGAATACACCACATAAAAACAAGAATACAGCACTTTAGACTTTAAGTGTTTATTGTTGGCTCCTTAGATTTCAAGGGATTCTTGTATAGTCTCTTTCCAAGTATGGCAAAAAAAAAAAAAAATATATATATATATATATATAATTTTTAAGGGGGAATTATTATTTAAACGGGGGCACTTCTATTTATAAGCAGTGACTTTTATTTATAAGAGGGTACTATTATTTAGGGGGGATTATTATTTATTAGCAGGGACAATTATTATTAGATAGGAAACAACAGGTACTTGATAATGGTAAATACTCAGTCTGGTCAGTCCCAGTCACCAATGGGGTGCCACAGGGGTCAGTATTAGGTCCTCTCCTGTTTAATATCTTTATTAATGACCTGGTAGAGGGTTCACACAGCAGGGTGTACATATTTGCAGATGATACTAAACTCTGTAATGTAATCAAAAATGTGGAGGATAGTAGAATGTTACAGGGGGATCTAAGGAAGTATGGGCGGAGACTTGGCAAATGAAGTTTAATGTTGACAAATGTAAGGTTATGCATTTTGGTCAAAGAAATAAAATTTATGATTATGTGCTTAATAATAAATTACTGGGTAAGACACTGAAAAAGACTTGGGGATTGTGGTGGACAATAAGCTTACCTTTAGTGACCAATGCCAGGCAGCTGCTGCCAAGGCAAAAAAAATTATGGGACGCATCAAAAGAGGTATAAATTCTCATGACAAGAACATATGCCTCTATACAAATCACTGGTACAGTCACACAGACTATTGCGCACAATTTTGGGCCCCAGTATACTAGAAGGACACAATTGAACTAAAGAGAGTGCAGAGAAGGGCGACCAAGATTATTAGGGGAATGGGTGAATTGAAGTACAATGATAGATTAATAAACTTGGGGTTATTCAGTTTAGAAAAAAACATCGACGGGGAGATCTAATAATGTACAGATACATGAAGGGACAGTACAAGGAACTTTCTAATGATCTTTTTTGCTCCTAGGCTGGTGACAGGGACAAGGGGACATCCACTACGTTTGAAGAAGAGAACGTTTCACCAGCAACATAGACGGGGATTCATTACTGTAAGAACAGCAAGGCTATGGAACTCACTGCCCCAAGAAGTGATGATGGTTGATTCATTGAGTAAGTTCAAAGATGGCCTGGATGTAGTTCTCAAACGGAAAAAATATTAGATTGCCAGATTAGAGATGGGAAGGAATTTTTCCACCTGACATGGGGCAACTGGCATAAGCCTCAGGGTTTTTTTTGCCTTGCTCTGGGTAAACAATGGACCTGTGTCTTCATCCAACCTCATCTACTATGTAACAACGTAGAGATTGGCGAACCACTTCAGCACAAGCTAGGTTCGACACGAATATCCGAAATTTTTCATTTTTTAACGAAACTGAACAATTGGGAATTTGTCTTGGATGAACTAAAATGGCCATGACATGCATTGTGGTAATGAGATGTCCCAGGCAGATGATGTCACTGAGGAGACAAAGAGAGAGCGCTGAACGCTGTGAGAAGGTCCAAAATAGGCGAGGTGATAATTTCACTTCCAGTTTGTACTGAACTTGTTCGACCCAAAACGAATCAGGGAACCAAGGCACCCAAACCCGTAACAAATCTTGGGAGGTTCACCCATCTCTAATTATTATAAAAGGGGACTTTTATTTATAAGGACTGTGATCATTGTATTGCTTTTACAATACACTGCAATAGTTCTGTATTGGAGTGTACTATGTCTTTCTTTTAAAAGATAGCAAAACCGAGAGGACCCTGTTGCCAGGGTTTAATGTTGTGTGTTTTTTAATGTGTGGCATGTGTTTTGAGGTATACCATTAAATACTTTGATATTGCAGACCCTTGGTTTAGTGCAGTGCTTCTCAAACCGGGTCCCTGTCAGAATCAGCTTTGGCATAAAGCAGAAACCGCACTGATAATGCCAGGCTAGTAGCTAGAAGGGCTGAAGGACCTGTGATGACTTCATCACCGAAAGTCCACAGATCTTTCACCTGGGAGCAATTCAGCCAGATTCAGCAGGCTGGATTCCCTAATCTGAAGGCATCTTACGCTAGGTTCACACCTTTGATCAGCTTTCCGTTCGGGGGTCCGCTTGGGGACCCACTGATTGTAATCTAATCGAATTAAAAAAAGCTTGTTACCTTCGGAAACCCGTGCACCCCATAGACTATAATGGGGTCCACCGGGTTTACGCCACATTTTTAAAGCGGAATGGGGAACGGAGACCGGGAGCAGGTGTGAACCTAGCCTTAGACTGGTATTGTAGGTAGGAAGCTCTTATCTCCTGCCTTTGTTGTGGGGATGCTCCTAAAAGTGTGGAATTCGAAATGACTTGCTGCAGGTGTGTATTTAAGGTAGAATGTGCTGACAATGGGCTAGAGTTACAAAGTGAACTGTACTTGTCTTTAGAACATGGGAATTTATAAGGGCTATGCTGCTACAGCGCTCAAATATTGACACTTCCTCAAACTGCTGATCAGTGGGGGATGATGGGTGTCCTAAGAAGAAGCTCATCAATGTCATTGATAGGGAAAACCCCCCTTTAAGGTTAAGACCCCATGTAGCGGGGCGCAGCGAAAAAGCTCTGTGGGAAAACCACAGAGGAAACGAATTGCGTTTTTTCCTGCAGTGCTTTTCACAGGAAGTCCACAGAGTTATCCTGTGGACCTTTTGGTTCAATTATACCCATAGGGAAACCGCCGGCATTTCCGTAGGTATAATTGACATACTGTACTTGCAAAAAGGCAACAGTTTTGGAAATCGCAGCATTTCCTTGTTTTCTTCTCCCAGTCGATTCCAAGATAATTTGTTTCTTCGTGTATGTAAATGAGCACCACGGAGCACCCAGGGCGTACCTTCTCTTTGCGAGCACCCATTGAGTCATCTCTTCTCACCGCCCCTTTGGCCGTTGCGGTGACTCCATTCTTGGCCTTCTTTCTTCTCGCTCTCAGCGAATTTTTGCGACTGCGCAATCGGCTGTGCCACGCTCTTGTGACAGACCACCGGAAAGTGGCAGCCGATTGCGCATGCGTGAAAATTCACCGAGAGCAATAAGTAAGAAGGCCAAGAGGGAAGTCACCGCAACGGCTGAAGGGGCGGTAAGACGTGATGACGCGATGGGTGCTCACCGAAGAGAAGGTACGCCCCGGGTGCTCAGTGATGCTCATTTACATACACGAAGAAACAAATTATCTTGGAATCGGCTGGGAGAAGAAAACAAGGAAAGGTAGGAGAAGAATGGCTTTTTTAAAGGCCATTCCAACGTTCCATTAGCTTAAAACTGTTTTTGCGAATGATAGACTTCCTTTAAGCAGCTCAGGACCAAACACATTTTTGGCTATAACATTTTTTTCCTTTAGGTTATTTTAAATAATTTTTGCATCTTTTTTTCTGTGACACATAGGGTCTTATGTTTATGTTTTTTATTTTTCCACTTTTTTTTCTATGTTTACATTTTCTCAGATATTAAATATCCGTTTCAGTCATTTTTACATAGGTGACACTTCTTATTGTGTCACCGGTGGCAGGACCTGTGACTTGGGCATAGCTGGATTTTTTTTTTTTTTTATTTCTCCTGCCCCAGTTACTGCATAGGAGGCAGCATTTTTCCTTTAACTCCAGAGCTGATTTGGGCCAGGTCAGAGGGAGCCGCATCATGGCGTCTGACATAGCTATATAAACAGTGCTCATTAAATGCGGTGTGAACAGCAATTGAGTAGGCAGGGATGGTAATATACCGTTCATGCTTTGCCAATAGTAGTAGTAAGAGCCAGCTCCCCGCTACTGCAGCTGCATAACATTGAAAGGATGTACGGGTGGGTCCTTGCAGGGTTAAGAGAGGAATGCCCGGACATATATAGTCAACAGGCAGTCTGAAAACGATTAAAAAAGGACCCTATCATCACCTCCACAAACTACAGTTCTTAGCATTTGTTAATAGGCTTTGCTTCAGTGATTCCAGTATAGTTGGAATTTTGTTACTAGCCCCCACAGTTCCTGATCACTCAATGCATTTAGATATAGTGCCTGATGCACTACTTAGGCATTGCACCATCAGGTGGGCAGGCAAGAGATGTGATTCTGAGCTCCAATCAGAGGTGAGTTGTATCAGAGCTCAGAATCACAACCCTGCCTGACAGAGTCTATATAGCATATGAGACATCAAAACTAACAGCACTGATTGGACTGGAATAGTGGGGGCTAGAGAGAAACTGTGTTGGAACCAGTGAAACATCACCTATTAAATTAAGCTGGACTTGGCAGGTGGTGAAAGGTCCTCTTTGAGAACTAAAAATCTATAATAAATTATAGGATGATGCACATGAATATGAATTTCAAAACCTCATTCTCACAACAGCAAAAACCTGCATGAATTTAAACGTCATGCTACAGATTTTACACAAAGCAATTGTATTCATATTACATTAAAAATACAACAAACAAATGCATGATGCAATTATTGTGTCGTGTCGACACAGAACAACAAACCGCAACACACATTTGCAACCAACTCCAAATAGAAATTTTCAGATACTTCTAAAGTCGACATCTACCAGTCTATCATAGAAAAACTAGGAAAACTGGATTGACGTTCATCTTTCACTAATCTGTAGCACAGATAGAAGCACCACAGATCCAAAGTCCTTAGTCAAGGATAGGGTCAAGTCTTTCTGATGAGATGAACTGGAGGAACAGGTGAAGTGGAAACGTTCTGTCATCCATACTCTTAATAATTCTCAATGTTTTCTTTGTTTTCACCATCCCTTTGCTTCAGCTGATTGATTTCATTCTCCAGCTGCACAATTGCACGTTCAATCTCATAGTTCTTACTCACAAGGGATACCCACCTATAATGGAGGGAAAAAATAAAAAGTGAAATTTAGTACCTTTGTTTGCACTAGCAGAGATCCTGCATGTGTATATTGGGGAGGGAGGGGACAAAATGTAAAGAGCAGGAGACTAAAATAAAGAAACACATTACTCACACCTTAACCTCTAGGCTAAGGCCCCACATTGCGGAAACGCAGCATTTTTCCTGCCGCTGAAAAAGATGCAGCGTTTTACAGTAACGGCAAAGTGAATGAGATTTTGGTTAATCCCATCTACACATAGAGAGGGGGGGGGGGGGGGGAACACCCTTAAAAAGGGTATGAATCAGATATTTGGGGTGACCAAGAGAGCTTTGACATAGGGCCCAGTGGACAAACATCTGTCTCTAGTTCCACCAAATAAAGTTAAAGGACATAAGACCCACATTATCTTTCTTGCTCGCAATGTGTCCGTTGTTTAATAATAATAATAATAATAATAGTTCTTTAATAGTCCCACAGTGGGGAAATTCAGTGTGTTACAGCAGCAAAGATAAGATAAGATAAGCAGATACAAATACAAAATGTACAGGAATGTTCCAAGGTGAGAGGCATTACCTTAATAGCAGACAGACAGACAGGACGTAGCAGGGGGGGGGGGGGGATTTAACAGGCAGAGAGATATTTCAGTTCTCTGTATGTAATGATCTCCGCTTAGGTCGGTGTTGGTTGTACAGCCTAACCGCGGTGGGGAGGAAAGACTTCCGAAAGCGCTCCTTCTCACACCTAGGGTGGAGCAGTCGGTCACTGACAGTACTGCCCAGCGCAATCACGGTCTCATGCATGGGATGGGACTTCTTCTCCCGCATGGATCTCACCACGGACAGTATCCTTCTGTCACCCACCACCTGCACTGGGTCCAGTGGGCTCCCCAGGACAGAGCTGGCCCTTCTAATCAGCTTGTCAAGTTTATTTCTGTCCCTGGTTGATATACTGCTCCCCCAGCAGGCCACTCCAAAGAAGATGGCTGATGCCACTACTGAGTTGAAGAAAGTCCTAAGAAGTGCCCCCCGGATTCCAAAGGCTCTCAGCTTCCTAAGCAGGTAGGTTTCAATCCATTAGAAGATCAGAATAAACATTAAAGGGAGTCTGTCGGCAGTATTCATATGCAGTTGAGAAGGAAAGTGCTTTCTGTATCAATTCATCACAGTTTTCTAGATCTCTGCTTGCTGTCCTTTTATTTCCAGTAGATAAAACTGGTCATGTGATGACACAGGAGCATAGCTTGTTAGTCACAGTAATCAGACATCTGCCTGGTAACGAGCCGTGCACCTGTGTGCCCATCACATGACCATGGACTGATTTGTTATCCACTGAAAGTAAACAAAGAATGACAGCAAGCAGAAATCTAGAAAACAGGGTATACATACAAAAAAGCATATTGGAAAAATGTTATTGTTTGTACAATGAAAAGATACACTGTAAACTGTATAAACATATCTATGTGTGTAGCTCACATCCATTTTTTAGCTACAGAAAATGAAGCAAATAGATTTAGTGAAATAATGGAGTTGAACGGGAGGAGCACAAACATATTCAATATATAGCATGTTTAAAGTAACAGTTTTGGTAGCAATACATGCACAAAAATAACTTACGTTGACTCCATTTCTCGCAGCTTGGCCCCAGATGTAAGTTGTGAGTTTTTCCTTTGCCAGTTTAAGTCCTGAATACGTTTTCTGAACAAGATAAGATGGAAATGAATGATGTAAAAAGTGATAGAAAAATAACAGAATTACTCTATGAAGAACCATTCATTCAAGACTTAGTCTAAAAGGCAAGCACTTCACAACCACGTGATGTATATAGTAGAAGGCAAACCAAGCGATTGTTTGTCATGAGAAAACAAGACAAGTAGTGTTATAGATTAGTATAAGAAAAAATCTACTTTCTCCTGTTATTTCCCTCCCCTCCACTGACCAATGTCTCTAAAGTCACAGTTCAAATCTGTATTGAGCTACAGCACACAAGTCTATGGAGAGAGGAGAAGGAGGACAAGCAAAGAGACCCAACTAAATCTCCAGGTGATTTATCTTTCCTGATAAGCCAACTCTGTAGAAAGATAAAAGCAGTATTCCCATCTCCCTGCTAGTTAACAGTTAGTTAAAGAGGACCTTTCACGCCCTCTGGCACCTGCAGTATTATATACCGCTAGAAAACTGACAAGCATGGAGCCAGATGCTGGACTGAGCCGAAAACCAGGAAGTGGAAAGGAGAGGAGAAAGGGCGGCAGCTTAAACCCTAAGATGTGGAAAACTCTTTAATGCTCGGGTTTCCATGGAAATCCTACCCGCTTAAAAAGCAGTTACCCGTGGAAACCCACGGACTGGCTTAAAACGTTCCAGTTTCTTATTTTGGTAAGGATAATGTGTATACTCACCTTAACTTCTGAAGATCCTTCTGTGCAGATTCAATCATACGAACTAGATTTCTAAAATTGAAAAGATGGGGGTAAATGAGCTTCAATTTATTAACACTCTCCACTGCTACATTGTCAGTCAGCACTTTACCATTTCAAGTTGAACTCACTCATTATAGACTCTCCAAGCATTACAGCCATGCTGAGACATGATTTCCAGATTCTCTATACGAACAGCCTGATGCTCCAGCTGAGCCATTGAATTGTTGACACACTCCTGCCATGCAGTTATATCATTTCTCTGACCAGATGAAGGAGCGGGTAATTCATATCTTTAAAAAAAAAAAAATAAAAAAACCCTCCATGAAAGTAATCACACTATTTGAGTTATTCTTTACCTAAAAACATCTAATTTTTCTTTTAAACATATGGCAACTGCATGCACGTCAATTCCTTAAACTATACTAAAATATCAAAACTGTGGTGCTACTTAGTTATATCTCGAGTGACAGCTGCAGTCCACAGGATTGCATGCAATTCTGTGTAATTTTTGGGCTGTAACTTCAACTCCACAGTTAAATCTCAGTGCAGTCATAAGGAATAGTTCCTTTATGTTAAATAATAATTCCCTTTCTTATTTTGACATCATTCAAGATATTTCAGTAATGATAAAACTTTATAATACTTGCGGAAACCCCTTACATCTATACTTCTCAGGACTAATACGTTGCTAAAAAGTGTATGCCAACTAGGCAATCCTCTAAGAGCTACACAGGCTGGACTCCAGACTGATACATGTCGGATGCGTGCCATTTTAATACAGTGATTATATAGATGTCTATAAAACTGTTGTACTTGAATTGTACTGTATTTTATTGTGTATTGGATTTTATACAGTAATACTGACATCAATATGGAAATGAATTTGCTGGAATTTCTTATATACATGATAGCCCTATATGTATGGCAGAAATGGGTAAATGCATTTCTTATTGTGCATTGCAACTCAATTTTCATGAAAATCAGGGTTTTATTTTTATGCAAGTTAGCTCAGTGTTGCTTTAGGGTTATTTCTTCTACTGCCGGAGCTTTGCTCTCTGCTCTAGATAATCGTTCCTAACTGCTGCCCAGATACACCCCCATTGCTTGAATGACATCTCCCACTTGGTCTACAGCTGCCTCCGTCTAAAGCCAGCCCTCCTGCCCTTCCGGGTGCAGCCTGTCCTCATCAGGCATCCTCGGTACAGTCAGTAATATGTTTGTTATAGCTGATCCATACAAAGACAGCATTGTGGAGATATCATTGAAGCAATGGGAGGTGTTGTTGGGTGGTTATCTAGAGTGGAAAGCAAAGCCCCAGCAAGAGAATAAAACGACAAATAAAACTTTTCAGGTAAATTGCATAAGAGTAAAACCCTGATTTTCATGAAAATGAAGCAGCAACGCAAAATAAGAAGGCCATCTTTGGAAAGTGTAGAAGCAACCCTTCAAGGTACTGTCATTAGTTTGAGCTCTTTTTTTTCTGCTGACAGACTTCCTTTAGCAAAATATAACAAAAAAAGAAATGCAAAAGTTAAAGAAAAAAAAAGGAACACCTAGGACTTGCCTCTTCATGCTGAGAAGCTCAAGTGGCTGGCGAGCAGCTAGTCTTTCAAACTCATTCTTCATTATTTCTGTCTAGAAAGACAAAAACAAACTTAAAACCAATGGTAACTAGTTTTACCAGTGAAAGCACTAGAAAGCAGACTAAAAAAAACCACAAAACAATTAACTATGCTACTAAAATACAATCTCGAAACATGCACAGATCCTTTGGATACTTGAGCCACAGATCTAGATTCATACCTCAAATGCAGCATAGTCTGGAGTAGGTAAATAACTCAGGTAATTTTTGGTTGGGCGATATCTCCTGGTTTCCTCTTCCACCAGTGCAGCTGCCTACATATAGAAGAAATACATGCAGAAAATAAGATCAAATTATATATCTACAATAAAAGTAGATGTCACTATGGTTACATAGAGGTACATCAGCTATATAATACACTTTGTATTTAAATTCTTCACCATTTTAAAAGGTTTTACAGGACATTAATAATAACCTGTCCTTAAGGCTACATGCACACAATTGTTCTGCATTTTTCTCTCTCATTGAGACACGGCCGCAAAACGGACAGGTACAGGACCAGTCCTGAGATTTGCTCTGGGCTTACTGATGCCACAGAGATGTATGGGTCATGCCGCCAGTGGGTGTATGAGACTGGAGCCGGGAGAGCAGATAGTTCCTTGCTCTGGTAGCAAAGTCAGTGCAGATTAGGCCTCATGTTTATGGTGAGTGCAGTGACGGTTTTATAGCAGAACACCTTCTGGCTCTGTTCTTCTCAATACTCTCAGGATAGGCCTTGCGCTATAATCATTAGAACATCGGACCCCTATCAGAAGAGCCTCAACCTACACACATCAAACGAATGGCAGCATATCTGGAGCAACTTTGTCTGGCCGCTATACAGAGAATGAAGGCGTCCGTCACATACGGGCCATCCTAGCAAGTGATGCAGGTGCGGCCATGTGGAGTCAACTCACTCCATTCAATCTTGCACTCAGCCTTCGCTTATCACAAGGCATTATGGGAAAGGAGCTGGGAGCTCATGCGCCCTCTGTTGGATGTAACAGATCCTCAGTTTGCTTTTGACTCACCGAGTCTTGAGACAGCAAAAGGGATTTTAGCCAAGCCAGTTTCACTTATCTGCATACAGCTCCGTTTCGGGATCTGTTACATCCAACAGAGGGCGCATGAGCTCCTAGCTCCTTTCCCATAATGCCTTGTGATATGTAGATGCTTGGTAGAGGGCGAAAGGCAACTCAAAACTCTACACACCTTAACTGGTGCTCTCCTCAAGGAGAGATGTCCCTGTCCAAAGCCTTCACTCAGGCTGCAAATTGAGCGTGCATCCCACCCCAACACAGTCCATGCATCCCAAATACACATTACCACCATCTATTGTATGCAGAATCAAGGACCAATCAAGGAATCTCAGACACACACTACTGATCCCAGCAGTCAGACAAACACACTTCAAAAAGGTCAAGGGTTCATAGAGCAACACACAATTTAATACCCAAAGGGTTCAGTGCTATGTACAGTCATATGAAAAAGTTTGGGCACCCCTATTAATCTTAATCATTTTTAGTTCTAAATATTTGGGTGTTTGCAACAGCCATTTCAATTCGATATATCTAATAACTGATGGACACAGTAATATTTCAGGATTGAAATGAGGTTTATTGTACTAACAGAAAATGTGCAATATGCATTAAACCAAAAATTGACCAGTGCAACCCATTGTGCAGTGTGTAACCCATTTACACACACTATAATGTTCCACAGCGGTCCCTACACACTGTATTATGACTCGCAGCTGCACACGGTATTATGCTGCCTAGTGGCCCCTGCACACGGTATTATGCTCCACAGTGGCCACTGCACATGGTATTATGCTCCATAGTGACCCCTGTACTGGTATTATGCTCAAGCCTGCTCGGAGTAACACCGATCGCAGGAGAGGTAAGTAGGATATGTTTTTATGTTCCCTCACCTCCCCTGGGCCCCCGATTATTATACTCTGGGGTCACTTACTGAGGTCCGCGACCGCTCACAGCAACATCCACTTCCCTTTCTGTGTCCCATAGCAGAAGGGGAAGCGGATGCGGCCACGAGCAGACGCCGGGTAGTGAAATAAATAGTCCGTGACCTGCTGGGGATACTCAGCAGGTCACAGCCTATTTATATATAAAAAAAAAAGTTATACTCACCTGCGATGTCTTGATGGAGCCGCCGCCTCCTCTTCTTGTCCGCGACGTCTGTGTCTCAGCGTAGGCAGCGCGATGACGTCATTGTATCGCCGCCTGCGCTCAGATGCGACGTCTCTTAAACCAGCCCAGGACAGGCCCCGCTCAGCTCTGTTTTTTTTTTTTTTTTTTTTAAAGCGGCCTGTCCTGGCTTACATTGAATAGAAAAATGCTGCCCCCCAGACAGTGAGGGACACTGCCGTCTGAGGCAATAAAGATGGAGGCCGCCCAGGGGCGCACCGCTAATGAGGCGAAGTGAGGCGGCCGCCATCTTTATTGCTCTTGTATTGTGTGAGACCGGGCCGGATAACAGAAGGCAGCGGGCCGGATTCGGCTCGCGGGCCTTGTGTTTGACACCTGTGACTTAGATGAAAGCTGAGTAACGGTACTCCGGCACAGCCACTACACAGTGTACAGGGCCAGCTGCTGCTGGTGTGCCACACAAAAAGTGGTGTACACCCCACTGGTTTAAATTCCAATCCATGTCAACTAGTAAATAACAGACATGTATCGAGACAGTTTCACACAGATTAAACCTATCGAATGGGGCTGATCCACAGCAGTACAAACGTGAAATCCACAGCAGAAATTCAAGAGCAAAGACTTCTGCTAAATTTTCTTCCATACCAGTCTGATTGTCCATCAGTCATGTGAACGCAGCCCTAATCATCCACACTGCGGACCTCACATCTCTAATAGAGTTACTGTATGCTCACACAACATAATTTGAAAATGAACTTGAAGTGGCCTTCCCCATCAAAATCCACCCTGTGGACGAGCCTCAGCTTCCCGCCAAAGGGCATCATCAGGTGTGATCAGCCTCATATACAATGCGAGGCCTGGAATTACGGTTTCCATGGTGAATCAACCTCAAAAAAAGCAGGAAACTTCATTTCATTTTTTAGTATGCTGCAAAAAGAAGCATCCTACATGGAAAACAATGAATGGCAGATTTGGGACTGTTTTTGGACCACTTGAAACTTCTCTCCAAAATATACTGTGTAAATATATTGTTACTGTGTTATCCCCCTTATTTATAGGGCTCCTGACTGTTACTAAAAAGGTCACAAATTCTTGTAGTGACACCACTCACTGGGGCACGGTCTGACTGCCAAGGTTTATTGAGGGCACTTCCTATTACAAATCCCTACCGAATCTACACACTGGCCTCAGGACCCGGGACTCTGCGTTAAAACAGATCAAGCAGCACTCAGCGCTGTGACGGGACAGAAACTGAGACAGCACCACGTGTAGGTAATATTACTATCGCGTTTATCTAAAGTCTACACAGACACCTCTGCAAATAGAAATAATACTCACCGCCTCTCGCACTCCCGGAGCATCGTATCCTTGGTCAAAATACGGTAAGGTGTCCACAACCACATCTCCTGCCACAAGGCTAGTCCCCGCCATCTTGAAACCGGGAAGAAGGCATTAAGGACGCATGCGCGCCACAGCCGTAACCAGTTGTACGGTTTTCCTTGCACGTCGCTGCATTAGGGAGCTGAAGCAGCTTGCTGATTGGTCAGCATCTAGATGTTGTAGCACGTGACTTATTGCTGGCGGCCCCCTGGACTTGGTGTAGTCTGTGCGAGGAAAACGCATGAGCGCCCGTTGTTGCCCACTGCAACTAAGGAGTATTTGTATTAAATATACAGAGGCATGGACAATGCAAACAAATGCATTTTAGATTTTATTAATTTCCTCTGGGTAAAGGACGTTGAATTTTGAGGCCTAAAGTATACATCCATATACATTCAAACCCATACTTCCCAACTTTCAAAGGTCAGAAAGAGGTACACTATGTGTGACACGCTATGCACACTGTGGCAAATTTAGCTCCACTCACTTCAACATTGACTCCAACCATTCTCTCCCATTTTTCTTTGTACCCCCACACAATATAATGCTCCTACAGTCACCCTAACATTATGTTCCCCTCCAATTGCCACACAGTATGAAGTCCCTCTCTTTGTGCCCCAGTTTAAACTGGGGACAACTAGAGGGGGGACATTAACCCTTTCTCTGCCAGGGGGTCTCCAGAAATTTTGCACCTCTGGTAGCCATAGCAATTTTCACAGTTTTGAGATGGACAAATAAAACCTAAATTGCAATATTAAAAAATCATGCTAACCCCCCATATCTATATATTTTCTTAAAGTAGACACTTGCAGCATTGTCAGAATGCCACATGATACTGTATGTGAACAGGCACCTTCATGCAATTTTAATTTAAAGTGAATGTTTTATAAAAAAAAATTGCAAATAAATGTTTATTAGTTGCTAAAAGTGGAAACCAAACAAAAAGTTAAATGCACCAAACGTCCTAAAAATAAACATAAACATGTGCAGAGTTCATTCACATCACTAAGGCCTACACCTGCATGCATATGTCTTCAGAAAATCACTAGTACTGGAAGGAACAAAAATCTGCTTTGAAGCTGGAAATGTTAAAAAAGTACCATCCTATAAAATGTAGGGATTACACACCGTGGAAAGCAAGTGAACCCCTAAACCCTATACAGTGGGGAAAAAAAGTATTTAGTCAGCCACCAATTGTGCAAGTTCTCCCACTTAAAAAGACGAGAGAGGCCTGTAATTGACATCATAGGTAGACCTCAACTATGAGAGACAAAATGAGAAAACAAATCCAGAAAATCACATTGTCTGATTTTTTAAAGAATTTATTTGCAAATTATGGTGGAAAATAAGTATTTGGTCACCTACAAACAAGCAAAATTTCTGGCTCTCACAGACCTGTAACTTCTTCTTTAAGAGGCTCCTCTGTCCTCCACTCATTACCTGGAGAATGTCATATGGTCAGATGAAACTAAAGTAGAACTGTTTGGTAGAAGCACAACTGGTCGTGTTTGGAGAAAAGTGAATGCTGAGTTGCATCCAAAGAACACCATACCTACTGTGAAGCATGGGGGTGGCAACATCATGCTTTGGGGCTGTTTCTCTGCAAAGGGACCAGGATGACTGATCCGTGTACATGAAAGAATGAATGGGGCCGTGTATCGTGAGATTTTGAGTGCAAACCTCCTTCCATCAGCAAGGGCATTGAAGATGAAACGTAGCTGGGTCTTTCAGCATGACAATGATCCCAAGCACACCGCCAGGGCAACAAAGGAGTGGCTTCGTAAGAAGCATTTCAGGGTCCTGGAGTGGCCTAGCCAGTCTCAAGATCTCAACCCCATAGAAAACCTTTGGAGGGAGTTGAAAGTCCGTGTTGCCCAGCGACAGCCCCAAAACATCACTGCTCTAGAGGAGATCTGCATGGAGGAATGGACCAACATACTAGCAACAGTGTGTGCCAATCTTGTGAACACTTACAGAAACCGTTTGACCTCTGTCATTGCCAACAAAGGATATATAACAAAGTATTGAGATGAACTTTTGTTATTGACCAAATACTTATTTACCACCATAATTTGCAAATAAATTCTTTAAAAATCAGACAATGTGATTTTCTGGATTTGTTTTCTCATTTTGTCTCTCATAGTTGAGGTCTACCTATGATGTCAATTAAAGGCTTCTCTCATCTTTTTAAGTGGGAGAACTTGCACAATTGGTGGCTGACTAAATACTTTTTTTTCCCCACTGTATATTTTTTCAAAGTAGACAACCTGAAGATTATATGGGTCTTAATGGGTTATCAATAGCCACATCCTCCTTCATGTAACTTTGTGACAAACAGAAATAATTTTTTGAAATAATGCATTAAAGCACATATTTGCACCTAAAACTCATATTCAATCTTACATTCACACACAAAATACATTTAAAATAAAAGATCAAGGTGTACTCAATTTATTTATACCGCAAACATCAGCTACAACAAGACCTCGTACTCTCAAAACACTGATACAGAAGACAAGCAAGATTTTGCTGTTATTCAATAATATGTTAAAAATCTATAGTGCACCTAGCAAACTGTGACTGTGATAACAAAATCTAACTTTTTTGAGATTGCACAGCATACAGTATATAAAAACACAGCTTAATATTTCATATATACAACCACCTTCATGGAATTTTGCAGCATACAGAGATTACAAGCAAAAATAGCACAAAAATTCAAATTTGCCACTAAAGTGCATGCTTAAGCAGTCCCTTTCTGCAAACAAAATGTACTTTCCAAAAAACTGCAATATGTGAGGAATTCATACATACTATATATATATATATATATTTACAGGTGCAGGTGTTAAAGAAACGCCAAAATCGCGGAAATGTGCCAACCAATTTTGTGCATGCAAATAAAATAGGAGTTTACATAAAAATATAATTTTCTATCCCCCCTTGTAATGATTCTGCTTAAATATGGCTATAACTCAAAGCTGTATTTTGGTCTCTGGGTAGCTTATCTCTTTACTCATAAGGTGCACAGCCTACTCATAGGTATATTGCCAATAGTGGCCGGACTGGAACAATAGGGCTTTGTATCCATCCCAGCATGGTTCCATTGAATTCATACACAGCCCTGAGTGATCAAAGAAACATGCATTGTGCAGGTAGATCAGACCTGGTTGATAACATTGTATCATTCCACTTGGTCTCAGCTCAATACAAAGAATCTGGACTTGAGTGCATTATTCAATCAGACTTGCTGCCGCCGGTGACCTCATTCTGGGAGGTGGCATAAAGGGTATAAAAGATGAGGTAAGAGGCAATGGGAGGAGATTGGGCTGAGACTACAAGAGAATAATATGATCAGACTACAAGAGACTATTACGGAGAGACTGTGAGAGCATGCAGGCTGGCATGCTGCTGCTAGTAGCCTCCACTGGTTATTCACACATGACAGAGCATGTGTGAGTGTTGGACTATAGAGCCACATCAAGGAGATGCGTGGTAAAGTAATTATTTCACTTTTATGCCCTTTTTATTTTTATTGTACTGTATCTTGTAACTAGTAACTGTTAATGCTTGCATACATCTGCATATCTGTTCTGAACTGCATGTGTTAGATGTTAATACCGACCCATGTAGGGGTTAATAAATATATAAAATTTAGAAAGCTTGTCTTGTATTTATCCTGTGGACCCAACACTTACTGGCGGTGAGTGTGGTTTTTTATGAAAGAAGACTCAGGTGTGAGCCAAAGCGGTGTTGGCGCACTGAGGATCTTTCACACCCCTATAAAAATTGTAGCAATTTATACGTTCATCTCTAGTTATAATCGTTATTACTATTATTTTAGCGTGTAACGGATATCGCTAGAGAGGCGTATTGTGTAAGTGTTTGGTGCAACTCTTTTGGCGCTGGACAATGGTAAACGTTTGGGTCACAACGCCAGTAAACTTCCTGGTTATGTTCAGAGGGGTATTACAGAAGAATACCCCTCTAATAAGGCTGTGACAATCAGAGAGCAAAAGTATAGTATGCTCTCTGATTGATAGGTGAGGGGATAACTTGGACAGAAGTCCCTGCTACCCCCTCCCCCGGGGTCACATACAGATTATGCACATATGATGATGAAGATTTATCATCTCTGTGCAGTGTGCAGGGCTGCTCCTTTCCCCTCCTACCGCAGCTCTTAAGATGTTACCTGAGGCAGGAGGGGGGGACACTTTAGAGCCCTATATCTCAGGATTGGTTAGGGCTATGAAGATGATTTTGGATTCATTTTAAAGATGAGTATATTCATGATAGCTCTTACAGATTTGGAGCGAATCGCTGTTAAAAATGCTGTCGGGAATTGAGCTCTGCAATGGGATCTCAATGCCAACTAGCGTTTTCAACAGTGAATCTCTCAGGATCTGTAAGGGCTATCATGAAGTTCTTGGTATCATTTTAAAGATGAGATTTTTCATCTTCATAGCCCTAACCAATCCTGAGATATCGACATTAGTAGTAAGAACGTATTATATACGTCCTCGGCTACAGAAGAGCCACCCTGGGAGGACGTATAAATAAGTGGTTGGCAGGGAAAGGGTTAAACTGGGGCAGTTGGAGGGGGACATTAAACCGTGGGGGTAGCTGGAGGGGGATATTAAACTGGTAGCAATTAGAGGCAGACATGTTCCCCTCCAGCTACCGCCACGGTTCAATGTCCTCCTCAATCTGTCCCCAGTTGAATGTCCCCCCTCCATCTGTCCTCAGTTTAATGTCCCCCTTATCTGCCACCAATTTAATGTCCCCCTTCATCTGCCACCAGCTTAATGTCCCGCTTCATCTTCCCCCAGTTTAATTGCCCCCTTCAACTGCCACCAGTTTAATGTCCTCCTTCATCTTCCACCAATTTAATGTCCCCCATCCATCTGTCCCAGTTTAATGTCCCCCTTCATCTGCCACCAGCTTAATGTCCCCCACCATCTGCCACCAATTTAATGTCTGTCCCCCTTCATCTGACACCAGTTTAATGTCCCACTTCATCTGCCCCCAGTTTAATGTCCCCCTTCATCTTTCACCAATTTAATGCCCCCCTTCATCTGCCACCAGATTAATGCCCCCCTTCATCTTCCACCAATTTAATTGTCCTCTTTCATCTGCCCCAAGTTTAATTGTCCCCCTCCATCTGCCCCCAGTTTAATGTCCCCCTTCATCTGTCCCAGTTTAATGTCCCCCTTCATCTGCCCCTAGTTTAATTGTTCCCCTTCATCTGCCACCAGTTTAATGACCCCCTTCATCTGCCCCAGTTTGATGTCCCACTTCATCTGCCCCTAATTTAATTGCCCCCCTTCATCTGCCACCAGTTTAATGTCCCCCTTCATCTGCCCCCAGTTTAATTGTCCTCTTCATCTGTCTCCAGTTTAATGTCCCTCTTTATCTGCCACCAATTTAATGTCCCCCTTCATCTGCCCCCAGCTTAATTACCCCCTTCATCTGTCCCAGTTTAATTTCCCCCTACACCTGCCTCCAGTTTAATGTTCCCCTTTATCTGCCCCAGTTTAATTTCCCCCTTCATCTGCCCACAGTTTAATTGTCCTCTTCATCTGTCACCAGTTTAATGTCCCCCTTTATTTGCCACCAATTTAATGTCCCCCCTCCATCTGCCCCAGTTTAATGTCCCCCTTCATCTGCCACCAGCTTAATGTCCCCTTCCATCTGCCACCAGCTTAATGTCTATCCCCCTTCATCTGTCACCAATTTAATGTCCCACTCCATCTGTCTCCAGTTTAATGTCCCCCTTCATCTTCCACCAATTTAATGTCCCCCTTCATCTGCAACCAGCCTAATGTCCCCCCTTCATCTGCCACTAATTTAATGCCCCCCCCCTTCATCTGCCACCAATTTAATTGTCCCCCTCCATCTGCCTCCAGTTTAATCCCCCCTTCATCTGCCCCAGGTTAATGTCCCTCTTCATCTGCCTGCAGTTTAATTGTTCCCCTTCATCTGCCCCAGTTTAATTTCCCCCCTACATCTGTCCCCAGTTTAATGTTCCCCTTCATCTGCCGGACGCAGATGAGTTGAATCCGGGACTGACCCGCAGAATCCAGGACGGTAAGGAGGTGTGTAAACCCCTTATCCAAAAGGCCACTTTTTAGAGCATTTTTTTCAATGGAAACCCCTTTGAAAAGACTTCACATTGGTCTTACATACACACATCACTGAACTGAACTATGGGGTCTGCGGGTAACTACTTTTTAAAAGGATTAGGTTTTCGTTCTTCAGGTCCCCAAGCAGACCCGAAGAACAGAAAGCCGAACGCTAGTGTGAACCTAGCGTAAGGGACATCAGGAGTAAATGCACCAGCATCACACTGGAACAGCGACTCCATGTCATAGTCAATGCAATCTGCCACTGATATGCCAAGCTACATTCCTAATTTTGTCAGGACAATCTTGGGAACTGGACTAGAAAAGAAGAGTTTTATATATACATCACACCAAAATGAGCATTCTTTGGGTGGACTTAACCACTTCCTGCTGGTGACAATTTTCGATTTTCATTTTTGACTCCCCGCCTTCCAAACCCCATAACTTTATTTACTCCCATTATTTTTCTGTTTATAGAGCTTAAGGGCTTAGGGCTTAAAGGGGTTGTCCAGGCAAAAATGGACAAACCGTTTAATTTTTAAATGAGTCTGGGGCAGTGAAAAAAAATAAAAACAAATTCATTCCTTTCCACGGTGCTCCGGTGCCTCCCACTGTACTCCAGTCTTCTCGGTCCAGTGTTGACGTATGGTGGAAGTCCCCACCACACGTGACCGCTGAGGCCAATCAGCGGCCTCAGCGAAGGGCAGGTGATTTCACTACGTGTGACATCACGGGTCTCTTCCTGAGGCCGCTGATTGGCCAATCAGCGGAAGGGATTCGTGACGTCACAACCAGTAAGCACTTTGAGAAGACACCGGAGCAGAAGAACCGGACCGCTCTGGGAGGACACCAGAGCACGGGGAACAGGTGAGTATGATTTTTTTTATCTCCCCCAGCCTATAAAAAAAATAAAGTGAATTGCCTGGACAACCTCTTTCATGTTTGTGGGACAAATTGTTCTTCATAATGGTACCATTTATTATTCTGTACAATATACTGGGAAGCTGGAAAAAAATTCAGAATGGGGTGGAATTGGAGGAAAAGTGCATTTGTGTGACTTTCTTATAGGCTTCGTTTTAAGGCCGTTCAGCCAAGTGACATGTTACCTGTATTCTATGTTTTGGAACGATTCCAGGGATACCAAATTTATATAATTTTATTTACATTTTAACCCCTTAACCACTTTCATACCAGATGCTTTACCCCCCTTCCAGACCAGGCACATTTTCAAGTTTTTTTGTATGTGCGGTTTTGAGGGCTGTAACATTTTTATAATTTGCGTTATTCAACTAATTTCTACATCTTTTTTCGGTGACACATAGGGCTTTATTTTTATGTTGTTTTTATTTTTGCATGTGTTTTAATTTTTTTTATATCCGGAAAAATATAAACAAAAGAGGAGGGAAATGTGTCTGTTTTTCACTTTTCTTTTTTTTTTTTTTTTTTTATTTAATAACACAAAGTGCTACTAAAAAACTTTGCAAAATGGCGGCACCCATAGTGCTGTATACAGCGCTTATTGAGCGCTGTATACAAATTGATCGGGAAGGCAGGGAAGGTAATAAACTTTCCCTCTCTTCTCTCTGGACCTCCGGCTGAAGTTACAGCTGTCTTCTCTCTGGGACCCCCGGCTGAAGTTACAGCTGCTGATTTGTTTGTGCAGCTGCTGATATCTGATTGGAAGTACTGGTACGTCCTTGCAGAATTAGACAACCACCTTCCACACTTATATAGTCTATGGGCGGTATGGAACTGGTTTAATACAGCAGAGACAGCTCCTAAGTGGCCGCCATATTTAGATACTCGACATCCGCTGTACTATTACGGCAGATATCAGGAAGGGGTTAAAGAGGTTGACCAAGCTAAAACATAATTTTTTAATTAGGCCGGGGGAGGTGAAAAAAACAAAACAAAACATACTCACCTGTCCCAGTTGCTCCGGTGTCCTCCCAGGATGGTCAACTGTCTTCTTTCTGTGGAATTCCTTGCCGGCTTTAATGTCCCAGTTCCCTTCTTGAGGCCATTGATTGACCTCAGCGGTCACGTGCAGCAGGTACTTCCACCAGAAGACAACAACGGAGCTGCAGGACCGGACCCTGCTGGGAGGCATCAGGAACAGGTGAATATGTGTTATTTTATTTTTTTTTTACCTCCCCTGGCATAATTAAATAAAATTTTAGGCTCGACAACTCCTTTAACCCCTTAACTCAATATGACGTACTGGTACGTCATTGGAAGCACTACCTAAGTGCAAACTGACGTACCAGTACGTCATTTTAATGTCACCCACTCAGAAGCTGAGCGGGTGAAATCGAGAGCGGGTGTAAGCTGTAAGCAACAGCTGACACCCACGTGTAACACCCACAGCCAGAGCTGAGCTCTGATCTCAGGTGTTAACCCCTTAGATGCCGCGGTCAAACATGACCGCAGCATCCAAGGGGTTCCACCATGTTGCTGCACCCCCCCACCCTGGCAAAATCGGGGGGTACCGATATCTATTATCTGCAGCCCGGGGTCTGGCCAGTGACCCCAGGCTGCCTGGAACCCCAAGTACCTGGTTGATTCTGCCAGGATCTTCAGGAAGTCAGGCTATGCGTCTGCATAGACTCACTTCCTGTATAGACTGCAATACACGTGTATGCTGTGTATTGCAGTCTATAGTACTGAACCAGCGATCAGTGTATCGCTGGCTTAGGTGTCCTTATAGGACAAGTAAAAAATGTAAAAAAAAAGTTAAAAAAAAAAAATAAAGTGTGTAAAAAAAATTTATAAAGTTATAAAGCCCCAAAAATTGCCTTTTCCTATATAAATAAATAATAATAATAACTTTATTTATATAGCACCAACATATTCCGTAGCACTTTACAAATCAGAGGACACATGAACAAACGATATGAGACATTACAATGTGACAAAGAAATAAACATATCAAACAATAGGAGTGAGGGCCCTGCTGGCAAGATCTTACATTCTATGAGGAGATAGGGGGACACAAGAGGTCAGAGGGCTTGTTTGCTACAATGGTCCAGCCATCTTTTAATAGAAAAGGTTGTGTAACTGAAGCTGTGTGAACCCGTCACCAGCCAGTATCTGTGAATAAACAGATACTAAGTGCAAGGAGTGCAGTGTAACTTCTAGATGGAGGGGCGAAGGATCTGAGGAACAGAGGAAGAAGGATAAAAGGTGTTATTGTTCTACGCCTTCGCACACTACATTGTGAAATGAATTATATAAAAAAAAACTAAAAATTTATAAAAACAATACATATTTGGTATCGCCACTTCCGTAACACTCTGTACAATAAACCTGAAACAATATTTAACCTACAAAGTGAACGTCGGAAAAAAAAACAAAAACGCCAGAAGTAATGATTTTTCGCCATCTCACCTTACAAAATATACAATAAAAAGTGATCAAAAAGTCATATGTACCCCAAAACAGTACCAATAAAAAGCACAGGTTGTCCCGCAAAAAATAAGCCCTAAACCAACTGTCAACCGAAAAATAAAAAAGTTACACATCTCAGAAAATGGTGATGCAAAAATTATTGATTTCTTTCCCCAAATGGGTTTTTGTACTGCAGAATTAGCAACGCATAAAAAAAACAATATAAATTAGGTATTGCTGTAATCGTACCGACCTGCAGAATAAAGTTAACATGTTACTTATGCTGTACGCTGCATGGCAAAAAACTTAAAGGGTAAAACGCAGTGCCAGAATTTATGGGGTTTTTTGTAATCTACTAAAAAAGAGAGTTAATAAAGTTTATTCAATAAGCTATAGGCGCCCAAAAATGGTGCCATTACAAAATACATCTCATCCTTCAAAAAAACAGCGCTCATATGGCTACATCATCAGAAAAATAAAGAAAGTACAGCTTGTACAATGCGAAGACAAAAATCGGCAAATCATTAGAACACAACTGGCTTCAGCAGGAAGGGAATGTATAACCTGTACGAGCGTATATCAGGGGACAAATCAGATTTAGAGGTTACAAGGGAAAAGAAACCAGAAGTGACCCCCAGAGTGATACCCCCAATAATAGGAACTACTGGGGAAATAGTAGGGAATTTTGTGTTCCCAATGTACTCCGCACAGCTTACATATTCACTCTTCATCATCCGCTGTGCATTCACGTCTGGGATACTAATGCTCACTACACCCCCTGATAAATTCTTTGAGGGGGTGCAGTTTTCACAATGGGGTCACTCCTTAGTGGATTCCACATTTCTGGTACTTTAGAGGCTCTGCAAACGTGACATGGTGTCCAGATACCAAACATCTAAATCTGCGCTCCAAAAGTTACATAGCGCTCCTTCACATCTGCGCCCTACTGTGTGCCCACATGTATGACACTGATGTACCCAGGATAACGTTCTTAATGTGATATGTGGGTATAAACTGTTGTTTGGGCACAACCAGACACAGAAGGAAGGGAGCGTTATTTGATTTTTGGCGCACAAATTTAGTTTGGTTCTTGGACACCATGACACTTTTGCAGAACCCTGAAATGCCAGTAAAGTGGAATCCCCTGACATGTGACCCCATTTTGGAAACTACACCCCTGAAGGAATTTATACACGGGTACAGTTGCCACAACCCAGACGGAGGAGACCGGAGGGAGTAGTAGTGGTGGATGCTGTGCCACCTAGCAGGCCGAGCACGCTCTCCAACCGCTCCAGTCCCACTCCTAGGCCAGACAAAATCGAGGGGGTCCTGCAGCACTACCGGATGGTGGTGGTAGTAGTTCTTTCCCCCGGGGCACTTCCAGTTGAAGAGGGGACCTCTCCTACCTGAGCCGGTGTGGTGTTGTACAGAAGGGCCCTGATGGTAACTCAGGATTCAGCGATGCAGGTAAACCAAACAGCCTTTATTTGGCAACAGGAACCATAAGGCAACAGCAGCTTTCCGAATGGGGGTAGTAGTCCTGCAGTGTCCAACCCCCAGCCTTGGTTCTAGGAGGGTGGCCAAAGATGACATAGGCTCCACAGGATGTCTTTCCTCTACTCCTCCTCTCTGCCTCTCCCAGCCAGGTACACTGGGGATGGAGTTACAGGGAGCCCTGACAGGGATCTGGTTACCTGTATGCTAGGCCGGAATGTGTCTCCTGTCAGGGTCCTCTCCTGCTCCTCCTGGCATGGCACCATACAGTACTGTAGGGTAAAGTTTATTAATATTTAGGGGTTAAACTGTAGAAACCGGCATCAATTAGCATTGTAAGCGATCCGTGACAGGCTCTGCAACGTAACCTTCGCAAATGTACGAGGTATTACTGTATTTGATTTGGAACTCTTCAACATACTTGGAGGGAACCCTTGATGTCCCTAACAAGATGAATACAATGGTGTAGCAGGAAGCCGTAAACTCCCTGCTTCACCATTCCACCTGTCTCTACTCCGGGAGCAATGTAGTGACGTCACTTACTCACCTCTGCCTTTCCTTTGCTGTTCTGTCTGCTGTCTCTGGTTCTGGAGGCTTCAGGGTGCAGAAGGTATGATGTATTACTTGTTTATGTTTGTTTGGTTCCAGGAGAGGGACATAATATTGTGAGGGCAAGTGCAGGGGGACTTTAAATATGCCCCCACAGTTTAATGTCCCCCTCAAAGCTGAACGAGGTGCCGTTTTTGTGGAGGCGCATGGGCACTGCCATTTTCCTGTGGATTGCAGATGCCCAGAATGAGATCTGGGGCCAGTGTTCAGTTGCTATGACAGCTGGGAGCCTATTGAAGGCTCCCAGGCTTGTCTCTCATTTATTTGTAGTGGGTTATTAGAAAATTGTACAACTTTTCATTATACAAAAAAAAATAAATGGCTGCCAAACTACTATTAATATTATTCGTATGAACAGAGCCAATGGGGGTCAAAAGCTAGGTTCACACCTGCACTGGGCTCTCCGTCATTCGGGTCTACCGGGAAACCCGAATGTAGGATAGCTTGTCCGTTAAAACAGCGGTTACCTGCGGACCTCTTAGACTATAATGGGATCCACCGGGTGTCCATCAGGTTTCCGCTGTTTTAATACTGAAAGCAGCAGGGCGAAAAGTCTTGGACTTTTCTCTTTGCAGATTTTTGACAGTTTCTGCTGTGGTTTTCGGTGGTTTCTAACAAAAACTCTGAGGCAGATGTGAACCTAGCCTAAAAGAATTGTGACATTCGTCAGCCTGCCATATGTCAGGATACTTTATTATTTTTATACAGTAAAAAAAAAAAATTGCTATAAAGAGGCATCCTGCAAAAATATTAGACCAGTCAGTACAGGTTTTTTTTTTTTAAACATGATGCCTATAAATTGCTTGATGGATATACAATAACATACTGTATATTTAGATGATCCATCTAACTTATATTGCTCACAAAAGACTAAAACGCATTATAAACAAACAATAAGAAAAAGCGGCCTAGTTACTTCATAGACAGGGCATTGAGCCAGGGCTTCATAACTTTTGTAAATGTTACATTTTTCATTGTAGTTTATGCCAGAATTCATAAATCTGGCTGGTCGACTGTTTTTTGGTCCTAGAATCCTTCTTGTTTTCCATTCTTCATCCATTATAAATAAAATTTTCTATGGACTTTTGGTCACTCACAGCTGATGTCCACAGGAATGCACTCAGGTCAGTCTCACAAAAGTTTCTTTTGTGAAATAGTGCAAGTTTTATACAAGTCCCTGCCAGTGTCCAAAACAAGGTAACAGGGTTTCAGAATTTTAGAGCCACTAGATGGCAACAGTACACAAGTTAAATGAGCAGTTTGCAACTTGAGCTGCCCTCCAAGAAGTACCATGTTGTTGCATCTACAGTATTATTATTGTTATTATTATTATTATTGTTTATTTATATAGCATAGTGCTTTACATTTGAGGGTTTACATACGGTACACAAAATATACAAAACAGATAATACTAACAGTGACTAACTGGCACAGTGGGATAGAGGGCCCTGCCCGCAAGGGCTTACAATCTATGAGGGAAGAGGGATAGAGACAGAAGGTGGGGGTAGAGGCTGTTCAGATTGTGATGTGGTGACAGTAGCTTTATTGGAGGTTGTAGGCCTTCCTGAACAGGTGAGTCTTCAGGGCCTTCTTGAAGCTTGTGATTGTGGGGTCAGTCTTATGTGTCTTGGTAATGAGTTCCAGTGTATGGGGGATGCACTGGAGAAGTCTTGGAGACAGTTGTGTGAAGAGAGGATAAGAGCAGAGCGTAGTAGGAGGTCTTTGGAGTATCGGAGGTTACGTGTGGACAGGTAGCGGGAGATTAGGTCAGAGATATATGGAGGGGACAGGTTGTCGATGGCTTTGGATGTCAGCATTAATAATTTGAACTCTATTCGCTGAGCAACGGGTAGCCAGTGAAGGGATTGGCAGAGGGGAGCGGCCGATAAAGAACCGGGGGAGAGGTGTATTAAGCAAGCAGCACAGTTTAAGGTGGACTGGAGGGGGGTGAGAATATTTGCTTCGATGCCATGGATGTTACAGTAGTTTAAGTGGGAGATTATGAGGGCATGGACTAGCATCTTTGTAGTTTCAGGGGTGAGGAAGGAGTGTATTCTTGAGTTGGAGGCGGTAGGAGGTATTGAGGGTTTGGATGTGCGGCTTGAAGGATAGGTCAGAGTCTAAGGTTATCCCAAGGCAGCGGACCCATGGGACTGAGGTAAGTGTGCTTCCATTAACTTTGATAGATGGGTCAAGTAGAGGGGCCGTGCGAGGAGGGGCGAAGATGATGAACTCCTTTTTCTCCATGTTGAGTTTGAGAAAGTGGGAGGAGAGAAAGGAGGCTACGGCTCCTAGACATTGTGGAACTCTGGACAACAGAGAGGTAATGTCTGGTCCAGAGAGATATATTTGAGTGTCATAATGAAAACCATGAGATTCTATGAGCTGGCCAAGGCCGAGGTTGTAGATGGAGAACAGGAGGGGTCCTAGGACGGAGCCTTGGGGGACACCTACAGAAAGAGGGTGTGGCGGGGAGATGGTGTGCGAGTGGCAGACACTGAATGTGCAGTCTGAGATACCAAGGGATGAAAGCGTTTCTAACAAGAGGGAATGGTCGACTGTGTCAAAGGCGGAGGAGAGGTCAAGAAGGAGGAGGACAGAGTGGTGACACTTGGCTTTGGCAGTTTGAAGGTCATTAGTGAATTTGGTTAGTGCATTTTCTGTGAAGTGATGGGGTCTGAAGCCTGACTGTAGTTTGTCAAAGAGCATGTTGGATGAGTGATAGGAGGATAGTTCGGAGTGGACGTGTTGTTCAAGCAATTTAGAGGCGTACGGGATTAGTGAGATGGGGCGATATTTGGTTGGAGAGGACGGGTCGAGGGACGTTTCTTATGTATATAAGTGTGACAGTAGCATGTTTGAAGGCAGAAGGGAAGGATCCATTGGTTAGGGATAGGTTGAAGAGATGGGTTAGGGCCGGAGTAATGACTTCAATGAGGTTGGGGATGAGATGTGACTGGATCCGGTCAAGCGCGCAGGTGAGGTGGGATTTATAGATTAGGGTGGAGAGCTTTTCATCAGTGACGGTGGAGAAACAGGTTAAAGATGAAGAGCACTGAGCAGTTGGGTAGAGTGGTTGTCGGGGGTGTAAGGTGACACTGTCTCTGATGGTGTCAATTTTGCTTTTGAAATAAGAGGCAAAGTCATGAGCTGTTATAAGTGATGTCGGAGGGGGCACAGGAGGACGGAGAAGGGTGTTGAAGGTAGTGAATAGCTGTTTGGGGTTGTGGGATAGGGCAGATATGAGTGTGGTGAAGTAGACCTGCTTTGCAGAGGTGAGTGCATTCTTGAATGTGAGAACTGCCTCTTTATACCTGATGAAGTCCTCCTGGGAGTGGCTCTTCTTCCAGAGGCATTCTACAACCCGTGAGGCACGTCTTAGTTTTTTAGCCAGGTCAGTGTGCCAGGGTTGCCTATTGATCGGTCGGGCTCTGGTGTTTGTGAAGGGTGGCCACAGAGTCAAGGGTTGAAGTAATGTTGGTATTAATAATAATACATTTTATAATAATACATTTTATTTATATAGCGCCAGTACAATTTGTAGGGTTCAAGTACAGACATACAAGATACCTTACAACAGGGTCGGACTGGGGTGCCTAGGGCCCACCAGTGGGTTTGATTCTAGGGGCCCACCCTACTGCCATTTGAAATATCGCCCATCCAGTTTTTGGCATCATGCACGTTTAACGTGCATTTTCGCGCTCTATACAGTGTGCAAAATGAGAACTGTATTGTCCTTTGTACTACATCAAAGTGCGTTTTATCTTAAGCAATGCAAATATCACTTTTAGCTGAGCCTTAGTTTACTGTCTTTGAATAGAAAAATGTATTTTATTTTATATATGGGTATGCATGGTGCATATCTGAGATCTGTGTGATGCAGATCTTAAATACATTCAGGCATGAGACCTAGCACACAAACAATATTACGTTCTACACACATACACGGAAAAGCAAACCAAAATTATTTTATTGCACAACCAAAGGCAACCAAATAAATAATATTTAAATAAATAATATAAAATTAAACATTAACTTCTCCTCCATCACAGACATTAACTTATCCTCCATCACAGATAATGTTCAACAAACATTGCAGACAAAATAGTGCAGATAGCTGGCCTGTTTTGCCAGGCAAAGTGAAAAACATCAAAGTAGAAAACTGACATGATGGACCTGTCCCTGTCAGGATTTCCATTTTCTTTTTCTATAAACTTAGTTTTAATGTATCAGACGCATGATACAAATAACTAACCTTAAATAGAGCAGTATTAATATAATAAGACACACAAAGAAAACCATTTTACACAACCAGGTTACAGCAGCAGTTTCTGAAGAACAGAAGATGAGTTTGCAAATCGATAAACAATGTCATCATAATCTAAGTAAGGAGTGCCTTATATGCCACAAAAAGATTTGTATATGCAGCAGAATGCAAGTTGTGATCATGTTTTCCATCATTCATGTCATCCTCACCATCACTATCAACATCAGCTTCAATAATATCTATTGCAGAAGAGAATGTTTTTTTCAAAGTGGCGTAATTCTCTTGGAAGCCATTTTTGGCAAGGAGGCCAGGAAGGTGAAAAAAAAAAAAACATACTAACCTGTCCCCAATACCCCAGTGTCTCCCACTACGGCCTGGTCCTGCTCTTCCCGAGTTTTGTTTTGGAGGAAGTCCTCGCCTCATGTGACCCCTGAGGCCAATCAGTGGCATCAGCGGCCTAAGTAAAGTAACCGGGACGTCACCTGGGAGCAGCAGGACCGGACCGTGGTGGGAGACACCGGAGCACCGAGGACAGGTGAGAGTATGTTTTTTTTTTTTCACCTTCTCCAGCCTCCTTGCCAAAAACAGGTTATTCTGGACAACCCCTTTAACAATAACAATTTTTCTGTCCATGTGCTATCTGTAAAAAAACATCATACATGTTCTGTCCATTTTTCACACTTACATTGCTACAGATGTGGAGCGATGCAGGAGTAATATTTTGCGCCTGCATTGCCCCCCCCCCTTGCAGGAGCTGCTTGTAAATGCATATGAATTACCGGGCAGTGCCTGCTGTGAATGCACGAGACGCCTGTCAATTCATATGAATAGCTTCTCCCAACCCCCAATGTGATTGTGTTACTCCTGGTCACATTGACAGGAGTAAGAACAATCACACAGCTAGTCCAGGGACTCTTCTGTAGCTTAGGGGTCCCTTCATTAGCTCATTCTGGGGCACAAACCTTTGAGATGAGACAGAATTCTTTCTGATCTCCAGATCCCCACACCTGAATAGAAGCCAGTTTCTATTTTACCACAGAAGACAGATGAAAGAAGACAGCTGTAGGCGAGTATAATTTTTTTTATTATGCTGTGTTTTTTCTCTTTCAGGTTACGATGATCCATTGGATTATGTCGGATTCGTTGGACTCCATCGATGATCATAATTTTTTTTTTTTTAATTATTTAATAAAACGGTCAAAGAGGGTTGTCTGGGGGAGTTTTTATTTCAATAAAAAAAAATTTCTCTCATGTCTCTTGAGTTTTTTTTAAATACTTTCTTACCCCCTTAGTAATGGCAACTGTCTGATAGACAGCATCCATTACTAAGGTGTGGCTTAATGTTAGCTGGTGAATATTCTAGCACTAACCCTCCAATTATTACCCCAGTACCTAACACCAAAAAGATTTCAGTATCATCCAATACCCGGCCGTCTAAAGAGACAGCAGGGGATTGGGGCTGTCGCAGGTTGGTATTATTAGGCTGGGAAGGGCCAAAAACTGTGGCCCTTCCCACCCTTGTAATGTCAAGCTAATGCTTGTTATATCTGTCTGGTTCAGAAATATTGGGGGTCCCTATGCTGCTTTATAATTGGAAAAAAAAAAGACATAGGATGCCACCAATTTTTCATAACCAGCCGGATATAAAAAGCAGCAGCAGCCTGACATTACAAGGGTGGTAAGGGCCACTATTTTTGGCCCTTCCCAGCCTAATAATACCAGCCTGCGACTGTCCCAATCCCCAGCAGTCTCTTTAGACAGCTGGATATTGGACGATACCCAGCTCTTCCTGGCACCCCTGATGGTGTTGGGTACCGTGGTAATAATTGGAGGGTTAGTACTAGAATATTCACCATCTAACACTAAGCCACACCTTAGTAATGGATGCTGTCTATCAGACAGTCGCCATTACTAAGGGGGTAAGAAATTTTTTTTTATTGAAATAAAAACTCCCCCAGACAACCCTCTTTGACCATTTTATTAAAATATTAAACAAAAACGATGATCATCGATGGAGTCCCCACCACACATGACTGCTAAGGCCAATCCGCAGCCACGGCGAAGGACACAGGAAGTCACTACCTGTGACGACCCCTGGTCACTTCTGTAGGCCACTGATTGACCTAAGCAGTCACGGGACCGCCGAGGCCAATCGTCCGCCTCAGCGGAAGGGAGCCGGGACGTCACAGCCAGAAGGCAGTTGAGTAGCAGGATTGGACTGCACTGGGAGGACACTGGAGCATCGGGGACAGGTGAGTAGGGTATTTTTTTGTTCTTTTTTCATCTCCCGTGGCAAAAAAAAAAAAAAAAAAAAAATAACATATTGACAAAATTATATTGTATTAGGGGTTGGTTAAAAAGGTTATACCTGTCATATAAGTAAATAAGCCGTGTTAAATCATCCCCATAGTATTTACACTGTACGAATAGGATGCATGACGTTAAATAGGATGCATGACTTTTTTTTTTTAACATCATGCATCCTATTTGTACAGTGTAAACACTATTTATTTATTTATTATGGTTACTTGTATAGCGCCATCATATTCTGCAGGGCTTTATAGACATTGACAGTCACTGTCCCATATAGGGCTCACAATCTACATTTCCCTTACATCCTACAGCAGCACAATATGGGGTATTTCTCCCCCTGTGTGTTGTCTAGGACAGGTGGAACTTTTAATTAGCACAAAAATGTGCTTACTAACCTGCCCTATAAGAGGGCACGAAAGACCTCCCTCACCTGTGTTTTTTTCTGTCCTGTGTGAGACAGGTGGAGGAGGTCTCTTGTGACCGCTCTAGAGTTAAGGGTTTTTTTTCTTACCTTGAGGTGGTCGTTCCTTCTGTTGCCGGCTTGCGTCCGTTCTCAGCGCTTCTGTCGGTAAATCTTCGGCCGGCGATAGGCTTCGGCCTACCCGGAGGTGACGTCGGACTTTGCGACGGCCGGAACTCTTCTCTGTGTCCGAGTTTCCGTGCGGGCGGATTTCGCCGGACTCCTTCGCGCCTACTTCCGGTTCTCAGAAAAAGTGCGGTAAGTTTGGAAATGTAAAATTTAAAGGCAAAATATAGAATTGATTTTTGCTGCTTGTTGTTTGAGCCTCTGACTTAGGCTTATGCTCTTCTATGTTTTATTATGGCATTTGACCCGTTTTGGTGCTATAAATTTCAGGAGGGTAAGTAATATTTATTTATTCTTGTTTATATATATTATATGTATTGTCGATTCATATCGCTGGCCTTGCTCTGCATGAATTCCTATGTATTTTTTCATTGTGGATTAGTTGTATTTGGCTCCGCCTCCACTTATGGTTGCCTTTAAAATGTCCCATAGTCCATTTGGGTTGGGCTGTGATTTTCTGGCTCTCCTATTGCTAAGGAGTAGAAATTCTCTTCTGTGATTCAGAGATTACCCTATTTGACTATTGCGTGTGCTGTTGCTACATTTTTTGCGACGACCGACCTCCTTAAGGTACCCCTCTTTTTCTGGTTCTGGTTTGCGGTTTGTAATATTGGTATTGTTATTGTCTGTGACTTTTTTGGTCTTTTTAGATGTCTTCTTCTGCTTCCGGCTCTGGTGATGGAGATTTTAGGAGGAAGAAATCCTCCAAGCGTAAACATTTGACCTGTTTAGATTGTAAGACTCCCTTGCTTGACGGCTACGAATTCACCCGCTGTCGCCAGTGTCGTGGCCCCCCTTCTGAGGAGCCATCCATACGTGAGGTTGTGACATGGGTGAAAGAATACATGGAGGACTCTCTCAAGGAGATCCGGAATTCTGTCTCCCAAATCGCCAAGAGACCACGTCTTGAAAAACATCCTCTCTTGCGGGTCTCGGACGAAGATTTTCAGGTTGTGGATGAAACTTTGTCTTCGGATGACTCCGCTGAAGATACCAGCAGACCTTTCTTCCCACTCGAGAAAGTCAATAGGCTGCTGAAGTCCATCCGATCTAAAGACCGTGATGTTGATGGGGAAGCCTCCACGTCCACCTATAGAGGGCCCATGGTCTTCCAAGTGGACGAGACATTAAAAAAGTTAATGTCTTCAGAGTGGAAATTTCCGGAGAAACCCTTTATAACTACTGGTAGGTTTAAGACCTTGTTCCCCATCGCAGAGTCCCAACTGGATCAGTGGGGTCCTCCCCCTAAGATGGATATAACGGTAGCTAAGATATCTCGCCGCACTCTAGTACCATCTGAGGATGGAGCAAATCTGCAGGATCCTATGCACAGACGCATGGAGAGTACTCTCAAGAAGGCCTACTCAGCAGCCTCTGCTCAGACCTCGGTCGCTGTTGTGTCATGTGAAGTCTCAGCCAAACTACGGGCTGATTTGCTCCAGCTTGAGAGGGACATCGATTCTGGTGTCTCCAGAGACGAGTTACTTTCCTTCTTAACTTCGACTTCTTTGGCGGCAGAATTCCTAGCTGAGGCCTCCCATTATCAATTAAGGCTGGCGTCAAAGTCCTTGGCGCTTTCCACGGCGGCGAGGAGACCCTTATGGTTAAAATCTTGGAGAGCTGATTTTATCTCCAAGTATAACCTTTGTGCCTTACCTTTTGAGCCAGGAAGAGTCTTTGGCAGTAGCCTGGATGAAATTTTAGAAGGCTTGGCTGATAAAAAAGGCAAAACTCTGCCTCAGTCTTTTAGGGGCAGAATTGGCCCTGGCCGCGGCAGAGGTTTTCCACCTCAACGTGGTCAGCAGTCCCGGAGGGGCTCTAGGTATTATTCTAGAGGCTCTGGATGGAGATTTCCCAAAACCGAAGATAGAAGGAAGCCCAGTTTCTGACATGAGAAGCTGTCTTCCTGTGGCCGAAATTCCTGTCGGGGTTCGTCTCTCCCTTTTTCTCAGCGCTTGGCAGGAAAAAATTCAGGACTCTTGGGTCTTACAGTTGATTCAGCGAGGTTATGCAATCGAATTTCTCTGTCCTCCTCGAGATCGGTTCGTCCTAACTCGCCATCTTCTCGCGTCTCAGCAAGGTATTTTGGAACGCTCCATTCAAGAGTATATCCGCAAAGGAGCTCTAGAAGAAGTTTCTTCACTAGAAGAAGGTTTGGGGGTTTATTCCCCCGTTTTTCTAGTACCAAAGCCAGCAGCAGATGGAGGATGATTATAGATCTGAGGTATCTAAACCGTTTCATCAGAAAAAAACGGTTCCGCATAAAAACCATAAGCTCAGTTTCTTCTTTTCTTCTCCAGGGCGACGTTTTTGTCACCCTAGATCTGAAGGATGCTTATTTGCACGTGCCAATTTACCCTCCGCACAGGAAGTTCCTAAGGATTGCGGTTATAGTTTCCGGCCACAGGAAGCATTATCAGTTCTCGGCCCTCCCTTTCGGGATCTCCTCGGCTCCCCACACCTTTACCAAGGTGGTATCTCACATAGTAGCCGCCCTCAGGCTTCAGGGACTCTTTGTGGTCCCTTATCTAGACGACTGGCTGATAAAAGCCCAGTCAGTGTCTGTTCTGCTCCAGCATTTACAGATTGCCATATCCCTGCTTCAAAGCCTGGGATGGCTCATAAATTGGGAGAAGTCAGAAATCGTCCCCTCAACCAAAAGGAAGTTTCTTGGTTACTTCATAGATTCAGACCGGCTGGAAATCTCCTTGACGACTGCAAGGAAAGAGAAATTAATTACAGCGGTTCGGCAACTTTTCAGGAGGCCGAGAGCGTCCATCAGAACTTTGATGAAAATCCTAGGTCTGATGTCATCTTCCATCATGGCGGTTCCTTGGGCCTTATGGCATCTACGTCCTCTTCAGATGGAAATCCTAGGAATTTGGGATCGCTCTCTTCCCGGTCTCAACAGGAGGATTCGACTCTCCCCCAGGACTCGTCTTTCTCTCAGATGGTGGTTGCACCTCAAGGACGGAAGGTCCACGGTCCAACCTCATTGGACCCTGTTGACTACAGATGCATCCCTTACGGGATGGGGAGCCCATCTGGATGGAAACTCCATAAAGGGAGTCTGGAGCGCTCCAGAAGAAAGGACGTCGTCCAACTGGAAGGAGCTCAGAGCTGTGTACCATGCCTTACTCCATTTCTCTCCTCTTCTCAAGGGAAGAGCAGTCAAGATTTGCTCGGACAACATGACGACGGTATTATATGTGAACAGACAGGGAGGCACCAGATCATCATCCCTCCTCAGGGAGGCAGATCTGATTTTTTCCTGGGCAGAGAAAAATCTGACCCATCTATCCGCGGTTCACATCAAGGGCTCCCTGAACTCAGTAGCGGATCGGTTGAGTCGGGGTCGTGCTGTATCAGGAGAATGGTCATTCAATCCAGAAGTGTTTCATCAGATTACCCTGAAATACGGTCTACCGGAGATAGACCTCATGGCAACCCGACTCAATGCCAAGGTGGAGACGTTCTGTTCCCTGTACCAGGAGGACAATCCCTTGGCAGTGGATGCCCTGTCCATCCCTTGGAGGTCCAGGCTGTCATACATTTTCCCTCCAATTCCTATGATACCCAGAGTATTGATGAAAATAAGACAGGACTAAGCCTCTGTAATAGCAATCATTCCATTCTGGCCAAAAAGAGCTTGGTTTTCCCAGCTCATGGTGATGAGTCGAGGGATATATTGGAGGCTTCCCCCCACCCAGAACCTGGTTTCCCAAGGATCACTGAAGTGCCAGGATCTGAGGAGATTCAACCTGACAGCCTGGAGGTTGACCAGTCCCTACGAATGTATAGAGGACTGTCAGAAGCCGTCCTGAAGACGCTTTCCTGTGCTAGAGCTGAATCCACCAAAAGGAATTACCAGAGGACGGCTAAGATTTTTTTGGAGTGGTGCTCCAAAAGAGGCGTTGATATTTCTAATCCTTTGACTTCTGATGTTTTGGATTTTCTTCAGGATGGCTTGGACAGGGGCCTTGCCCCTGCTACTTTAAAGGTACAGGTATTGGCTTTATCCGCCCACTTAAACAGACGGTTGTCCCAGGATTCCCTGGTTGCAAGGTTCCTTAAAGGAGCGGTGAGGCTGAAACCTGCGGTATCTTCTCCTATTCCCCAATGGGACCTTGCGACGGTCCTTTCAGGCCTTTGTGGTCCTCCTTTTGAATCTCTGGAAGCTACGGAGCTAAAATTTTTAGCCTTTAAACTACTTTTTTGTTAGCCACCACATCTGCCAAAAGGGTAGGAGAGCTACAGGCACTCTCCTCCAAAGAACCTTATATTGTATTTTTTTTCGGATAGGGTCCAGCTTAGGTTTTTGCCTGGCTTTATCTCTAAGGTTCCTTCACGTAATAACTATAATCAACTGATTTCTTTGCCTGTTTTCCTTCCGGATCCATCTTCAGAAGAGGAGGTAAAACTTCATACTTTGGATGTGGTAAGGTGTCTGCGAATTTACTTATCGCGGACACAATCTTTCAGGAGAGCTGAAAATCTCCTAATCAACATGTATGGTAAAGACAGAGGTCTTAAAGCTTCCAGACCCTCCTTGTCCAGATGGATTAAGGAGGCAATCAAAATTTCTTTCCTTGCTCAAGGGTTGCTTCCTCCAGTTTTATGTACAGCCCATTCGACCAGGGCTGTGTCGACTTCTTGGGCTGAGAATCGCTCACTTCACTGGATCAAATTTGTGCGGCTGCTTCTTGGTCATCCCAGCTGACTTTCGTCAAACACTATCGTTTGGATATCCGCAGTTCTGAGGCGACTGCCTTTGGTCAGACAGTTCTTGAGGTTGTAAGGCGAGGAAACCCTCCCTAGGGGAATTACTTGCTATATCCCCATATTGTGCTGCTGTAGGACGTAAGGGAATCATTGATTATATTGTTAATCTGTTTTCCCTTAGTCCTAACAGCAGCAAAAGGCTTCCCTCCCTAAAATCTTGTTTTCTTTTACTTTATAATTTACACAGGTGAGGGAGGTCTCTCGTGCCCTCTTATAGGGCAGGTTAGTAAGCACGTTTTTGTGCTAATTAAAAGTTCCACCTGTCCTAGACAACATATAGGGGCAGAGATACCCCATATTGTGCTGCTGTTAGGACTAAGGGAAAACAGATTAACAATATAATCAACGAATGACTGACAATGTCTGTAAAGGGCTGCAGAATATGATGGCGCTATACAAGTAAGCATAATAAATAAATAAATAAACAAATGGGGCTGATTTAACACAGCTTGTGTGCTAAAAAAAAGTTGTGTTACAAGCCATTAAAAAAGTAACAATTATTTTGCGCAAGTGAAAATTTTTGCGTTAAAATTTGAGACTTTTTGAGTTTTGCACACCACTTTTCTGACCCTGTCAATTTTATCATCATTTAGTTCAGTTTTCTAGTGTTAATGATGCCAGAGATCTACATCAGCAATGAGCTGGTGTGGAGTTCTGGATCGCCGTGTCGCCTTGTAATTCCATCACTCATGTTAGTGAATGGAGTCGCATTGCAACCTGAGAGTCCCAATGCGACTCCATTCACTAACGTATGAAAGTGTCCCAAGGCGACACGGTGATCTTTGGTTGCATGATGGAAGTTGTAGTGTAGCCATAGCCTTATGCTAGGTTCACATCTGCGGCAAGCTCTCTGTCATACAGGTCCGCCACGGGACCCGAATGACTGAGAGGCGGACTGTTAACATGGTGGTTACACACAGACACTGGCAGACCCCATTGACTATAATGAGGTCCGCTGGTGTCTGCAATTTTCAAACTGAAAGTGACGAACAGAAAAGTCCTCAGCGGTTTCTGTGACTTAGGTATTGTTATGCTGAAGCCCTAGAGCAGGCACCAGCATAGCAATACAGTGGGATATTCGTTTTGCCGGGTGGACTACAACTCTCAACAGACCCAGAGCATCTGGAGCTGCTGGGGTTGTAGTTCTCAGAGGGGTCAGTGAAGCTGAAAGATTTGGGGGCAAAATAGGGGAAAAAGTTGTTTTGTAAATAGTACTTACCTTCACAGTGTTGGTCTGAGCTCCTCTGCTGAATCCCGCCGCCGCGCACTGCGTCATGACGTCAGAGATGCTTGCAACAATGCGCTGCAATTTGATTGGCTCCAGCAGCTGCCGATCATGATGCAGGCTTCAGGATGCGGGCCCATAACAAGGTAGGGACAGTCTCCCGCCGCTGCGCTCTGCCGGCAGCCGGCCATCTTTATGGTAGTAAAGTAGGGCCCCTGACCACTACTAATCCACATTTTGCCAATGCAAATGCATTGGTCAGGAGCCTGATCGGGATGGTCAGGGGCCCGATCGGGCCCCTAACCATCCAGATCGGGCCCCTGTCCAATGCATTTGCATTGGCAAAATGTGGACTAATAGTCGGAGCTCGGGGCCCACCGGAAGATTCACCGGTTCCCCGGTGGGCCAGTCCGACCCTACCTTACAAAGAAATAGTCAATTCACACAATGGGACTGAGGGCCCTGCTCGCAAGAGCTTACAATCAAAAGCTGTATGAGCCATCACCAGTCGTGTCCTTTAACGTGCAGATGGTGCCTGGACATATAAAGTTAGTCTGAAACGGCATCATATCCTGTGAGGTAATGTGGGAGCGTGAACAGAGGAGGGTACATTTTAGGGATTCTAACTACGGAAGGGTTTACATTAGGAGTTGTGATAGGCCTGTCTGAAAATATATGTCTTTAGTTTGCGCTTCAAGCTTTTAAAATTGGGGGTTCATCTGATAGTCCAGGAAAGAGCATTCCAGAGAAGTGGTGCAACTCGGGAGAAGTCTTGTGTACAAGCGTGGGAGGTTCTGATAATAGAGGATGTTAGTCTTAGGTCTTTAAGTGAACGGAGAGCACAGGTTGAGCGATAGACAGAGATGAGGGAGGAAATGTAGGGAGGTGCAGCATTATGGAGAGCCTCGTGGATGATGGTGATAAGTTTATATTGTATTCTGTATTGAATAGGCAGCCAATGTAGTGACCGACACAGACTGGAGGCATCACTGTAGCATTTAGACTGATAGATGAGCCTGGCCACTGCATTCAGAATAGATTGTAGAGGGAAGAGTTTAGTAAGGGGAAGACCGATTAGTAAGGAGTTACAGTAGTCAAGGAGTTACAGTAGTCAAGGCGAGAGTGAATCAGGGCAACAATAAGTGTCTTTAGTGTATCTCTGGTAAGGAAAGGGCGTATTCTGGAGATGTTCTTGAGGTGGAGATGACATGAGCATGCGAGTGATTGGATAAGGAAAGGTCTGAGTCAAACATAATGCCGAGGCAGCGGGGAAGAGAGAAGTCACCTTTAGATTTAGCTGTCAGGAGATCATTGGAGACTTTTGTGAGGGCTGTTTCAGTAGTGCAGAGTGCAGAAGCCAGATTGTAAGGGGTCAAGAAGAGAGTTAGCAGAAAGATAGCGGATTAAACCAGAATAGACCAAGTGTTCCAAGATTTTGGAGATGAAGGGGAGGTGAGAGACAGGTCGATAGTTAGCAGCACAGGATGGGTCAAGGGAGGATTTCTTCAGTAGTGGGGTTATGACAGCATGTTTGAAAGAGGATGGGAAAATTCCAGAAGAGAGAGAGAGAGGTTAAATATTTTAGTAAGGTAAGTCGTGACAGCAGAAGACAGAGACTGGAGAAGGTGCGAGGGGAAAGGGTCACTACTGCAGGCCGTAGGGCGAGAAAGAAGAAAGTAGATACTTCCTCTTCTGTAACAGTTTCAAAAGATGAGAATGAACAGTCTGAAGAGCGGTTGGTGAGGGGATCAATGCCACCTGGGGATTGGACAGTTATTTCCTGACGGATCTTATCAATTTTCTCATGGAAATAAGTGGCCAGGTCACCTGCGCTAAGGTCTGTGAATGGTACCTGCACCTTGGGAGTGAGTAAGGCGTGAAAAGTTTCAAAGAGCCTTTTAGGGTCACAGGAGAGAGAAGAGATGAGAGCGGTGAAATAGGCTTGTTTGGCAAGGTGAAGGGCTGAACTATAGGTTTTAAGTATAAATTTGAAATAGAGGAAGTCTGCAGGTGTTCAACACACAGACATTCAACACACCTAGAGCACCACTGAAGAAAAAGCATCTGTGGCATGTGCCAGGGTTGCTGCCTCCTGCATCTAACTTTTTGAGTGGAGGGGGAAATCGTCTCATCCAATGCACTTTTAAGGGTTTCAATATTATAGAAGGCAGCAGCAGCAGCAGCATCTGCGTCCCGGAGTGAGGATATGTCAGCGAGTGGTAGTAGAGAGTCTGAGAGCGTGCGGATGTCAAGGCGATTAAGGTTCCTGCAGGGACATGTTGGTTTAGGGATTGGAGCGTCTATTACAGAGGAGAGGGCAGAGAATGTCAGCAGGTTGTGGTCAGAGAGCGTGGACAGAGAGGTTGACTAGAGAGCAGAGGCGGGTGCCTCTTTGTGTAAGTGGCAGAGGAGGACCATTGAGAGAGACCAATGGAGGTAGTGAGTGATAGGAGACTGGAAGCGGAGGGGTGGGTTGTGTTAATGGGGATGTTGAAATCACCCATGATGATGGTGGGGGTGTCTGTGGATAGGAAGTGCATTAGCCAGGTGGTGAAGTGGTCGATAAAGGCAGCGGTAGGTCCTGGCGGTCAATATATGACGACCAGTTGGAGGGCGAGTAAATCCGAACAGAGTGCACTTCAAAGGAGGGGAGTGTGAGAGCAGGTAGCGGTTGGATTGGGGCGAAGGAGCAATTGTCAGACAGGAGTATGCCTACGCCTCCATCAGGTTTATTGTTGGGACAGGGAGTGTGCGAGAATTGTAGACCTCCATAGGTTAGGGCAGCAGGGGAGGTGTCTGAGGTTTTCAGCTATGTTTCTGTGATACCGAGAAATGAGAACTCACGATAAATGAAGAGGTCGTAGATGTTGTCAAGTTTATTACGTACGGAGCGAGCGTTCCATAGTGCTCCAGAGAGGGCGTGGGGAGGGGCAGGAGCGAGTAAGATAGGTGTAAGATTTAGGGGGTTCCGTGCGCTGATGCTGGTTGTGTGTAAAGATCCGACAGTAGGGATTTGCTGGGGTGGTCCAGGATTAGGAGATATGTTGCCAGAAGTAAGGAGAAGCAGGGAGAGGGATAGCAGGCGTTAGTAGGAGAGAGTGTGGGGGGGAGTTTGTGTGTTTCTGGGGTGGAAAGCTTGCAGGTGTGTGAGTAGCTGTGCAGAGAAGGTCAGTTGGTGGGGTAGAATAGATGGAGAGATAAAGTTTTTCATTTGTGTATGTACTTATTGACATACACAAGTGCTACTAAAAAACTTTTAAAAATAGTTTTCCCTCTCCATTACGGTAATTTTTATTTTGTATTGTGTCATCGACTTTGGGGCTACAACCTGTGATGTGGGCATGGTATTGGAGGATTTTTTTTTATTTTTGACTTTGCAAATTATTTTTTTTTTCATTGTGTTCCCATGATGTTATAATAGACCTTTGGGGGAATCTGCCTCATGCCCGTAACTGCAGAACTGATCTGGGTCCCCCAGGACCCAGCATCTCTAACAGTCTCTGATCCCCAGTGGATCACGTGACCGCCGGTTGAAAGGGGAGCCACATTATAGCAGCTCCCATAGCTGTGTATACAGCGATCTCTAGAGGAGATCCGGCTGTAGTAAAAGCCGGCTCCCCGCTTCTGCAGTTGCACAATTTCGTACAGTTGCTTAAAACTGCAAGGACGTATGGGTACGTCCTTGCAGAACAAAACAGGGACTGCCTGGATGTATATAGTCTATGGTAGGTCCGGAACTGGTTAAAGTGATCTGTCTTGTAGCAGGTTCCCTTTATAGGGTATGACAACCTTTGAACACCATTTTATGATCCATATGTAATCTGTATTAAAGGAGTTTTACTGATCCAGACTTTAAAGGGAGTCTACCATCTCCCCCAAGCATATTCAGCTGTCACCACTATTATAGAGCACATTACAGTGATAAACTCTATACCTTTGTTATATTTGTTAATTTGGAGCTAAACAACTTTAAATTATTATGCGAATGAGGCAGTGCACTTGGGTGGGTCTTTAGCTCCCTGGGGCACTGCTCTTACCACTTAGATCCCTACCTACCTATACTGCCTTGTGCAAGGAGAAGAAGGTTGAAAAAAATATAACTTGACAGATAACGTTTTTGGCAGACTATAGTCTGCTGTCTAGAATTGCAAACTGATAAATTAACTAACATTTATCTTATATGTACAGTATGGGCAGCTTTAGTCTGTCACTGGACCCAGCCCCCTCCTGGCTGTAACATGGTGGTTGGGCCTACCTGCAGCTGCCACCAGGGGGTGCTCACTGTATTAATACAAGCCATAGGTAGTTCAGTGCTAGTTGTATATAGCTGTGTGATCAGTGCTTCTCAAACTGTAAGTTGGACTTCACCATTAAAGCACCCCCTAGTGCAGGGGTCTCAAATCCAGCTAGACAAATGTTGAAGGTTGAAGTTGAAGGGCTGCATTCTATATAAATTCTATACAATACAAATTCATTGTTAAATAACCGCAGCAGTGGCCCCACATATTTTAATGTCACCCAGCAGTGCCCCCCCAGAAGTTTAATGGCCCCCACCAGTGGCCCCACATAGTTTAATGTCCCTCCAGATGTAGCCCCATATAGTGTAAAGTCCCCCCCCAGTAGTACCCTAAACAATTTAATTAATCCCATCAGTGGCCCAACACAATTTAATGTTCCCCCAGAGTGGCCCCCAGTACTTACCCCACTGCTCCCAGTTGCACTCACTTCCCCTGCTCCAGGCGCACATATGTCACAGCAGTGCGTCCCGAGCAGGCAAAGAGAGCGGGAGGTGCCAGGGAGTGGAGAGGTAAGTATCAACACTAAAGCTGTCCCAAGATTGCAGACCGCAGGTTTGGAGAGGGAGGATAAGGCAGTTAAAAAATTTTGGTCAGAACAAAGCATTGGCCATAAATTGCGGAATACTTTTCGTGCTCACGCCAAGCTTCCTCAAGGTAGGAGTTTGACCTTTGATTCAACTATGTGTGCCAAGAGGGTTGAAAAGTTATAGAAACCACAATGAATATTCAAAAGCTTCCAGATAGTTCAAAATATATTTGTCACATCTCAAGGACACTGAAATATGACATGCACACAGGGTGGCTCCATCTTGTTTGCTCACACACATAGAGGGATCTTATAGTGGCAAACTTGTCAGTGGCCAACCCACTGTAATTTACAGTAGCAGCATGATGGTAGTGATTTAGTCTAGGGCTACTCAGCGACATACCATATGTCTCGCATCAAAAAGTCACACAGAAGTTGTGGCACTAAAACAGTTGTGTGACTTGTCTTCCGCTTATTGTCACACAACTTTTTTTAGAGCAGTGATTTGGCTGTAACATTTGACTGAAATTGCAGACATGTCACATGTGACTTCTCTTGAAGTCTATGGGAAAAAAAAAAGTTGCATTCGACTTGTGACCAAAACCCAATAGGTTTGTATTTTCTGCAACTGTGGCATTGCAGTCACATAATGCACATGTTACAATGCAACACCATAGAAACACCAGAGGTACATTGCAACATTTGTCTCACGAGTTCTGTACGACTTTTTGTCATGCAAAACATGTTGTCTTAGTTATTTATTTTGCTTACTTATATAGCGCTATCACCTTCCGCAGCACTTTACAGAGATATTGTCAAGTAGGGCGCAGAATCTAAATATCAGTATGTTTTTGCAGTGTGGAAGGAAACCGGAGTACCCGGAGATAACCCACACAAACACGGGGAGAATATACAAACTCCTTACAGATGTTGTCCTTGGCTGGATTCAAACCTAGGACTCCATCGCTGCAAGGCCAGCATGCTGTCCACTGAGCCCACCGTAGCCTTAAACAAATCCACATCATGTCGAATATTGCTGCAGATTTCACCTGCGACTTTTTCCTGCAGGTGGTTTTCGCTGTTACTCACCTGCAGGAATCTCAATTTCATAGTTCGTCACTTCTAGTTTGTTTACACAGAATAGAGTGGTCAGGGATCTTATCAGCACAATATAGTTATATCATTGCCCTGGTCACATCAACTTAATATTCAGATTTAGTCTCACAGGCTCTTTCAGTAAAGGTGTAACTTTTAGCTCCTGGGCCTCAATGCAAAATCTGTAACAGAGGTTCCCCACTTACCAAGTGGTATCCATAATACTGGAGTCTCCTTATATTGAAGAAAGACCTTTGGGCCCCCTGACGCTCCAGGGCCCAGTAGTGATTGCTACCCCTGCACTCCCTATAGTTATGCCCCTGTCTTTCAGGTTGACATCTGCCACTCATCAGTATGAAGAGTGAGTAGACAAATTGTATAAACAGCAAACTTACATCAAGTGGGTCACTTTGTATCTTTACTGGGTCTGCAAATTAGCCATTTACCATACTTCTTGTAAATAGGCAAATTAAGTTGATACTCGTAATAAAAAAAAAGTGAAAAATATTAAAAATTAAAATCACCCCCTTTTCTTAGAATGCATAAAGTAATTGTTTATTTATCTTTATATGTATTCTGTTTCACAAAATGTCCGAACCATAAAATATAGAACTATTTATCCCATATGGGGAGTGCTGTAGTGGAAAAAAAAAAAATCGAAATTCTCATATCGCTGTTTTTTTGCCTTTTTACCTCCTCCAAAAATTTGAATAAAAGCGATCAAAATACATTAAACAAAATGATTTCAATAAAAACTACATATTGCACCACAAAAAAGTTTATCTTTTAAATGTTTTAAAAAGTGAAAAAAACTAATTTGGTATCACTATGATCGCACAGAGGTACACAGTATAGGCAATGTGTCATATTAAGAGAAAGGTGAATGCCATAAAAATAATGATGCAATTTCAAACTCAGTATGTATAAAAACTACTTTAAAATATTGCATCAAAATCACACCCGTTAATCCAGCTAAAATCATAAAAAAGCAATCTGAGTGATTCTATTTAGACAAATGATTAGAGGTATAACTTGAAGCTCCTGGATACCAATGCAAAATAGGTATCAAGGCCCCTTCTTACCATGTGCTATCTATAATAATGTTTTTTTCTTATGTTGTAGAGAAGCCTTTGGACTGCTCAGGCTTCTGGGCCCAGTAGCAACTGCTACCTCTGCACCTGCAGATGATGCTGAACAGGGATAGTCCCAAGTAAACAGACCCTTACTCCAGTGATTGCCTTGGTCAGACTTCTCCTTGCTGTTGGTGGGGGCTAGAGAAAAAATTCCAACTGTGTCGGAATAAGTAGAGTGGTGCATATTGAAAGATGCAAAGAGTTGGAGTTGGTGAAGGTGGAGAAAGGTCTTCTTTAATATTACATGGTACTCAATGAAATGGTCACATTTAAAAGAGGGCCTTTCATCACCTCCAATAAGTCCACCTTTACATCAATTAATAGGTATTGTTCCACTGATTATGGCACAGTTGGAATTTTTTCTCCAACCCCACCATTCCTGAGCAATCAATGCTGTTAGTTATGTTGCCTGATAAGCTATTTAGACTCTGTACTGTCAGAAAGGCAGTGTCAGGCAGGAGCAGGCAAGGGGTGTGCTCTGAGCTCTGACACTGGCTGCCTCTGATTGGACATCTGAATCATGCTCCCTGTCTGACACTGCCCTTCTGACATTACAGAGCTTAAATGGCACATCAAACACCAAAACTAACTATACTTATTAATCAGGAATGGTGGAGACTACAAAAAAATTGCAACTGCGCTAGAATCAGTAAAGAGACACCTATTATCAGATGCTGATAACTAGAATTGGTAGAGGTGGTAAAAGGTCCTCTTTAAGACTTTACCTTTGCATGACATCCATATCCTAATGGAATAGCCCCTGCAATGTTAAATGCAACATGGTCCCATTGAGACAAGACAGACTCAAAAAGTTTCATGTAACACTTTATTTATATTTCTGTACCAGTATAAAAACCTAAGAGTAAATTATACAGGTCCTGATAAAGTATTACATATTTACCTACAAAAGATAAACAACATGTATTAACAATATTAATATGACATATACCTATAAGCTCAATATGAGCCACATATGAAACCTACTATTACTGTATCAGTGTGTGCTGTTCACAAGTGAGTTAGAAGGTAAACATATTCAAGCTTATGCACTATATTTCCAGTCACTTAAATTGTTAAATAGTCTCTGGCTAACAGATATTAGCCTAGTATAGTAGATCGAAAGCGATAAATCTGTGAATGAGCCCGCAGTGAATAAATAGGTGGAATAAAGCCTAATCTGTACCTTATTATATGCTAGGGTATGATATAGTATAGTATGTTATGTATAGTAATACCTGCCATTGGTACATGCATTGTTATATTCTCTTCTGTATGTAAATAGATTCTAGCATATGATAAATGTTTTGTATGGCCAACTAACCTCTTTTTACAAGGTAAAATAATAACTAGTTGCTGGTCCGAAGCCTTTATCACAGACGCACAGGCAGTCGAATCTGAGTTTTTTTTCTAACCATGACCTTTCTTACCAAGAAAGCATTCCCTACACCACTCTATCATAAGCTAAGATCAGTACAGTGTTCTCAAAAGTTACTCTGGCAACTGATGCTCCAGAATTCTGCAAGATGCTGTAATGCAACAATTATCTCCTCCATGGTAGTCATGCTGTGAAAGTATGCATGGAATACATTAATAACAAAAATCTTCAAATACTTTCAGCAGTGATACATTAACATTATATTTGGGTGCAAGATTAATGCACCCAAAATAAAAAGAACATTTGATGGTATGTCTGAAAAAGCAAACACAACTTCATGAGGTTTTGCTATACTCCAATACACAGAACAGCATGATCATAATTTTGTAGTGAAGGCTGCCAAATCCAACATAAAGAAGGGTTGAACCAATGTTTATCAAACTAAGATGAAAAAGAGGCAGGAACGGACAAAATGCAGAGAATCTGAAGAGTAAGGCACAGCTGGATCCATTTAACAATACAATACAACATTACAAAAATATTTTCTGACCTGGCCAAAGCTTAATCATATTTAATGGTATCAATGTTGTTCAGCTGGAAAAACAGCTGACAGCACATGGCTAAAATCTTTAACATTATATGCCTCAAAAGTTAGCCTCTAAACAATATGCAGCAGGAGTGTAAGTGTGTGGCGAATGGAGACTTGCATGGACTTCTCGGATATAATAAGATGGTTCTCTCTATGTGGAATCTCCTTAGGCGGGTGACGGTGGCATCTTTAGGGACTATTCCACTGCCGCACCAAAACTGCATATATGGCACCAGAAATTCTAAGGGAAAAGCCCAACAAAAAAGTGTCACTGTTAACACCATCTTGTTGTCATCGGAAGTACACATGTATGCATACTTGTCCTAAATTTGCTAGTACTGTCCTAAATTCTTGGTAACAATACTGGCAATTCCTACTTGTCTCTTTCCAAAGGGTGATAGGGTGTGTGTAAACACTGCCCAAAAGTTCCCTGGAATGAAATGTTAAATGGATTGTATGTTTGTGTGTATGGATTTGTTGTATGCATTGTATATGTATGGATAATATAGTGCTCAACCAGTGTGCATTTATGAGATGAGGGGTTAATGAGCAAATAAAAAAAGGAAAGCCGCCAAAGTTATTTTTTTTTTATATTTTATCAAAATGATGTTCATTATTGAATTTGTTTTATGAACCCATATAAACTCTCCAGTAATATAAATGAACTGGAGGCAGCATGAAGGAAAGCAATATCTCCAGTGTGTAAAATGTTAATGTACAATTGGAACTATAAAAAAGGCACTTAAGGAGACTTCTCCTTTAAAGTTTAAAACATTAGGCGAAATCTTTGATGGGAGCGTGGGTGACACAGGGCCAACAATATGGCGCAGCCTCGAGGACCCTCATTATTGGTATCTTTTGACACGTCTAAACCTTTACTTTGAGTTTGCAGTGGTTTGGCTGGTGGCTATCCAGCTGCAAATTTCAGTGGCAATGAAGTGGATGAGATTTCAATATATCCCATTCACACACTACAGAAACTTGTAGCATGTCAACTGCTGCGGATTCTGCAGTGGTTGCCAATCTTTGCAATGCAAACGGTGAAAACAGCTTTAGGTACAGAAGTTAAACATGTGACAAAAACCAGCCACTTTTTGCCACTGTTGGGTCCACTGCAGGGTATAAACCCACTGCCGATATCCCACAGTGGACGGATGTGAGTGGCTCTAGCCTAAAGTTGTTTTCTATAATATCTAGATGAGCTCTAGTGCCTAAGTAGCCTGGTTGCACCAAAGAACTCTGTAGTCTATTTGTATTTCTGAATGGTAGGGTTCCCGGGCCAAAGACGACCATGATTAAACATTGATGGACTATTCTGATATTAGGCCATCAATGTTTTTGTCCCAGAAAACTTCTTTAAATCTCATGACAATTTCTAATGTGCTAAATAAAGTGCATTTCTATATGCATTGTAAATGTATAAAACTAAGAACAGCACTGCCCAACACATTATACAGTAATATTATTTACACAGTAGTGTCCATTATGGTACATTTCACAGTGATAAGTCACAACCAGTTTCAAGAGTTTCTTTTATATCTGCCCCATGGAATATTGCTTATTGCAAGTCCAGTGTCATACATTATTATATACATAGGTGTGGAATGATTTATATGCGGTTGATTAATCTTTGTAGAGAAGATAAGTTCTGTTTCATCCCGTATTTACATATAAATTATAGGAAGTGCTTTTATAACATATCACTTTTTTTCCTCAAATTCTGTGTTCATGCTGAGTTTCTAAAAATCAGTCAGGATCGTCAGAATAATACCGCAATGTGATATTACACTGACAAGTCTTTCTCAGCATATTTTTTCCATTATGATTGATGACAATATTTAAACTACCATCCAACTAGATCCAAAAAAGTCCAGTTTCTTCAAATCTTCAGGGTGGAAAGTTTAGTCATCCAAATGTAGCACTGTAGAATGACTAGTCCAGGTAAATAGTTTTATAAACAACCAGGAGCCATCCGACAAACTCTGTTTTTTCCCTTCCTTTATATGACATATATGTTCAAATATTCCAACTTTTAACCATTCATGAGAATATTTCCTCATTTTCCTATAGGTCAAATAATATAAATGAAGACTCCTTCAATTCTTCACTTTGGAAATCTGATGGAAGTTGTCAGGATTCATCTGGGAGAGGGCAACAGTGACAACTCTATAACAAAGACTGCCAATGTGTTCAGTTTCTTTATTTCTTTTGAAGAAACTTCATTTTATTACCTGAAAAAAAGAACCAGTACATGTTATACAAATGACAGCTGAATGCTAGATGAAACAAAGTATTCATATTTCCCCCTATTTTTCATGGTTTTATTAATGCAATCTATTGACGCTTACAAATTGAAGAGGCTTATAGAACTTGGTTTATCATGACTGACATCTATGTACTATGGGCAGTTTTATTAGATTCATTTGCCACAGCAAAATAAAATACATAGAAAGTGTCACCAAGCTGCTATTGACAAATCTTTAAACAACTGTGTGTCACAGTTCAGTGAGTGCCTTATATTATTTTACAATAACCTAGACTTCTTAATAGTACCAGCTATATGTATCTATGTCTTTCAATAGCTGCAGATTATATTAACCCCTATATGTAGGGTGGATGTGCACTAAATAAATTTGGAGGAGGCGGCTAATCTACTGTGAGTATGTCCTGTGTGGACATTCCTTAAATATTTCCTATAAAGGAAGTCTACTACCTCCCCCAAGCATATTCAACTGCTACCACCTCATCACAGAGCACATTACAGTGATAAACAACATATCTTTGCTATCTATGTCGCTTTTGTATGTTTGTAGAAATATGTTTTATGTCTTATGCAAGTGAGGCAGTTAGTGCACTGAGGGTGGGCATTTAGCCCTGGTTGCACTGTTCTTGCTGCTCAAGTAGGACAGACAATGTCACAGCAGTGGGAGACTCAACTCCCACTGCACGAGGTGTCATAAGCACAAGATTGTAGGGGTCTGAGTGGCAAGAACAGTACTCCAGGAGCTGAAGGCCTAACCACCCAATGTACCGACTGCCTCATTTGCATAAGACTTGCATAAGACTTGCACAAGATTGCCAGTAGAAGTAGAAGAAGATGCTTGGGAGAGGTGGGAGGATTTCCTTTAAAAAAAAAAAAACAAGGAAAAACACATAAGATGCAATCAGACATACTTAGGCCTTTCAAAAACTTGTTGACTCCACTGGGCTCTGTTTCAGGGAGAGTCTTTAGATACTCACAGGCCCGCACCTCAAAAAGCCCTAAAGAAGAAAAAGAGAACATTTTCCATTTAATTCTCACACTGTGTTAATATGATAGTGATTTAACATTACAGCAGAGAAACATTCCCATCACTAATACATGCAACTGCACTTAATACATTAAGGATTAGTGGAAACAAACTATTGTCTGAAGAATCCTAATTTATCCATTAATAGTCATTTTTAGACATGCTTCTTTGACCCGCTATGTATATGAATGACAATAGGATAAAAATCAATGTATCTTTCTAAAGGAACCATTTTCATTTTTGGTAGATTATGACATACAGGAAATCAGATCTATGCAAAGCAAATGTAAGTACATAAAGCCAGCACATAAACTCTTAAGAAATAAAAAATAAAATCACAGATATCATTTCTTATATGTTCCACTTTGTGTTTAGTTAAACCAACAAAGAGAATATCAGACTTTTCATACAACCAGTTGTGCCTTGTATAGGCTATGGGCTAAAATACTGCAAAGTGTTAATTTTAGCCACAATAAATATTGTCACAAACTATTAGGCATTTCCTCACCTTTCACCACACTTTTTCTTAGTTCTCTGTCCTGTGTAAAACCTGCAAACATCTGAGTCTCCATGAAGAGGTCAAGGAACTGGCGTACACTCCTGGAAGTGTGGGACTTTCGGAAAAATTCTCTTTGGAAAATTCTTTCTCCTTTCTCATTCACATACATGTGCAGAGAGTAATGCCCAACTATCTCCACAAAGAACCATACAAAGGCTTCTGATATCAAAGAATTCAGACTAACGTCTTCTAAAAAGAAAAGAAGAATGTATTGAATGTATGTTTTATCAAATGCATGTCTGGCACATATGATATCAGCATCTATTATATTTATAGAAGTAATGCTCCACCCACTTTTTGCAAAGTGGCGTGAGAAATGGAAAATGTGAAAACGCAGCACAATTTTTTAGCACAAATTGACATACACTAAAAATGATGCCCCTTTTATGCCAGAATTCTTTTGCATGGCTATTAGTAAATTTGCTCCACTGTGTTTTGCAGTGTTACACAAATAAAATCAGTGTAAATTTCTTCCCATTATGTGTCTCACTACCACTGAATGTGCTGTCCACTGCCTATTGCTAGGTCCAGTCCGACTGCAGTAGCAGAGACAAGATACAGGACGTGTAGGTGGGTCTGTCTTTATTACTGTAGCTGCAAGGGCAACATCTGCAACAAGCTTGTATGTTCTATCTGTTTTTACATGGGTTTCCTCCAGGCACTCTGGTTTTCTCCCACACTCTAAAGACATACTGATAGGGAATGTAGATTGTGAGTTCTATATGGGACAGTGACTGACAATAAAGCGCTGTGGAAAAATGATGGCAGTATACAAGAAATAAATAAAATATATACTATCACTGTATGTGTTTTACAGCATCTTCACTTTTGCTACACATTCCACAGCTTTGGTTTTGCTATAAGTGGCTGTATGTGTGCTGCTTTGTTGGGTCAGACTTAGGAGACTAGGAGAGGGACAGGGTGAATACAATTTGACCACTTTCTCTGATGCATTACCTCTCTGAATTCTGTATTCTGATGTGTATTAGTGCTCGCTGGGTACACAGAGGAGCAGGCAGATTCTTATATAGGTGCCCACTCACTGCCTAAGGCTGTCTAAGAAGTAATCACACAGAGCAGGGGTGTAGTTATATGGGGTGCAGAGGTAGCAGTCTCTACCAGGCCCTGGATGATGAAGGGGCTCCAAAGATCCCTCTGCCACATAAAATATACCACTATTCTAAAGGGTACAAGACAGGTAAAATTAAGTCTGTTGCTTTTTTTATGCCCTTTTGTTCTTGTCTCAAAAAAACTGAAGTTGTCTATGGGGAGTTCTTGTAGGTTTTTGATGACAATAACATTTTTGTAGTGAAAAACTCCATTTTAGAACCAGATTCATAGTAACACCAATATCACTATATTAGTTATCTTATGGTTCTTGCTCACCTTCTGTGAAATGTTGTTCATGATACATGATGTCATTTCTCTGCTCTAAAATCTGGACCAGAGCAGCCTGGAGCTTGTGAGGTAAAATGTCATCTTCATCTGATGCCTGTGAAGAATGAAGATCAATAGCTTAAGTCTTAATTATTGCAAAACAGTGCTTGAGTAATATTGAGCACCTTGAATGAACAGGATGAATCAATTCTATATACATGCATACTATCCTTAATGATTTCTTAAATAAATGCCACCAACTCAATTCTTCTTGTTCAGTAGGTTGCCATTCCCATATGAATCATATGTATATATACAGTATGGTAAGGTGGCAACCTTAAACTAAGTATCCAAGTGATAATCATCAAATGGGCAGGATGAAGCCAGACAAGAAAAACGTGCATTGTGCACTCTGTGCTAAAGGGTGGAGGAGTTGGAAATAGGCCAGATGGTACATCTAGTAAACTCCCTAATTTTGGCGAACTGCCCCAGGGACCAGATTGGAGCTGTCATTTTGCAACTGCTCTACAAAAGGCCTTGTATGCAATCACAGGGCAGGGACTTGCATTCTCCTGAGCCCAGGTGAAAGCAGATGACCTAAATGCACATAATGGTGTGGTGTATAGAAGGATACACCTAGAGTGAATATTGCCACCCAACAAACAGACTGATGGTTTGATTTGCATTAAATCAATTATAACATTTGTCATCAAATATCCTATCTACACAAAAATATAGTCTTTGTAAAGAAAACGCCATAACATTCATATTTCTTAGATCCACCATGATAATGACAAACAATTGCATGTAAATTGCCATCAACTAAGGCAATTTATCTTGTTCGTACCCATCCCACGGAATAAAAATGAGTAAAAAGTAAAACTCAATAATTGGCATAGTCATCAAAGAGTTCTCACCTGCTGAAGAAACTTGTTTGCACACAGATCTACAATTAATACCTAAAAAAGTAAAATATACAAGTAAATAATAATGCAAATACTGTATATTTGTCAGTGAATCTTTGGGGATTGTAATTGTATGTTATTATGAGCTTACTACTGATGTACAGTAATATAATTTAATATAGACCAACTATATGTTAATTACATCCAGCTAAAGAAAAAAAAAGTCACAGAAAAATATATATAAAAAAAGCTAAAAAGGAATTAAAACTAGAATATTAAAACTACAATGTTATGTCTCTGTGCCATAGCAGTAGCACAGTACCCAAACATCAGGAACATCTAAATCAGGGGTCTCAACTCAACCAGGAAAATGGGCCGCACATAGAAAAAAAAGTTGATGGGCCGCATTCCTTTCAAATTGCATAGGATACAAATTTATTGTTAAATAATTCCATGAGGTTCCCATACAGTTTATTGTCCCCCAATAGTGACCCCACACAGTTTAATGTACCTCCCAGCAATGGCTCCATATAGTTTAATCCCCCCCCCCACGCAGCAGCCCCACATAGTTTACAGTCCCCAACCAGTGGCCCCCAGCAATACTTACCTCACTTCTCCCAGGCCCGCTTGCTTTCCCTGCTTAAGGTACACACTCATCACAGCTGTGTGCCCTGAGCAGAGGAAGAGAGCGGGAGATGCCAGGGAGTAGAGAGATAAGTATAAACAAATATTGGCAAATCCAGCTCCTAGAGTCATTTGACTGCTCTTTCACATGGTTGTCCATTCATATTGTCTAGTATGGAGGTAGTGATTTGCGATCTTCAGAACAAGCTATTTAACACTTGGGATGCTTTCTTCAAAAAAACAATGATGAAAGCTCGATCAGCAGAACCGGCAAACCTGCGGCCTACAAGCTCGGGAAGCTTTAGAACTGGATCGGGGGCTATTTTCTCCCCGGTTCTGTTGATCGAGCTTTTATTAATGTTTTTTTGACGAAAGCATCCCAAGTGTTAAATAGCTTGTTCTGAAGATGGCAAATCGTAACCTCTGTACTGGACAGTATGAATGGATAACCATGTGAAAGAGCAATCAAATGACACTAGGAGCTGGATTTGCCAGTAAAATATTGTATAAGGAGGACCTACAAGCACAGTGTCTCCTGTACAAAGTAAGGCAGTCACCTGTGGCTGGTAACGCAAATACACAACCTTAAGACTCACCTCTTCAATAGGAAGATCACTGAGCAAAGGTAATGAACAAGACAGGATTCCAATAAGAAATGGAGTAGGAGAGCAGACAATGTCAATCATGGAAGCTGGAAGGACTGGGATGTAGGTGTGCTGCCATGTGAAAGGATAAAGCAGGGCAACCACGGCATGAGCACACTTAGATAAAGTGCTAGAGAGAAATAAAGGTAAAAGATTGTCACATTTGATGCCAAACTGAATAGCTATACTTATTATATTTATATGTTGCAGCTTACAAGATGCCTACATTATCAAAAATCAAAATACACAGATAAAGTGACCAGGGGTAACAATAGTTTGTCTCAAAATATTAGAGGTGTACAGTTGCCGAGGCAAACATAGAATGTCTAAGGAGACACGTACATGGGACTGCTCAGCAACTCCCAAAGTGTTACTAGATTCCTGGTGTCATTTTTATCCTAAAACATCAACGCAGCAGGATTTACCTAAGTTTGTCAGCTACAAAGATAACCCGTCTCTCCAGCAGAAGTGAAGCAAAGACCTTGATGAGGTGGTGGATACTGAGGCAGCTGAATAAGCAGTTAAAGTCAACATGTTCCAGTCTAGAATCCATGGGCCGGCATAGCTCAATTACCTGGAAAGATAATAGAGAATCATTATTATTTCCCTTCCACAAACCTGCCCCAGGTGAAATAACTGTATGTGATATAACATTATCCCCTATTTCATATAAACCGATAAACTTGCCTCATTTCCTGATCCTGGCAGGAAACTCTTCACAGTTATGGTTCTTCCTGGTGCTGGGAATGGAGCCTCCATGACACTGCGCATAAATGGGGACACCAAAGCAGGAGACATCTCTCTCCTTTTCTCTACTTCATCTAGAATCTATTAAAAAAATACGAAATTAATTAAAATAAATATTTATAAATTTTCTTGTAGTTTCAACCTGATATTAGCTGCCTATAAACATAACGCTCCACTCATATCATGATTAAACATTTCATCAGATGTATACACGGTATCCCTAAACATATACCTATGATGCAATGGTAGTGCACTGTATAACTATACAACAACAGTATACATTGCCCTAGACAACAATGTAAAGAAAAAAAACAACAAAAAACATAAACATAAAGCATTGTATACATTTTTGGTGGTGGATCATTGTAAAGCACATCTGTTCTTTTCCATACAGTTAAAAAAACAAGGCATGACAACATATAAAGTGTAAACCCAGTGATCCAGCACTTCATTAAAAGATTATTAGTAAGCCATTAAAATCCATATATTCAAGAAGATTAGCACAAACATATAGAATGCCAACATATAACAGCCAATGGTAGACCAAAGGGCACTCATTTGGCCTCTTTCAGGTGAATGATGGGCTATGGATACTTCTCTGAAATCTCAAACAAATGCTATGTAAACACAGACTTAGATAAGAACCTCATGTTCAGTTTTTTAGATTTTGCTGAGAAGCATAGGATCAATGTATAAGTTTGGGATGTGCGGTCCATGTCTTTTTTCATTTCTATATATTTATGTGCACAGCCTTAGATAACTGATCTCTCCTTTCACTTGCAATTTTTTTGTTGTCAGAACATGTAAGTCCATGGATGGTGGATTTTTGAGAGGCTATGAAACAAAAATCCACTGTCCCTGTTACATGGCTGATACATTTTTTGCTGATGAAAAGTATCACTTGGTGTGTCGTACTATATATTCACAATAGGTTGTCAGCAGATCCCACAAAAAAGGATAACCTATGATGGACAAATCTCTAATGTGCAGATATCTTGTTCTATCATTACCTTAGAAAAGAGATTGAAGCAACCCAATCGGCTGACCATACAGTACACTTCAGGAAGACGTTTTCCTTTACCTTGTGGCTAAAATGGGAAAAAGAATAAATGAATTACAGGGATTATATTGTGCTCCATTTATTACTGTATATTCAATAAGTACAAAAAAAATAAAAAATTATCCATGGGAAATTGGTTTTAAAAAGCTCTAAAAGTAGAGGACGCGTCCCCACCAATAATTCAGAAGGAGGTGAAGGGACACTGGCTGTAACCATGCACATCCAATCTTCCCAATAGCCCCAGTGATTACTTACATTAATGAAATCCTTGCAGTGGATGCTTTAGCAGTAACTCATACACTTGAAAACTATTCGACAGGTGACAGTTATTCCTACTAATCTGCCCCTACACAAGCATGCTTGGAATGTGTATATGTTCTTAAAAGGTAGCAGGGAATTATGGATCTACCGGAAACCAGTGGCAAGGGCTTATCTCCCTTGGCAACAAAGAATCAGGCTTTTTTTTATCAATCAATAAGGACACTCCCATAGACATTAAATGGTCAACTAGTCCCTCCAATGCAACGCCACTATTGTTCCAAAGAGCTCATTTGTATATTTACAAAAAAAGCCAATATCTAGGCAATGGAGCCACCAATTCCAAGGGTAAAATACTGTTCAATTAAGGTGACCCATACCTATCTATCTGCAGGGCTGTGTTGATATGCTAGGTTCTGGTGACAAACTCTCTTTAAAAATATGGCAAAAATCAGGTGCCTCATCTGTATGCACCACTTCCAGCAAAAAAGGAGAACAATGAGCCCTTATTTTTCTTATGTTATTAATATGCTTCCAATATAACATATATGCAGAACTTTAAGTTCTTACCAGAAGTTTTTTACAGTAGCCAAACCATCTGCTTCCATCTTCTCCAGTTAGTACAAAAGAAAATGTTTCACTGCAGATAAAAAAAAAAGATTTCCAGTTATGTGGTTAGACAAAAATGACAAAGTATAGGTGATGATAAGTCTATCTGACTATCAGATTTCATGGTACCTTTTCAGATTTGAAGTGGGAGCCCAGTCATTAGAATCAGGGAAGCAAAACTGTGGTATGACTTTGAGCCTCTCTTCTGTATCTTTAGACTGTTTCAGCGCGTGGTCATTCTATTAAAAATATACAACAAGATTATTCCATACATATTATGTACAGTGCCTTGCATAACAAGTCACACAATCTTTTTTTAGCACTGTTATTGGTGTGGTTAGACTTGTGCAATCTACATTTGTTCATAATGGCTCACACATTATAGATATGGAAATATAAGGTTAACTAAAGTTTTATGTCTTAAGTTTTGATTGATGGAAGTCTGGGTGCTGAGATCCCCACTGATCACTATAACAAAGGGATAGAAGTGCTGTGCTTGACTGGTGCTGTGTTTGACTGGCTCTATTAATTCCTCTCTACAGTGTTTGGGCTTAGAAGATAGTCTATGACTGACTACACTGCTCACCGATCACAACAGAAGGGGCACATTGGTAAGCTAAGCACTTCTGCCTCTTTGTTTTAATAGTATGGAGGAGTTTCAGCACCCATGTACTCATTGCTACAAGCTTCTGAAGTGTCACTATGAGAAGTCAAAATGTTTTTGAAACTTTAGTTAAACATTCAGAATTATTTTATTGTTTTGACATTGACCATTTTTGGTCATTTAGCTATACTCTAAAATATAAATGAATAAAAGAATAGAAAATGCAAATAATGACATGGTTATCAGGTCTTTACCTTAGTAGGATATTGTTGAGTAATATAGGGGATATAGCCATCTCCAGATGGCTTCTTCTTCAAAGAAACAACTACAAACAACTCAAAAAGTTGCTGCTCCTGGAGTTCAATCAGGTCTCTCTCCAAAGTCTGGTAGTGAGGGTTCCGCTTTAAGGAGCTGTGGAACTGATTCACTCGCTTATGGTGCTCTGTTGAGAGAAGGAACAATTTTAGAATTTTTTTTTTTTATAAAAAAATAAAGCAAAGTTTGCAAGCAACAGATTATGCTGTAGTTCCATTGCAAAGTTTGAAATCCAAAGTAAGAATTGACATGCTCTTTTGCACCTCCATTTATGTGCAATACTTTTCATAGGTCTTAGGATGGAAATGCTGTGAATTTTGTGAGCAAAAAAATCTGCAGTACATTGCAAATATCTATGTGGATTTAATCTAATATTTACAGGAGAATATCTGAAGCCAATCTAGTACCGACTCCAACTCATGGGGATTTATTATTATATTTTAATCATGCGCCTCAAAACCTGATAATGCTAAAAATGTATTCTGCTGCATACGGTTTCTTTTAAATTAAGTATTGAGAAACATTGTTATGGGCGTCATGAGATTAAGGAAGACAACCTAGGTGTCCTGCCCAAATTTCAAGTAAACACATGCTCCCAGTCATCCAGAATAAATCAGCTGGTCCATCCAGAATGACCAGGTATTCTGGATTTGCTAAACCATTGTTTAACTTATTGTTTGAACATTTTTATCATAAAAAGAAAATTGGCAATTTTATCTATTGCTAGCTTTAAGAAATAGAAGGGAGTGGTGTGCTGATGGAAGCTAGTTCTCATGCATGGTCCATAGCAGTAATATTACCATTATCATTTATCTTTGTCAAATAAGACATGTCTAAAAGTTACATGTAGTAACAAAACACAAAGGTTAGAGGTCTGAGAACCTTGACAAAGCAGGATACTTGTTCCTTCAAAACCTAATATACATACACAGTCAATAGAAAATTATACATAGTAGAATCCATTTGCTTACTTTTCTGACGATCCTCTGCTTCACTTTCAGATTCACTCGCCTCCCCTAAACAATTAAAAGAAGTGAATAACATTAGTGTACCTTACAAAACAGTGCAGCTTCCTGATAAGAGATCTATAAGAAGCTATGTTATTAACCCCCCACAAAAACATACCTTTTGATGTAGTATCGTGGCCAGTAAAAGTCTGGATTTTAACCTTCTTCTTTCCACGTTTAGCATCAAAAATATCCTGTATCTTCATCACAAGCTGGAAGAGTAAAGAAAAGTTGAATTTACTAGAGAGCATATATAATAATGAATATAATAATGTACAATGAAAAATATTCCATAAAACATGAACAAACAGCAAAAAAATATAATCGTGTACATTCAGAGAAGCGAAAAGAGACATGGGACTTGCTCCTACTCAAAGTATACATAGAAAGAACACAAGAACTGTAACAATGAGATTAAGCTGTTACAGAAATAAGACAGGAAGGATTTTGTGTGTGTGTTTCCTTGTTGGGCCAATGACATCCTGCATGGAGACATTTTATTTTGCTTTTGCTATAAACACAGGATGAGCAATGCATCTCGGTCTTTTAAAAAAGAGCAATGTGTATATACAGTGAATGTATGCTGGTATATATGTAGTGATAAAAAGACACAAACCAAGGATGAGGCAGCACTCCAAATTCTTTGGTGGTTTCTTTAGTCACCAAAATGCATTTGTGCATACCTTGGTTTGTGTATACTGGTACGATTCCTGGGTCCTTAAAGGATTATATCACCCATTCTTACTTTACTGTTAAAAGTTTCTTTTCTTTGAACATTATTACAAATATAAAGTTGGCATACTTTAAATCTGAGATTGTATGCAAGATATGCTATATGAAGTTTAACATACAAATTTCTAATTCTTACTTAAAAGTTTTATGAGATGGGAGGGAGCGGCTTTACAAAACAAAACAACTTATATTTACCCTTTAAGTTCTCTCTCACTGCAGAATGGATGCTGCAGAGGAAAACTCTGCGGACTTTCTGTGAAAAGCGCTGCGGGAAAAACAACAGTTTCCGGCGTGTTTTTTCCAGCAGAGTTTTTTGGTGGGGGCCTTAGTCTAAAACATTTTTCCAAAAATAAGCACTTTAATAAGTCTTCCTAATAGAGCCAAAATGTCTATGTTCTCTGTCCTGCATTAAATTCTGTCACAACAACCTTTTGACCAGATAATATAATTGTCCTACCTGACAATGATAAAACATTATTCTGAAATCATCAACATCACTCATCAACCACTTTTTTTTTAGCTCCTCAATGTTATTACTGTTAGAGTATATTCACATGTGGCAAATTTGTTGCTAAAAATTGAATGATTGTCTCATTCATCTGAATAGGGTTTGCAGAATTCCATGCTTATGCTGCAAAGGCAACCATATTCAGATATATGGAAGAAATATTCAGAAACAGAAATTTCAATAACAAATCTGTCATGTTTGAGTATGTCTCCAGCTACACACCTATCTTCTAGTCATGGGTGACTCCTGTTGCCATCACACACCTACTGCTGCAACGTGAAAATGTGTAATACCTGACTTTCATCGTCACAATCAAATACTGGTAATGCAGTTCTTATCTCCCATCCTGGGGATAAGTATGCAGGAGTAGTGAGGCCCCATATGCATTAGATCCTGATGAAATTATCAGGTTTGGCTGACATTAACTTAGCGTGTACCTCAAGTAGCCACATAAAGTCTCGAGATAGACGAACATGTCTTAATGGCACCATGAATAAACACCTTTATCACCATTTCAAAAATCTTGTTGAAAGAGAGGCTTACTCTAGGAAACTTCTTCCTCCTCTTAGCTGTTTCTCCACCATTCCGGAACACTTTCCATTCCATTAATGTCACTGGTAGGGTGGAATCCTTTGCGGCTTTTTTGTGAATATACAGCTTGGTGCTTTTCAGCTCCAGGGTCTGTCTTTTCAGAAAGTTTGGTTTTGAAGGAATCTGAAGAAAAATTATGACATCACCATACAATGTCACATTAACAGTTCCTAATAGAATTCTTATGGTATAGATGTAATTTTATATCACTTGACAAAACAATCAAATGAAATACAACTCTGAGGCCATAACCTAACATATTTTATAGTTTTAAGGTAAAACGCATACACTGCAATATAGTTTGAAGACCTTTAGCAAAAATTGTGACATACCACTGGAATTATTCCTTCCAGCTGACACAACAGGGAGAATTCAGCATTTCCCTACACCAGTTCTCTGTTAAGGCCTTCGCAAAAAGGTAAAAGTAGCATATTTCTGCATTAACCTTTTACTATATTCTGAAGCCCTGGCTACTGTTCCGAAAAGTGGATATTATTCAGTAGAGCCAAACAAAGCTCCTAGCTGCAGTAGACTGGATTGCCTGGTACGTGGAGGGTCAGAAATGCATTTGATTTATTAAAAGGGATATGTGGGATAGTTCATCAAGACTGGCGTATGTACTACTTCAATAAATGTTGGCTTATCTCTCTCTGGAACAGAGGATTTGGATGTTGAAAGTTTACATTTATAAATATCAATAGATATTATATAGCCTCCATCTACAGTATGGATTTGTGAAATAAAAGAATAGCCAACCTTAGGTGCTCTGATTGTACACCTTGGAGGGGGGATCTTCCATGATGATGGTACTTTCCAGACAGGTATAGGAGAAATTTTAATATCTTCATATGGGTTTTCTTTCTGTGGAACTAAAGAAAATAATGGGCTTAATGCAAAAACTGTATAAATAGTAAACACACTGTAATAGACACAAGTAGTGGGAAACCTACATGCCACCTCCTCATAGATATTGTCCTCTGATACTGTGTGATAGAGCGCTGATCGAGAGGGCTCACTGGGTTCTTCAGAGATCTGAGGATGGTTTGTTTGTTGTATGAAGCGCCTGAATGTTTGAACATCTTCAAATTCAAAGGATTTCCTAGAAATAAATAGATGCCAAGAGATCAGTCACAGCATTCCATGAGTGTCATGCTAGAAGGACAATAAGGGCAAAGATAAAAGGCTGGCTTACTCAGATCTATATGTTTTGTCATTAACTTGTATGTGTTAAAAGGGTTTTCCCTATCCATAGGAAAGGTGATACCTTGAAGTTCAGTGGGGTCCAACTGATCAGAAGGGCAGAAGATAGCCATGTGCTGCAATTTGGCTATCTCTGGCTATCCCATTGAAATTAATGGAGTGGTACACTTCATTCAAAACGGGGGAAGTTCTCTTGACGGGGTGGGATCTGAGCAGTCAGTTAATAGAGAGATTACTGTGGATAGGGGATAACTTCACCACATCCAAAATTTTATGATGATGCCCTTTCTAAATGGCCAGTATTGCAATGGATTACATGAAACTTTAGGCTAAGTTAACATCTGTGCCAGAGTCTGTTAGAGACTCCACCGCAGAAACTGCCTGAAATTGGTGGAGAAAAGTCCTGCACAATTTTCCTTTCCGCCGGTTTCAGTGCAAAAACATCGAACACCTCATGGAAACTCGGCGGAACCCCGTATAGTCTATGGGATGCACCAGTGTCTGCGGATAACCCCTGTTTTATCGGTCCGGCTCTCCGTCGTTCTGGACCCGAATGATGGAGATCAGATGTGAATTTAGCTTTAATACAATTTTAATTTGGCTTATATTTTTGATAGTATTTATGCATGTAGAATATAATTTACCATTACATTGCTCTAAAAAAATCTCTAGACTAGACTGTGTACAAAAATGCTTTGCATTCTGCACAGTCACAACTATGCTTGATCAGATTAAGCTAGATTGCCTTTTTCTCCACTTTACATATGACATATCTATGTAATATTGTTGTATTACAAAGTGACATACTGTATGAGCAATTACTATTGTGATATGGGCCCAGCTTTTGTATACCAAAGAACTTAACACCTTATTCTGTTACTTATGCTATTTCTTCTGGCATATTCCATATATGGATATGCTCATTATCAGTATCCCATTTGTATATGACTTCTCATTGAGGGAAAATAAGATTCAGTCAACAGCTATTTTATACTGTACGATTGTACAGTTTGAAGGGGTTGTCTCCTTTTGGCAAATCATTATCATTAGAAGAATTTACCAAAAATAAGGTAACTGCAAAGTATCCCACTGGTGGGACAGCCATCAGTATTAGATTTGTTGGATTCTGTATCTCGGCACCCCTACCCATCAGCTGTGATGGGGCCACAGTGCAAGTGTGAGGGTTGAAACCTCTTCAAAGCTCATTCTTGTAATTTGCCATCTCAATCCACAGTAGTTTAGCTGTGTACAATATAACAGTTGAAGTAAATGAGGAATCTGTAATATCGTTAACAACTGCTATGGACTGTGACACCATTTTGGAAATGTGAACACTACAAAGGACACAGCAGGAGTGCTGGAGCCCCTTGAAACAGCTAATTGTTGGGGATGCAAAGAGTCAGGCCCTCACTGATCTAACATTGATAATCTGTCTGAAAAACCCCTTTAGCATTACATGCTGCCAGATAAAATCATTGGGCTGTCCATTTATGGAAAGACAAGCTGGCTTCTCTGAGAGAGAGAGAGAGAGAGAGAGAGAGAGCACACTTCAGAGAGAGAGAGAGAGAGAGAGAGAGAGCGAACGAGCGAGAGAGCGCGCGCGCGAGAGAGAAATGTTCTTCACATACAGTGTCTTTTCCAGTTAGTAGGAAAATGTCCTGAATACCGCACTCTCCTTTATCAACTGGAAAAAAAAAATCTAAAAGAGTATTCTAAAATGGCTTTGCAAACCACTCAATACAAAAGATTACCCCTATAGCTGACTGAAGGTTTACATTTTACCTTTTTGATCTAGGTCTTAGTTTTCTATTTCCAGATTTCTTTGGCTCAGGTGGTGGGACAGAAGGGTCAGAAGATTCTGTGTCACTGTCATCCACAGATTTTCTCCTCCTGTGATTGTGATAATTGTCCATACGTTCCTCATGGTGATTACAGTTAGCATAGCGAAAGGTCCTTCTAGGCTTAGGAAGAGGATTTATAGATGGACTCTGTTCAAAGGGTTCAGTATCATAATAAATGTTTTCCGTACTCTTCATAGCAATTGTTTGATCCATCATGCCCCCCAAGTCTAGCTCCTTTTCTGTTGAAATGCTTTTACCCCTTCTTCTTTTAAATTCCAAAACCATCTCTGTCAGATCTTCCTGTGAAATCATACTGCTTTTCTTGAACATTCCAGCAGAGGTATAAAAATTTCCAGGAGGAAGATCTATTTCTTGGTCTAAAAATGTCCTTGCATTTTTTGTGTTAAAATTTGTTGGACTTTCTACTTGGTCCTCATAAATATTTAGTTGACTAGCAATGACTGTGTTATTTTCACAGTCTAGTAAGTTGCCACTGCTACCTTCCCTGAAATCCAAACCCAAATTCTTATCACGACTTAAACCTAATTTCCTGTTGTCCAATCCATCCTCTATTGATTTTGTAAATCCATTTTGATCACAAAATGTTCTTTTGGGCTTCAAGTCAAGGAGATCTCCACATGAACCACTATTGACCCTAACCTCCCACTGGGAGATTTTTTGCTTGATGTTTTTGCAGTGACTTCTTGAAAGAGTTTGCTGGGCAGCTCGGGTCAAGCCACATTCTGGGCTCCCCATTGTATGCATCACAGGCATCTCTATAGTCATAAAAGCCTCATGGTTGCTTAAAATTTAAGAGACTTCTATTGGATCTACTTAGTGAATTTTTCTGCTGTACTAAAATGTTTTAGCGAATACAATTTGATGCTTCTATAAAGGAAAAAAATACATCAAAATGTAACAGTCACTTTGCACTATTTTATATTTCTCAGATCCTCCTCCAGCAATATTACAACTTGAACCACTTCACAGAGTTATGAAGTCAGACGTAGGAGCTACGCAGCAGTTTGTATATTGATGTCTTTCTTCCAGGGCCCCAGCTGAAAAACAAATGCATCTTGTTACAGTGTGTCCTATAGATAAGAACTGGAGCAGAAACAACAATAACTGCAGTGTTCCAGAGGAGGGAAAAATGTCAAGTTTAACAGATTGTGAAGGACAAAAGTTATAAAGGAAAAAAGTCATACAGAAGCCAAAACACTGGATATAGTAAGACTTAAGATACATGCATGCATAAAAGTGTTTTGACACAGATTTCGGTGCAGTTTTTGTTGCAGAAATCTGTAGCAATCTGCGACAAATCTACTTTTTTAATTTGATGAGGATTTTGTTGCTAATTTCACCCCTGAAAATATATACAAAGAATTGGCATACTGCATTTTCTAAAATCTACATAGTATTTGCATATGGAAAAAATTTCATGTACACGGGATAAAGAAAATCTCATTGATTTAACTGTTAATGTATTACATTGCAGATTTTTAACATGAAAATCTGTGTGTAATCCACAATATGTCTATGTAGCCTCCCTACTACCTTTACTGCATGAATAATAAATATGGATACAACCAAAGTATACAAAGCGGATGACAATATATATAAACATGGATTCATGCAACACAACACATAAACATCATCTGTAACGTTTATTTCAGGAAACAAAGGAATGGGTTGTGAAAGATTAGAATGAATCAGTACACCAGGGATAGACAGAAGGGCTGGAAAACCATAGGCATGCTAGTCACACGTGTGGGAGATGGAGGAAGAGGATAAATAATAATCAAGAAAGAAATTATAGAGAAAAATCAAAGGACAGATTATGTAATGAGGATATGAAGAGAATGACAAAGACATCAAAAGAAAGAGTGTTACACCCTGCCAATTGCTAAGAATTAAAAATAGCAACAGGGATTTTAAAGAGAACCCAACACGCTGAGCATGAAGTCCGATCTATGAGCAATATGTTATAGAGCAGGGAAGAGCTGAGCAGATTGATTTTGTTTTTTAGTAAAAGATTCAGTATACTACAAATTTAATTCCTGTTCATCCTTGTATCCTTGTACAATCACTAATAAGTTCTATTGGACTCTAAAACCCAGAATAAGCAAAAAAAATTAAAAGTAAAAAAAACTATATAGTTATTTCAAATTTTAAAAAGTATAATTTATATTAAATATTATCATGCAACTATATATCATTTCTTCAGCTCTTTCTGCTCTATAAAATGTTAGCTGCAGGTCATACTGCATGTCCAATGTTATAGCTTTAAAGGTACAACTCGATCAACCACCAGTGGTTGTTACTGGTCAAAGGTCTGTGTGGTAACTGCAGAGAAAGTGTTGTATTGCTTGGGGTCCATTCTAATTAGTGGGCAATTAAATGATACATGGTCATGTTGAATATACCAAGGATGAGGGATTGGTATGAATATCTCTGGAGGTTCCCAGGTGATTGGTGAAATAAAGTAGTGATCATTGACACATATATTTTTTTTGAACTTCCTGTTGTTAATTTGGTAACACCACAGCCACCTTTCACAGTTTTTTGGGGGTCAACATATTGAAAAATAATTCAAACCCAATAAAAAGATGAACTTTGGATTTAACATGCCTTAGGGTTATTAGGCCCTAGATCTTCAAAGGCTCAGTTAGTTCTCCAGATCTCTACATCTTTGTATCAGAAATTCTTTCCCTATATAGGAAATTGGGAGGTTCATACAACCATTGCTCAGGACATTCAAATACATGCTGCAGATGTGGTCTGCCAGTAGATACCCATGAATCCCTGATTTGCAGAGACCATGCAGGTTGGAATTAGGGAGTGGGTACCTCCCCCGTGGGCAGGCAAAATAATTGTTTTTCAGCTTTGCTAAGAGCGTCACTGAATATATATTATAATGCACATATTAAAAGTCAGAAACATGTCCATATTCTAAATGTAATTTTTAGGTTATAGTCAAGATGGCCTAATACAATATTGGTTGATTTTTGTACCATGGAGATGTACAGTTTTGCGCCATAAAAACAATGAGCAATAAATGCAGGAAATATATTGTTACCTGCATACACACACACAGAGCTAGCTAAGGTTTGATTTTAAGCAACATATAGATGGGTCTGTTCCGGTTTACCAAAAAAGGCATTTCCTATGATTTGGCCAGACAAGCAGTGACCTGTTAAATGAAAGATAATCTTTCTCATTTTTTAAATAAGTTTTTTTCATGGAAGTCGGACTGCCAGAAGCTGACAGATGCTAGCAATTATGCTTTCTCACCACTCAGCCACACAGACTTTTAACCAATGTCTACGAGTAATAACAGGGTTTGTTCCCACTGGGGATGTGAGAGGCAGGAAGAAAGGTTTGAATGTGAAGAGAAGATATGTTTTTCCAGCTTCCTGCGATGTTAGCTGTGCCCACACCCTAAAATAGTTTCATAAACTGCTTTCCTGGCATTACGAGACAAAAAGGCCTGAACATGTCGGCTCAGCTTTTCTTTCCTGAAAAGCTTCTGAAAGCAGGAGAATTTCTCTACAGCGTGTGTGAATGTGAATGTGTTAGTCAGTTGTGAACCCAAATGAGAGAGATTAAAGAGTTGTTGTCATGAAAACCAGACCTGAAACTGTGCTCAGTTGTCGTAGATTTCAGCTGCAAACAGCAAAAGAGCTGTACAGATTCATCTGAAGGTGTCTGACATCTGGGAGGAATTACTAATGCAACCCATCCTACCCACCCCAAATACAATGAAAAATAAAATCCTCCACCGCCATAAGTCCATGTTGTCTACTTACCAGTCACTTAACATGTGGTATAAAGCTAACACTAACACTAACTTACTCCTTTTAACAGCCAACAACAAAACAGTTCCCTCCAGCATTTTACAGCAGTTTCCTTATGTATCAATAATACAGTACCTAAAACATTTCCCTTTCAGGTATTTACGACATTTGCATCCTCAGAAGAGAGAGGCACTAGTGAAGTGTGTCCTGAAAGCCATTATGCCAGTTTGTCTCCTCTGTCCACAGCCTAAGGACCCAGAAGCCACATGCAGTCCTCATTGCTATTCTGAGACATCTGATAGCTTTACCTGTATCAGTATCCATACAAAAATAGCAGTCACTGATAGGTCATCTCACTGGAATGGGCCAAAATAGTTTTCTTATTTTTTTCTTTTTTTTTTTATAGTAGGACTCCCACAAAAAAATGTATTCTCTGGCATATTTAATTAAATTAAACTTTTTAATCCTTTGGCAAATTGGAAAGGTATATTATGTAAATTGAATTGAAGGTCATCTTATTGCAGGTATCTGTAATTGTGCGTTATACACTTTATTCTGGTTCTCTGGTTACTTAAAGTAGCACTCCCATAAAAAAAATTGATTCTGTGACCCAAGAAGTCTGTTTCCCCATTAATCCCTATATGACTCACATTAATAGGAATGAAGAGAGAAACTGACTTCCTGTTCACACGTAAGACACTGTCAGTTGGAGAGTCTGATTTCTGGTCATATGTTACAGTTGAAGCCCAGAGGAGAGTGGACAACCCACAAATATAGCCACAGGTTAGAAGATTTCCGTCACTACAGTTTACATCATGTACCTTTCTAATGGGCCACAGAATAAAAATTTTTATGGAAGTGGTACGTTAACTAAATTTTTGTAATCTAGTCCTAGTCCCATTAAAATAACACTTCCTGCAAAATAGTTTTTAACTGTTATGTATGCGATATTTGTACAACTGATTGTTGATGTGAGGTGACAGCCAACAGGCTGTTTCCTGTTATGTGATGTGCACGGCATGAATTGCTTTCAAAGAGATTTTCAACAGAAAGTAATAAATCTACTGCAAGTAGAAACATGATAGGAACCTTCAGTTAATTCCATAGTATAATAGACAGGTGTGGCAGCAGCTGTCTATGGATGACGTGAGTCAGGATAAGGATGGTTTTAATCATTTTTCTGCAGAAAAAATACAAATTACCGGAATTATTATTTCCTTGTATTTCAAAAGATGTGAATGAATTTCACATAAACTGACCAATGCATTACTATATATGAAATAGCACAAATATGTTTTGTTTATTTGTATCTCCTAATGTTTTATAGCAACAAGCTTTACATTTTACAAACTTACATTTGTGGCATGGGTTATAGCTCTTGTAAGCTCCTCCCACACCGGAAAGAATCTTATATTGATTTTTTTTTTCTTTTTTTTTTATCTAGAAAAATTTACAGTCCTATTGTGACCTATTGCTAAAATAAGCCTAAATAACATTGTTGGGAGAATTTATTAGGCTGCCAGTCCATATAGGCAGCTATATGTATAGGATACCTCCAGAGCTCTCAATAGCATATTGTACATTACTGACAGAGACTTCTTATGTAGATACAATTTAGTGGTAGGAGATAATACAGTTGAAACCAGAAGTTTACATACACTATATAAAAAGACACATATGCATGTTTTTCTCACTATCTGACATAAAATCAGAATAAACCTTTCCCGTTTTAGGTCAATTAGTATTACTAAAATTATTTATATATGCCAAATGACAGAATAATGAGAGAGAGAAAATTTTTTAAGGTATTTTTATTACTTTCCGCACAGTCAAAAATTTACATACATTTCATTAGTATTTGGTACCATTGCCCTTAAACTGTATGACTTGGGTCAAACGTTTTGGATATCGTTCCACAAGCTTCTCACAATAGTTGGTAGGAATTTGGGCCCATTACTCCTGACAGAACTGGTGTAACTGAGCCATGTTTGTAGGCTGCCTTGCTTGCACCTGCCTTTTCAGCTTTGCCCATAAATTTTCAATAGGACTGAGATCAGGGTTTTGTGATGGCCACTCCAAAACATTGACTTTGTTATCCTTAAGCCACTTGGTAACCAGTTTGGCAGTATGCTTCCGGTCATTGTCCATTTGGAAGACCCATTTGCACCCAAGCTTTAACTTCCTGGCTGATGTCTTGAGATGCTGCTTCATTATTGCCACATAATGTTCTTTCCTCATGATGCCATCTATTAAATGTAGTGTGCCAGTCCCTCCTGCAGCAAAACAATCCCACAACATGATGCTGCCACCCCTGTGTTTCACATTTGGGATGGTGTTCTTAGGCTTGCAAGCTTCTCCTTTTTTCCTCCATAAGTATCAATGGTCATTATGGCCAAACAGTTCAATTTTAGTTTCGGCAGACCACAGGACACATCTACAAAATTAAGGTCTTTGTTCCTGTGTGCATTTGCATACATTAATGTGGCTTTTTTATGTCTCTTTTGGAGTAATGGCTTCTTGCTGACAGAGTGGCCTTTCAGCCCATGTCAACACAGTACTTATTTCACTGTGGATAATGACACACTCTTACCAGCTTCAGCCAGCATCTTCACAGGGTCTTTTGCTTTTATTCTTGGGTTAAAATGCACATTTCGTACCAAAGCACATTCATCTCTGGGACACATAACCTGTCTCCTTCCTGAGTGGTATGATGGTTGGACATTTCCATCTTATTTGTACTTGTGTATAATTGTTTGTACAGATGAACGAGGCACCTTCAGGTATCTGGAACTTGCACCTAAGGATGAACCAGACTTGTGCAAGTCCACAATTCTCTTCCTGATATCTTTGCTGATTTCTTTAGACTTTCCCATGATGTTACACAAAGAGGCAGTGTGTTTCAGGTGTGCCTTAAAATACATCCTCAGGTGTGTCTCTAATTAACTCAGATGTTGCCAGAAGCTTCCAAAGACATGACATCATCATATGGGCTGTTCCAAATTGTTTAAAGGCATAGTAATCTTAGTGTATGTAAACTTTTGACTTTGCGGAAAGTAATAAAATGGTCTTAAAAATTTTCTCTCTCTCATTATTCTGGCATTTTGCAAATATAAATAATTTTGGTAATCCTAATTAAACTAAAACGGGAAAGGTTTATTCTGATTTCATGTCAGATAGTGAGAAAAACACACATATGTGTCTTTTTATATAGTATATGTAAACTTCTGGTTTCAATTGTATTTTAAATAAGTGTATGTAAGTAAAAGCATAACTATGCTTTGCATGTGGACCAGAAATCCATAGCCTGAAGCATGTTGTAACATTTACAGTTAGGTGACACATTCCATTATGAGCTAAAACAATGAAATGAACAACCATTTAGCAATGTCATTCTAACCTTTAAATCTGTCTACTACAATGCCAAGAAAAATACTTAATCATTTGTTGTCATCCATTTAACCAAAATTATAAAATTTAGAAAAAAAAACATATCTTTTGCTTAAAAAAAAAAAAATAAAATAAAAAATTTCAGGTGCACGGTCAAGCACCAGAATAGAAATCGATAGTGGTCATCTTGTGCCACCCCTCTGAGCCCCTTTTGTGTCAGGTGACAGCAATAGCTTTCATAAAACAATTAAATGCTGCCTGTAGTACACTGTATATGCTTTGAAGCTGATGAAAAAAAAACAGTCAGTAACCAGTTAATTATCTGGTCCCACCTTCATGTGAAGACATCATAGGCTTGGAGTACACTCTGTAGCATTCAGTTCATTAGAGTCTCTATGCTAAACCAGCGCATGGGATTTCAATCTTGTGAAATCTTTGTGCTATTGATGCTCCATAGCTTCATCATTTTCCCTTTACATGAAGGAAATATTAAAAAATATGAGAAGAAGCCACATTAGTCATACTGGATGAATATATAGATTGCAAGGCCTTAATTACACGACAGTAAAAATGGCTGCAGTAAAATAAATAAAACGTTTTCTGTAAGTCTTCACAAGGTTGGCACACACTGTTGCTGGTATGTTGGCCCATTCCTCCATGCAGATCTCCTCTAGAGCAGTGATGTTTTGGGGCTGTCGCTGGACAACACGGACTTTCAACTCCCCTCCAAAGGTTTTCTATGGGGTTGAGATCTGGAAACTGGCTAGGCCACTCCAGGACCTTGAAATGCTTCTTACGAAGCCACTCCTTCATTGCCCTAGTGGTGTGCTTGGGATCATTGTCATGCTGAAAGACCTAGCCACATTTCATCTTCAATGTCCTTGCTGATGGAAGGAGGTTTGCACTCAAAATCTCACCATACATGGCCCCATTCATTCTTTCATGTACACGGATCAGTCATCCTGGTCCCTTTGCAGAGAAACAGCCCCAAAGCATGATGTTGCCACCCCCATGCTTCACAGTAGGTATAGTGTTCTTTGGATGCAACTCAGCATTCACTCTCCTCCAAATACGACAAGTTGTGTTTCTACCAAACAGTTCTACTTTGGTTTCATCTGACCATATGACATTCTTCCAATACTCTTCTGGAACATCCAAATGCTCTCTAGCAAACTTTAGACGGGCCTGGATATGTACTGCCTTAAGCAGGGGGACACGTCTGGCACTGCAGGATCTGAGTCCCTGGTGGCGTAGTGTGTTACTGACGGTAGCCTTTGTTACGTTAGTTCCAGCTTTCTGCAGGTCATTCACTAGGTCCCCCCGTGTGGTTCTGGGATTTTTGCTCAACGTTCTTGTGATCATTTTGACCCCACGGGGTGAGATCTTGTGTGGAGCCCCTGATCGAGGGAGATTATCAGTGGTCTTGTATGTCTTCCATTTTCTAATTATTGCTCCCACAGTTGATTTCTTCACACCAAGCTGCTTGCCTATTGCAGATTCAGTCTTCCCTGCCTGGTGCAAGTCTACAATTTTGTTTCTGGTGTCCTTCCACAGCTCTTTGGTCTTCACCATAGTGGAGTTTGGAGTATGACTGTTTGAGGTTGTGGACAGGTGTCTTTTATACTGATAACAATGTCAAACAGGTGCCATTACAACAGGTAATGAGTGGAGGACAGAGGAGCCTCTTAAAGAAGAAGTTACAGGTCTGTGAGAGCCAGAAATCTTGCTTGTTTGTAGGTGACCAAATACTTATTTTTCACCATAATTTGCAAATAAATTCTTAAAAAAATCAGGCAATGTGATTTTCTAGATATGTTTTCTCATTTTGTCTCTCATAGTTGAGGTCTACTTATGATGTCAATCATGTTGTCACAGGCCTCTCTCATCTTTTTAAGTGGGAGAACTTGCACAATCGGTGGCTGACTAAATACTTTTTTTTCCCCACTGTAGATGTGTATATTGAAAGATGGATAAAATGCCAGATACATGGGCGTTACCGCAGCCTTTGACATTGAGAAAGCATGAAGGGTCTTGCTCATCGACCACTTCCAAGAGCCCTGCCATGATGTCTCCTAGTACAGTTCCTAAATTGCAAAGATGGTGCTGTTTCCCCCAACTTGCCCAAATAGTGCAAGATGAAAGTGTAAAGATATCTTTCTTTCTCTACTTTTACATAGATCTAAACAAAGAATGACTTTAATGATATAAAGAAGAGATTAAGACATTTTTTTGAATCTCAGACAAGATTTATTTAGATTATATCATCACCCATTCTAAGAAAGCTGATGAAAATGTCCCATATTAACCTGTAGGTATGATCCAAACAAGACCTTAGCAATTTTATTCTGTTTTCAAATGTAGTGAGGCGGTATCATCTATACGAATATGAATGGAATGACAGTCTATAGACTGGCATGTGGACAGAGTCAACAAGGGGTTGGGGGAACTGTAACTCTGCATATGTACAACTATATGATATTTTATGTCTATATAAAGCATGGATAATCACTGGACACTGAAATGGCAGACATTACTGTTAGGCTAGCTTATGGAAAAGGCCCATATAATTCTTGCCAAGTTTATATGTGAGGGAAAAATATTCTATGAAGGCACTGTAAACTGGTGTACATTAAAATATTATATGCATTTACTTTTATACCTAAAAATAGCTTGTACTTTAAATGGCTTACAGTAAAATGCATATCAAGTAGGAAACATATTCTCACACTTCCAGATAACATTTCCTATTTAAGTTTCTTAACTAAAAAAAATTTCAATTAACAATTTGTGTTTTAACAATTTCACAGTTGGCCTCAAATTTAAAAACTGAGTACACAAAAAATTGTTTGCGCATACAAGCCAGTCAGGTTGCTACTTTCATTTCCTACTCTGCATGAAACTATGAAAGACAGAATTTCATTGGATATTATAAGCACCTTCTCCCCCTCCTGTCTTCATACTTGTAGCCCATGAAGTGTTGACTGCAGTAATACGGGGTTGATATACTAATATGTTTTTGCGTAAAATGTGGCATAAAAATGGTGCAAAACATCGCATCTATTATTAGACCATTTTTTCAGACTAGCTTAACAACAAGTGTGCCTTAACTTAATGGGATTGTGAATTGAAATTATGCCATTTGTGCCAAAATTCCAATTAAATTTTGTCAAAAACTAGGGCAAAAAATAGGTGGTTTATCCTTTTACCTAAACCACTGTGATAAATCTGGTGCATTTTCAGTTTGTACGGGCTAATCATCTGAATAAACCTTTCTATATTCCCTGTCTAATTGTGTTGCCATTTAGCCAACCATCGAGGAAACTTTTGCTGGCCAAATGATTGTATCTTTTAGGCTAAGGCCGGGGTCCCACGTTGCGAAAATGGCTAATCCCATCCACACACACTGCAAACATGCAGAAATGCTTCAATTTCCAAAAAACATTGCATTTTTGTAAAGCCCCTTGCAGACGATCATATGAATGGTCAGTGTGCTATTCAGGTTTTTCCTACATAGCACACTGACCCATTTATTTCTATGGACCCTTGCACATGACCGCGAATTACACGGTCCCATGTGCAGGCCGACAGTCCGGGTCGCAAAATATGGAACAGATCCTATTTCTGTACGATTTTGCAGCCGTGCTTCCACAGCTCCTATTCATTGAATGAATGGGGCCGCAAAAACAAGGTCGGTGCACGGGTGGCACACGGATGACATCACAGATGACATTCAGTCACGGCCAGCGATTAGCACACCAGTCATGTGCAACACAGCTTAATTGCAGCATGCCAGTTATACCTACAGAAATGCCAGTGTTTTCAGTATACGCATAATAGGGAAAGAAAGTCCACAGAGGAAAACTCTGTGAACTTTCTGTGAAAAGCGATGTGGTAAAAACTGTGATGCGTTTCCGCCCTGGTCTTTTCTGCAGCAGTTTTTGGCTGCAACTTGCTACATGGGGCCTTAGGCTAAGGCCCCTCATTGTAGAAACCCTGATTTTTTTGTAGCCTATCTGTGGCTACAGAAGGAATGGGAAATATCTAGGAAGCTCTTACACTTTTCCCTTCTGCGCAATCCACTCCTGGCCTTGGCCCATAAAAACCATAGCAAAATGTGCAACAACAAAAAAGCAGCTTTTCCGCAACATGGGGCTTTAGCCTAATGCAGTACAAAATATGCAGATTATCGGTAGCACATCACCCTGTGTAATAGAGATGTGCTGCTGATAATCAGTGCCAAAAGCACCAGTCAATGTGTTTATTGTTGATTGGCACTAATCTGCAGGTGTAAAACTAACTAACTATACACTGTAAATGTGGACCTGTGTGTGAGAAAACGATGACTGACTTAAATGACTTAGCATGTTATCATTCTCTAGTATATCAAGTCTGGCTCATGCAGAAGGCTCTATTATACCTTGTGTTTCACACCCACTCATAATTATGGGCCAGACCCATCAAAATTACTACTGTGCTACTATGATACATAAGTAAAAACGTGCAATCAGAACATTATCACATCAAACATTGTCGTCTCTTTTTTGCAAATTAAATGCCTATACATTGAAATGAACAAAATAGGGTATGTACAGATAATGCTGACAATATAAAGGTGGCTTCTCATACAGCTTTTATTTTTTATAAAAAAAACACACACTTATTTTGTGAATGCAAATTTCAATGGGGAGAGGAAACTAAGCCACTGCCTGATACCTCTGATAATAGTTTATTTCCCAAAGGAACATAGGATTAAGCATGTTAAAATCCCCCTTTCCTGATTCTGCTTTCCCCAACATCTTTCTTCGGGGAAGAGGCCTCCATGTACATAAAATCATGGCCCAATTCCATTGAAATTGGATTCTGGCAACTTTTATCTCAAGTGAAGAAATCCAGTTATGACAATTCCAATCTGCATTTTAAGTGACAGATTGCCATCCATATGTTTTCAATGTTTTTCAATCAGTTTAGATGAGTGTGACATCTTCTATAGGAGGACAGAAGGCCCCAGTACACATTAACTATTTGGCAAATCCCTCTGAAATCAGTGGGTTCATCCTATCTGTATCTTATGTCTATGGCCAGATTTTTATTCATATTATAAATATTATTTACACTATTGATTCAAACTTTTATTGCAGGTGGTTATCTGCCTCAAGGTTTTCTCATAGACATCCAATACAGCCGAGTTCTATAACCTATAATTTACTCATGCTATAGAAAAATAGAATCCACCCTCACATGTGTCATTGAGCATGGAACAGGGAAATCAAGTTTAATTCTATTGTTGACTCTCATGAAATGTCCATCTTCCATACATTTGCAGGTAGCAAATGAGAAATGAGAAGCATCATTATATTGAACCAAATTTTATTAAAAAGGTTTCACTGAGAAATGCAATGGCATAAATCTTGCACTTTTACATTCTGCAAAATGCTACTGAAGGAGATTAGGAAATCATGGCTGCTTTCGTTCACAAACAGTGCCACTCTTGTCCATAGTCTGATTTTAGGACAACAACTAAGCCCTAGTCACAAAAACAACCCATGTACAAAAGTATCACTGTGATTTCTAGAAGGTATCAGACACATTTTTCTTATTCTAACCCCTTTATGCTGTTTAACATGTAATGTATACAATTGTAGTCCAATTTACACAGTTACTTAGGTTAAAAATAGACACTTTCATCAAGTTCAATGTCTGCCAGACCTAGCTGTTTGATAAGTAAGGGCTTGATAAATACCAGGAACCTGTTTGGTTGCTGTTGGTGTTTTTGTTGGTCTTTCATTTTTTGTTGTGTTATAGGAACTGAAAAACAGTAATGTAGGCAGAGATGGATCCATCATATGACAAACACAAACGGATCCTGATTGACTATATATATGTATCTATAATGGGGTCCTGTATGCAGGACTTTATTGTCCATGATTTCTGACAAAAACTGCAACGCAAATGTGAAGATATCCAGTTTGAACTGTGTTTTATTGATTACCGTGAAATAGGTTTTTTTAGCCACTAAAATATTAATTGGTCCCTTTAGTATTGTTACTGACTATGATATACATTGTAATGGCTCTTTACAGGGTTAAGAATAATTGGTTGCAACAGTCACATATCCATATTGGTTTGTCATCACTACATCAGAAAGTACACAGATCAGTGGAATAGAGAAGCATCAGAGTGAGAACAGCATATTGGTGAGGTGACTATCACCTTTTTTTTTTTTTTTTTTTTTAAAACACCATTCTGAATTGTTTAAAAAAAAAAATTCTTGGCTTGACTACCTCATTAAAAGATGGAATCAAACTTGTTCTAACTAGGCTACCTTTGTTTCATAGGCAGTATTTGGACATCAAATTACCATGTACAAGTATTATTTCTACAAGGTCTTACATGTGGCTATAGTTCCTAGAATATGGGGCATGATATCTGATCATCTGAGAAATAATGAAACATGTAATTAAGTCTATGAATAATGTTAAGAAACATATCAAGAGAGATGAACATATATGTTTTTAGCTTATTTTACACAACAAAAGACATCCATGTTGTGAACCATAGTCAATAATCTTAAATCTTCTTCTAAATCTTAAATCTTTAAATCACTCTAAAATCCCTTTGTGAGCAAAATATGCCTGCAGCCTGAACGCACTGATGACTGCGATCAGCAGGGAAGCCTTGTATGGAGATAAATAGTGGACACACACCCACTACAATAAACACGCATTGCATCTATTTAGTAAGGATTAAAGAAACTGAATATGTCTAATAACACATAATTGTCAAAAAAATGAAGCTGCTGAAATCAAAAGGATTATCCTCTTATAGTGCAGATTTACCTTTGGTGAACCCTCACTTGCGTACTTGTGAATAACATATACAGTAATTTTGTAATATCCTTGCCGTGCTGGAAGTGTATTGTGTATTATAGGGGAGGAACTATTATTTATAAGGGTGTTTTTTTTTTTTTTTTTTTTTATAAGGGAACAATTTATAAGGGGATGCTATTACTGATAATGGGGAGAACTATTATTGATAAGGGGGACCAATTATTGATAGTTCACCATTTAAAAGCAGGGGTCATTATTTATAAGGGTTCATTATTATTTATAAGCAAGGAATCTTAGCCCCCATATAAATAGCTTATAAATAATGATCCCCTTATAATATTACTGATAAGGGGGAAGTTACTTGGGTACAGGAACTATTATTTATAAATGGGGACTATTAGTTACAAGTGCAGGGGCATGTGACTGTGTAATGGGCCACTGGGGGCATTATATTGTATGGGGCCACTAAGGAGCGGTTATACTACGTGGGAGCATTATAACTTGTGCAGATCAAGTATGTCTAAGTGGTGGTGATGGTGGGGCCCACTTATGAAACCTTTGCACTGGGCCCACCAATGTGTTAAAACAGCCCAGGTACACAGGACTCTCACTGTCTCTTCTATCAGAATTTACTCAGAAATCCTGTTCCAAATCATATAAACATAAATCATAGAATTCAGCTTCTTTTCCTCTTTCATAACCTGCTCTCTGCTTGAGCAACAGAAATCACTTGACATGTCCGCTTTAAAGCTAAGGCCCGTAGCGGGCTACAGCAAAAAAGCGCTGTGGGAAAAACACGGCGGCAATGGTTTTGGAAATCGCAGCGTGTCCTCAGCATGTATTTTTTCGCTAGAATCCCATCCACCTAGCAGTGGCTGTAAAACGCTGCTTTTTTTTTCGCAGCGTTTCCACCACGTGGGGCCCCGGCCTAAGGCTGTAAACTACACTGGTTTAGTACAACCACACATTATTCAAGAGTAATTTTAACATCCGTAACCACTCGTCAGGGCAATACAGCATAACCCTAAATCTTGTAACCTCAAAAATCATTAAAAATTGTTAGTTTGATACCCTATGAGTGCTATTCAACAGGAAAATATCAACTGTATCAAAGCTAGTGTAGAATGTGCACAATTCCTATTCAGGAAGCAAATTACTGTGGTCTGCATGTTGTTGTTATCCATCCCCCAATGAAGATAGAGGCTCCAAGGCTTTTTCACAGATTACAGGCACCCAGTTGCTGTTTACATGGCCAAAGGCAGCAGCTTCAACGCTATTGACTCAAATAACACATTTAGTGTTCAAGGTATATTCAGTGACCACCCTCAAAGCATAAGGCACCACGAAATACAAAGGACACCTTTGTAAATAAAGTAGCTACCCACAACTAAATTGGGATCTAATCCAATAGACAAACTAGAATAAACCTAATTTTGCTACAGTTTCTTGCTAGCTGTGAAGAAGGAAAACTAAACTGTTTTTGTTTTAGGCTAGAGACACACGAAGTTTTTCTTGCCCATTTTGCGGCAGTTTTTTTTTTTTTTAGCTAAAGCCAGGAATAAATTAAGCAGGAAGACAAAGTATTTGTCCAAATAAGAGTTCTATAAATATGGGTAATACTCACATATTGGGGTATACTCCAACACAGCAAAAGTAGTTAAATATGCAGAAATATGGATAATGAAATGCAATGGTTGGGGACACACGAGGCCTGCAGCCATCCCACTGCCATGTACAATAGCCATGTAATGGGATTTAAACATATGCCATCATATGGCAAAGTGTCTTGCGCTGTAGGTATTGAACATGCAATATGTCAATTATTGTTATGTGTTTGGCCGCTGTTTTCAACATATACAATGCTAAAAGCTATGGTGAAAAACAGCTGATTTTGTCTGTTTTTTTGACACAGGTGGGTCTGCTGCAGGATGTCGACTGTGGACATTCGACAGTGGACCATCCTGTGTGGCCTTAGCCTACATTCACAGGAAGGTTGTAAACAACAGTCACACAACCGCATTACTTTTAATGACTGTGAATGGGGGCTATTAATATGACTGATATTTTGCAAGTCTGTTGTACTGGATCCCCCATACACTGTAATGCATTAGGAATCCATGAAAACGGACGCCCCTCAGGTGCAAAATGGCTGTTTGCACCATGGTCATGTGAATGTAAGCTAAGCCTAAAAGAGACTTCTACCATGCAAAGGAACATAGAATATAACTGTCCAACCTATCAAAATATGAATCAAAATGCAATGCCATGGTCCACAGGCAATGTAGCAGCGCTGGCTAGTTGTAACTTATAGAAGTTAACAGAGATCACAAGTGACCATCACAGTTATACACAATTTCCATTACAAAAATGAAGGTAAAAAAAAGAGGCGGCCAACTCAAAAATTAGATGACAGTTGTTTGGCATTTCAATCTCAGATTTTCTGTAATACATTGTGCCACATGTGAACGCACCCTAAAGATGCACATACACATTAGAAGAATGTTGGCCAAATTCAACAATACCAAAGGGGCTGGATTGGTGATGTTCTGATAGCAGATGTTGGGGGAATAGAAGAGTCAGGCATGTTGAATTTCAATATGCCTGTTCATTTGTTCTTAAAGGAGATAAGCAACTGCCAGAGGTGTCTGCCAATTGCTTACTCCCCTCTATCTATGGAGAATACTTGATGTCATTCCAAGAGTTCATGCATATGGAGGGGGGGGGGGGGATGAATTACTGTCTTCAACCCCAACAGCCTTCCAAAGTGTGTGACTCAAACTCTAATCCGGATGACTATTTTCTATTGCAACCTATGGAAATCCTTTGTTTTTAAGGTGTGAAACTTACAGTTAGTGTAAACCATTAGGTAAGAATAGAAATTTAGTGTTCACTATTCACAGCATAAGGAGCACTTTACACAAAAGTAACAGCATGATTTCTGTGTATATCCGCAGTACACGGATCTCATGGGTCACATCAACAGGCTGTTTTACATAACATCAAGGCTGCCATCCCCCCCAAAAAAAACCACCATCATAATATCATCAAAACAAAAACCAAACACACCCCCACCCCCCACAAAATTTTTTCTTCCCCCCTCCTCCCACTCCAGAGTAGAAAACACACCCCAAACCAAAAATATCACAACCCGCTACAAAAAAAAATTTTTTTTTTTTTATAAAAAAAAAAAAAAAAATATAAAAACACACCACCAAGAAAAAAAAAAAAAAACACAAAAAAAAAAAAAAACAAAAACAAAACACCCCCCCCCCCCCAACTAAAAAGAAAACAAAAAAAAAAAAGGGGCGCGCCCCCCCTCCCCCCCCACCCCCCCCCCCCTCCTCTCTGACAGAAAAACACCCCCCACCCCCCCCCCCCCACACCAAAAAAAACACACCCCCACCACACAAACTTATTTAATTTGTTGCGGCCCACCAAACCCAAAGCAGGGGGTTTGGCCCCCCCCCCCAAAAAAAAACCCCCCCCCGGTAACCCAAAAAAAAAATATATATTTACTATAAATTAATAAAGGTTAGTTAAAGGTAAAATGACAGGGCTAAAGACAAGCAAAATATACAATATAGCATGAACAATTTCAAGGCAAATTCTGCAATGGTTTCTACTTTTACTCTGTCCACTTCTGCAGTATGGACACTGAATGAACAATATACTCAAAACTATCCCTAACTGACCCTGACTTCACATTTGGGTGCACCCCTTTTCCCCAGTGGTCCAGGTGGACCGCTTACAGTCCGTAGAAGCGCGCGGTGGGGCCCAAAGTCGGTCCTTTCTTTTATAGTGAAGCGTCCTCTCCCTCACGGTTATCAGGATCTTGGGAGAAATGAAGTCCTCTTTAACAGACAGGGAAACCAACTGAATGCAATGTAATCCAACAGCAGATTCCACTCAGCACACTGACAGTCCTGCCGAATCCATACACTGAGCTGGGATGTAAGCCGGGATTTAGCAGGTGCCGTCCAGTACATCAACAGCACTGCGAGTCTCTATCTGTGGTATCCATATACACAGTCACAATGTCAGTCTCACTGATCAGCCACTGAGCACAGTTCCTTTCACGTGGACTCACTAGTCCTGTTGTCTCTTTACACTCTGTTTGTCTCTGGACCAAGATACAGCTTAGCTGTACAGAAAAATCTCCACACCAGTTCAATACAACACTTGCCAAGATGGCTGCTGCTCTCTGTCTCGTCACTTCCTGCTTCTCTGCTCACACTCTGTCTGCAGAACAGGCAGGCTGACATAAAAGGGGGGGGGGTCTCACTCCAGCATCATGTCACAATTACAATGGCTGCTGTCTTAAAGGAACAGAATCACAGAAATACATTCAACATTAATAGTTTATACAGACAAATGAAGCTTAGGACAACATTGGCTGTCTCTTACATATTCCCCCCCACTTTAAGATTGGCAGTCCCTGCCTATGACTGTATATCCAGAGGGTTGTACTTTTATGCACAGGGTGGTAGTATACCGATGTATGGCAGGCCAAACAAACTCATCCTGCGCATACCGAACAGGGGGAATACCAGCATTTGGCCTAGTGGTCCGTCTGAGGACCGGTGGTATATTATGGGGTGCTGCAGCTATGGGCTGAGAAGGACCAGCGGATTCCGCACCAGAGGGGGCACAGGCCGGAGATACAGTAGTCACAGGTGGAACATCCCCAGGAGCAGGGATCGGCCAACAATCATCCTCCTCGTCGGAGGCCCATTCCGCACCTCCATTCTCTGACTGTGGGAGCTCATTCACATTGGCAGGCCCATCGTGATTTGTCCCTTCAGAATGACACAGGCGCAACATATTTCGGTGAAGTACTCGAACACAATCAGTTCCTTCTTTCTGGACCTGGTACACTGGCCCATTCGCATACTTGCGGCCAACAACACGATACGGCAAAGCCTCCCATCTGCTTTCCAATTTCCCTTGGGGTTTCTTGACACGAACTAGCACCAGGTCGCCTGGTTGCAATGGTGCTTCTTGCACTGGGGTCTTATCAGGATGGGGATGTTCTTGCAGGCGCTGCCGCACCAATCGATGGATCGTCTCAAGTCTCTGCCGGTGCGCCCGCACCCAAGAGGTTGGATCCCTCGGAGGGAACCCATCCACATCATTCAACTGTAATTCTCCTATACTTCGCCCAGACCGCCCAAAGAGAAGTGTATAAGGAGAGTACCCCGTTGTAGAATGGACCTGATTGTTATAGGCCCACACCATTTCAGACAAGAACTGAGGCCACTGTAACTTCTTGTCTTCCTCCAGAGTCCGCAGCATCTGTAGCAGAGTTCTGTTGAATCTTTCACAGGCCCCATTTACCTGAGGGTGGTATGGAGTCGTGTGCGACTTCTTTATCCCGTAGATACGTTGAACTTCTTTCATTACGTGTCCCTCAAAGCAGGCGCCCTGGTCGGAGTGGATGCGTTGGGGGCACCCATATACTCGAATGAAATCTTGGCACAGAGCACGAGCTGCTGACTCAGCTGTCTGGTCCTTGGTGGCGGTTACCACCGCAAATTTGGTGAAGTGATCCACCATTACGAGGCAATACTGGTGTCCGCTATTGGATGGGCCCACCATTAGATAGTCTATCATGACGATTTCTAAAGGTTCCTGGGTCACGATGGTTTGCAGGGGAGCTCTCTGTTCTATTGCCTTATGGATCTCACAAGTTCGACAGCTGCGGCATACTTCTTCGACCATTTGACGAAGACCAGGGCAGTAAATCAGTCGCTGTAACCAACGAAAGGTCTTCTCATGACCAAAATGTCCATTCTTATTATGAGCCTCAACTGCCAAGGAGCGAGCCAGTTCACTAGGCACCACAATTTGGTATCGAATGTCGATCTCAGAAGGTAAATAGACCTTTCGGCATAGCACTCCATTTTTCATCTCCAACTTTTCCCACTGACTCAAAACAGATAATATCTCACGTGTCAGTCGTTCTCTTTCCTCTCTACAGGGCTTCTGGCCTTTCTCAACACACTTGATCATCTGCGCCAGCCCCTCATGGGTCTGTTGTATCTGTGCCCATTCCTGTCGTGAGGGACCAAAGAAAGGAGCCATTTCAGTCCCCTCCATCTCAAACTGATTAGTGGCGGTCAAGGCCTGTGAAAATCTGCTGAAATCGGGCACCTCCACATGCTCCAACTCATGATCCACGTCTTCTGTGGGGGTCTGGGCAGTTACCCTAGAAAGTCCGTCAGCATTCTGGTTCTCTGTCTTGGACCGATACTTAATGCGGTAATTGAATGTAGACATTCGGGCTATCCACCTCTGCTCTAACGCCCCGAGCTTGGCATTTTCCAGGTGAGCTAGTGGGTTGTTGTCAGTCAGTACTAAAACTTCAGCACCGGTCAAATATTCAGAGAATTTCTCGGTCATGGCCCATACCAGTGCCAACAGCTCCAATTTAAATGAACTATAATTCTCGGGGTTTCTTTCAGAATCTCTCAAAGACCGGCTGCCGTACGCTATGACCCTCTCCTGGCCATCCTGAAGCTGGGAAAGCACTGCTCCAAGACCATACAGGCTTGCATCTGTATATAGCTGGAACGGCAAGTGGTAATCGGCATATGCCAAGATTGGGGCTGTTGTCAGTGCATCCTTCAATGCCTGGAAGGCTTGTTCCTGTTCAGGTCCCCACTTCACGGACCGGTTCTTTGGACCACCGGATGTGCCTCGTAGGAGAGCATTAAGTGGTGCTGCTACCTTGGCGAAATCCTTAATAAACCGTCGATAGTAACCGGCTACTCCAAGGAACGCCCTCACTTCTCGCAGGGTAGTCGGTATCGGCCAATCTTGAACAGCCGCTATCTTGTCTCTTGATGGTCTCACCCCTTCTCCTGATACGCGGTGACCCAAGTAATCAATTTCAGATTGGAACAACCGACATTTACTGGGTTTCAATTTGAGCCCATGTTCCCGCAATCTTCGAAATACTTGCCCCAACTGGTGGAGATGGTCTTCAAAGGTCGCAGAATACACTATAATGTCATCCAAGTAGATGAGAGTGAACTCAAAGTTGAAGTCACCGAGACATTTCTCCATCAACCGCTGAAACGTTCCGGGTGCAGTTGTCAACCCGAAGGGCATCCGGTTAAATTCGTATAGTCCCATGGGCAAGATGAATGCCGTCTTCTCCTTGTCTTTTGTGGCCATCGGCACCTGCCAATACCCACTAGCCAGATCTAGTGAGGAGAAGTACCGGGCTCTCCCTAGCGCTGAGAGGGACTCCTCAATCCGTGGCAAGGGGTAGGAATCTCGTACGGTGCAAGCGTTTAACTTCCGATAGTCTACGCAAAATCGGATGGACCCATCTTTTTTTCTTACTAACACCACAGGAGCCGCCCAGGGACTCTGGCTTTCTTGGATGATCCCACCCTGTAGCATCTTAGCTAACAGTTCTTTCACTTCCTGATACAACTGTGGAGGAATTTGTCGGTAGCGCTCTCTAATTGGAGGGGTGTCTCCTGTGGGAATCTCATGGTAGATCCCTGTGGTACATCCAAAATCTTCAGCATACCGTGCAAAGGTGGCTTGGTTCTCCCACAACAGCTCATCTACCTTCTGCACCCATTCCAGAGAACATGAACTTACATCCATCTTCATCTGTTCTCGAATTGCACAGCCATTCCATTCAGAGGTGGGTTCCTCATCTTCTCCCATGGACACAGTTACGGTCCACTCATCCCTTTCAGTCGGCTTCAGCTGCATTGGAGTTACTTTCCTTACTTCCTCCGGAGTCACATAGATGTTAGCCAGCAGCCTCCCTGGGGTCAGGTCCACACTCTGGTCCTGAGTGTTTACACATCGAAGTGGTACTCTTCCATTGCGAACTATTGCCAAGGAACGGGCCACTAGCGGATCAACACCTCCTTCGGCTGCCTGCAGTGGTTCTACCAACACAGCTATGCCCTCTAGTTTCCGACAGGTGCCTACGGGCATGGACACTATTGTCTCCCGACTGGGTGGCAGTGTAACTTTTGTATGCAAAGGAACTGAAATTCGAGCCAGAGGACGCTGTGCATCTGAACTTTTCTGTAAGCCACATGTCCGGATCAGCCGCTGGAAAGCTGTTTGAGTAGGCCGATGGGTGGTGGTTTCTTTCCAATAACCGTGACCTTTCTTTTCAAAGAGGATCTGATCTAATTCTTTTAACACATTCATCCCCAAAATGACAGGGACCTTTACTTCATGTGACTCCTGTACCACCACAATGCCTTTCCTACCTAGATCTTGGCCACATACCCGGACATTCATCCAGGCCACTCCCACGACCGGAACTGGTAACTGGTTAGCTGCGACCACTCGTACGAATGTATGGGGATCATATTTCACATGTTGCCGGAAGTACCGTTCATAACAGTCTCTACTCAAGGTCGTTACTTGGGAACCCGTGTCAATCATCCCGGTAACCGGAATACCCTCCATTTCCACCTGTATGACAGGACTTGCAGCGATCAGGTCATCATCAGGGCATTCTCCCCACATAGTCTCCTTGTCAGTCTCCCCTACTACACGCCCTTCAGCAGCAGGGGACTTCAGTTTAACGGCGGTCTCTCATAAGTTTGTCGCTGCTCTGGACATCTAGCAGCAACGTGGCCCATCCGTCCACACTCCCAGCAGCGTATCCCCTGTCGTTCTGGCCATCTGTTTGGGCCCCTTCGGTAAGCCCCTTCGATTTCTCCTGAGCACTGCACTAAATGATTTGGACCCCTTCGGTAGGTCCTATCCTCACCCCTCCAGCGGGGTGGTGGGTGATTCTGACTTGCTGGGTGTGGATGGCTCACCCTTTCATCTCCAGTCTTCTGGAAGTCTGCAATTTTCATAGACTGCTCATCACAACGAGTGTGCAAGTGTTCCATTTGTTCTTGCAGTTTCTGCATTACTGTGAGAATTTCTTTAACCGTCCCTTTTTCTACTGTCTCTGAGCCAGAACTAGTCCCCTGTGACAAAGTAACTCCAACTGCGGTCTGCGGCCTCGGGACCATACTATTGGCACGGGAGATGGCCTCTACCTGTACATCATGGAATTTAGCATCAGTCTCTCGTCGTATAAAATCCTGCATAGTCACAGTTAAACTGCTGTCACGTATCCCCAGGACAAACTGGTCACGGAGAGTCCGATCAGGGTTACAGAAGGCTGGCGAGCCCCCTCTTTCCTTCACTTGAATATCTCGGAGCAGTTCTTGTAGGGCATTTGCATATTGGGGAAGGCTTTCATTCTCCTGTTGTACCCTCTGGAAGAACCGAGCCTGCAGAGACCCCAGCAATGCAGTTTCTCCATAGATGGTTTCTAGAATCTGGACTACTTGCTCAAATGTCTGCCTTTGTTCAAATGGCCTCAGTATCACCGTGGTCTTAGCATCCCCTTGTAATGTCAATATTGCTAGCTCTACTAGTACTTCTGGTGCGGTCTGGTACATTCGCTGTATCATTCGTATCTGTTCCACCCACATACTCACTGACATATTATTGCCATCAAATTTAGCTAACTGACTCATTATAGCCCCTGCTGGCATTCTTCCTCCAGCACCATTCTCCCCGAACGGGTGCGTCACCGTCCATTCTGGTAAACGGATCCTGCCGACTACGCCAATTTGTGAACCGAGAGCAAGGCAGGTGGTTTGGACTCCGCAACCAGAAATGAACGCACACGCGGTAGTTCAAGAAAAAAAATATATATTTACTATAAATTAATAAAGGTTAGTTAAAGGTAAAATGACAGGGCTAAAGACAAGCAAAATATACAATATAGCATGAACAATTTCAAGGCAAATTCTGCAATGGTTTCTACTTTTACTCTGTCCACTTCTGCAGTATGGACACTGAATGAACAATATACTCAAAACTATCCCTAACTGACCCTGACTTCACATTTGGGTGCACCCCCTTTTCCCCAGTGGTCCAGGTGGACCGCTTACAGTCCGTAGAAGCGCGCGGTGGGGCCCAAAGTCGGTCCTTTCTTTTATAGTGAAGCGTCCTCTCCTCACGGTTATCAGGATCTTGGGAGAAATGAAGTCCTCTTTAACAGACAGGGAAACCAACTGAATGCAATGTAATCCAACAGCAGATTCCACTCAGCACACTGACAGTCCTGCCGAATCCATACACTGAGCTGGGATGTAAGCCGGGATTTAGCAGGTGCCGTCCAGTACATCAACAGCACTGCGAGTCTCTATCTGTGGTATCCATATACACAGTCACAATGTCAGTCTCACTGATCAGCCACTGAGCACAGTTCCTTTCACGTGGACTCACTAGTCCTGTTGTCTCTTTACACTCTGTTTGTCTCTGGACCAAGATACAGCTTAGCTGTACAGAAAAATCTCCACACCAGTTCAATACAACACTTGCCAAGATGGCTGCTGCTCTCTGTCTCGTCACTTCCTGCTTCTCTGCTCACACTCTGTCTGCAGAACAGGCAGGCTGACATAAAAGGGGGGGGGTCTCACTCCAGCATCATGTCACAATTACAATGGCTGCTGTCTTAAAGGAACAGAATCACAGAAATACATTCAACATTAATAGTTTATACAGACAAATGAAGCTTAGGACAACATTGGCTGTCTCTTACATTGCCAATTTAGTTTTTTTTTTTCTGTGCTTTTCTGCAACTGGCAATGAGTGACCATGATCTTAGTACTTGAGCTTATGAAAAAAAAAAAACTGTCAAAAGTTTGAGAGTCGGCTCTTATTCCACATGCTGGTATTTCTTGAATGTCATATGTATATATGTCAGAGCGTAGGTAGGTGCAACATTGTAGTGGGTTGTGTCAGGCCCAATGCAAGATCCCCTGAGGTATCCAAGTGGCACATAGCTGTCCCTCTTCATGGAGGCATCACAATGTTTCTGAGCTGTGGTTATCATGCCAGGGGCTACCAATTTAGCCGTAGCCTGAATCTTCCATAAAGATAAAAAATAACTTTCATATTCTAGTCAGCTGCTTCTTTGTTATATATGCTAACATATATAAGTAACGTCCAACATGACTAGAATCACTGCCTCAAGAGGAATTGTCACTCAGCTCTCTGACTCCTGAATGGAAAAACTGCCTAGAAAGGTAAGAGAGTAGGGGGACGTATACGTTTAAAACTATCCATATGCTTGGTAGGACATGTAGTCACGGCCAGTCAGATCTGGCAGCTACGATTTTGTTACTGAATACTGCCCACTGTACTGTACAGGGGTGAACAAATCATTCATCACTCTACAGTATACACTAGGTTCACACTAGCATTTGGGTGTCTGCGGTGGAGTTGCCTACAGATGTGAATCTAGCCTTATAGTTGCTGGTATCATTTATATTACATAAGCAATGTGATTGTCCATTTGTAATAATAATAATAATAATAATAATAATAATAATAATAATAAAATAATAGTCCTTTAATAGTCCCACAATGGGGAAATTCAGTGTGTTACAGCAGCAAAGATAAGCAGATACAAAGACAAATACAACATGTACAGGAATGTTCCAAGGTGAGAGGCATTACATTAATAGCAGACAGACAGATAGGACGTAGCAGAGGAGGGGGGGGGGGATTTAACAGGCAGAGAGATATTTCAGTTCTCTGTGTGTAATGATCTCCGCTTAGGTCGGTGTTGGTTGTACAGCCTAACCGCGGTGGGGAGGAAAGACTTCCGATAGCGCTCCTTCTCACACCTAGGGTGGAGCAGTCGGTCACTGACAGTACTGCTCAGCGCGATCACAGTCTCATGCATGGGATGGGACTTCTTCTTCTGCATGGAGCTCACCATGGACAGTATCCTTCTGTCACCCACCACCTGCACTGGGTCCAGTGGGCTCCCCAGGACAGAGCTGGCCCTTCTAATCAGCTTGTCAAGTTTATTTCTGTCCCTGGTTGATATACTGCTCCCCCAGCAGGCCATTCCAAAGAAGATGGCTGATGCCACTACCGAGTTGAAGAAAGTTCTAAGAAGTGCCCCCCGGATTCCAAAGGCTCTCAGTTTCCTAAGCAGGTAGAGCCTGCTGTGGCCCTTCCTGTACAGGGCCTCCATATGATCTGCCCAGTCCAGCTTATTATTAAGGAGCAAACCCAGGTACTTATAGGTGTTCACAATCTCGATGCCCGTCCCCAGGATGTCCACTGGATTTGGAGGGCATCTGCCTTTGCGGAAGTCCACCACCATCTCCTTGGTCTTCCCCGCGTTAATCTTCAGGTGGTTCCGGTGGCACCAGTCCACAAAATCCTGGTTCAGTTCTCTGTACTCCCTGTCATCATCATCTGTGATGAGACCCACTATTGCAGAGTCGTCAGAATACTTCTGTAGGTAGCAGCTGGATGAGCTGCACCTAAAATCTGCAGTGTACAGTGTGAAGAGGAAAGGGTCGAGAACCGTACCCTGAGGTGCCCCCGTATTACAGATCACGGTACCTGACACACAGTCTCGGGCTCTCACGTATTGAGGTCGATTTGTGAGGTAGTCTAGGATCCAGTTGGAGAGGTGGTGGTCCACTCCAGCAAGGCCCAGCTTGTCCCTCAATAACCTGGGCTGTATGGTGTTAAAAGCACTGGAGAAGTCAAAGAACATTATTCTCACTGTGTTCCCTGGTTTCTCCAGGTGAGACAGAGCCCTGTGCAGAAGATGGATGATGGCATCATCTACCCCAATGCCCGGCCGATAAGCAAACTGGAGGGGGTCCATAGCGGGGCTCACTAGAGGGCGGAGATGTGTGAGAACCAATCTCTCCAAGATCTTCATCAGGTGGGATGTCAGTGCTACAGGTCTGTAGTCGTTGAGGTCCATAGGGTGGGGTTTCTTTGGAACTGGTACCACACAAGAAGATTTCCATAATTCAGGGACTATTTCCTGCCTCAGGCTCATATTATACATATATGTAATTATACCACACAGCTGGTCCCCGCAAGTCTTAATTAGCCTTGCACTGATGTCATCTGGCCCTGCGGCTTTCCTCGCCTTGATCTTTTTCATCTCCTTCCTCACCTGGGCCCGTGTGAAGGTCAGACTGTGGCCAGATAAAGATGGATTTCTGGATTTACTGGTCTGTTGGGAAGTGGCCGCATGGGGGAGAAGTCATTGTGGTGGGGGAAGCTGAAGGACATACTGGGGTGGGAGGAGCTGGTGTGTGATCAAATCTGTTGAAGAATAGGTTTAGAGATGGTTGTGAGATGGTCTTTTCATACATTTACACAGTCCAGTTATTGGGATTGACCGTTCCGAGTACTGGAAGTTTCCAATGATTGCTCTAAGTAAAGGGGCCTTTAGGAGTTAGGCTAAGGCTAAGGCCCCATGCAGCGAATCGCTGCCAAAAAACACTGCGGAAACGCATCACGGATTTTCCCGCAGGGCTTTTCACAGAAAGTCCACAGAGTTTTCCTTTGCTTCTATTATACCTATATGGAAGACCCCAGGGTTTCTGTAGGTATAATTGATGCTGCGATCTGCAAAAACGCTTATGTTTTTGAAATCGCAGCATTTCTGCTACAGATTATTTCTACAATGTGTGGATCGGAGTGGCTACAAAAAGAATGGAAAATATAAAGGAAACACTTATGCTTATCTTTTCTGATCAATCCACTCCAGACTTTGGCTCAAAAAACCACAGCAAAAAAAAAAAGAAGCTTTTCCGCAATGTGGGGCCTTAGCCTTAATGCATTTTTTGAGAATACTGTTACCTGAAGCAAAGACAGAATGATGATATTACACAGCGGGGAAAATCAGTAATCTTCCTGCTAAACATTTCTTCAAATCCATACAGACCATGTGTATAGGTCTATATATATATATATATATATATATATATATATATATATTATGTATGTATATAGACCATCTATAGGTCCACCACTATGAAGATCATAGATAGAACTGATCTCTAGGTCAGCTGTCACATCTGGAGTGAGGAATCATTGGTCACTATAGGATGCAACTGTAAATATTATACTATACATAGGCAGGATCAGTGATACCCATGTCAGCCAAGGATTAAGATTGAATTTGAAGCCTATCATAAACCACACATGAATCATCCCTCCGTGGATGATTTCTAATCTTGTAACTGTATAAGAATCAACATGAGATTTACTTCAATAACTTCTAGTTTTTATACTTTTACTGCAATGTCACTCAGTCTATAAAACCAGTTCTGTAAATGGCTTCATCACTATGTAATATGAGCAGCTGTCCTGGAAGTTATACGAGTGCCTTTCACTTTCCAAACTAGTCCATTGGCCCAAAGCCCAAATGACCAAATACATTTTGGGCTGACAAGTGTGCACTGAGTAGCATTTTATTAGCTTAGCTAGTAACAAGATGTATCTAATATACAGTATATGTCTGTGCCATATGTAATCTCATACTGTATGTCCTACTGTGTGCAGAGCATAACAATTTCTAATAACATGTTCTATAACAAAATACAGGAGGCACCATACTGAGAATATAGATTGTGAGCTCTATATGGGACAGTGACCACAATGTCTGTAAAGTGCTGCGGAATATGATGGCGCTATACAAGTAAGCATAATAAATAAATAAATAATATGTAGAGAATACCATAAGGACTCCCTGTGCCACCATATAGGCTCATTAATACAAAACCATATGGAATAATACAAGCGAGTGTAACTTGTATGCCAATTGAGCAATACATAAGGAAATAAGGGAAATATTATCCAGCTGTATTAAAAATGTATTAATCAGTTGCTCTGGGTCACACAATACATATCTATTGCAGACAATTTAACCCTCACACCATCACCACCTGCTTGCAGAGGAACACACTGAAGAATTTCCGTGCTGGAAGTTCTGCAGCACAGTTGTCCCATATTGCCCCTGCCTTATATTTGTCCGATTGGAGAAAGGTGATCAGATAATGCTCATACAGTATCTACATATTGTCTGGAATTGCAATGTAGCAAATATACCATTTGTTTGTGAATTCACTTCTGGTTTAGGCTTACAAATAGTGATTTCCCAATATTACATACATTTCAGTTCTCTGAAATATACTATCATCCAAAAACGTGCATTGACAATTGGAGCAATCTGATGACCCCCTGGGCTACAATGAGTGTCAAATTCGCAACACATACTTTAGGACTTGTCAGCAGAAAGCAGGTGGTGATTTTCAAAATTCTTCCCAGAAGGATAATAGAAGCAAACACAATAGGAAAGTTATATTTGTGCAGTTCCCAAAGGTAATTGATAAAGTGTGTCCAAACCAATGTAGTACTACATATCACCAAACAACACAATGAGAAGTCATTATTGCAGTTGTAAAACACATACAGACTGTACTATTACCAGGTATGAGACCATAAGTGTCTACTTACCAGTGCAGTGTCCTGGAAGCTTCAGTATAAAATCCACATTACTGGAAGATATAATAATCCACTCTGCTGTTTCTCAATACTGTGATGCAGCCAGTGTGATGAGTGCAGTGTGAATGTCCTGTGCTGAGTACAATCCCTGTAGATGGCTCATTAGTCAGGAGCGTGGATGTGCAGGGGCATGTTAGTGAAATGTGCTGGGTGGAGACTACTGACATAGCAGTGTGTATGTGGGGTGGAAGCTTGTAACACTCAAAGTGTTGTCATCCACTCCTCCCCCCACGTGGAAAGAAACTCTGAGATATGAGATCACAATCCATGTGCTGCCCCCTTCCTCATTATGTTACTTTTTATAGAATTATCAAGAAACTTTTTGGAATGATGATTTCAGAGACAAGACTCCTATCTGTGAATCTGTAAGGAGGGTGAACCTTATGCTCTTTTACAGCATGTTGACTGAGGAGGCATCCTTTATAACTGTTACTTTAAATTGATTATCTGAGTGACTGCTCAATAGTTTGCCTCTACCATTTACATACATGTATATGACTGTATACACGTTTTGTTTACTTTGCAGGTTGGCAGGTTGTTATGCCGTGGGATGCCACCATAACATGGCTAGCCCTGGAAAGGGCTTCTTGGCTGGCCTGTTAGCTACATGGGGAAATACGTACAAAACTTTCATGAATACTGCATTGCATTCTGTCACCATGTTGTTGGAAAAAGTCAAAATAATATGAAAGGTAGAGCTTTGGCACCACTGTGAGAGAGTGCATGAGATCCACATGTGGTGCAAAGAGTAGCTGCTGTTGGCCTAGGACCAGCTATATACATTCGATTTTGAATGGCCATCTGAATGATGATGGGAATGTATGCAGGAATAATCCCACCATCAACATTAACAACTAAACCTGAGTCTGTGCAAGATAAATAATAATCAGCCGATAGTGGGTGGCCGATCATGCTAAACATATTCAGCATGATCCATTTAGCATGATTTATTTTCAGCATGACCAATCTGCATTTGACAGACTAAAGTCAGTTGGCCATCAACACACAACTTTCATGTCATCAACACACCTAATCATTGGCTGAAATCGGGCATTACATCTGATGAAAATGTGTATGGCCATCTTTACCCAAAATTAGGCATAGAACAGGTCCACTTGGGGAGTAGTGGTGAGCTGGAGACTCAGAGATGTGATGCAGGGACTAGAAGAAACTATATGTTGGGTTGTCTGGTGCATTGGAGAGAGTCTCTAAGATTAGTAGGGGTTTGGCTGCTTCATTGAGTGAAGCAAAGAAGAAGTGTCATGAAGTACTCTGTGCAGGCCACCTCTGATGTGGTACTGGCTGACTGTCAGCCTGGTTGGGTCAGTTCTGGAAGAGTCTTCTGTGGAGAGGATCTTCAGCCTAGAGGGAACCAAGGAGGGGTGGGTTGTGCTGGACTTATACCTGAGAAAGGCTGTAGCTAGGGTCTATTGGGGGCTGTGGATGAAACATTCTAAAGGAGGCAAGCTATTAGTTGCAGCAGAAGTATGGTTACCCAGAGGCCTGTATTGTGACCTAGATAGGTCAGTCATGAGAAACAATGGACTGAGTTTTATCATTTTAGGAGGGTGGCTTTGTAGGGTTTCTCAAGATTAAGGCCTAGCTTCTCTGAGACTGCCAAGGTTATCCTATGAAGTAGTAAGTACTCTTCAGGGCACGGATTAGGTGGAGAACAGCTCCTTAAAAAAAGATGGAGCTGTGAGCATAAGGAAGAGTATTTGATATGTTTTTGTGAGTAGGACCTAATCAAATGAAGGACAAACTTCTGAAATAAAGTATAAGTGAATCCCAAGAGAGGGCCTATTTAAAGTTTAAACATAGACCTGGGGTAAGCGCTGCATGGTTAACATGGGCCTGAGACAGAAAAAGGCATTACTGCTGGATTCTGCTCTCAGATTCTTTATTCACCCCTATACAGCTCTACTCCTTTCATTTTCTGTTGGCAGGCACATACTTGTACCATATGACATACTTTGCGACTTTCAAGCAAATGCATGTCCCAGGAGTGCATGGCAATCTGACTCTTGCTAGCCCCACTCTCCAGTTGTGTGCTTAGTAGGAGAGAGCTAGTGGACATTACCATGGCTAGCAGCCTGTAATAGAAATCTATGGATTAGCATTGAAGTGTATTGTATTAGTGTTCAGTCCCCTGGGATTCAAGACCCCTACGGGGTTTGAAAATAATTGAAAAAAAAAGGTATGAAAAAGAACCAAAAATTCAAATCACCCCCCCTTTCCCTAGAACACATATAAAAGTAAAGTAACATAAAGACATTCCCACATCTGAAAATGCTCGACCTACAAAAAAATTTTCCCCATACAGTGAATACCATAGCTGGCAAAAAAAACCGCCGTTTTTTTGCCGTTTACCCTCCCAAACAAATTTTAATAAAAAGTGATTAAAACATCAGATGTTCCCCACAATGGTATGAAGAAGACACCTGGCCCCGCAAAAAGACACCTTATTCCATATACGGAAATGTAAAAAAGTTATGGGTGTCAGAATATGGCGAAGGTCTTAAAACATAATCAAAACTATATAAACTTGGTATTTGCATAATTATGCAGACTTGCAGAAAATAGGTAACCTCATTTTGGTGGCACAGTGAATGCTGTAAAAATAAAACCCAGTTTTTCCCTAATTTCAAACAGACACAGTTTTTCCCTAATTCCACCCTATTGTGACTTTGTTCCAGCTTCCCAGTATATTGTATGGAACATTAGATGGTACTATTACGATGTACAATTTGTCCCACAAAAATTAAGTGCTCATATGGATCTTTGAACAGTAAAATAAAAAAGGTAGTTTGGAAGGCTGGGAGTCAAAAACAAAAAAAGAAAAACAAATAATGACTTCAGCAGGAAGGGGTTAATAAATAAAAAAACTGGCGATACATTCCTTGTCAGTGTAATGTGACATTAAGCTTTTTTTTTTGCCTCATCTGAATCTGTAACCATCACACTTGTTACAGCTCTGTAAGTGACGTTAAGTAATTATGAATTTAGGCTACAATCATCTTTTTATTAAACCAAGAATTGGGCATATTGGATCTTTAATACTTCAGGGAGATAAGCTTCTCCTAAATGTGTCAAGCAGCAGAATATTCCCTTCTCCCCTATTGACTAAACTTGCACTATTGGCTGAATGTGCATTTTTATGGGAAAGCAAGGGGAACTCTTTTGTCAATGGCTGTCTAATATATAGCTGTTTTTAGACTTCCTCTAATGATTTTGAGGATGTCATGTGAGCTCTTTTGTGATTCTAACAAGCGGATCACTTAGTGTTGTAATGTGATATCTACATACAAAGCACACTTTTTTCATTCTCATTTGTGTTTCAGGAGATCCCTGTAAGCCTTAGGAGGAAAAGCTGCTGTTTTTGTTGCAGATTCTGCTGTTTTTTTGTGCCAAAGTCAAGAATGACTTGAAAAGAAAGGGAAATACAAAGAAAGCACTAATAGTTTTCCCTTCTGTCAAATCCACTCCTGGTTTTGGCTCAAAAAAAATGCAGGAAATTTTGCAACAAAAAGAGCAACTTTTTCACAATGTGGGGCCTCAGCCTAAAGGTGTAAGCTCTAGTTACAGAGCTAATGCATATTAAACGTAAGTTGGCCAAACTCACTATTAACTTTGTATGGGGTTTCCCTACCCCTTCCAGTGACAGATATTGGAGGGAGAAACGATTAATTGAGCCTATTGGATTTCAGCATACCAAATGCTTTGTTCTACCGCTGGCAGATGTTATACCCCTCTCCCATAGAAAATATATGTATCTCCAGCCAAGCCAGGCCGCTAGGAATATCTGTTGGCTAAGGACTATCTAAGGAGCACCATAACTTTTGTTTCTAATGCTGTGTCCCAACATACTGTATCTGATTGTATTTTAATGCATAAGAGGTCCCTTTCCTGTTAACTGTCAATTGGACATTCTTTTTACTGGAAATAGCAAGCATTGTAGGCGCTTTCTATTGTGTTACTAAATCCTTTTGCAGTACCCTGTTTATATCATGTATGATATGGTGCCTCTAAGCAAATGTGCAGCACAAACCTATTCTGCTGAAGTCAATTTTACTTTACTTTTAGATACAGCGAAAGTGAATATATAGTGGGAGATTTATCATACATTTTTGACTTTTTACTCTTTTTCCATCAATCATGCCGCTTTTCAAAATGTAGGCAAGGTGTGTAGGGGGCAGGGTATCCAAAAATGTATTATTGATTGCTCAAGGAAATATAATCCCAGCAGATAGCCATGTATGCCATCTGGTAGTTGATGTAGATTTCAGTTTCTAATACATTGACCAACAAAGATGCGCCAGAATTATTAAGAAGCACATTTGATGCCAGTGCGGGACACATTATGACCAGTGAAACAAATGCTGATGTTAGTAAATTGTCCCTATTGTGCTTGATAGCACCTTGCAAACCATGGTTTAACAAGCTGAGAATTTTAATTTCAATTGTAATGAGAGAAACATCCAAATATCTTTGCTATTGCTTAACTACAGAACAGAGGTACAGGAAAACACATACAAATTATATATGTCCAATGTAGTTGTAGCCTGTGAAAGGACACTGCAGGGTGTTTGGAAAACCACCATATACTATACATAAGACTAATGGCAGATATTCTAGCAGGTATCCTCTGTGTATTGGTGGCCTTGCTCTTTCTGCTTCAGTGGTGCTTAGTAGGTGGTTCACATTTTTGGGGACACGGTATTATAAATGTCTTTCTGTCAGATTAAAATATGACAAATATTAACAGCATAGTGTATTTGATTTGTTGTGGGTAGGCATGCGTAAGATTTTATCGCGTCAAATGATCCTGTGAGGAAAACGTGAATGAAAGGATTCACCGTGTCCTCATGTTCACAATGTGACAATTACTGGAATGTGCCGCAGGTCACTGATGTACGGGACATAACTGTGTGTGCTAGGACAGAGGTGTTGATATATAAACAGAAGCAATACTGTATTAGTAAGAGCACATGGCCTTCCATGTTTACAGGGAATTCTACTTACTGTACGCAGAGAGCATTAGTTAGTCCACAAAGATGTCAGCTTCAGTATTAAATAGCACACCCAGCAGCTGAATGTATTGAATGTAATAAACATAGTTTTCTGGTGTACAAGGCATAAAAAGTCATAATTTTTTTGCGCAAAATAAATCTGCACTGCCTTTGCCACTTTCCCAAAAAAAGGGACATGAAAGGCGTGCAGGGGGGCGTGGCCATTGCCCCCATTATATTTACCATAATTAACACCAGAAATCTGGTGTACATGATGGAAGAAATGTACACCAGGTACAAGCTGGCATATATTTCCCCTGGACACACAGCCTGGCAGAGAGTGCACCTCATTTATGAGAGGGCGCATCCCTCGTCATATATGAAGCCCAACCTCCACCAGCTCTGGGGCCATGAACAGGGGCGTAACTTGAGGGGGTGCAGAGGTTGCAATCACACCAGGGCCCCGGAGCCTTAGGGGGCCCATAAGCACTGGCATAACTTAAATGGTTCACAGTGGTCTCATCTACCACTGGGTCCATAAGCCCGGTTGTCCATAAGTCACCCTTACCACACGAAGGCTGATTAAACTTCTTTGGTCACCTTTCTGAATCCCTCTGATCACTGGCAGTTTGTGCATTGGAAATTTATTACCCCTGTCCTCTGGTGAACTGGAGTGAGAAGATTTATGATACTTAGCCTTCCATTATCAATAAAGAGAAAATTAACCTTTTCATTCCAAATGGAGGAACTGGTCAGAGTATAGTCAAGGACGTATTCTGGAGGGGGGGAGGTGGTAGCACAATAGGGAAGAAAACTGGCCATGAACACTGGCGTGAGTAACACTAGTCTTCATAAATATGCTACAATGCCAGTCTAAGATCTATAGAAAACTATGCATTCTCTATTTTAAAGGATAAAAGTAAAACAAATGTGCCCCATAGTCTGCAATTTACAAGAATAAAACACAAAACTCTGGGACTAATCAATCAGTGCATAGGAATAAATGTTCCAGGGAATGTTACTCGCTACCCCTTCTGTATCCAGAGAATTAGATGTGGTACAAGGGTCACATTTTAATCCAGTCCTCTGTTTGTCAATCCTATGATGTGGCTTGCAAGTCAAAGAAGTGTGACCCTTTTCTGTGATATGTTTTTGTATATTATGTCCTTTTTTAGCAATATGTTTTTTGAATTTTTTGGTTAGGGACTCACAATGCATGAAGAACCTTGACGTTGGTTTGCGAGCTTGCGTATTTTGGCCAAAATATTGACTAATGTCTCATGGTTATATAATCTTTTTTCAGGAAGCACCTAAGCCCCTTATTTTTGCAGGGTGCTGTTACTGTTGAGGTACACATATTAAAGTGCTGGGCAGCCGCAGGTTCTAATAGTGTGTGGCGTGACCAATAGGCTGTTCTTTGGCGCTGTGCGCCTCACATTATCATTTGACAGTGGCGTGTATAAGTTTCATTTGTGTGCATTTGAAATGCTGGCATCCACCCCACTCATGGATTGTAGGTGTGTGAGTGGATGTTTCAGTAGCATTTTGCACCTGTGCTTTTTCTATCATATCTAGCAATGGGGCCTGCTTGCATCCTGCACAACCATGGATCATCTGGTATTGGGTAAGTGTGGCCTTTTTTCTGTGATATGTTTTTGTATATTATATCCTTTTTTAGCAATATGTTTTTTGATTAGCCAGAATCCCATCCACTTTGCAGGTAGTGTAAAACGCAGCGTCCTTTGCTGCAGCATTTCCGCTATGGCAAAAATAAATTTTCGCAACGTGGGGCTTCAGCCTTAAAGGGGTTTTCTCGGCAAAAAAAATTATTTATAAAAAAGGTCTGTTAGTGATATTAATGGGTTAATGAGTGATTTCTGGGAGCTCCTGGCATCCTCTTTATTTGTTTACATGGGTAGCTTCCTGCTGTCTTAGCCTACAACTACCATTATGCATTGCTTTTCACTCAGATCCCCCCTCTCAATCCCTCCCCCTCCCAACCCCCCTGTTTCCCTAGCTAGCCCCTGGACTACTAGCCCTACCTACCTAACTAACTAACTCAGTCCCCCAACCCCCTCCCCACCCCATCATACTTACCTGTCTTCTTGTCCTGGAGATCACTTTCTTTGGTGCCGCTGTCTCCTCTTCTGCCCGCACCTGCGCAATAGAGCCATTCTATTGCGCATGCATGGGAGGCCCGCTGCTTCTATTCACTTCTGACGGCGTTCTATTGCGCAGGCACCAGCTCTGGTTCCCCTGAAGGAAGTGATGCCCAGCAGAAGAAGAAGACATGAAGACTGGTGAGTATGATGGGGGGAGAGAGGAGTATTGGTGACGTTCCGTTTCCAGAAACGGGGAAACGGAACGTGACTGGGAAATCAGAAAATGTCCCTGGGGCGCCCCAGGGATATGGGTAAATATACATTTTTTTAAAGGCTGTAAATTAGAAGGTAGTTTACTGTTAACTTTTTAGTTTATCTCGGACAACCCCTTTCAGATCACATGGAGCACACCAAGTCACGTTTTTTCATTTAGTAATTGTCTAACTACATAAGTATTTAATCACCTAGTTCTTTTAGGACAGATTGACATTACCATTTCATGCTATTCAAGATATTGATAGGATGTAAAGCTGTCGCTTTATGGAGACGGAAAATCTCAAAGTTGTGATTTCAATTCAACCTTTACTGATGGAAAAAGTTCATAGTACCTTTCAACTATAGAATAAGATCACTGCAAACTAGCTTGGAATTTATTTCCCTAAATAATTCAGGGCTACAGTTTTTGTACCAATTTTCAATAATTGTGTCATTCCAGCCTAAACTGGCTATATACTTGTCAACCAACCAATATCTTACCTGACTGCCCTATGCACATGGACATTTGACTTGGCTGAGCAGTGCATATATACTAAATAGGTAGATAGAAGAAAGTTGTTGCCAAGCTCCTCTGGCAAAGGCTTATCTCCCTAAGAGCAAAAGGACTGGGCAAAATCGCCAGGTTCAGTTGATACAGGTCTAATGTGCATGGCCAGGTTAAGCATTTGTCTGACAGTATCTGATAAGTGGCCTCTTGTCATATAACTATTTCTTTAACAAAACAACATCTATTCAATTGATTCAATTACAAATGTGTACAGAATACGAAATTATTGTGAAATGAATAATGAAGACAAATAAGAAGCCACCCATATAGAGTCAAATAGCAGTGTGATAAACAGAAGCATAGAGACAAGTGTTTCCTTTGAAACTAGTTACTCTACCATGCCACAGATGGGATATACAGTAAAAGAAGACAAGAACACCAGTTTCCTCCCTCGCTAGAGAAACACAACATATGCCTGCATGGGCACAGCCAGAGCACTAAACACATTAAATGGCCTGCAATAACAAAGAACTAGTTACACGCACACAAGATGGTTGTTTTAATGTAGCAAAAAAAAAAAACAAAACCTTGAATCCGTGGACATTTTTTTCTAACTTTATAAATTGTCTGCAATAACTTTTGCTCCCAATAAATAGGGTTGCCACCTTTTTCACATTAGAGGTTGGTATGGTTTCAGATTTGCCCTAACATCTCTTCTACATGCAACCTTTGGTATATGTACAAGGCATAAAAAGTTTCCACGAGATGAATTTGCCTACACTATTTGTCAGTCTGTGGGATTTTCTGTATAGTTCCTGAAGGAAACAGGTGTGTAGAAATACTTTGCTTGATTTTCTCCCAAACCCTTCAAATCGTGTCCGCCAATTGTGTCTGCCCTTGGGCAGGTTTTAGCTAACGGGCTAAATGTTCTTAGTCTCCTTTTGCATTAAAAACAGGGGTAGCGTGGGTGTCTCTTGCTGCTGCCAGTTGTCTTACTGGTAAACCACTGGTGAACAAGTCATGTCAAAACATATATAATTGTATATATTCTGAAATTTGTGACTTTTTCCCCATTTGCACCACATTTGTTAAAGAGAACATGGCATGGCTGAGGAGGAGGCGGGCTTCACACCAAAGTTTATCATTATTTGTGCTAGAAAACTACTACTACCTGATGTACATTTAAATTTCTGGTGCATGGGCCATTCCAAGTGCACCAGAATTAAAAGGCTTTTGGTGCATCTCACTCTGGCTTAGCCATTCTTTAAAACTGACTCACTATGTGACTGTTTTAGTAAATTGGCTCTAGTGTGTTTTTCACAATTGTTATTGCAATTTGAAACAAAATTGTATCAAAGGAAAAAAAGGAGATTGTTTATTTTTTTATGTTGTACATCCTCTAACTTTGTTGTTGTCTAGAATGACAACATTCTCAGAGAAAGCATGATCGGCAAGTTGGTTAAAAACAAGAGGGTAGAAACTCTAAAACCTGAAGTCGGCCATACGCATGATATCACTGTGCTTGGAACTTTTCTTTGGCTGACAGCCATCTTCCCGGACTGCCCTATACACATTGCCAATCGCTCACCTATCTGGAACATGTGTTTTGAATAGAAGAGGCAAGGAACCTTCTGGCAGACATGTCTGGCAGAGGCTTCTTTCTTAAAGTTGAAATTCAGCCGCCCAATACTTATGTAATGTTCAATGGCTAGCATTGCGGAGATGGTAGAGGTAGAGGAGGCCAAGGCTGTGGCCACATGTTCCTTCTGTGAGCACAGTGGCTTTGACCCTCTGACCCTTTCCACAGTGGTAGTCTTGGGTGACCCCTGGGACTTAGTTCTTTCTTTCCAGCCATTAATGGGAAAATGCAGAGCATGTTTTGACCATGAATACCAGGTTTCCTTACCGATGCACCAGTGGAGATGTTCAGTTAAAAGCAGATAAAAGAGGGCTTTTCTCTAAGCAAAAGGGATCCAGTGACATGGGACTGTCTGTTGTGGCCTCACTATCACTAACCTCAAGAGCTGAAGGTGCTCTCCCACAAAATACAGCCCTCAACTAAGGCTAACTTTAGACTAACTGAAAACCAGTCCGAACCCTGAATAATGATAGAGGCTGCCTAGCAACAGCTAAACTCCTCCCCCTCCTAGAAACCCCAGGGAAGGAGCCACTCCCATTTACACCACAGCATAGAAATTCATCGACCAGCATAAAGCTGGGAGTGTGCAAAATCAGTATTAAAATGGCACAAAGCATTATAACACATATCACACATTAATACAGAAGCTTTCTACTACAAGTGGCCCTTTTCGGTGACACTGCACTTGTCTTTTCTGACACCTGCTAATGGTGGGGGAGGGTTGGAAGGACCTCATACACATTAGACCAGGGGTCAGTGATTTTCGGCACTCCAGCTACTGTGAAACTACAACTCCCGACATGCTCCATTCAGTTCCATGGGAGATCCAAGAACAGCAGAGCAAGTATGCATGCTGGGAGTTGTAGTTTTACAACAGCTGGAGTGCCAAAGGTTGCCTACCCCTGCATTAGACGATTGACTGAACCTACCGATTTCTCATACATCAACATATATCTACCATTTTCAGCATATATCTAATGTTAATGGTATGCTTTAGTGCAAGCTTTATAACTGGAGCCCAAATTTGTGATAAAGCTGCATTTTTAAAGAGAAAATGGCAAAAATATAGAAATGAAATAATAAATAAAACTCAACTTTTATTAGAAAAAATTAAAAGCACAGACATCCAAAAAAGATGTCACCCATAATTATTCTAAGTGATCCTTTTAGATAAACCTATCCCAAATAAGGGGAAAACATAGATACAGTATTCTTTCAAGCCCCCTTATTATATAAATATTGGAGTATAGGTAAACCAGCCGCAATAAAATACTATATCTTTGCGGTAAAAAGTGAAAACACCGCAGATTGATAAGAAACTGCAGACAACTTCACTAAAGCACTCAAAGTATCCTTAACTTATAAATACTAGATAAGGTATATATAATATATTAGTGTAGTGGAGTTTCAAATCAACAACATGAAGCTCAAAACACCACACCCAAACTCTATATAGACTATACTCAGAGGGCAAGAGACCATGAGCCCCATAAGGAGCATGATAAACCAAATGCCTGATCTAGTCCCTCTCTTATAATGGAACATATGAATCTCCTCTTTCCCAACATGTTTCCCCTAGTAGATAATTCTAATACCAGGTTCATCAGGGGAGTTTATAAATTTCATGGAGAAAAAATGTGTAGATAGTCACAGAAAATGCGGTAAAAACCACAGTTCCCGACGCCCAGATGGTAGGCGCCGGTACTTTCAATGTTAAGCCTTGGATACCACACTGCACAGTGATCTAAATAAAGGATAGAGCCTGTGTACCCCTGGCCAATCCCGTTCGTCATTTCAGTGGGTGTGTCAGAGGTACCACACCCACCTCTTCTCATTGGTGTAAAAGAACGGGATCGTTACCATGGGAACATCAACGCTACATATGTAGCGGCGATGAACCTCCTATAGATGATCAGCTGAATCTGAATGAATAAATCAGTTATTGCTAAAATAGCAAAGATTGAAGTTTAAAAAATGAGACATTACTCTAAATGCAACGACACTAAAATCATAGTGCCGATGAAATCGTTAAAGATATACAGCGGTTTCAAAATTACATCATCAGATAATGCTCTACTAGCATAATTCAACAATATAGATTGAATGAATCAAAACAGTTTCAAAACATATATACTTATGCAAACATACTACAATTAGCGGAGTATAAACAAAATAGTAATGACAAAAGATAACAAAACAATTAGAAAACTCATATGGAAGATAAAAAACAAATCTGGCTAGGATACGTACAAAGACAAGACAAGCCATATACAACAGGTCACCTTATCTTTCATTTTCCACCTCTTTTATATATTAGGGATATATTACAGCGGGACTAGGAATATTAATAAGGGAGTCTCGCTGTAATACAGTCATATGAAAAAGTTTGGGCACCCCTATTAATCTTAATCCTTTTTAGTTCTAAATATTTGGGTGTTTGCAACAGCCATTTCAATTTGATATATCTAATAACTGATGGACACAGTAATATTTCAGGATTGAAATGAGGTTTATTGTACTAACAGAAAATGTGCAATATGCATTAAACCAAAATTTGACCGGTGCAAAAATTTGGGTACCCTTATCATTTTATTGATTTGAATACTCCTAACTACTTTTTACTGACTTACTGAAGCACAAAATTGGTTTTGTAACCTCACTGAGCTTTGAACTTCATAGCCAGGTGTATCCAATCATGAGAAAAGGTATTTAAGGTGGCCAATTGCAAGTTGTTCTCCTATTTGAATCTCCTCTGAAGAGTGGCATCATGGGCTCCTCAAAACAACTCTCAAATGATCTGAAAACAAAGATTGTTCAACATAGTTGTTCAGGGGAAGGATACAAAAAGTTGTCTCAGAGATTTAACCTGTCAGTTTCCACTGTGAGGAACATAGTAAGGAAATGGAAGCCCACAGGGACAGTTCTTGTTAAGCCCAGAAGTGGCAGGCCAAGAAAAATATCAGAAAGGCAGAGAAGAAGTATGGTGAGAACAGTCAAGGACAATCCACAGACCACCTCCAAAGAGCTGCAGCATCATCTTGCTGCAGATGGTGTCACTGTGCATCGGTCAACAATACAGCACACTTTGCACAAGGAGAAGCTGTATGGGAGAGTGATGCGAAAGAAGCCGTTTCTGAAAGCACGCCACAAACAGAGTCGCCTGAGGTATGCAAAAGCACATTTGGACAAGCCAGCTTCATTTTGGAAGAAGGTTCTGTGGACTGATGAAACAAAGATTGAGTTGTTTGGTCATACAAAAAGGCGTTATGCATGGCGTCCAAAAAACACAGCATTCCAAGAAAAACACTTGCTACCCACTGTAAAATTTGGTGGAGGTTCCATCATGCTTTGGGGCTGTGTGGCCAATGCCGGCACCGGGAATCTTGTTAAAGTTGAGGGTCGCATGGATTCAACTCAGTATCAGCAGATTCTTGAGAATAATGTACAAGAATCAGTGACGAATTTGAAGTTACGCCGGGGATGGATATTTCAGCAAGACAATGATCCAAAACACAGCTCCAAATCTACTCAGGCATTCATGCAGAGGAACAATTACAATGTTCTGGAATGGCCATCCCAGTCCCCAGACCTGAATATCATTGAACATCTGTGGGATAATTTGAAGCGGGCTGTCCATGCTCGGCGACCATCAAACTTAACTGAACTGGAATTGTTTTGTAAAGAGGAATGGTCAAAAATACCTTCATCCAGGATCCAGGAACTGATTAAAAGCTACAGGAAGCGACTAGAGGCTGTTATTTTTGCAAAAGGAGGATCTACTAAATATTAATGTCACTTTTCTGTTGAGGTGCCCATACTTTTGCACCGGTCAAATTTTGGTTTAATGCATATTGCACATTTTCTGTTAGTACAATAACCTCATTTCAATCCTGAAATATTACTGTGTCCATCAGTTATTAGGTATATCAAATTGAAATGGCTGTTGCAAACACCCAAATATTTAGAACTAAAAATGATTAAGATTAATAGGGGTGCCCAAACTTTTTCATATGACTGTATATCCCTAATATATAAAAGAGGTGGAAAATGAAAGATAAGGCGACCTGTTGTATATGGCTTGTCTTGTCTTTGTACGTATCCTAGCCAGATTTGTTTTTTATCTTCCATATGAGTTTTCTAATTGTTTTGTTATCTTTTGTCATTACTATTTTGTTTATACTCCGCTAATTGTAGTATGGTTGCATAAGTATATATGTTTTGAAACTGTTTTGATTCATTCAATCTATATTGTTGAATTATGCTAGTAGAGCATTATCTGATGATGTAATTTTGAAACCGCTGTATATCTTTAACGATTTCATCGGCACTATGATTTTAGTGTCGTTGCATTTAGAGTAATGTCTCATTTTTTAAACTTCAATCTTTGCTATTTTAGCAATAACTGATTTATTCATTCAGATTCAGCTGATCATCTATAGGAGGTTCATCGCCGCTACATATGTAGCGTTGATGTTCCCATGGTAACGATCCCGTTCTTTTACACCAATGAGAAGAGGTGGGTGTGGTACCTCTGACACACCCACTGAAATGACGAACGGGATTGGCCAGGGGTACACAGGCTCTATCCTTTATTTAGATCACTGTGCAGTGTGGTATCCAAGGCTTAACATTGAAAGTACCGGCGCCTACCATCTGGGCGTCGGGAACTGTGGTTTTTACCGCATTTTCTGTGACTATCTACACATTTTTTCTCCATGAAATTTATAAACTCCCCTGATGAACCTGGTATTAGAATTATCTACTAGGGGAAACATGTTGGGAAAGAGGAGATTCATATGTTCCATTATAAGAGAGGGACTAGATCAGGCATTTGGTTTATCATGCTCCTTATGGGGCTCATGGTCTCTTGCCCTCTGAGTATAGTCTATATAGAGTTTGGGTGTGGTGTTTTGAGCTTCATGTTGATTTGAAACTCCACTACACTAATATATTATATATACCTTATCTAGTATTTATAAGTTAAGGATACTTTTAGTGCTTTAGTGAAGTTGTCTGCAGTTTCTTATCAATCTGCGGTGTTTTCACTTTTTACCGCAAAGATATAGTATTTTATTGCGGCTGGTTTACCTATACTCCAATATTTATATAATAAGGGGGCTTGAAAGAATACTGTATCTACGTTTTCCCCTTATTTGGGATAGGTTTATCTAAAAGGATCACTTAGAATAATTATGGGTGACATCTTTTTTGGATGTCTGTGCTTTTAATTTTTTCTAATAAAAGTTGAGTTTTATTTATTATTTCATTTCTATATTTTTGCCATTTTCTCTTTAATTGGTTTCCTTTTTGTAAAATTTTTTGACCCCTATTGTTAAAAGCTGCATTTTTGTTGCAAATTTAGCATTTATTTGAACCATAGCCAAGAGTGGCTTAAAAGGAATGGGACATGTAAAAGAAGCTCTTATAGTTCTCTCTTCTGCTAAATCCACTCCTGGCTTTGGCTCAAAAATGCAGCAGAATTTGCAACATAAAACATTTGGTTTTCAGCTATGTGAGGTCAGCTTTATGTGTAGCTTTTCTCATGTGTTTTCTACACTACAGCCTGTATTAGTGAGTAAACAATAACTATCTTGTTTGTAGATCACTTCAGTTAAATAAAGCTTAGAAAACACACAACACGTTGAAATTAGTTCTGCTTGATCAGATGCTTTGAGGAAGAAATGCATCATACACATCTGTGGTTGGAAGACAGCTGATGACATGGCTCATAAAGCAACTGTAATGTAATTTGTGGTGGTTAACAGAAAGTTGCTGAGAGACTAGTGACGCAGACAGCTGCCAGGAAAGAATGGCCAGTGAAATATTTATGATGCAGTTTTCCTGTTTCACATCAAACACTTATCTGACAATAGTCTTTGTTGGGTAAAATAATCCTGAACAGTGGCAAAATTTTTCATTATGATGACTAAAGGGCTATTCTAGTAACAACAAGATGCCCCCTAACCAAGGGATAGGGGATAACTTGCTGTTTGGTAGGGTTTTCACCACTGGGATACCCACCAATCACAAGAACTGGGATATTTTGCACTCATGTTTCAATGGAGCAGCAGGTCAGAAATGTACTCTGTCACTTCATTCATTTTAGTGGGAATTGTTGGAGATAGGCAAGTGCTGCACTACGACTATCTCCGTTTGTACCCATTGAAAAGAATGGAGCGGCGGTGGCAATTCCCCAGTTTTTGTGATCGGTGGAAGTCCTTTTAGATAGGGAGTAATTTATTACTGAAAAACACTTTCAAATGTCTTAACTATAATATAACTTAACTATAATATAACCACACTCACATTGAGCCTATGTACTGAATGTTTTTGAAACAATTTCTAGGAATCGTTTTTCTGACAGATCTGAACCACACACTAGATACTATCTGAGATAACAATGCTGCTCCAATTTTTTTCTCTTTGAACTAGATATGTCTTATTTCAGGGATCAGCAACCCCCGGTACCTGTGCCGAAGTCGGCACTTCAGGCATATCTACCTGGCATAGGGCTCTCTCAGCCGTGCTGCTCCAATTGTGTCTGGGAAAGAGCTAGCCTGTTCAGGGGACACAATTTAATGGGCAAAGCTGAAAAGGCAGGTGCAAGCAAGGCGGCCTACAAAAATGGCTCAGTTACACCAGTTCTGACAGGAGGAATGGGTCCAAATTCCCACCAACTATTATGAAAAGCTTGTGGAAGGATATCCAAAACGTTTGACCCAAGTCATACAGTTTAAGGGCAATAGTACCAAATACTAATGAAATGTGTGTAAACTTTTGACTTTGCAGAAAGTAATAAAAATACCTTAAAAAATTCTCTCTCTCTCATTATTCTGGCATTTGGCAAATATAAATAATTTTGGTAATCCTAATTGACCTAAAACGGGAAAGGTTTATTCTGATTTCATGTCAGACAGTGAGAAAAACATGCATGTGTCTTTTTATATAGTGTATGTAAACTTCTGGTTTCAACTGTATATCGTAAACGGGGTTGCCCACTTTAGATCCCTACTTGACTCAGAGCAGGCTCATCCCATTCATATACTACATGGTCAGCCTTTTATTTGAATGAGCAATATATATTACTATAGGTTCTCTGCAATTCCCACTGTAGTTTTTCCTGGGAATCACAGCTGGTCTCCGGGGGTTTCTGAATTCAGACCAGTGGCAATTGGCTGAATACTGTTCAGGCTGAATTTTATAAAGGTTGTCCTCATGAGGCAACCCCTTTAATGAGTTTTTTTTTTTAAAGTTATCTGAGTTTTGACTGATGGGGGGGGCAATCTTCTAAGACCCCAAGTGATCTGTGAAACAAAGGGACAGAATGACTATGCCTCTACCATTTGGACATGGAAGAGAAAGAGTTAGCCATTTACAGACCTTCTTTGAGTTTGCAAACCACTATGTTCTGTAACTGGACCCCACTGATCAAGCCATCTGATATGTCATTATGACATGTCAGAAAAATTGTACAGCAACTATAGTGTAAGTTCCTCAAAACGCTTAGAATAGTGCTGGAGTATTGCAAAACCTTCACTTTGTGATGTTGAAAGTTTTTTGTGTGTGACTGTCTGTTGAATGACAACATGGAATCTAAACTTTTTCCAGCTAACACTTCTCATCTTTTGTACTGCTGCATGAAGAATAGCTCCATTCCTACCAACACTGAAGAAATAACTGTTATTACCATTGTTAATAACGCCAAACTAGGGGTAGCCATTAAAGGAAACATAACCTGTTATTTTTTTAGCTACTTTGTATTATACATAAGAAATCAGTGGCTACCTTGAAGTAGTTTATTGCGATTGTTTGTAGCATTCACATGCACATATAGTATGACACATCATCATTACAGGACAAGCTGAGAAGACAAGTGGGAACTACTAGAGCAGCAGTCCTGAAATGGGACTAGAAGTTTTTTTTATATTTTAAAACATACCCTGCCTTGAGTAAAATTTTAATAAAAATGAACTGGAGCAACTTTTAACATATGAATTTATTTTTTATTAATACATGAGCATCCAAAAAGGCTTACCAATTATTCACTTAAACCTAGCTTTTCAAAAAATTTTGCATAAATCAGTAGTACAGTGTGTGTGTACATTTGGAGTAATGCTATTTGTGGCCATTTTATGGCTTTCGTATTTAGCATATTTTAGCAATTTTCCCCTCTGCAGCCTTTATCTCTAATTTTCAGTTCTCCCTGAGCTGGTGGGTGGAGACTAGCTACTATGATATCTCTCACACAGGGCGGATTTGGCTATAAAGCACCAACGCAATTGCGTGGGACCCTGGCCCCACACTCTGACAGTATCCAATCTTTGCTGATAGTATCGGACTGTGCAGGAGAACACACTTTTAACAAGGGGAATAGTAACTATTATTTGTCTATATAGTCATACGTTGCCAAGAGATTTAAGACAATTCAGAGTTCTACAAAAAGATGCTTCAGCATTGTTATTTTATGGAGAGTACAAAATATGTTTTAAAATAGATATGTCAGGAAAGATGACCGGTTCTTTCCAAAGGACTAAATAGTGACAGATTATAAGAATCCCAGAACAGGCCAGTCTGTAGCCTACTTGCTGATGCTCTCCAGGTAAAAATGTCAATTTAGGGTTTTATGGCATATCCACTGGTTACCAAAAAAAAATTCTGATAGGTGAGGGCCTCTGCAGTGCCTGCTGTAGCTTTTGTTAGTGATCACAGCTGATCTCTAGGGTTTCTGCATCCAGGCTGGTCATAAGATATGGTTTTTGCATCTGCATATTGACAATATATTTCTAGCTTAGAAATAGTGATTCATAGTGCTGTAAGTAACTGGTCACACCAACAATGAGAAAGCATGCTTACCCTTAAACAAGCTACTAAGGCTTGTGTCTAGACATTATGGCATGTTGAGAAGTTTTATGTTTGTTCTAACTTTTGATGTTTCACAATGATGAGCCAATGATCATATAAACCCATAATGAGTAAACCATCAAGACCATAAATACATCCAGGTCTATTTTGTAAATGAAATGGTTAACTACTGAAGTTAATAAAGGGGATTGCTAGTTCATCTTGTAGATGCTGACTACATAAAACAGGAAATGAGCCATGTAAATCTTGGGAGAAAAGTTATTTATAGTGCCTCAGATTCAGGTTGTTTTGATAACCTATATCTTTACTATTGTTTTATGCTCATCAAGCAGATATAGAGAGCAACGCCCAAAAGTGCCACACAGATAACCACACAACAACAACAAATAGAGCGAGAAACCGAAGACATTTTGAAGAGTAAAACAATCAGTCTGATGTGAAATTATTGCTGGAGTAGTCATAATCATCTGACACCATAGAAGACCCCCCTGCCCAATATAGAAGCATCATAGGACTTTTTGGCCTACAAGCAAAGTGATTTGTGCAGGTAATAGTGCACATATTCATTAATGCTATATTCTGTATTATATGATAAGACAACCAAACAGAGGACACCAGAATAAAAAAAGAGTAGTTGTCAACCTTAAAGGAGTTGTCTTAACAAGACAAAATATAACTTTGAATGTAGCAATGCTAAAATATAACTGACATCCTGTTTGTCTAATATGTATATCTAGAAATAACTGTATAACCCATTCACCTCCAAATATCTGCATTTCTTTTAAGTAAGATATTCTGGACCTATATGAATTAATTATTACCAAAATTGAAATGCCTAGGTGGTTCTTTCTTCAAGTATCAATCTACATGAACTAAACAAGTATGGAAATGTATATGTAAGCTATAGTGTGAAAAGTGGAGCTTGTTGTACAGGTGTTTATTTATTTTCTCCTTTATGCTTATAGGACTAGCACTACAAGTAGATCTTTCTTACATTCAAACTTTAGTAATGCCCCTGAACCCCTGAGGAAACCTGTTTCAAATGCATGTTGGAGTGCTGGACAGCGTGACCTGTGGCTAGTTTGTAGTTCTGGATTTCATTGATGTACTTATTTATTTGTGAAATTGATTTATGATATAATGGATTGGCTAATATGAATTTATTTGTTGGTTGTATTGGAATATTTGCATTTATTTGGATGTATTATACTGGGTGATTTAATTATTTATTGTATTTATTATAGACTTATAAAATTTTGATTCTGGTTAGTTATATATTGATGAATATTTGTTGTTTGTTGCCCATTTGTGCCACTCTGTCTCCTTTTTTGGTATTTTTTTATTTTTGTAATTGCTTTTAAACTATGTAACAACTTGGATGAATTAATAAAGATGTATCAATTTATATGATTTATTTTGCAGTTACTTCTTGATTGTTGATTTTCTGGGAACATTCATTGGTTATTTTATTTGCTGCTTTTTGGATCCTGGGTTTTGTAGCAATTATATTATATTATGAGACTGATTATCCTTTTGTTGCTGATTTAGTAATGCCCCTGCCTATGAATTCCTGTCATATACAGCCATGAAATGATTTATTAGACATCTTTAGACAATATGTTTTATTATATTTTAGAATGTTATTAGGTGCCTTATCACACACTGGTGTTTATATATAATACATATAATCAAAGAACTGAAAGGTTGCCTTGAAATAACAAAGGAAAAATAACCTTTTCATTGAAATAGTGGAAAAATAAAGTTTCAGAATATTTCACAGTGTCTATAAACTGTTCATTATCGAGGAAAACAATGTCTAAAATTAATAGACCACACATCCAGGAATAGTGACATGACATTTAACATACAATATATGAAACAGCAACACTATTGTACATGGTGTATTACTTTATGCTTAAGCATATGTAAGCATACATGCTATATACAGCCTTCTGACCAAGGCTATTTTGCTAAGATTGTGTGAGAAGTTGTTCTTAGAATTACTGTATAGACATTGTTACTGGGTCAATAAACAAATAATGTGTTAAGTAGTCATGTAATGTATATAATATGGAAACTATCACCAGCCATATGGATATTTATTTATTAAAAGGACATATAAAGTCAGGGAAAAAAGTAAAATTACTCTCTAATTTTTTCCCAAGATTGCAAATTTTTTAACTATCCACAGGATATGTGATAAGTGCCTGATGGGTGGAAGGATCCCCACCATTGTGAGGAGATGGGTCCTGTGTTCCCAGTTTAAAGAGGACCTTTCACGTCCTCATGTATATGCTGAATTCAGCGCACTTCAGGCTTTCCCAGTATGTCCCCCCGGGGCTGGAGATATCGGCGGTCATAGTTTCACGGTTCACCGTCAGAAGGGTGTTCCTGACAGTCTAGCTGCGCTGTGAGGAACGCCGTCCCTAAAAGTATTCCTCCATAGCTCTGTACTGAGGGGGCGTTCCTCACAACTCAGTGTCATTGCTGGGCGGTAAGGAATGCCCCCTCTCTCCGTATTCGTCCATAGCGCTGTACTGTCAGAGGGGGCTTTCCTTACAGCCCAGCGATGACGCTAAGCTGTGAGAAACGCCCCCCCCCCCAGTACAAGTATATGGACAAGTACTGTCAGGGAGGGCGTACCTCACAGCCCAGTTAGACTGTCAGGAACGCCCTTCTAAAGGTTCTGAATTCAGCGTGCTGTCGGCTTTCTAGTGGTATGTAAAACAGCATATACATGAGGTCGTGAAAGGTCCTCTTTAAATAGAGTGGTGGTCGAGCATATGCAGTGCTACTCCATTAAAAGTATATGGGACTGCCAAAGATATCTGCATACAGCAATTCCACAGAGTTTGAATGAAGCTGCAGGCTGCATGCTTACTGACATTTGACCCCCATTCTGATGATCTGTGTGGGTCCCAGTGGTCAGACCCCCATCAATCAATCACTCTTGGGAAGACCCCTTAAAGTCTGTCATGAGTGGCTTGAGATATCATATTTCCTTCATTGTAGATTTTTGACAATCCCATAGTAGAATTAGAGTACAATTTGAGGTGATCTCTGAATTAGATTGCATTAAGATAATTTCACTTTTCATAATGTTATTATTAGGATTTCAGTCACCCAGAATTACCATTATTTTCCACAAGAACAAATAATCAAGCCTGAAATGCATTATGCCTGATTCTTCTTGCTGTCAGGAAAGAGTTGGGATTGTGACACCTCCATATCTATACCTCCCACTGTCTTAGATTTAGCGGGACAGTCCTGTTTTTCATTCTGCCTGAAGCCACTTCTCTCCAAGAAAAACTTCAAGGACAGACTGACATTCTTCAAGAAATACAGGGATTGAACTGCAGAAAACATTTTTCCTCTCATGAATCCCTTTTCATACTGTTTGGAACATCTGAAGAATTATTGCCTGGAGAAGTTCTAACACAAGTCCTGTGTCATGCCAACAGTAAAGTATCATGAGACCATTCATGTTTGGGGTTGCTTTTCATCCAAAGGAGTAGGCACAACCATGTCACAAGAGAAAAGTGGTCGGTGGATTGGTGAACAAAACATTTAAATTCTGGGTCCATGGCCAGAAAATCACCAGTTATCAATTGAAAACTTGTGATCAAGAATCAAAAAGTGGGTGGACGAACAAAAAAAAAAAAAACTAGAAATTGTGATAAACTCCAAGCTCTAATTAGGTAAGAATGGGTTGTCATCAGTCAGGATTTGGCCCAGAAGCTGATATCCAGAATGCCAGGGTGAAAGTCTTGAAAAATTACTTGATGTATTTGTCAATAAAATTTTAAAAACTTATGAAGTACTTATATTTGTACTTCAGTATATCCTAGAAACATCTGACTTTTTGAAAACCAACATTTGATTAAGACTCAAAACTTTTGGCCATTACTGTATGTAATATAGGCTGAGTATACAAAAGCAAGAACCACTTACTTGTTACAGTCACTGTGCTCTGATTAGTAGGGGAATTCCTAGGCCAATGTTTATGACCACCATAAGATCACCTAGAACATATGAAAAGGAGACAACCCTGGCTTCACAGATAATTTGGTAAAAATAAGATTTCTATGAGCCATTGACAGTTATGTAATCCATTTATGAATCATTTTTCCATAATCTACTTCCAGTGTTTTTATAGAAAGTATAAAGAGCATTTCTATATAAAATTAATTCACTTTATTAGAAAAAAAAATATCAGACCAGATCTAGAAAAAAAAATGCAGATTAATGTATTTTTTTAATCCTGTAAAAAAAAAAAAATGGATGGATACTGGTTGTGAGACAACACCCCAGTTACATTTTTGCTTTACTGTCTGTACCTTCTTGTATTATTTTTAAAAAAAACAGATATGAAACAGTCTGCCAATATGGAAGCATTGTGTCTTGTGATAATTGTAACAGTTCAGCAATGAAAATAGCTTTGTTTTATAAAAGGAACGTTCCATTTCTAGTTAGCTGATTCAGAATCATTTACTGGTAAAAAAAAAAAATTGCATAAATTTCCCAATCATGTCTTTATGCAATAAGCTCTAACCTCTTTATGTGTATTTTGATTTAAACCAGACTTGGATTCTTGGAAAAGATTCTGAATTAAGGCCAAAAAAGTCATACATAATAGTATAATGATAATAATAATAATTTCCAAAAACTGTGCTGACCTACAGATAAGCATTTCCTCTCATACAGCTAGTCATCGTAAGTTCAAATGTTTTTTTTAGAACAAAGTTAATAAAAACAACACATTGTGTTACAAAGTCTAAAGGTCCTATTAGACCAAGTGACATTTTTGAGGTAGTGCTGATCAGCTACAAAACACGCTGATCAGTTCTCATTCTGCACCATCAGGCCAATGTAAAGACAGGCCAATGTATACAGGCCGATGCAGAGGACATGCAGATCACTAAAACAATCATTCCCCCGGCATATAACTTTCATAAGCTGACATACACTATACATGTGTGGCAGAAGTCAGAAGCAGTAGCTGAACCCACATCACACTTGACTGGTGCCAGCTATTTTACACAGTTAACTCCGATCATAGACATTTAATCCCTCAGATGCCACTGTCAATAACAAATGTGGTATCTAAAAAGTTAGTCAGAGGAACGAGGATCCCTCCAGTCCCCAATTGGCTCCATGATGAGATTGTGGAGTGCCTTTTGTCTGCTATAGCAGGCTCGGGTCTTGTGAAGGTTCCCAGGCCTGCCATGGCGAAAATTCTTATTAAAAGGGGTCTGTCACCAGGAAACTCAGTTTAAAACCAGCCACAATACATTGTAGAGGACATTGAGCACAATCATGCCTTTAGAAAGTCCAGTAGATACACAATTTCTTTGAAAAAGCACCCATCTTTTCCCATTTTACTTATAAAAATAACTAAATAGTAAACAAAAAAAACATCATTGATATTGCTGCATCGACAAATGTTTGAACTATCAAAATTTAAAAGTATTTACCCTGCACGGTGAACATCATAATAAAAAAAATTCCAATCTATGTATTACCAACTTTCCACCCCCAAACCCCACTGCCACAAATAACATTAGTCAGCACTGCCAAACAATATGAACCACATCTGTAGGAAAAAATAATCTCCTCATAGATTTCAGCAACATAAAACAATACTTGCACATGTAACTTTCCCTGTTTTAATAGGCTTCATTTTCATTTTCTCACCATGCTGATTCATATCTGACTGATTTGTTTTAATGAATACACCTATTCATCATTACTGCTGTGGACATGCACAGTGGCATATATGGAGTCTCTTGGCTTTACAATGTTTACAATGGCTTCACAAATACATATATCATTATTACACTCCTCTCAACTTGCGGGGTGTACTGTATTTGTGTGCCCTGTTTTCCCATCGGCTTTTTGAAGCTTTTCCCATTTGTTACATACAATGTGCTCTCATATATAACCTCACATCCATTCATAAATTTATGAATAAATAACAGTAAATTTATAGCAAGCTCTTTTTATTTGTGGGTGTCTGACCCCAGGACCCTGCTGTTGACCAAAATTGCACCACTCACAGTTGGCCGCACTGATAAGTTGTCGTGTTTGTGTCAACGATCTGTTGTTTGGCAGGGTCCTGGGGTTTGATCAAACATTGTTAGTCTGCTCTAAGCATAGGGAATAAATGTTGAATTTCCAGAAATCTCTTTGATTTGTAGTGCTTAAGTCACCTGCTCCGTTCATCCTCATCATTCTTCCCTTGCAAATACCTACTAAATATGAAGTCTGGATAGCGTTCACAGATTCCAAAGTCATTGATCTTTAAAATAGTCAATGACGTAAAATGCCACTTTCAACCTTTAATAAATGAAGCGGACGTTTTTGCCATTGCTGTCAACATTTTGTTACAAGATTTCACAATACTGTCATATGTACTGGTGGGAGGCAAAGCACTGACGTCTTTATTTTAAAATGTTCTTGTACCATCTGTGCCAGCCTGCAGCCAGCTTACAAATCACATCTAATTCACGTGAGCCCTTGGCTGCACCATTACATTCTTTCTCAACTGATTCACACCAAGTCCCCTGACACAACCAAAGTAGAGAACTAAAAGTCTCACACCTTCCCCTTTGGCAAGGGAAGAGCCAGTCCTCGTGTATTTCTGTGTGTTCACCACAACAGCTGACTTGCACGCATGCTATTCTGAAAGCAGAAGTGACTGAAGTCTTCCTTCAAAGACAAACTAGAAGTGCCCTTAAATGTTGTATCTCTCGATAGAAGTTAATTCAGACCAAGTTGGTCCCCAAAGTCACAGAGCCAACATTATAGTTACATTTCTAAAGGGATTTTACAGCTGGGCAGAACAAAGGAACTGGTATTGCCTGGTACATGAAAGGAGCTTTGTTAGTGACAAAATATCAAGCCAACAACAAGATAACAGTTCTTCTGTCCAGGGCAGTCCTAGTTGATACTGTTATCACCCCATTGAGCAGTACATATGGGTTGTATAATGTCCAACTTCTTTTACCTTATGTAGTCTAGGAGGTAGTTGTAGAGAGTTATTAAAGGATGTGTACACTTTTAATTGTTAATAATATGCACATCTAAAAAAAAAAAGTACGGTAACTTTATAAATAAGTAATTTTAAGCAACTTTGTAAAAATTTGATCAATTAAAAAAACTATTTTTGTATATATCAGGGGTGTATGCAAGGGGCTGGCGGGCACTATTTTGTGTAGGACCTGGGGGTACCAAACTGTGTGAAATGGAACTCAGTGATATCACAATACAGGGATAATACACACAGTGATGTTACAATACTGGGATAATGCACACCGTGATATCACAGCACAGCGACAAAATACACAGTGATGTTACAGTACAGGAATAATGCACACAGTGATATCACAGTGAAGGGATAACAAATACAGTGATGTTTCAGTACTGAGATAATGTCACAGTACAGGGATAAAGCACACAGGGTTTTCACAGTAAAGAGATAATAAATATAGTGATGTCACATTACAGGGATAATGCACACAGTGATATCACAGTAAAAGGATAATAAACACAATGATGTTGCAGTACTGACATACCTCCCAACTTTTAGAGGACAGAATGAGGGACAAAATGTGTGGCGCGCTATGCGCGGCACCGCAAATTTGGCTCCACCCACTTCTAAATTGACCCCGCCCATTCCCATCTATTTCTCTTTGTGCTCCCCACACAGTATAATGCTCTTACAGTCACCCTAATATTATATGCTCCCACATTATAATGTTGTCTACAAATTAAACTGGGGGCAACTAGAGGGGGACATTAAACTGGAGCAGCAGGAGAGGGAAATTAAACTGTGGGGTTAGCTGGTGGGGGACATTAAACTGGGGAAACTGGAAGGGGACATTAAACCATGGGCGCAGCTAGAGGGGGACATTAAACTGGGGGCAGCTAGAGGGAGACATTAATGCCCACTACCTGCCCACACGTAACCTCCGATCCTCCAAAGACCTCCTACTTCACTCTGCTCTTAACCACTCTTCACACAATTGTCTCCAAGACTTCTCCTGTGCATCCCTCATACTCTGGAACTCATTACCAAGACACATAAGACTGTCCTCCACAGTCACAAGCTTCAAGAAGGCCCTGAAGACTCACCTATTCAGGAAGGCCTACAACCTCCAATAACATTACTGTCACCACATAAACACTTGTATAGCCCCTCCCCTCACCTTTATCTGTCAAAGTTTAACATAAAAAACACTGATACTCACCTCTCCTCGCTCCCCTGCTGTGCAGTTTGCAGTCTCTTGTCCCAGAGTGTTAAGGGAGCTGCAGGCGCGATGTGAGTGACATCATCACATCGCGCCTACAGCTCCTGGAGCTGGAGCACTTTTTTTTTTTTGCTCTAGTAGACTTTTGTCATTGGTTGTGTCTGGCATTTCAATTCAATTGAATGGAACTGATCTGCAATATCAGACACAGCTCATGGGCAAGGCATAGATGTAGAGGGATAACCACAGGGGCTTGGAAAAACTGCAACAATCACATTCAAGCTAGAGCTAAATGGCAAAAAGTGTCACCTACATACTTGTTGGCAAAGTCACTGCTGTAACATAGACATTATGACATATTGCTTGTGTCTGTTCTGCCTCTGACACCACAAGCTACAAGTGTCCCATCATTGCATTCCAACTCCAAAGAGGTAGTTTTGGAGCATACTGTGTACAGCAGGCATGTTATTTTTTAAAATTTTTATGTATGCATAAGATTTAGGCTGGGACCCCACATAGAGAATCCCATGCATACCTTGAGAAAAAAAAACTGCGCTGCAATTTCCAAAACCGTATGTCAATTATACTTACGGAAATGCTGGCGGTTTCCCTATACAGTGGGGGAAAAAAGTATTTAGTCAGCCACCAATTGTGCAAGTTCTCCCACTTAAAAAGATGAGAGAGGCCTGTAATTGACATCATAGGTAGACCTCAACTATGAGAGACAAAATGAGAAAACATATCTAGAAAATCACATTGTCTGTTTTTTAAGAATTTATTTGCAAATTATGGTGGAAAATAAGTGTTTAGTCACCTACAAACAAGCAAGATTTCTGGCTCTCACAGACCTGTAACTTCTTCTTTAAGAGGCTCCTCTGTCCTCCACTCATTACCTGTAGTAATGGCACCTGTTTGAAATTGTTATCAGTATAAAAGACACCTGTTCTCAACCTCAAACAGTCACACTCCAAACTCCACTATGGTGAAGACCAAAGAGCTGTGGAAGGACACCAGAAACAAAATTGTAGACCTGCACCAGGCTGGGAAGACTGAATCTGCAATAGGCAAGCAGCTTGGTGTGAAGAAATCAACTGTGGGAGCAATAATTAGAAAATGGAAGACATACAAGACCACTGATAATCTCCCTCGATCAGGGGCTCCATGCAAGATCTCACCCTGTGGGGTCAAAATGATCACAAGAACGGTGAGCAAACATCCCAGAACCACATGGGGGGCCTAGTGAATGACCTGCAGAAAGCTGGGATTAACATAACAAAGGATACCATCAGTAACACACTACGCCGCCAGTGACTCAGATCCTGCAGTACCAGACGTGTACCCCTGCTTAAGCCAGTACATATCCAGGCCCGTCTGAAGTTTGCTAGAAAGCATTTGGATGTTCCAGAAGAGTATTGGGAGAATGTCATATGGTCAGATGAAACCAAAGTAGAACTGTTCGGTAGAAACACAACTCATCGTGTTTGGAGGAGAGTGAATGCTGAGTTGCATCCAAAGAACACCATACCTACTGTGAAGCATAGGGGTGGCAACATCATGCTTTGGGGCTGTTTCTCTACAAAGGGACCAGGACGACTGATCCATGTACATGAAAGAATGAATGGGGCCATGTATCGTGAGATTTTGAGTGCAAACCTCCTTCCATCAGCAAGGGCATTGAAGTTGAAACGTGGCTGGGTATTTCAGCATGACAATGATCCCAAGCACACTGCCAGGGCAACAAAGGAGTGGCTTCGTAAGAAGCATTTCAAGGTGTGGCCTAGACAGTCTCCAGATCTCAACCCTATAGAAAACCTTTGGAGGGAGTTGAAAGTCCGTGTGGCCCAGCGACAGCCCCAAAACATCACTGCTCTAGAGGAGATCTGCATGGAGGAATGGGCCAACATACCAGCAACAGTGTGTGCCAACCTTGTGAAGACTTACAGAAAACGTTTGACCTCTGTCATTGCCAACAAAGGATATATAACAAAGTATTGAGATGAACTTTTGTTATTGACCAAATACTTATTTTCCAACATAATTTGCAAATAAATTCTTTAAAAATCAGACAATGTGATTTTTTGGATTTGTTTTCTCATTTTGTCTCTCATAGTTGAGGTCTACATATGATGTCAATTACAGGCCTCTCCAGTGTCGGACTGGGATGTCTAGGGCCCACCAGTGGAATTGTTTCTAGGGGCCCACCATCAGGACCCCTGCAGATCAGCGGTACCGAGACAGGGCGGCTAAAGGTAATAACATGTCGGGAGGCATGCTGCTCACCCACTATACCATCTAAACCTACTGCTACACCTTGTATGGCAAGTGAACAGCATGGCTCCAAGAACTGTTACCTTTACCTGTAGCCGCACTGTCCTTGAAAAGCTGACCTGCAGAGGTCCTGGCTGTTGTATCATCGCAGATGTAATATTGATGGCCTATCCTAAGGACAGGCCATCAATATTAGAAAGATGGAAAAATCCTTTAAAGAGGTTGTCCAGGAATTGGAGCAATCCATGTAGCTGGCGGGAGGTGTAAAGTAAAAAATAAGTAAATTAAAATTGATTAATTGTCCGCTGCCAGTGTCCATTCAGTCTCATGCCGGCGACTCCTTGCTGGGAGTCCTACACCTCATGTGATCACTAAGACCAATTAGGTACAGGATTTCCGGAAATGAGGCGCCACCATGAGACCGAACAGACACAAGCAGGGAATAACGGGGTGCTGGGGACAGGTGAGTATGCTTTTTTCTAAAAATTTTCTTATTTTTACACCTCCCTGGCGGCCGACACAGTGGTCGCTCCAGTTTATGGACAACCTCTTTTAAGGGGTTGTCTGGGCCAAATTTTTCTATGGTCACTTCACTGGTCCCCCCACATAGTGGCCTCTTCACTGGTCCCCCATACTGTATGGGGAACAATGATGGGGTCATTATATTGTGTGAGAGCAGTAATGGGGGCTAAAATTCTGTGGGGGGGACATTGAAATGTGTGGGGCATATTAAAGGGGTTGTCCAGGGTTAATCTTTTTTATGGCCTATGCTCAGGATAGGCCATAAATATCTGATCGGTAGGGGGATGACACACGGCCCCATTAGCTGTTCGGAGCCACTTCCGGAGCCCATTCTGTACACAACACAGGGCCGAAAGCAGAAAGCTCCATCCACTGTATAGCAGCCAGGCGCCTTCACTGCAGCTCAGCTCCTACTGACTTCAATAAGTGCTGAGATACAGTGAAGATGCCCGGCTAATATACAGTGGACAGAGCTTTCTGCTTCTGGCCCTGTATTGTGTACAGGACGGGCGCCAGAAGTGGCTCCATACAGCTGATCGGTCCGGAGTCAGCCCCCTACAGATCAGGTATCTATGGCCTATCCTGAGGATAAACCATAACAAATTATGCCTGGACAACCCCTTTAATATACCCCCCAGGGCCCCCCTAATGTGCCACACTTTAAAGAAGTTGTCCAGTATAATTTTTTTTTTTTTTATAATTAGTCCGGGGGAGGTGAATCCCCCCTATCCCCCCCTCCCTAAAAAAAAACACACTAAACATACTCACCTGTCTCCGGTGCTCCGGTGTCCTCCCAGCACGGTCCGGTCCTGCAGCTCCGCTGTCTTCTTTTTGCCGGAATTCCTCACTGGCTGTGACGTCCCAGGTCCCTTCCCTTAGGCCGCTGATTGGCCTCAGGGGTCACGTGAAGTCACAGGTAGTCATGTGCAGGGGGAACTTCAGCTGGAAGAAAACAACAGAACTGCAGGACCGAACTGCGCTGGTAGACAGGAGAGAGAGTTTTTTTTTTTTTTTTTTGTTTTTTTTCACCTGTATGGAGCCCCTGTATGGAGTATAAGATCCACAGTGGCCCCCACCCAGTTTTATAAGCTCCACAGTGGCCCCCACCCAGTATTATAAGCTCTACAGTGGCCCCCACACAGTATTATATGCTTCCAACAGCCCCCCTCCGCTTCGGTGCTATTATTATACTCTGGGGTCTCCTCAGACCCCAGAGTATAATAATCGGAGGCCCAGGGGAAGTGATTAAAAATAACAAACATTCATACTTACTTTGCCTTACCTTTCCTTGGCATCCTCGCTCCATCTTGCCGTTGACGTCGCTGCTGGGGCCTGTGAGTGGGCCTCAGCGGTCACGTGGGGGCGCACTGACGTCATTACGCGGCCGCGCCCCATGTGACCGCTGGGGCCTAATCACAGGCTTCAGTCACATGACGGAAGAGCCCCGGAGAGGACGCTGTGCCCAGGAGAGGTGAGAATATGTGTTTATTATTTTCAGTCACCTCTCCTGGGTGCCCTGCCCTGCCATCTATTGGAAAGGGGCCTGCAATGTGCCAGGGCCCCTTTCCAATAACAGTATGTATAGCGGTCGGGGAACCAGGCTTTCCCCGACCGCTATCATAGTGTTCCGGGGCCCCGGCCATCTCCAGCTGGCCGTGGGCCCCGTACCCTGCCGAGCCCGGTCGCGGTCACACCCCCTGCGACCGCGATCCGTTACGCCACTGGTCAGGGGCCCGATCGGGATCCTGACCAGTGGTCCCCATGACATGAGGACTAATAGTCGGGGCTCGGGGGCCCATCGGTGGATTCACCGGTTCCCCGGAGGGGCCAGTCTGACCCTGGGCCTCTCTCATCTTTTTAAGTAGGAGAACTTGCACAATTGGTGGCTGACTAAATACTTTTTTTCCCCCACTGTACAGAGAAAGCCAAAAAGAGATGCAGCCAAAGATAATACCCAAACAACATCCCAGCAATGTAAATGGATACTGAACCCCAATATAAACCCACCTGGATGAGGTAGAACCCCAATGCGTGTTTCACCTCTAGGCTTTGTTTGTGTTTCTGTAGGTATAATTGTCATGCTGCAATTTACAAAAATGTGACAGTATTTCTGAAACCCATCCACTTTGCAGGTACTGTAATATGCAGCGTTTTTTCCGTGGCGTTTTTTGCTGCAGTGTTTCCACCAAGGCCAAAATGCCACGTATTCGCAATGTGGGGCCCCGAGTGTTTTACTTCATGGTCATAGTGGGAGAGAGACTCTTGACAGCTTGGTTTTTAATTGGGAATTACAACCTGCTTATTAGTAGAATTTTCTCTGTAACAGTTTGTAAAAGAGCCAACATGTTGTAGGCTGCTTGTAAAGAATGTTCTTCCTACGTACTAAAATTGGTATGTTCCCTTAAATCAAACTAAGCCATTCAAAGCCCTTCGTAAAGGAACTATGTACTCCACAAATATCACAGTTAATACAGAGTTGGTACTGCTGATATTTCTTCTACATTCATGTCTAAAGCTTAATTCAGTATTCTGTAGGCCTTCTGCTTCATGAGAGTAGTGCATTATGGAAAATTATATAACAGCTACTCAGCTACAACATTGAGGAAAAGTCACATGTCAGATATGTCGGAACTTAAAGGGGTTGTTTCTAATTGATGAGGGTCCAACAATTGGGATTCCAACAGTTTACAAGGGAACTGGTTCTTTTTACCCTATATGGAGCAGCAGTTTACCCTTGTCTGAATGAAGCAGCAGTCATGCAGGCACACTGCCACTTCATTCATCTCTGTGGGTTTGCCGAAGAGCCAAGCTATTAGCTATCATCAGTCAACACCATGCTTGGCACTGTTTACAGAGAAAAAATGATCATCCTCTTATTGTGCACAACCTTTTTAGGTACTTAGTTGTGGCCAGGACTTACAGGTTTTAGGCAGAATAGTAGAGACCCTGGGGCAATTGCACCTTCTGCTAATAATCCGACCCTGATGATTGTATGGTTGGTGTCTCTTTCTTTTTCGCCAATTAAAGCCTACCTCCAGTTATAAACAACTTTTCGTAAATGAATAGTACTGGTTAATATATGAAACTTGGTAATATATCTTATCAAATAAAACATCCCACTCCCGTCTTCAAGACTTTTCTCGAGCTGCATCGGTGCTCTGGAATGCTTTACCCCGGACAATCCGATTAATCCCCAACTAAACCAGCTTCAAAACTGTCCTAAAATCACATTTGTTTGGTCAGGCTTATCACATGACCTGATCACTGTGTAGTGTGCAGAGGTGTAGCACAATAACACCTTTTATCCTTCCTCCTCTCTTCCTCAGATCCTGTCCTCTCCATCTAGAAGTTACACTGCACTCCTTGCACTTAGTATCTGTTTATTCACAGATACCGGCTGGTGACAGGCTCATACAGCTTCAGTTAGACAACCTTTTCTATTAAAAGATGGCTGGACCATTGCAGCAAACATGCCCTCTGACCTCCTGTGTCCCCCTATCACTCCTATTGTTTGTTATGTTTATTTATTTGTCTCATTGTAATGTCTCATTGTCTGTTCGTGTGTGGTCTGAGGGTGGGTTCACACTTGCGGCAGCACTCTGTCTGCCGTGAATCCGACCTAAATGTCGGAAAACTGGATAGGGAAAGGTTTGAGACGCTTTGCTTAGAAACCCATTCACTTGAATGGGTTTTTAAAGCAATGCGCGGGTGTACGCTTACACCCTCTGCGCCGCGAAGCCAGTTTTTTTCGTCAGAATCAAAGTCCTGCATGTCCGACATATTCCGTAAAGTGCTATGGAATATGTTGGCGCTATATAAATAAAGTTTTTTTTATTATTATTATTATTATTATATGTTTTCTCCGCTTTTCAGGCTGAGTTACTTTCTAAATATTAGTCTAAAATAATTGCTGCTGCTACACTCTGCTACTTTTTGCTTGTAGCCTCCTACTCCCCCCCCTCCCTTCTCCATAAAACTCTGTGTGTGAGACTGAATACGGAGATGAATCTGATGTAAACATGCAATAAGAGATCCTTAATAAGATATATTAGTTTCTTCTTTTCACTTGTACTATTCGTTTATGAAACGTAGTTTATAACTGGAGGTACGCTTTAAACTTAGACTGAAGCATATTTTTTCCTTCTATTGTTTTTGTATTTTCTACTAATAGTTTATTTTCTTTTTCTTATCTTCATATTCTGTACAAGTTTACAGTGCAGCCATCTTGCCTTGAGCTGGAGCTTTGCTCTGTTACAAGCTGTCCAGATATAAGCTTTACAGCAGCCACATGAACCATAGGAAACTGGTGTCTGGATATGATTACATAACTTTTATGACAGGGTGTTGTTGGCCTGCTCTGTGACCTGTGCAAGGCTACTATGTAGGGAGTGCGAAAAGGTAAACTGTGACTATAATCTATTGTCATCTTTGGATCCCTAATAATTGAAGAGAAAAGTCACACTGGAAAGCATCATTATCAAAGGTTGATGAGAGTTTGAAGCCAGTAGGTTTTTTTCGTCTTAGGGAATGTGTTTCAAACAAGAACTGGATTCTTTGTCAGGTTCAGTAACACAATTTTTCGTGAACCTGATGAAGAACTGATTTTGGGCTTGAAAAGCATTGTTCCCAAAGACACAAATAAAACTTCAGATTTCAAATTGAGCAAATTATCATTGATGACAGCACCCTCCAGAGTGGACCCCTGATGAATGATTGAAGTTCTCAATCCAAGCTGGGCTCACCATTGTGGACCTTTGACCATAGCACTAGGTATCTGCATGTAAGTTATATGCCAACTGACATAGATGAGTGCATTATCATTAGCAGCTGCCGTATAAAATCTACTTGTAGCTTTCCTGTACATGAAGCGTCTCTCTTTTTTATGCATATTACAAATGGCAAATCCTGTATTATCTGCCTCTACCTTTAAAACAGAGGTGATACCTTTCATTATAATCCAGACCAGTAAGATCACAAGATGACTGCAGAGAAGTGATCTCTACAGAAATGGAAGTTTTAGCCTATTGTGGGGTTCAGGATGTCTTTTTGATATAGATAGCAACATGAAAAATAAAAAAAAAATAAGTATGAGGATTTATTTTAAAGGTTCCAACATCACATGATTTAAGTAATAGATACTATTCTAGTTATACATTTCTCATTAAAGGGGTTTTCCAGGCTAAATATATGTATGACCTATCCTTAGGTTGATATTAGGTCGATGAGAATCCAGCTACCTCCAATGATCAGCTGTTCCAGCAGCCACTGGCACTGGAATATGCATAAAGAACAGACCTAAAAATAGATTATTCTTTGTAGTGGTCAGGCAGTGAATAGCAGAAGACCTGCAGAGACTCAGCTTGGCCACTATACAGAGTGAATGGAGTTGTCTGCTGTGAAATTAAGACAGTTGGCAACCCAAGGTCTTTTATTTAGGTAATTTAATACTTTTAAATTTGATGACATTCTTATACTTTTTCCTTATTAAAGCAAATGATTATTTAATGGCAAAATGATTGTTTACTCTGATAGCATAAAAGTTATGCATATAGACTAAATATATTATGTGTGTGCGTGTGAGGCCTTCTGTCTGTGTATTGTATTTCCTAGACAGGAAACATAAATAATAAAAAGCCCAGAAGGAAGCTTCCATGACCCAAGTACAAAGGTGTTATTTTGCCATTAACCATAATGTAATTTCACGTTGGTGATTCATTTATTTATGTCATAAACAACTAAGAGAAAGCAGTGAGTTCCAAAAATAAAACCACTTTGTAATATTTGTGGTAAGATACAATGTGTCAGTCTTAGCCAGTTCTTATTTCCTGAATATAATAGTCACCGGACAGAAAAAGTCCTTCATTATGTAATGCTCTACGTAGTAAGATTACTACTACTGGTATGATATTTACAGAGGATCATTTTTTAAAGTGGTAGTAAAGAGAAATCACCAAAACGTTTAATAAAAAATAATGTTTTAAAAAATTATCAATAATTAGACACAATGTGCTTCTTTATGCAAATAACCCACCCCCCTACTAAAGTCGTCTCCAGGCATCATCACAAACAGTTTCCAGCATGCCAGCAAACACTCGAATACTCCCACAACCCCTCTTGGCATAGTTAGAAAGCACGCTTTTTTATCCCTAAACCACAGGATCTTATTAGTAATTGCACAGATTAAAATAAAATGGCACATGTTCTCACTCTTCCAATGGGAATTGTTTAAATGTGATGTCGTTCCACTGGGCCTCTTAGAACTTTCTGTGAACGTGATGGGAATTTCTGTTATAAACTGCACTGACCTCCAAAAATGCTACAAAAATGCAAGGAAAGGTAGCCTTTTTCATATTTTATAATAGACCGTTTCATTTCATGACCAAATAGCAGATCTACAATGTTTTTTTTTTTTCATGTGAATACAGCTTAATTATTGTATAGTGAAATGTTGTATATTTTGTATTGTATTGTAGTGTTCCTTAGTAATGTATTGGAAGTCACAAGACAAGAGAGGTTAGTTAAATGTCGGCATATACAGTACCATGCAAAAGCTTTAGACCACCCTTTGCCATGAAAACAGTATTGATTCTTCTAGGTACACTTGCAGTTGCACCTTAAAGGAACTCAGCAACTTGGTCCAAACATCTCCGAGAACTAATCAAAGATCTTCTGTGAATGTAGGCTTGCTCAAATCCTTCTATCACTTAGGCTAGTTGCAGAGGACCGTGTGTATTTTGCGCTCAGCAAACTAGTAATTAGTCTTCAGTTTTTGCGGACAGAGTGTCTTCAGTGTTTCTTCAGCATCAGTGAAGTATCTCCGCAAAAACGGACAGAGTGTCTTCAGTGTGACATCAGTATGTGATCCTAGTTTGCGGATCCACCATAAGAAAACACAGGAGACATCTAATTATATCCCTAGCTTGTCTGCGAAAACGGACAGCACACTGATGATAGCACACTGGGCTGTCCTAGGTTTTTAGTCTCCATAGGCTTCTATGGGCGAGCCTGTTCCGCAAAAACTGAACAGAATAGGACCTGTTCTATCTGATGTGTTGTGGAATCACGGCTCGCATACTGAGCAGTGAAAAACATGGTCGTGTGCATGTGCCCATACAAATGAATGGGTCAGTTTGCTATCCGCGAAAAACACGGATAGCACATGGATCTCACCCACAGTCGTCTGCAAGAGGCCTTAGGCTAAGGCCCCACGTAGCGAGCTGCATCAAAAAAACACTGTAGAAAAGACAGTGGCGCAAACGCCAGAGTTTCAGTGGGTATAATTGATATGCTGTGATTTTCAAAAACGTGAGCATTTTTGAAAACGCAGCTTTTCTGCTGCAGATTTTTTTCTGCAATGTGTGGATGGGTTAGCCAGAATCCCATCCACTTTTCTGGTAATGTAAAACGCAGTGTTTTTTGCCACTGTGTTTTCGTCACTGCCAAAACGCTGCGTTTTCACAAGGTGGGGCCCTGGCCTTAAAGGGGTTTTCCCATGAACATTTCTATCTATCTATCTATGCAGATAATTAAAAGTTAAACATTTTTGCAAATGATTTAAATTATTTTATATTATTTTCACTAATCATCTCAGCTGTGACAGTCTGTTGTCTTGATCAGTTGTCAGTGGATACGACAATGAATGCAGGAACTTTCTATACTCAGCCATGATTACTTTTTTGTGTCTGGATTATCTTTTTGTGCATGTGCTGTCCCTGTCTGATAACCTCTCCACAATAAGTAAATCATGGATGGATTTCTAACAAGTGACAGACCATAGAAAGTTCCTTCATTCATGATCATATCCACTGGCAACCGATCAAGACAAAAGACTGTCACCACTAAGGCTGGATTCACACCTGCATTGGAGTCTCCATAGGAGACTCCACTGCAGAATCCACTTAAAATTGGCAGAGAGAAAAGTCCTGTAATTATTTTCTATGGGGTCCTTGGGTTTCCGCGTGTAACCGCTTTTAAATGGACAGGGTCTCTGTCTTTCAGGTTCCCATGCGGACCCCAACAACGGAAACCCGAACGCTAGTGTGAGCCTAGTATAAGATGGTTAGAGAAAATCTTTGAACAATTTTAAAGCGGTTTCACTTTTTTTTTTTTTTTGCGAAACACGCTTTATTTGGTTCAGGATAGTCCTGTTTCTGGTCTTCTTGAGTGCTCAGTGACGACTTGAATGTACTCATGAGTGCAATAGAGCGTTCCGCGGCATCATTCATGATTTTCAATCCGGCAACTTTTGAAGATGCATCAATATAACTTGCATTAGTGAGCCACAGGCAAGGATCTTCATGAAGAAAATCTTGGTTTATTTCCAGTGCAATGAACAATTTTTTTGTGTTGGACGATACGAAGTGATAAAGCTTCTTGTGTGACACAAGGTCTCCAGAAAGCTGTACGCGAGTTGCGCAGTCATCGTTGCCTTCCTTCTGCAGAGCCAGTACCATTTCAACCTTTTCTGTGGTTGGAACCTCACTGTCAAAAAAAGCCAGACCCACCATAATCTCACTGAGGTACCACAGGTGTCTGCTGAAAGTTTTTATTGCTGCCTCAGCAACAGGCACGTTAATAAGGTTTGATACGTTGCTGCAAATCAAAAATACTATTTGAAAAAATAATTTGTAAATACCCAAATATATAAATGTAGAAAATATGGGATGTGTCACTATCCTAATAAGGTATATTAAAATATATAAATCTCTATTAGATGAAAGTTAAAATAATAACTCAGTCACTTCACAAATATTGAATATAGCACAAATCCATAAAATTGACCAGTAACATATAAACCTAAAGCTGGTCAATAGATGACGCTGCAAACAACAACAGAGTGCCCATATAAGGGTGGGTTCACACGTACGCTTCAGTACGTCCGCTGCCAATCCGAGTGAACATCTCGGGGAACGGGATTGGCATCGGATACTGACAGGTTAGCGACGCATTGGTTAAAAACCCATTCATTTTAATGGGTTTTTAAAGCAATGCGCGGGTGTGCGCTTACACCCTCTGCGCTGCGAAGCTGCTTTTTTTCATCGGACCCGAAGTCCTGCATGTCCGACTTTGTTTCCGATGAAAAAAAAGGATTTGTAGCGCAGAGGGTGCAATCGGACACCCGCGCATTACTTTAAAAACCCATTCAAATGAATGGGTTTTTAACCAATGCGTCGCTAACCTGTCGGTATCCGATGCCAATCCCGTTACCTGAGATTTTCACTCGGATTGGCAGCAGACGGACTCAAACGCAGGTGTGAACCCACCTTAAGATGCGTCTGTCATTGGGCACCTTTCATCTATCAAAGAACACCTGACTATTATATCTATATGGCATTCAGCAAGTGGCCTACATACTGTATATCATAGGACACTTAATGTCTCTCAAAAAACACCTGACGTGTTTCTAGGATAAAACTAATTTCTATCCTGTCATCAGAGGTGTAGAATTCACTAAACTAATGTAGCATCATTTTTTGGGAATAGAAAACTATATAGCAGCATTTTTTTGAAGAGCTATAGTTTTTCCCACTCCCCATTTCTATTATCAAAGGTGTAGAGTTCACTAAACTAATGTAGCACCATTTTTAGCAAAAGAAAACTATATATAGCAGCGTCTCCTGAAGAGCTATAGTTCCCCCCGCTCCCCGTCGGCTCTGATATATGGCCGAAACATGGGAGCGCGGGCGCCGGCCTCTTAAAGTGAAAGACACGCCCCTTCCAATCAACAATAGCGAATCAAAGAGCACCACATCGATCAACCTATCACAAAAGAGACCACTGGTGTCATGCAGTGCGTCCATTCGCGCATGCGCAATCAACCACCAATCGTGCGGCTTTGCCAACTGATGACATCATAGCTGCAAATCACCCTAATATCGCTCATCAAAACTTGCAAATTACTATTATGGATTAAAGTAAGTGAATTTCAGGCAAAAATTTAAATAGACAGTAAAAGACACATAGTGGGAGTGATGTAGGCTGCTACGTAAATGTTTAGAGATTAGTCTTACCTAAAACAGTGAATTATACTGAATATTGTCTGTAATGTAGCAAGTTTACGTTGAAACAGGAAAAATAAACTAATATTAATAATATTAAATATTCTTTACACATTACCAATAAGTAAATTGGAGAGAGTTTCAAGGAGCGGCGGGGCCCTTATTGCTGCTCAATATTAAAACCGCCCAAATCCTATTTTAAAGGCTATTACATGTTCAAAGGCTGACATTGAGCCAACTTTTAAACACAACCAAAAGAAACGATCTTTTAAAGGATATTACAGATCATTATTTGTAACAATTATAGAAGGTGAGACTTTGAATAAAACTAATTTTTATTTTTTCTATAGAACACATTGTCACCCTAAAAACCACAGGAATATACTATAGTATAAACGATAAAAAATAATAAAAACTGGTAATGTGGTAGAGGGGCTTCTGAATACATAGATAGTGTTTGTCATAGAATTACATAAATAGCATAAGTACATCAGCATAATCTGTTGCTAAATTTTATGCACAGAGAATGTATAACAGAGGAGAGGTCTGAAAGGGAGTCTATCATTGGGATTTTACATTTTCAACTAAGCCTATCTTCATGTAGCCTTTAGAAAGGCTATTGTAGTCGTACTTTTTCTTTCCTGATCATTGCAGCTGTTTTCACAAAAACCCGTTTTCTTGTTATGCAAATGAGTCTTCTGGGAGCACAGGAGGCGTTACCTCTGTGCTCTGAGCACACCCGCATCATCATCCTGGACCTTTCATTGCCACCCCCTTCTTGCTTATAGATCACTCCTCCTCTTCTTTGCTTCATTGTCCCGTTGCGCGAATGAAATCTCTCGCATGCACTGTATGCTCGTGCCAATGGGACAATGAAGCAAAGAAGAGGAGGAGTGATCTACAAGCAAGAACATGCAGCCTATAAGCTCGGGACAGCTTCAGTGTATATAATTACCTCTACACGACTCATTTCTGGTGTCCACCAGATCAGTGATTGGACATGTCTTGCTGTCGGCCTCCCTGGCCCTTTTACGCAATTGGAAATCTTCTACTATTCCATCATTGAAGGACTTGACAGCTATGGTAGAGCAGACCTATCAGTACAAAAGAATCCTATCCCATAGAGTTTTTGGGGACACCAAGTTTCACAGAAACTGGTTTTCATGGATGTCGTACAGAACCAAGCATTTGTTACATCTGTGATTACTCCTCTCAGCTTCTCTTTCCTATGACTGATGCCTTGCTGTATTTTCTTGTGAAAATTACCTCCCTTCTAAATTTATACTATAACAGTGTTAGTGTCATTTTCTGTTATTTTCTATGTTTGCTACCCTTCCTCCTTTGTTCCATCAGATTCCACTGGAAGAAGCAATGTGTGGACTTTTGTATACAGTATTACTCATTGGTATTTTGCTTGTTGATTGCTCTTGTTCACTCGGGTTCATGGCAACTTTGTACTTAGTAATTTGCTGATACTCCTCCTTTGTATGTTGCTACTTTATTTTTGAAAATTTTTTAAAAATAATAAAAAAGTTATTGTATCATAAATACCTCTACACTCCACAGCCAGCACCTCCTGCTCTCTTCCCCTGCTCCGGCCACACTGTAGAGTCAGTACTAGGGTAACTGCTGGGGGGACATTAAAATGTGTGGGGTGGGAGTGTGACGTTCTTAGGCCTTTTTGGGACGCTATGTTCTCCCTGTATGCTAAAGTGTGTGGTCGCACCATCGCAGCAACTCCCCAACTGGCCCTTCTTTCTGTTATCCCTGGCAGGATCTCTGCAGTGAAGAAGAACCTCCTGCGACACTTTCTCACGACTGCTAGAACTGTCATTCCCAGGCACTGGTGGAGCACTATTGCGCCCTCCCTGGTTGAATTTTTTCAGGAGCTTCTCCTAATAAGGAGAATGGATGCCCTGGTGGCGGAGGATTCTCCCGACCCCTCCAAATTTGACACTCTCTGGCGGCCTTGGGTGGTGTTCCAGGAATCGTCTGATTTATCTTCTTTCTTTTCCTAATACAGTGATACCTTGCTATTTCTTTTTTTTTTCTTCTCTCCTCCCTCCTTTGGAGGAGGTTACTGGTTGTTCTACCCTCCCACTATTACCTCCCCTCCCTCCCTCTTTCTCTCCAGTATGTGTTTTCCTGATCGCAGTTCCCATTGTGTGTTTCTTTGTCTGTTGTTCTTCTCCCATTACCTTCAAGACGTTGTTTTTATGGTCCCGTATACCTGGGCCTTCCGTTCCTCTGTTATTGTATTGTGCTCCACAGCGTTAGTTTGGGTCTTACCCCCAGGTTCTTGTATATAGGCGAGGCCTGCGTGCCTTTGCGCCATTTGCTTGCAATGTTTTTGTCCTTTTTCCAATGTACTTAAAAATCTTTAATAAACTTTGATTAAACATAAAATGTGTGGGGTTACTCTGGGGGACATTAATTTGTGTGTGGCCACTGCTAAGGGGGCATTATACTATATGGTGCCACAGCTGGGGGGACATTAGGACTGTATGGGGCCACTGCTGGGGGGACATTAAACTGTACAGGGTCACAGCTGGGAGACATTAATCTATACAGGTCCACTGTTGGGGGACCTTGGACGTACTATTACGTCCTGGGCGCTAGGTACTTTGCGCACCAGGACGTAATACTACGCCCGAGGCCGGCCGCCCGCTCACTATCTGAGCGGGCGGTATCGGAACCGGGTGTTAGCTGTATCTGACAGCTAACACCCTGCTCCATAACCCCCAGTCGGCCATAACTTCCAATCGGCGGTTTTAACCCCTTGGATGCCGCGGTCAAACATGACCGCGGCATCCAAGGGGTTCCGCCGTCTTGCCGACCCCCCCGGCCACCCCCGCGGCGAGATCGGGGGGTGCCGATATCTCTAATCTGCAGCCCGGGGTCTGCCAAGTGACCCCAGGCTGCCTGGAGCCCCCAGTACCTGGTTGATCCTGCCGAGACATCAGGAAGTCAGCGCTGTGTTTCCATAGCGCTGACTTCCTGTATAGTATAAATGAGGTATCGCCGTAATCGTACCGACCCGCAGAATAAAGATAACATGTTACTTATGCTCTACGCTGCATGGTGAAAAATTTAAAAGATAAAACGCAGTGCCAGAATTGATGGGGTTGTTTTTTAATCCACCAAGAAAGAGTTAATAAAATTTATTTAATAAGTTGTAAGCGCCTAAAAATGATGTCATTAAAAAATACATCTCACCCTGAAAACAACAAGCCCTCATATGGCTACATCACCAGAGAAATAAAGAAAATATAACTCGTACAATGTGAAGACAAAAACCCCAAAAAATCGCCAAATCATTAGAGCATAACTGGCTGCGGCAGGAAGGGAATGTATAAGCTGTGCGAGCGTATATTAGGGTACACCCCAGATTTAGAGCTTACGAGGGATAATAAACCAGAAGTGACCCCCAGAGTGACCCCTCAATAATAGGAACTACTGGGGAAATAGTAGGGAATTTAGTGTACCCAATGTACTACGCACAGATTACATATTCACTTTTCCCCATCCGCTGTGCAGTCACGTCTGGGATACTAATGCTCGCTACACCCCTTGATAAATTCTTTGAGGGGTGCAGTTTTCAAAATGGGGTCATTCCCTAGGGGATTCCACTTTACTGGTACTTTAGAGGCTCTGCAAACATGACATGGCATCCAGATCCCAAACATCTGAATCTGCGCTCCAAAAGCCATATAGCGCTCCTTCCCTTCTGTGCCCTACTGTGTGCCCAAACCGCAGTTTATACCCACATGTATGACACTGGTGTACCCAGGATAAGGTACTTAATGTGATATATGGGTATAAACTCCTGTTTGGGCACAGCCGGGCACAGAAGGGAAGGAGCGCTATTTGGTTTTTGGACACCATTGCACTTTTGCAGAGCTGAAATGCCAGTACAGTGGAATCCCCTGACATGTCACCCCATTTTGGAAACTGCACCCCTGAAGGAATTTATCCAGGGGTACAGTGAGCATTTTGTAACCCCCAAGTGTTGCTATAATTTATTATCCGTAAATGAATAGGCAGCTGATGATGAAAGGTGAAAATGACAATTATTCCAGGAATACGACATTTCTGTGCGTAATATGTTGTGCCCGGCTTGTATCAGAGATGAACGCTCCAAAAGCTGTTGTGCCCGGGATCCCCGATCACCAGTTTTTGGAGTGTGTGTCTGTGCAGACATAAGCTGGGCACAACATATCGGGCACTGAAATGGCGTATCTATAGAAAAATTTCATTTTTAACTTTTCATTATCAGCTGCGCATTCATTTTTGGAAATTAAAAGAATGCAACACTTAAGGGTTAATAATGCTCGCTACCCCACTTGATAAATCCCTTGAAGGGTATAGTTTCCAAAATGGGGTGACATGTCTGCGGATTCCACTTTACTGACAATTCATGGTCTCTGCAAAAGTGGCATGGTGTCCAAAAAGCAAACTGTGCTCTAAAAACCAAAATAGCGCTCTTTCCCTTCTGTGCCTGGCTGTGCCCAAACAGCAGTTTATACCCACATATGGCATTGTTAAGTACGTTATCCTGGGTACACCAGTGTCATACGTGTGGGCATAAACTACCATTTGGGCACACAGCAGGGCGCAAATGTGAAGGAGCGCTATGTGCTTTTGGAGCGCATATTTAGATTGTTGTTTTTTTGGACGCCATGTCACATTTGCAAAGACCCTAAAATTGCCCCTACAAAATGGGGGTCACTTCTTGGGGAATTCCAATTTACTGGCACCTCCAGGGCTCTGCAAAAATATCATGGCGACCAGAAAGTCCCTCTAAATCTGTACTCCAAAAGCTAAAAAAACCACAGTGCTCCTTCCCTTCTGAGCCCTGCTGCGTGCCCAAGCAGCAGTTTATACCCACATATATAATTTTTTTGTCCCTGGGATAGCCCACTTAATAGTTTTAGGAGTGCATGTCTCTGATGCCACAAAGTGGCCGCAACGTATTAGGCACTGAAATTGGATATTTCTTTAAAAACTTTAATTTTCACTTTGTACATTAATTTTTGGGAAGCATTTTTAGGCTCTAAATGATAATACCCCTTGATACATTCCTTGAGGGGTGTAGTTTCTAAAATGGGGTCACTTTTGAGAGGTTTCCATTATATTGGTACTTTAGGGGTTCTGCAAATGCGACATGGCATCCAAAAACTATTCCAGCAAAATCTGCCCTCCAAAAGCTAAATAGCGCTCTTTCCATTTTTAGCCCTGCCATTTACCCATGCAGCAGATTACAACCACATATGGGGCATTTCTGTGTTCAGGAGAAATTGTGTAACGAACTTTGGGGTGCTTTTTCTCCTTTGTCCTCTTGTGAAAATGAAAAATTTGCGGCTAAATTGACGGTTTATTGGAAAAAAAGTAATTTTTCATTTTAATGTTCCAATGTTAATAAAATCTGTGAAACAGCTGTGAGGTCAAAATGTTCACCATACCCCTAGATAAATTCTATAAGGGGTGTAGTTTCCAAAATGGGGTCACTTTTTGGGGGTTTGTATTACATTGGTACTTTAGGGGCTCTGCAAATGCGACATGGCATCCGAAAACTATTCCAGCAAAATCTGCCCTCCAAAAGCTAAATAGCGCTCTTTCCATTTTGAGCCCTGCCATGTACCCATGCAGCAGATTACAACCACATATGGGGCATTTCTGTGTTCAGGAGAAATTGTGTAACGAACTTTGGGGTGCTTTTTCTCCTTTGTCCTCTTGTGAAAATGAAAAATTTGGGGCTAAATTGACGGTTTATTGGAAAAAAAGTAATTTTTCATTTTAATGTCCAATGTTAATAAAATCTGTGAAACAGCTGTGAGGTCAAATGTTCCCTCCCTGATTCTTGGGGTGTAGTTTCCATGGGGTCCTTTTTGGGGGTTGTTTTTGGTACTTTGGGGCCTGCTGCGCTGGCATCCGATTTCCGATTGCCCTCCGTGCGTCTTTCCTTTGGCCCTGCCTGTACCCTGCAGCGTTACACCACTTGGGGCATTTCTGTGTTCAGGAGAATTGTGTAGACTTTGGGGTGCTTTTTCTCCTTTGTCCTCTTGTGTGATTTGGGGCTAATTGCGGTTTATTGGAAAAGTAATTTTCTTTTTGTTCCATGTTTAATCTGTGAAAGAGCTGTGAGGTATGTTCCCTCCCTGTATCTTGGGGTGTGTTTCCTGGGGTCCTTTTTGGGGGTTTGTATTATTTGGTACTTTGGGGCTCTGCAATGCGACATGGCATCCACTATTCCGATCTGCCCTCCGCTATGCGCTCTTTCCATTTTGAGCCCTGCCTGTACCCTGCAGCGATTACACCACTTGGGGCTTTCTGTGTTCGGAGTTGTGTATGACTTTGGGGTGTTTTTCTCCTTGTCCTCTTGTGTGAAATTTGGGGCTAATTGCGGTTTATTGGGTAATTTTCTTTTTGTTCCTGTTATATCTGTGAGAGCTGTGAGGTCTGTTCCCTCCCCTGTTTCTTGGGGTGTGTTTCCTGGGGTCACTTTTTGGGGGTTTGTTTATTTGGTACTTTGGGGCTCTGCTGCGCTGGCATCCGCTTTCCGTTGCCCTCCGTTGCTCTTCCTTTTGGCCCTGCCATGTCCCTGCAGCGTTACACCACTTGGGGCTTTCTGTGTTCAGGAGAAATTGTGTATGAACTTTGGGGTGCTTTTTCTCCTTTGTCCTCTTGTGTGAATTTGGGGCTAAATTGCGGTTTATTGGAGTAATTTTTCATTTTAATGTTCCAATGTTAATAAAATCTGTGAAACAGCTGTGAGGTCAAATGTTCACCATACCCCTAGATAAATTCTATAAGGGTGTAGTTTCCAAAATGGGGTCACTTTTGGGGGTTTGTATTATATTGGTACTTTAGGGGCTCTGCAAATGCGACATGGCATCCGAAAACTATTCCAGCAAAATCTGCCCTCCAAAAGCTAAATAGCGCTCTTTCCATTTTGAGCCCTGCCATGTACCCATGCAGCAGATTACAACCACATATGGGGCATTTCTGTGTTCAGGAGAAATTGTGTAATGAACTTTGGGGTGCTTTTTCTCCTTTGTCCACTTGTGAAAATGAAAAATTTGGGGCTAAATTGACGGTTTATTGGAAAAAAGTAATTTTTCATTTTAATGTCCCAATGTTAATAAAATCTGTGAAACAGCTGTAGGGTCAAAATGCTCATTATGTCCCTTGATATGTTCTGTGAGGGGTGTAGTTTCCAAAATGGGGTCACTTTTAGGGGGTTTCCACTGTATTGGTACTTTGGGGGCTCTGCAAATGCGACATGGTACCTGAAAACTATTCCAGCAAAATCTGCTCTCCAAAAGCTAAATAGCGCTCTTTCCATTCTGAGCCCTGCCATGTACCCATACAGCAGATTACGACCACATATGGGGTATTGCTGTGTTTAGGAGCAATTATTTTGCAAACTGTGGGGTGCTTTTTCTCCTTTAACCCATTGTGAAAATGAAAACTTTGGGGATAAAGTGACATTTTAGTAATGTTTCATTTATACATCCCAGTGTTAGCAAAATCTGTGAAACGAATGTAAGGTCAAAATGCTCACTATACCCCTATATGAATTCTGTGAGGGATGTAGTTTGCAAAATGGGGTCACTTTTTGGGGTTTTCCTTTGTATTGGTACTCTAGGGGCTTTGCAAATGAGACATGGCACCTGAAAACTATTCCAGCAAAATCTGCTTTTCAGACGCCCAGTGTCGCTCCTTCCCTTCTGTGCGCTGCCATTCGCCCAAACATCAGTTTACACCCACTTGTGGGGTATTTCCGTGCTCGGGAGAAATTGAATAACAAACTGTGAGATGCATTTTTTCCTTTAACCCTTTGTGAATGTGTTAATTTTAGGGCTAAATTAAGGAATTAGTGGGAAAAAATTAAATGTCTAAATTTCACCTCCATATTGTTTTAATTCCAGTGAAATTCTTAAAGGGTTAACAAACTTCCCAAATGTTATTTTGAATTATTTGAGGGGTGCAGTTTTGAAAATGGGGTGATTTATGGGGGTTTCTAATATATAGGCCTTTATAATCCTCTTCAGAACTGAAGTGGTCCCTAAAAAATTAGTTTGGGAAATTTTCTTGTAAATCTGCAAAATCGCTGTTACACTTGTAAGCCTTCTAACATCCAAAATAAATTACAGGACGATTAAAAGATGATGCCGATATAAAGCAGAGATATGGTAGATAATATGTATTAATGTATTTGGGTGGTATGACTATCTATCTGAAAAGCAGAGCATTTCACATTTTGAAAATTGCGATTTTTTTCAAAATTTCCATCAAATTTCCTATTTTTCTATAAATAAATACAAAAATATTCATTAGTGTTTACCACTAACATGAAGTACAATGTGTCACGAAAAAACAATCTCAAAATCACTTGTGTTAAGACGTCTCAAAGTTATTGCCATATAAAGTGACACATGTCAGTTTTGAAAAACGAGGCCTGGTCCTTAACGCACTTTTGGGCTGGGTCCTTAAGGGGTTAAACTGTATGGGACCACTGCTTGGGGATATTAAACTGTAAGGGTCCGCTGCTCAGGGGACATAAATGTTATGGGGACACTATTGGGGGCAACATTAGACTGTACAGAGCCACAGCTGGGGGACATTAAACTGTATGGGGCCACTGCTGGGGGACATTAAACTATAACAGACCACTGCTGGGGGACATTAAACTGTACCGGACCACTGCTGGGGACATTAAACTGTATGGGGCCGCTGTTGGGGGGACATTAAACTGTACGGGGTCTCTGCTGGTGGATTTTAAACTGTGCAGGGCCACTGCTGGAGTTATTTAACAATAAATTTGTATCGTATAGAATTTATACTAAAAAAAATTTTCTATGTGTAGTCCATTTGCCTGGCTGAGTTTGAGACCCCTGCTCTAGAACATGTCCCCTACTATTGGTTTCCCTGAGGACTGTGAGATTATGGGCTCAAAGAATGGAAAATATAGAAATATACAATGATATACCACATAACACAGTGCTGAGTTGTATTATGTGTATGGTATAGTATGGATTTACTTATACAGTCTAATAGTTGTCTAGTAGACAGCACAAGCTTATGCCGGATTTATTACAGTGGCTGGATGATAAATGTAACCACTCTTTATACTGTCTATTTACACCAGCTATCTGCTCAGTTTTTGACAAAGCAAAAACTGCCATAGTTATGGAGAATTTTTGAAGCACAATGTAAATTGATTTCCACTTAGCAACTCCCTCCTTTATGGAAAAGGTGTATACCACAGCGGAAATGCCGCGAAAAAAAAAAAAGGCAGTGTTTTACAGTCCCTGCAAAGTATAGGTATAATTGAAGCAGAGTGTCCACAGAGGAAACCTCTGCGGACTCTCTCTGAAAAGCGCTGCGGGAAAAACCACAATGTGTTGTTACCTATGTAGAGCCTTAGCCTTAAAAACTAGTATTAAATGTGGTAAAGAGCATGTAGGACAGTTTTTAGCACAAATTGTGGCTGTAATCTGCCTCATAGTGTTATTGGGGTATCTGATAAACAGATTTAAAGTGGTATTCATAATGGCACTTTCTCCTTATGTAAAGATACCTTTTGATAATATGAGCAGACAATCTTCTCACATATTTTTGAGTAGCTGCAGCTCTTGAGTGGCATAAGTATTTATTATGATCCCAGCCTAGAGTGCCTAAGGCATACCATGGCAGCACGTGTACATGTGTAGACATAGATTTTGTCCTGTGCTTATTGTTATGTTTGGAGGAGGACAGGTATTTGTAGATTCTTGCCAGGTATCAGGGAAACTTCTCATTACAAATTATCACATGCTCACTTACATTGCGAAAAAAAAATCCAGAAAGTCTTAAGTCTTCACAAAAGGACTAAGTTATTTTTAGAGGCAGAATAGGTGTAGGGAAAAAAAAAAACCTTAACATTGTGTTGATGCAAATTCTTAAAACATTTGCAGATTGACAAAATTAGATTTTTAAGAAAGTTATACATTTTTTATACAATTTGATTATATTATTATGATGACAGCAGTAATCCAAGAACAAACAAATGGACGGACACAATGGGGACTCCCACAATGCAGATCTGCGATTGATTGTAGGCAATTTGTACACTTGCCAATCACATGTGGGCATAACCTAATTATTTGCTGCTAGAATACCCACCCTAAAGGGGTTGTACATGATCAGAATTGCATGGCTGTTTTCTTCCAAAAACAATCCTAAAGATAGGTCATCAATTATTAACCCCTTTAGACTGGGGCCCCAACTGGAGTAAATGTTGTGGTTTGGACACAGCAGAAACCCATCTACATACTGCAGAAAAATATGTGCAGCGGTTTTGGAAATCGCAGCATGTCAATTATACCTACGGAAACGCCAATGGTTTCGCTATAGGTATAACTGAAGCAGAAAGTCCGCATTAATTCCCGCAGCACTATTTTGCTGCGGCCTGCTACTTGGGGCCTTAGCCTTAAGGCTAAATGTAATAAAAAAAATAAAAAAAACACAGAAAAAAGAATGTCACATATGGAAGGTTAGTCATAATTTCTGCAGTATCCAGAATAGCTCCACCCACACAAGAGTCTGATCACATGGTCATGATGTCATCAAAGGTCCTTTAACCCATTAGGATTTAGCATCTACCATTTAGCCTTTACCCTACCCTAATAAAGTTTGTTAACAGCAAAACACTTCAGGGGCATAGCGGGACAAATTGTAAGCTATGCAGGACCATGGGACAGCAATGTGAAATCGGGACTGTCCCGCCAGATGCGGGATGGTTGGGAGCTATGTCTGGGGTCTGAAAAAGCCCCAGAGTATAATAATCATTCATGGGTGGTCCACAATGGGGCATAATACTGTATGCAGGGGCCACTATGGGGCATTATACTGTGTGCAGGGGCCACTATGGGGCATAATACTGTGTGCAGGGGCCACTATGCTACATAATACTGTGTGCAGGGGCCACTATGGGGCATAATACTGTGTGCAGGGGCCATATGAGGCATAATACTGTGTCAGGGGCCACTATGGGGCATAATACTGTGTCCAGGGGCCACTATGGGGCATAATACTGTGTGCAGGGTCCACTATGCTGCATAATACTGTGTGCAGGGTCCCTTGCTGCATAATACTGTGTGCAGGGGCCACTATGCTGCATATCTGTGTGCAGGGGCCACTATGGGGCATAATACTGTGTGCAGGGGCCATATGAGGCATAATACTGTGTGCAGGGGCCACTATGGGGCATAATACTGTATGCAGGGGCCACTATGGGGCATAATACTGTGTGCAGGGTCCACTATGCTACATAATACTGTGTGCAGGGGCCACTATGGGGCATAATACTGTGTGCAGGGGACACTATTGCGCATAATAGTGTGCGCAGGAATGCGCTTTGTGGAGGGGTTGGGGGCGACGGTTCGGGGGGGACCCATGTCAAATGTTCGCCTTGGGGCCCAGCCATTCCTAGTTACGCCACTGACTAGGATACACTATACACTATCGCTTACTGAGTTTTGCTAGTGTGACTTCTGGAAACCCACTAATCCACAGAAGGCTGCTGCTCCTTCACAGATTTTTGCAGCATTGGTTCTAGCCACATGCTGTACTGGGATTACAGGGATACAGTTCCATTCACATCAGGTGGCCTGGAGTGGTGCTGTGCAGGAAGTAAGGTGGGGGGCCATGGGCCTATGGTTCTTGTGTGAAAACATGTTCAAAAGGTGTGATTCCCACAACTAATAAAGTCATGAAAAATCTAAAACAATTCTAAGTATATGGCACATAATACACTTTTAGTCTCACTGATTTTTATAACATTTATTAAAATTCCCATTTTAAATTGTCTTAGGTTGTGTTTAATGTCATAGCTTGTGGCTAAATATGGTGAATTACGCCAGCAGTAGTTTAAAGGACCCTTTCGTTTTATTTTTTGATCTATGATTCATTGATAAATCTGCATATAGCAAACAATCAGACTTCATCGTTCAGTGTCATATATGCAGTGGAAAATGGTGGTAGCATATATAAGCGTCCACTGTTTCTAAGAGACAATTTATAGATATTCTTGCTACTGTATATGTATATGAAGCATCACAACACAGCATATAATGGAAATAAAGGTTAATCACTTGGCAAACCAAGTCTCATATGAAGAAGACCAGGGTGTGGATGTGAGGTTTAATCATGAGGAACATGTCTGAGCACAACTTACAATTGTGAGTTAAATATAAGCAACTGGTGACCTCAAAGAGGCAAAGGGAAATTAGATATATGTATAATAAATGGGGTGTGGCCATGAGAAAGGCTGCACACACCTAACTGAAAATCTTATGACGAATCCTCCAATTATACTCAGGATTTATGTACAAGACAAGACATGTTTACTGTGAACTATATGCATAATGTAAAGCATCCCCTACAAGAAAGAGATGAAAATAACTTCAAAAATCATTACAGCAAATTGCACCTTGTGAATGTATCTTAAAAGGGTTGTTTGAGATAGGTATACTTTTTTTTTTTTTCTCTAGTAGACTTTTGTCAGTGGTTGTGTCTGGCATTTCAATTCAATTGAATGGAACTGATCTGCAATATCAGACACAGCTCATGGGCAAGGCATAGATGTAGAGGGATAAACACAGGGGCTTGGAAAAACTGCAACAACCACATTCAAGCTAGAGCTAAATGGCAAAAAGTGTCACCTACATACTTGTTGGCAAAGTCACTGCTCTAACATAGACAATATGACATATTGCTTGTCACCACAAGCTACAAGTGTCCCATCATTGCATTTCAACTCCAAAGAGGTAGTTTCGGAGCATACTGTGTACAGCAGGTATGTTATTTTTTTTAATTTTTATGTATGCATAAGATTTAGGCTGGGACCCCACATAGTGAATCCCATGCATACCTTGAGAAAAAAAAACTGCGCTGCAATTTCCAAAACCGTATGTCAATTATACTTACGGAAATGCTGGCAGTTTCCCTATACAGTGGGGAAAAAAAGTATTTAGTCAGCCACCAATTGTGCAAGTTCTCCCACTTAAAAAGATGAGAGAGGCCTGTAATTGACATCATAGGTAGACCTCAACTATGAGAGACAAAATGAGAAAACATATCTATCAAATCACAGTCTGATTTTTTAAGAATTTATTTGCAAATTATGGTGGAAAATAAGTATTTGGTCACCTACAAACAAGCAAGATTTCTGGCTCTCACAGACCTGTAACTTCTTCTTTAAGAGGCTCCTCTGTCCTCCACTCATTACCTGTAGTAATGGCACCTGTTTGAAATTGTTATCAGTATAAAAGACACCTGTCCACAACCTCAAACAGTCACACTCCAAACTCCACTATGGTGAAGACCAAAGAGCTGTGGAAGGACACCAGAAACAAAATTGTAGACCTGCACCAGGCTGGGAAGACTGAATCTGCAATAGGCAAGCAGCTTGGTGCAAAGAAATCAACTGTGGGAGCAATAATTAGAAAATGGAAGACATACAAGACCACTGATAATCTCCCTCCATCAGGGGCTCCACGCAAGATCTCACCCCGTGGGGTCAAAATGATCACAAGAACGGTGAGCAAAAATCCCAGAACCACACGGGGGGAGCTAGTGAATGACCTGCAGAAAGCTGGGACTAACATAACAAAGGCTACCGTCAGTAACACACTACGCCGCCAGGGACTCAGATACTGCAGTGCCAGACGTGTCCCCCTGCTTAAGCCAGTTCATATCCGGAACCATCTCAAGTTTGCTAGAAAGCATTTGGATGTTCCAGAAGAGTATTGGGAGAATGTCATATGGTCAGAAACCAAAGTAGAACTGTTTGGTAGAAAAACAACTCGTTGTGTTTGGAGGAGAGTGAATGCTGAGTTGCATCCAAAGAACACCATATCTACTGTGAAGCATGGGGGTGGCAACATCATGCTTTGGGGCTGTTTCTTTGCAAAGGGACCAGGACGACTGATCCATGTACATGAAAGAATGAATGGGACCATGTATCGTGAGATTTTGAGTGCAAACCTCCTTCCATTAGCAAGGGCATTGAACATGAAACGTAGCTGGGTATTTCAGCATGACAATGATCCCAAGCACACCACCAGGGCAACGAAGGAGTGGCTTCGTAAGAAGCATTTCAAGGTCCTGGAGTGGCCTAGCCAGTCTCCAGATCTCAACCCCATAGAAAACCTTTGGAGGGAGTTGAAAGTCCATGTTGCCCAGCGACAGCCCCAAAACATCACTGTTCTAGAGGAGATCTGCATGGAGGAATGGGCCAACATACCAGCAACAGTGTGTGCCAACCTTGTGAAGACTTACAGAAAACGTTTGACCTCTGTGATTGCGAACAAAGGATATATAACAAAGTATTGAGATGAACTTTTGTTATTGACCAAATACTTATTTTCCACCATAATTTGCAAATAAATTCTTTAAAAATCAGACAATGTGATTTTCTGGATTTGTTTTCTCATTTTGTCACTCATTGTTGAGGTCTACCTATGATGTCAATTACAGGCCTCTCATCTTTTTAAGTGGGAGAACTTGCACAATTAGTAGCTGACTAAATACTTTTTTTCCTCACTGTAGGTATAATTGAAACAGAAAGTGCTGCGGGAAAAATTGCCATGAGTTGCAGTTGCAGTTTTTCCCGCATCGCTTTTTTGCTGCGGCCCCCTGCCTTAAGAAGTAAAAGATTCTGAATTACCTCTTCTGAATCATTTGTTATTTTTTAGGTAGCATAAAAAAACCCTCTTTCTTTTAAAAGTGTGTGAAAAGCATCTGAGTGTGCTGGAAAGTTTAGGCTCTCAGATGGTGGATGCCCCACATGATAATTACTGCTTCTGCTCATTCCATAAGTCAGCCTTAGTACTAGTACATGTTTCCTGGGTTGTGGAACTGTTCAAATAAGGAATACACTATACCAGAGGCGTAGCTAGCGGGTGGGCAGAGGGGAGGACTGCCCTGGGCCCACTGACTTTTTGGGGCCGCCATTAATACATCTTTTATTTCTAACTGCAGACACCAATCTAGTTAAAACATATCCTGCAACTTCACAGTATTGTAAACCGCAAGCTACATGAGTCCCCGAGACCACAGATCGATGTCTTCTTCTCACACAGGTGGTGCGATGACGTCACAACATCGCGCCGCCTGCGCTCAGACACAGATGTCTTGTGCGTGGACAGGGAAGGAGCGGCGGCGGCTCCATTCATCAGCATTGCAGGTAGGTGAGTGTGACTTTTTGTTTTTCTTTTTTTTAGCGCAGGTGTGGGTGTATTAATAGTATAAGGGGGGGTTAGGAGGGGGAATTATAACTATTTAAGGGAGGATTCATTAGGGGGTATTATGACGATGGGGGGTTCATTTATATAAGGGTTATTATGGGGTATTATGAATACAAGGGGGGAGGTTATTTTATATAAGGGGCCATTAGGGAGCATCATTTATATTAGGAGGCATTATGAACATAAGGGGGTGGTCATTGATATAAGGGGTCATTAGAGGTGCAGTATTTATGTCAGGGGAATCAGGGGCATAATATGAGGGTCAATTAATTTAATGAAAGTGACACTTGGGCTTTATTAAGACACGTAGCGGGCTGCAGCAAAAAGAGCGCTGCAGGAAAAACAATGGTGGTAACATTGTGGTTTTTCCCGCAGCGCTTTTCACAGAAGGTCTGCAGAGGTTTCCTCTGTGGACTTTCTGTTTTCAATACACCTATGTGGAAACCACCAGTGTTTCCATAGTTATAATTGACATGCTGCAATTTCCAAAACCGCAACGGCTTTGGAAATCGCAGTGCGTCTGCTGCACATATTTTTCCGCAATGCGTGGATGGGATTTGCTAGAATGCCATGTTTTTTTTCTGTGGGTTTTCGCCACATGGGGCCCCATCCCATCCCCACTTGCAGTAAAATACACGCAGTGGATACGCTGTGATTTCCAAAACAGTTTCAGTTTTGGAAATCGCAGAATGTCAATTATACCAATGGAAACCCCAGCGGTTTCCCTATAGATATAATTGAAGCAGAAAGTCCACAGAGGAAACCTCTGCAAACATTCTGTGCAAAGTGCTGCGATGTGTCGCTGCCGCAGTTTTTCCCACAACTGTTTTTTGCTGCGGGACGCCACGTGGGGCCTTAGCCTTAAGGCGTTTTCCAGCTCATTTTAATTGATGATCCATCCTCAGAATAAAACATCAATAAGAGATAAGGGAATCCCCACTGACCAGCTGTATGAAGGGGCTATGGCGCCTGTTTATATCATACGCTGTGTGTTTATAGTGACCGTGTGATGTAATTCCAGCCTTGTCACATAGACGTGTATAGGACAAGCCTGTAGTTACATTACATGGCCGCTATGAAAAGAATGACACTATGTAAACAGAGAAGGTGTCACGGCGCTTACACAGGTACCATGATTCATTCAAACAGCTGATCCTCGGGGTCCCGGGTATTGGAATCCCAATAATTTTTTTTTTCCCTTGTTTTTTTTTTTTTTCTTTTTAATTATAAAACACCTGGGGCATTATTAATAAGAGGAACTATTTAAAGGGGTGCACAGGGAAGTTATTAATTTAAAGAAGCACTATATTATATATTTTATAATTGGGAGTAGCAGCAGGATGGGGGCTTTGAGTAAGTGAGGACAATGTGGGTCAGGTGCCTGGAAAAGTGTGGAGCCAAAGATGTCTGTGTTGCAAACTTTACAGAGACTGGAAAAAGTGGTCATGGCCGTTCAGATAAAAGAGAAGGGGAATGTGAACGATTAGTCAGAGACGTCACCGGTAAGTCACTAAATGTTACTGCACTGTATTCACCTAAATCGTCTGCAGAGCCCTGTGTAGAGCCGATATATACCACTATACGCTCACCGTATACTCATAGTATCGGTATACGAACATGTCCAAGTTGGAGGCCCACTTGGACATGTTCGCCCCCACTGTGCTGAACCCCTAGCTACGCCTCTGCACTATACAGTAACTATACAATAACTTGTCATTACCATTTCCATATAGCTTTTATAAATAAGATATGATTAAGTATATGTTAAACTGGTATCTAGGTTGAGGATGTGAAAACTGCTGATGTGATTGATCCTTTGCAGAAAATAGCCACCACTTACATTACATTTTTATTCAGCAATTGCACAATATCAGTATGTCTAGACGCTCACTCATGGAGTGGCTTAAATTCCAAAAACAGCACAGCTATTAAGAGAAAGTTATTATATTTTCTTCCTCAACCATAAGTCATGAGTATGACCTGTAAATACCCTTCTTCACTATGTAAATTCAGTGTCTGTTTTGCTATCTGTTCCTTGACCTTACATCCTATTCTTCTGTTCAAGATTCCATTTATAGTAATGGGGTGCAGTTATATGGAAGGAAATGGGTAGAAGAAAGGAAAGGAGATTGAGACTACATATGATGTATTAATTTTATTGCTGAGGACATCAGTGGCACTTTATATGGTAATGAGCACAGGAATATATATATTTTTTAACATAAAAAAACTAAAAACAGCTAAACAACAAAAAACATTTGCCATATTTTATCTAAGTGTTAGATAGGAGCCAGAGATGCAATTTCTAGAGAAATATTGTAAATCTATTTGAAAAAAAAAGGGCCATTTAAGAAGCAAATTGGAACATAGGGATGTGGGTCAAAATTGTTACTGACACTTAGGAGGTTTCTTATTTATTATAATTTTTAAGATCGGGAAATGTACTTTTCAGCAGAATTTCATTTCACGTTAGAATGTAAACTTTCAGAGTATATATATGATGTATATGCCTTTAACATGGCCCTTACAGGGTTACTCAAGTTTCCTCAGCGATAACCCATAAGGTTACCAAACGTGTATATATAGACTTCACCGCACATTCTTTACTCAGCAGTTTTTAAAGCTTGAAGAATCAGATGGAGCTCATAACACCAGGTCTCGTATCTGTAAGCCATCCTTATCTGGGCCACATTAGTCTTGCGGATATCATTGCCTTGTGGTCCTTCCATTTGATAGTCTTTCCCAAGATAATGTGCCTTCTCCTATACAAACCAAGCAATTGGATTGTAAATTTCATGAAAATATAATCTGCACCAGTTTGTGTAAATGTTATTTTTTTATCACCTGCTTAGAATCCATTGTAAATTGAAACAGAACAGTCATACAGTGAAACTATTTGCGACCCGAGCCATGATTGTAGGTGCAGTGCCATGGCAGACACCTTGTAGAACCACCCTCATGATCAGCACCTGGTATTGACTTCAAAAACTGCATTGACAAAACCTGAACATGTATCTAAACCTGTACAATTAATTATTTGCAATTAATAAACTGGTAACGATTGGTCACATTGTGGTTATTATTTATTCCCAGATAAGACCTTATAATTGTGCTAAAAAGAACATAAACCTATTTAATCCACAAAAGTGAAAAGAGTTAGAAGTAGTTTACTAATTACTTGCAATTTTAATGCCAATTATTAGGCTTATTATGCTATTTTCTGCATTGTCTTCAAGGGTGCTATTATATATAGGCACCCCTTTGTGCACATTTTTTTTTATAGAAAAATGTAAGAACAAAACAATGGTCACCACCAATATTTAGAACTAAGGAGCCAGTGGAGGCATTTCCAAGCATCCTACCTCTCTGACTAATGTTTAGAGATTTCCATATCTCCAAGCTACTCTTTGCTGTTAGGTGCATACTTAAAACGGTAATCCTGGCTGAAAAGTGAAGAAGTTAACATATTTCTTTAATAAGATATATTACAAAGTTTCTTATTTTCACCTCTACTATTCATTTATAAAAAGTTGTTTATAACTGGAGGTACACTTTAATGGCGGGGCCCCACATGGTGTAAATGTTGTGGCTTGCCTGCGGTGGAAACTCCACAGAAAAAAACACGACATTTTACAGTTTTTGCAAAGCGGATGGGGGTGAAAAAAAAAAACAAAACACTGAGGGCGCTAATTGGCTCAGGATGTCACAGCCGGCGAGGACTTCCAGAAAAGAAGACAACTCACAGCTGTAATATATACAGAGACCCAGAGCTAATGCCTTTGATCAGAGACACTCTGATCACGGGCACTGTATCATGATATGGCCTCCCAATATTGTATTCTATTCTATGAGACTTGCAATCAAAAAATTGCAGATTCAGGCCCTCTGAAAGGGGACGAACTAAAAAAATACTTTAAAAAAAAATTTAAAAAAAGTTTTTAAAAATCTAACAAATAAAAAATTCTAATGAACCCCCTTTCCCTAGATTTGAAATAAAGATAAATAAACAAGAACAAACATAAACCAATTATACATCCCCACATCCAAAAAAAAACCCCCGTCTACAAACTCTGTAGCGAGAAAAAAAATCAAAAGAGCCAAACTGCAGTTTTTTCATCATTTCTCCTCCCATAAAAATTAGAATAAAAAGCGATCAAAACATCAGACATTCCCCAAAATGGTATAACTAGAAAGTACATCTTGCCCCGCAAAAAAAACACCTTATGCATCCCTGGACACAAAAATATATAAAAAAAGTTATGGGTGTCAGAATATGGCAACTCCAAAAAAATGTTTTTTTTGCAAAGTTTTGCATTTTTCTAAGGGGCTAAAACGTAAAAAAAAAAAATATATATAAATTTGTTATCCCTAGAATCGTACCGACCCATAGAATACAGGTGGCATTGCATTTTAGCTGCACAGTAAATGCCATGAAAACAAAGCCTGTAAAAAAAGGTCGTGCAAATACAGCTTTTCTACAATTCCACCCCATTCTGAATTTTTTCCAGCTTCCCAGTACATCATACGAAATATTAAATGGTACCATTATAAAGTACTTTTGTCCCGCAAACACTAAGCTCTCATATGACTCTGTAATTAGAAATATGGGGTTTGGATGGTGGGGAGTCAAAAACGAGAATTGAAAAACGCCTGTTGTGGAAATGGGTTAAATTGTAAAACTAAAAAATGTGTTCAATGGGTCACATACTCATTAACTTCTTTTATGGAAATAAAATGTAACTTTTTATCGTTTACTCTTAAATACACAATTTAGAATTTTGGTAATAATTACCACTGAAGATACAGTGCCTTGCGAAAGTATTCGGCCCCCTTGAACTTTTCAACCTTTTGCCACATTTCAGGCTTCAAACATAAGGATATAAAATTAAAAAATTTTTTTTGAAAAAAAAAAAAAAAAGAGAAAAAAAGAAAGAAAAAAAAAAAATTTTTTTTATTTTTTTTTTTTTTTTAAAAAAAAAAAAAAAAAAAAGGGGGGGGGGGAATTTTTTTGGCCCCTTTTTTTTTTTTTTGTGGCGCCCCCTTTTTTGCTGAGAAAAGGGGGGGGGGGCGGGTGGGGTTTCTCTCTATTTTTTGCACAGGGGGGGGCTGAATTTTTTGCCCATTCTTCCTTGGAAAACAGCTCGAGCTCAGTGAGATTGGATGGAGAGCGTTTGTGAACAGCAGTTTTCAGCTCTTTCTACAGATTCTCGATTGGATTCAGGTCTGGACTTTGACTTGGCCATTCTAACACCTGGATATGTTTATTTGTGAACCATTCCATTGTAGATTTTGCTTTATATTTGGGATCATTGTCTTGTTGGAAGATAAATCTCCATCCCGGTCTCAGGTCTTTGGCAGACTCCAACAGGTTTTCTTCCAGAATGGTCCTGTATTTGGCTCCATCCATCTTCCCATCAATTTTAACCATCTTCCCTGTCCCTGCTGAAGAAAAGCAGGCCCAAACCATGATGCTGCCACCACCATGTTTGACAGTGGGGATGGTGTGTTCAGGGTGATGAGCTGTGTTGCTTTTACGCCAAACATATCGTTTTGCATTGTGGCCAAAAAGTTTGATTTTGGTTTCATCTGTCCAGAGCACCTTCTTCCACATGTTTGGTGTGTCTCCCAGGTGGCTTGTGGCAAACTTTAAACTAGACTTTTTATGGATATCTTTGAGAAATGGCTTTCTTCTTGCCACTCTTCCATAAAGGCCAGATTTGTGCAGTGTACGACTGATTGTTGTCCTATGGACAGACTCTCCCACCTCAGATGTAGATCTCTGCAGTTCATCCAGAGTGATCATGCGCCTCTTGGCTGCATCTCTGATCAGTCTTCTCCTTGTTTGAGATGAAAGTTTAGAGGGACGGCCGGGTCTTGGTAGATTTGCAGTGGTCTGATACTCCTTCCATTTCAATATGATTGCTTGCACAGTGCTCCTTAGAATGTGTAAAGTTTGGGAAATCTTTTTGTATCCAAATCCGGCTTTAAACTTCTCCACAACAGTATCACGGACCTGCCTGGTGTGTTCCTTGGTCTTCATGATGCGCTCTGCGCTTTAAACAGAACCCTGAGACTATCACAGAGCAGGTGCATTTATACGGAGACTTGATTACACACAGGTGGATTATATTTATCATCATCAGTCATTTAGGACAACATTGGATCATTCAGAGATCCTCACTGAACTTCTGGAGTGAGTTTGCTGCACTGAAAGTAAAGGGGCCGAATAATATTGCATGCCTCACTTTTCAGTTTTTTATTTTTTACAAAAGTTTAAAATAACCAATAAATTTCATTCCACTTCACAATTGTGTCCCACTTGTTGATTCTTCACCAAAAAATTAAAATTTTCTATCTTTATGTTTGAAGCCTGAAATGTGGCAAAAGGTTGAAAAGTTCAAGGGGGCCGAATACTTTCGCAAGGCACTGTATATTGATTCTGTTTTACTATTTAGTAGGATTAGACTACATTTTCTTTGGATCACTTTTCATTCTTTTTTTTTTTTTTTTTAAATAATGAACAAAAACCGCAATTCTGCAGGTTTTCTGACTATTCGGATTAAACATTGTGAATCATTTTATAGTTTGGGTTAAAACAAATTCAGGAATACCAATTATGTGTACTTTTTTTCTTTTTATTTTGTGACATAATAAAGCATATTATGGGGAAAGAGTTTTTTTTTTTTTTTTTAAATATATTTAAACATTTTTAAAATCCTCTTTACATTTTTTTTAGTCCTACTTGGGAATATGAACGTAAGATTAGTTGCTCATATAACATACTACAATACTCCTGTTTTGCAATGTATTATGCTTGTCAGCATAACACTCAGAGGCATCCTATTAGGCTCTAAAATTGGCATTATTAGGCCCCCAGCTGCCATAGTAACCTGTAGGGAGGATAGATCTTAACTGCTTCAGTACCGAACTATATAGGTCAAGCTCATCTGAATGTAATGCCCGTTTCCCCATGAAAATTCATGCTTCTGTTGTGGGGCATAGCAGTTTGAAACAATTGAGCTCCTCCCAGCTTTAGACTGCTCATTAGCATATTGTGAAATAAATGAATATCTCTGCATTGAAAGCATGAATTTTCATGGAGAAAAAGACATTACATTCAGACGAGCCTTACCTACAGTGCTGGCCAAAAGTATTGGCACCCCTGCAATTCTGTCAGATAATACTCAATTTCTTCCAGAAAATGATTGCAATCACAAATGCTTTGGTAATAATATCTTCATTTAATTTGTCTTCAATGGAAAACCACAAAAAGAATTGTCAAAAAGCCAAATTGGATATAATTCCACACCAAACATAAAAAAGGGAGTGGACAAAAGTATTGGCACCCTTAAAAAAAAAATCAGGTGATGCTTCTCTAATTTGTGTAATTAACAGCACCTGTTACTTACCTGTTGCACATAACAGGTGGTGGCAATAACTAAATCACACTTGCAGCCAGTTGAAATGGATTAAAGTTGACTCAACCTCTGTCCTGTGTCCTTGTGTGTACCACATTGAGCATGGAGAAAAGAAAGAAGACCAAAGAACTGTCTGAGGACTTGAGAAGCAAAATTGTGAGGAAGCATGAGCAATCGCAAGGCTACAAGTCCATCTCCAAAGACCTGAATGTTCCTGTGTCTACTGTGCGCAGTGTCATCAAGAAGTTTAAAGCCTATTGTTCGCAGTTATTTTGTCTAAAGGTTGTGGGTGCCAATACTTTTGTCCGGCCCATTTTTGGAGTTTTGTGTAAAATGATCAATGATTTGACTTTTTTTTCCATTCTCTTTTGTGTTTTTTCATTGCAAGCAAAATAAATGAAGATATTATTACCAAAGCATTTGTGATTGCAATCATTTTCTGGAAGAAATTGAGTATTATCTGACAGAATTGCAGGGGTGCCAATACATTTGGCCAGCACTGTACCTTTGTTGCTGGTGCTTCACACTGGTGACAGACTCCCTTTAAGCAGACAGATGAGCACATTCCTCTTTCTAACCACTTACTTTTATGTTTAGAAGAGGCTATATATACTAGCAGACACAATTAGTTTTTGAAGCTATGACATACACAGCACTACTAGCCCTACACTTACACAAGTAAATATGCCCCATTGTAAGAAATCATAAAATCCATACCTCATGAGACATTCCACACTGCAATACACTGTTCCTTGCAATTTCACACATGTCACAGGTACTGAGCTTGAAAACTTGTGCGGCAATGGCAAATTCCTCCATGAGAGGCTCCTGTGAACAAGAAGATCATAGTCATGGACATCAACACCTGTGACTGCTTCATTCTTTTACACAATGGTGATGTCACATTACAGACTTAGACTACTTTTACCAAGCATGTTTCCACTGTGAGGAAGTGGTAGTCTGAGCATTAGAACAATATCAGTTGCTACGACTAGCAGCGGAATCCATTATAAATAGGATGTCAGTACTGACAGGCAGGGCCATATTTGTAATAGAGACCCCCACCTAGGGAAGTAGATATAAGGGCAGCATGTGTTTGATTGAATGTAATAGGAACCACGAGGATCTCTAGTAGGAATTTGGTCCTTCTTCCTGTTAAGAGCAATCACATTTTTTCTGGAGAGAATTTAGAATCCACATGATGTGAGCCTGTGTGATTTCAGTCCTAGTCTGGTGCGACATATAAGGTATGCATGGCCTTAGAGACCATTAAAATATCACAAAATATAACAACATACTGTGTTATGTTTATATCAGCTGTCAACTGTCATGCTACTGCAGAGGCTGTGCTCCTTCCCTGTTAAGCAGAACAGAAAGCTATTTTTATTGGCTAATTTGCAGTTAAGGACTATCACTATGTAAGGTGGAGACCATTGAGGGGCCTGCTAGCCTGGCCCATAAACCAACCTTACAGCAGTTGTTCAGTCTTGACAGAAGTACACATCAAAGACACAACTTGACAGCAATTCCAGGGAATGCAAAGCAACCTTCTCTGCATGACATCAGCGTTACCAAAGTAACACACAGTTTTAACAGGGCTTAAAGGGGTTGTCCAGGAAAAAAATATTTCTACACTAAGCTAAACATCCCATCCCCCCCCCACCTTCTAACTTACTTACTTTACAAAAAAATCTACATTTGCCTAGATCACCGGGGCAGTCATGTGACTGCCCCAGGCACATTTTCAGATTTTCCAGTGATGTTCCATTTCCCCGTTTCTGGAAATGGAATGTTACCTATACTAACCTCCTCACCCCATTATACTTACATGTCTTCCTGTCTGGCTCTTCTGGGCACGGGAGATCACTTCCACGTGGGCAGCCGGTAGATGTCAAGAAGAGGAGGAGTCGGCCCCTACGCCTGCGCAATAGAGTCAAAATGCTACTGCACATGCCGGCACTCCAGCTCTATAGCGCAGGCACTGGCAGATGTCAAGAAGAAGAGAAGCCGGCTCCACAGAAGGAAGTGATCTCCCGTGCCCAGAAGATCTGGACAAGAAGACAGGTAAGTATGATATGGTGGGGGTGGGTGGGCTGAATTAATTAGTTAGGAAGGGCTAATAGTGGGCGGTCTAGCTAGGGAAACAAGGAGGGGGTGTGAGAGAGGGGGGGGCGAAGGAGTGAGAGGGGGAGGTAGTATGAGTCAACTCTGAGTGAAGTCCAATACATCATGATAGTTGTAGGAAAACAGAACAGGAAGCTACCCATGTAAACAAATGCAGAAGATGCCAGGAGCTCCCAGAGAAACCCAGAAAACACTCAAAACACTGCTGAAGGTATTTGGTTTCACTTATTAACCTATTAATAGCATTAACTAACATTTTTTGAAAAATGATTTTTTTTTTTGCCCGGAAAACCCCTTTAATGCTCTTTTCCTACAAGTCTGTCTGTCTCGGAAACACACTGCACTGAGGGGCTACAGAAATGGTCACAACAGAGTTCTGGACAGAAAACTTAAAGGTGTGGGAAAATCTCCCTTTTGTATGAGATTTTACCACCCGGGGTGACCAAACAGCATGGGATCACAGTGAGCAATGGCTGTACCACAAGTGGTATGAAAAGGACACCACAACCATTAGGCACAATTGGGTTCAGAGTGTGGAGAACATTTTGTTATCTATATAATGAATATGAGTAGAATTAAAGCCAACAGTGTTAAAATATACAGAAGTCAGCTTGTTGTTACCTTGGTGTAATGGAACTGCATGGGATCATCTGTGGACAAGGATACTACCAGACCCTTTTCATGGAAATCCAGCAAGGGGTTTTTGGCATACTCCAGAAACAGACTGTTGTTACTTAAAGGTGACATGGCAATAGGGATTTTTGTCAAAAAGTACAGGTATTGCAGCACAGGACTCTGTAAAATACAAGTTTTGTAAGTTGTACAAAATAACAACCATAAATTTCAGCAAAACAAATGGCAAATTGGATCTTAACCACTTCCGACCCCATGATATACTATTACATTGGGGCTGGTAGTAGCTAATGCAAAGTGTCATAACAGTATAGTTGACACCTGAAACAACTGCAATGGTTACGCAATTGTGAGAGTCACTGTGTCCCCATCAGCACCTCCACAATGCAATGGTGAGATATGCATAGGATGTCAAGGCAACAGGGTGACTATTGAAGGTCTAGATGCCATCTGAAGTGTAAAATTCACACATTTACCTTTTTCAAGTTCAATCCATGAGAAATATTGTCTGCTGTCATGAATGATGCTAGTAGATGAGTGATAGCGCCAGCCTCCCCACAGTGAGGGCGAAATAGAAAAGTGTTCAATCCCCTTTCCCTGGAACAAAACAGACCTTCTCATGAATATATTATATAATATGCTTATTATTAGGCATCATCCTACTTAAATTCACTTCTTATCTGTTATTTTGTGACTGATTTACTTATAAGCTAGTAGTAGAAAGGAAAATAATGCAGTATTCAGGGTTTTCCTAAATTTATTCAGCATCTTTGACAAATAGTAGATCAGTTTCAAATTAAAGTAAATCAATGATAACAAATTAAATGGCCACTAGCAAAAAACATTGCACAAATCAATGGTACAAGTAATATAAGAAACTCTGTAATATATCTTATTAAAATAGGGAAAGGGGGACCAGGAACTGAGATAGGAGAGATCCTGGCAAAGACAGAGGTTGCTGGAGCTAAATAGGAAGTTTCTATCTCACCCCAAATACTTTATTCACATCAGTACTGGTCAGTAATTCTCTATAGTGTCTCCAAAGATACTGCTACGGTGGGTAAATGAGAGAGGAAGGAATTGTCTTCTACTTTGTATGTGAGATATCAGAGTAACTAATCTTCAACTGAAAATTAGAGATAGAGCCTGCAGATGGGAAAGCTGCTTAAAAAAATGCAAAACGTAAGCCATATAATGGACAGAAATCAAGTTTTTGCATATTCTTTTCATAATAATGTGTCATTTGCATATTTGCCACCTCTCCCTGTCCTGAATCCTGAAAGAGTGGGCAAATCTCCTGGTCCAGACGGAATCCTCCTGTTATTTTACATGTGACATGGGCACTTTATATACCAGTCACAACAAAAAAAGGAGCCTGCCATGCCATAAAAGGGTGTAACTATGCCAACAGTGGCATGGCATTGCACTCCCAGATGCTAACTTTTAAACGTTGGCAAGTATGGTCATTTGGTTATTTTTCTCCCTAGAATATAGTAAAACTACACCTTGACAGATAAATTGTAAGCTCTAACTGTAGTATCATGTAACTTTTTGAGCATCATGAGTTTGTGATTTATGAAAAACCCAAGCCAATTCTCATAAAGCTGGTGCTCCACTACTTAAACGCATCTAGTCTATATTTCATACACAACATAGTAATTATTAGTTTACAGGAGAATGAATCCTCCTAATCTTCTTATTTATATGTCTATTGTATATAGAGAGATTTGAGCTAATGACAATCACTCAAATACAATGGCAAAAGTAATAATGATGTCAAGTCAAATCCAGCTAAGTCTGCTATTATTGTTCAATAGTCATTTTCCCATAGGGTGGATATAGAATGTGTAGAAGCTGCTGGCAAGCACTGAATCACATTCTAGCTGAAAGAGATTCGGGACTGGAGTTAAGATGGATAGAACAAAGATATAATTGCATACAATATAGGTCAGGAGATAGAAGGGCCTGGATAAAATGGCTGCCAATTACCCATGTTAGCTGTATATTTCTATAGTTAGTTATGCCAAAACTGATGGGAAAATGCATATGTTGTCAGACAGCTTTTTCACCAATTTCTCCTCCAAAGCCATCAGTTGTCTGATTGGCTGATTCAGCTGTAGAATCTGTGGCGCAAGGTTCAGGCTGTTTAGCCCTATTGCATCTAAGGCAAACCCATGGTGAAAAGCAAAGGTCTGCTTTGGATTGTCACTGCAGAATCCACAGGGTCAGAATTTGAAGAGGAATCCGAGGCGGAAGACCACCTCAAATTCCTCTGTGTTAGCCTAATTTTGTGTACCCAGTACTGAGGATTTCTTTTTGCAAAATCCATAAAATTTCACAAAATTTAATGGCCAGAGTTTCTGGTTTACTACTGTATGGGCAAATCAGCTGCTATGGGGCCTGCTGCTTTTTTTTTTTTTTTTTTTTTGTCCTGTTGCTATTCATCATCGGGATGCAATATGCGGAGTCCCCTGAAGGCTATAGACAGGAGAGGGGAAGGCTAAGTGAAAATCGCTAGTTACCTGTTGAAGTAATCCTTTTGGTAGTGGTCTAAACTTCCTATATGGGGTCCTGTATAGGGGACAGTATACTGGATGGGGGCCAATAAAGGAGGCAATATATTATTATTTAATAATAAAATATTGTATTGTATAATGGGGCAATATACCATGTGGAGGGTCAGAATAGGGTGTTATACTTTGTGGGGACCACTAAAGGCGACATTATAACCTGTAGGGGCCAGGGTGAGCCCAGCCAAAAACTTGCTATGGAGACCCAGTCTTTCCTAATTATGTCTCTGTGTACAACAATAGTCATACTTTGAATGACGCAATGGGGCCAATTTTTTAAAACTGGCATTTCATAAAGGCTTTGACACAGGGAAAGACTGGCCTCTTCATTAATCAATTGCAGTTAGAAACTGGTGTAGATTTCCATTGTAACTCAATCCAGCTCAATACTTTGCACAATGTTGTGAGTGAGGTGCAGAATAGGGTTCGTGGTGCATGTTTGGGGCAATAAAGAGTCTTGTGCCAAATGTGCACAACTTCTGGCATAGAGGGATTGATACATTTTCCCAAAGTATTGTTGGTTTATAAAATTTATAAAGACTGACATTTTGTAATCTCTGTTGCATTACGACCCCGAAAGTGCTGCAACCGTCCAAAAAAGTTGAGCAATGTTCAACTCTTTTGCGTCTAGGAGTTGCGGTCCCGGCACCCTCGTGGTTGCAATGAGACTGAATTCACTTACACGCGGTGGGAGTCATGGCCAAAGTCACTGTGTGACCCTTGAGGGAGCCAGAAAAACAGAAAAACATGCAGGAACCATTTTTGGATCTGCCGCTATCCTGTATCGCAAATGAAGTAGCTTGTACAAGAACACATCCAATAGAAAACTATCAGTTTTTCTCTGGCATGTGTGCACACACCCTTACAATGATAGACAGTTCAATGATAGGCACAGCTTACCTGCTATTACTTGGTTTTGAGGTATACATTATCAATTGCAGGAGCACAAGATAAGCTACACTGACATGGGTCAGTGAGAAAACAGCATTGATGACACGGGTGATATGCCTGTACCATATTTCAATTAATGAGCCTGGGCCACAAAACAGACAGGAATAGGACTTGTCCTGAGTTTTGGCCCCGGGCCCCGGGACCATGATCATAAACACTCGTGTGAATGGAGCAATAGAAAAGAATGAGTCAGTGTGCTAGCCATTACAAACACGACCAGTACACTGACAAAGCACACGGTCATGGTACATGGAGGCTTATAAACTGATATTGTTTCTTTACAGAACCAAAGAATGTGCTAGCACTATATAAATCAGATATAAATGTGTAGTAAACAGTCCTGTATTCCATCATAGAGTAACCATCACTGAGGTTTCATGGTGGTTTTTAGATATTACTGGACTAATTCCAGGGTTCGCTGTGAGCAGGCAGAGAACTAAGAATTGAAGAGCAGTTCCACCCTAAACTTATTTATACATGGATGCAGTTCACACAGTGTAAATTTAGCATTAGGGCGGAATTGATTACAGAGCGCACTCTTATATTAGTATGCTACAAAAATATACTCAAACTACATAATAAACCAGTAAATACAACATTTTTTTCCACAATTTCACAATAAAGCACCAAATATTGATCTAAGTCAATAGACTAAAACAAATAAATACTGAACATTAGATTTCAGTTACAGTCATTGGCGTAAATGTGGGCACCCCTGAAATTTTCAGGAAAATGAAGTATTTCTCCTAGAAAATTATTGCAATTACACATGTGTTGTTATACACATGTTTATTTCCTTTGTGTGTATTGGAACAACACAAATAACTGAGAAAAAAAAGCCAAAATTATATAATTTCATGTAAAACTCCAAAAAAAGGCCAGACAAAATTACTGGCACCCTCACCTTAATATTTGGTTGCACACCCTTTGGAAAAAATAACTGAGATCAATCACTTGCTATAACCATCAACAAGCTTCTTCCACCTCTCCACTGGAATGTTGGACCACTCTTCTTTTGCAAACTGCTCCGGGTCTCTCATATTTGAAGGGTGCCTTCTCCCAATAGCAATTTTAAGATCTCTCCACAGGTGTTCAAATGGGATTTAGATCCGGACTCAATGCTGGCCATTTCAGAACTCTCTAGCGCTTTATTTCCCTCCACTTCTGGGTGCTTTTTGAAGTATGTTTGGGGTTATTGCCCTGCTGGAAGACCCATGACCTAGGATGCAAACCCAGTTTTCTAACACTGGGCCCTACATTGAGACCCAAAATCCTTTGGTAATCTTCATATTTCATGATGCCTTGCACACAGTCACGGCACCCAATGCCAGAGGCGGCAAAACAACTCCAAAACGTCTTTGAACCTCCACCATATTTGATTGTTGGTACTGTGTTCTATTCTTTGTAGGCCTCATTCTGTTTTCGGTAAACAGTAGAATGATGTGCTTTACCAAAAAGCTCTATCTTGGTTTCATCTGTCCAGACAACGTTTACCGAGAATGATTTTGGCTTACTCATGTACATTATGTCTAGCTTTTTTATGTCTCTGTGTCAGCAGTGGGTTCCTCCTGGGTCTCCTGTCATAGCATTTCTTTTCATTCAAATATCAACGGATAGTTTGCGCTGACACTGATGCACCCTGAGCCTGCAGGACAGCTGGAATTTCTTTGTAACTTGATTGGGGCTGCTTATCCACCATCCGGACTATCCTGTGTTACAACCTTTCATCAATTTTTCTCTTCTGTCCACATCCAGGGAGATTAGCTACAGTGCCATGGGTTGTTAAATTCTTGATTATGTTGCGCACCATGGACAAAGGAACATCAGGATCTCTAGAGATGGACTTGTAACCTTGAGATTGTTGATATTTTTACACAATTTTGGTTCTCAAGTCCTCAGACAGTTCTCTTCTCCTCTTTCTGTTCTCCATGCTTAATGTTGCACACACAGACACACAATTCAAAGATTGAGTCAACTTCTTTCCTTTTTATCTGGTTTCAGGTGTGATTTTTATATTGCTCACACCTGTTACTTGCCACATGTACGTTTGACTGAGCATCACATTCTTGAAACAAAGTTATTTATCCACAATTTTGAAAAGGTGCCAACAATTTTGTCTGGCCCATTGGAGTTTTTAGTGAAATAATGTCCAATTTGCCTTTTTTTTCTCAGTTTTTTGTGTTTTTCCAATACACACAAATGAAATAAACATGTGTATAACAAAACATGTGTAATTGCAATAGATTTCTGGGAGAAATACTTAACATATTGGAAAAATATCAGGGGTGCCAACACTTACGGTCATGACTGTATGTAAAATATAAAGAATAGATGATAAAAAATTAATATGCAAAACAGTTTGTCTCTTAAGAAATGGTATAATATAGCATTTGATTGCATTCCAAACATTTAAGTGCATGCACAATGCCAGCAGATTAAATTTTAGTCCATCAGTGTTGCATGTACAGTACTTAATTGAGAAATTACTCAGACATCTTTTTGTACTGCATGTATGTAACATAATAAAAGTATAACCCATTACTTTAAATATATAGATATATACTACATCAATAAAGATTGGTATCTATTTCTATTAATTTTACACAGCCTGACATTATAACAGTAGCATCTGAAATAAATGGCATCAGGACCCAAGTATAGTTCCAACTTTAAAGGGGTATTCCCATGAACATAATCATATCTATATTTGAAGATAATTAAAAGTTAAACATTTTTGCAACTATAAGTAGTTAAAAATTCTGCAGAGTTTTAAAGATTTTATGTAACTATCTTAGTGGTGACAGTCTGTTGTCTTGATCGGTTGCCAATGGATACGACCACGAATGCAAAAACTTTCTATGGTCTGGGACTTGTCAAAAACCCAGCCATGATTTTCTTATTGTGGGCAGGTAATCAGGCAGGGAGACTACATGTATGAGGAGATAACCTGGTCACAGGAAGGACATCATTGCTGATTTTCTGACCTTAGAAAGGTCCTGCATTCATGGTCGTATCCATTGGCAACCAAACATGACAACAAGACTGTGTTCTCAAGATATTAGAGAAAATCTTTAAAACTCTGCAAAATATTTAATTATTTATATTTGCAAAAATGTTAAACTTTTTATTATCTACAAACTTTAAAAAGGTTATGTTCGTGTGAATACCCCTTTAACTTTACTTTTTCAGTTGTTATTCCTTTCAATTTTGCACACACAAAAAATGTGTGTTAATGAAAAGCGACACCATCTGGCAGATCATGGGATTGCAAGTACTATGCTGCAGATACAGGTGCATCTCAATAAATTAGAATATCTTTGAAATGTTCATTCATTTCAGTAATTCAGTAATACAATTCATAATCAGCGTCTTCCATGATTGTGTGTCCTACTGAACCAGACTGAGGGACCATTTAAAGGCTTAGGAAACCTTGGCAGGTGACACACTGAATTTACAATACTGAACTTTTTTACAATATTCTAATTTTCTTAGATTTTGATTTTCATTACCTGTAATCCATAATCAAAATTTACAGAAATAAAGCACTTGAAATAGAACACTCTGTGTGTAAGGAATCTAGAAAATATAGGAGGTCACTTTTTTAATTCAATTACTGAAAGACATAAACGTTTCAAAGATATTCTAATTTATTGAGATGCACCTGTACAATGCAATTACACATTAACATCACAAAATTATCAATCATTTCCTATCTGCCCCACATAAATTAACCAGTTATTGTTGTGGCCACTCATTCCAGTAGCTGTATAATTTTCATTCTCTTTTTAATGGCAATGTGCACATCAGTGCAGTGTAATAAGCCAATTCAGTACAGTGAGACTATACTGAAATAGTCAGTCTCTGTCTTTGAATCAGGGCCGTTTTAACACGTTGGTGGGCCCAGTGCAAAGGTTTCATAAGTTCCCCTCCCCATCACCACCTGCTATTATACCCATCTGAAAGCTGACAAAAACTTGGATTTTATATGGTGACATTCAATGGGTGACAATGTGTTATCTGACTGATAGAACTTTCCGCCTGTCAAAAATGTTTTATATGTTAATCTCTAGTAATAATCGTTATTGCTATTATTTTAGTGTGTAACGGACATTGCTAGAGAGGCGACCGGCGTATTTTACTCTATAAAGATCAGGTATGGACACTTTAATTTCCCCCTCCAGCTGCCCCCAGTTTAATTTTCCTCTTCATCTCCCCCCAGTTTAATGATCCTTTTCATCTCCCCTCAGTTTAATGTCACCCTCCATCTGCCCCCCTAGTTTAATGTTCCTCTTCATCTACCCCCAGTTTAATGTCCCCCCTTCATCTTCCCCCAGTTTGATGTCCCCCTTCATCTACCCCCAGTTTAATGTCCCTCTTTCATCTGCCTCCAGTTTGATGTCCCCCCTTCATTTGCCCCGTTTAATGCCTCCATTCATCTGCCTCCAGTTTAATGTCCCCCTTCATCTGCCCCGTTTGATGTCCCCTCCTTCATCTGCTCCCAGTTTGATGTCCCCCCTTCATCTTCCCCCAGTTTGATGTCCCTAATCCTCTTTCATCTGCCCCCAATTTGATGTCCCCCTTTCATTTGCCCCCAGTTTGATGTCCCCCCTTCATCTGTCCCCAGTTTGATGTCCCCCCTTCATCTGCCACCAGTTTAACATAATAAAACACTGATACTCACCTCTCCTCACTCCCCTGCCGCTCTGTGAAGTCTCTTCTCCCGGACTGTTCAGGGAGCTACAGGCGCAATGTGAGTGACGTCATCACATCGCACCTACAGCTCCCGGGGCCGTAGCACACAGGGTTGTGCTTCAAACAGAGTGGTGAAGCAGGATCTGTCTGAGGACGGCTCCTGCTTTACCATTGTATTTAACTCTAGCGCAGATGCGTTGACCCGGGACAGATCTCCCACTGACCAGAACAGGACCCGGAATCCGGGACAGTTGGGAGGTATGCCCAACGGGGCCCACAGTACCATAGGGCCCAATGCAAGTGCACCGTTAGTCCTATGGTTAAAGCGGCCCTGCTTTGAATACCCTCAATTTAGTGCTTATATTTATTGAGCTGTGTCTAATCTGCACACTTTGGGTGATTCTACAATGGAAAAGAATTTGTGTATAATCGTTGACAATACACTAAATTATAGCATGCAATGCCAGTCTGCTGCATCAGACAATGTACTCATACATTGCATTTGGCATTGCTATATATGAGAGAATTTGAAGAGCTGTTTATTTTATACTATATGCCCAACACAATTCATAGTAAGAATATCTGATCTTGTGTCATACTTCCTTAGGTTGTTCAGCACTCTGATGTTGGCATACATATAATAGATATAATATGTATATGATGGGTTCTTCTCAATCGACCATTCCTGGGGAGGTGGACTCTTTGATGAAAACATGTGGCCGCTGTGTTTCGACTCATCATCCACACTGTCAAAGCCAGTTATCTATTAAATAGGAATACAATTAATACACAGTCATAGAAACTATCCATATAACTTTAAGGCCAGATTCACATGTGTAAGTATTACACTCTTGAACCAGCCTAGAAATCCAGGTGTCACAATCACATTTGTTTTTTATTGCAGATTTTGATGTAGATTTACTGCAAAATTCATAGCATATCTATACTCCACTGATGTTTTTTTCACTGTAAGTAAATGGGGTTTGCTGATATACCAGTTTGGTTACATTGCTATACAACACCTATGCTTTCACAAGCTTTATAGTATCTCATTTTTACTAGTGTGCCAGGGGTTAATGCTACCTGGGATGCTCCAGTTAGTGATCTTTGAACAACTATATATACCACTGTTCCCATGGACGTTCCCTATACAATTCTTTTTAAATTTTGCAACAAATATGAAATCTACCAAGACATGACTAAAAATATAGGATAGTTAGGTGTGGTTTGTATGTAATAGTCAGATTCATAACATATTGTCACTAATATTCAATCATCCAACAAGCATTATTGTACTTTGTGCTCGAGAACTGGACTTACATGTCTGAGGAACACGCTGAGCTCCTTGTTGGCATTTGGGTTGACTGTGGCTTCAAACACTGGCAAGAAGATATTTTCCAACATTTTTCCAAAATGAGGCACAAACTTCTGAGCTCTAAATATATCACTATAAAGATGAATGATGTAAATGAGATCACAAAGTATGATATTATTTTACAGAACTCAATTTATGTTGTGTATAATATGATAAAATGAACAGGAAATATAATCTACAAGCCAGAGTAAAAGACCTCCAAATATGGGCTGCCTGGCTTCTACCAGGCAAAGAGTAAGGAAAAAATAGTATTACCATAACATGACAGGCATATTGCTATTATACCAATGACAGTCAAAGTGCCCTCATAACAGCCACAGTTCTCCCACAACAGAGCCAACATCATTGTTACTATAACAGTGATAGCTACAGTGCCACATAACAATGATAGCCATGGTCACCTCATATTACAAGCTACAGAAACTTCCATGCCACAGTTCTCCTTAGGTTCCAGACACAGAGCCCCCCTCCTCAAACGCCAACCACAAATCCCCAAAAGTGCCAGCCACAGAGGCTGCTGTGAGTGCCCATTATACAGGCTGTGCGAGCCCATTATACAGTTCTGGCATAACAGCACTCTGTTCTCTGCATTAGAAATATACATCTAGCCAGCAGTGATTCCACTGCATTCAGATCATATAGATTTGTAGGAGCATTATAAAGATTGGTACATCGCAGTATACTTTATTAGCATAACTGTATAATGCAATGCATCAATAAATCTATTGTAATATCAAAGTAGGATAATGTATTTAGACCCTGCGATGATGTTGACAAATATTAAATACTGGTTTAGACAACCTACATATATATATATTTTTTTGTTAATATCACGCATTAGCAAACTGGTTTGTTGTTGGAGTACTGTTGGTTAGTGGAGATGGATGTGGTTTTGCAACCTTTAATTGAGGAAAAGGGGCATTTCACACACCTTCATCAGGTATTTTCATGGCACCTCCTTCTTTCCTTGCTAAAATAATAACCGTTCCCTGTACCCACCCTGATTGTTTTCTTCATGGCAGTCAACCAGCTGTCCTACTTATAATTACACAGAATGGAACAGAAACTACATAGATATAGAAAGCATACAATTTAGTTCACCATTTAATCCACAGACAGCTGTTCTATCTACAGGCAGACTCATGTCTGGGAGGCTCACTGATCTCAATGACTCACAATATGATTCAGACCTTGTAGACCCAGGTCTCACTAGAACAATAGACCATTTTGGTAAATTCTTCATTCCAGGAAGTCATACACAAGTTTTTATATATTACAGTGTGGACTGATGAAACAGGGGTGTAGCTCGGGGGCTGGCAGGACAATGCCCTAGGTCAATGGTGGCGAACCTATGGCATGCGTGCCAGAGTGGGCATGCACGGGGTCGTCCCAGCCAGCTCCTGGATGACTTGCTAACGGGGAATCTGGGATAGCTGTCCTAGAATCCCTGGCGAATGATCCAGAGTTTCTCTCAGTTGTATGTGCAAATGCACATATACCTGAAAATTGTCAGTGTAGGATGCGGGTCTGTGGGACCGCAGCTTACACTGTCAGAAGATTATGACCACTGCCCAGAGGCAGGCGCGATGATGACATTCACCTGGCCTGCTTTGCGGTGGAAGAAGAAGGTCATCCTGCTGCTCTTTGTGGGAGTGCAGGTAAGTACAGGAGCATATTATACTGTGTATAGACCACTGTGGAGTATATTGTACTGTGTGGGGGCCACTGTGAAGTATATTGTACTGTGTGGGGTCCCCATGGAGCAGTTTGGACTATGTGGGAGCCACTGTGGAGCAGTTTGGACTGTGTGGGGGCCACCATGGCACAGATTGGACTGTGTGGGGGCCACCGTGGAGCATATTGGACTGTGTGGGCGCTACCGTGGAGCATATTGGACTATGTGGGGGCCACCATGGAGCATATTGGACTGTGTGGGGGTCATTGTGGAGCATATTGGACTGTGAGGGGGCCACCGTGGAGCAGACTGGACTTTGTGGGGGCCACCGTGAAGCATATTGGACTGTGTGGGGGCCACCATGGAGCAGATTGGACTGTGTGGGGGCCGCCATGGAGCATATTGTACTGTGTGGGAGCCCTTCACTATTTATATCACACAGTATCTGTTTTAAAGCAGACATTTGATATTATTACAGGCCATAATAACATTGCATGGTCACTATAAAACAGATCCTGTGTGATGTAAATAGTAAACATTAATTGTTCAAAAGTACCAAATGCAAACTTTTACCTTTCAGTACAAAGTTGTTTGTATCATTGAAAGTTCTGTAAAGCCCCATTCACATGACCATATTTTGCGGGTCTGTAACTGTCTGCAATTGTGGATCCGCACAGTATTAAGGTTAAATTGGGCAATACAGGAGAAGAGTAGTGAACTGCATCTTCACCAGAAGTGGAAGAAAGCCTATATTTCTGAACATAAGAACATTTTGTTTCGATACTAATTCTTTAAAGTTCCTTGGGGTAATTGAGAGTAGATTTTCCATCAGAATTTGCTTTAATTTTAGGAGCATAATATTATTATGATAAACCCACTGGACAACCCAACCAAATGACACAAAAATTGCTATGCTGTATAGTCACAAAAACGGAATACAGTGGATTTAATGTCACTACTGCATTCATGAGGAGTCTGTTCCCACCACCTTTCCAAGCCTCAACCAATAGCTGATACACAGCAGTCAGTTTAGACAAATACACATCAGTCAATCAATGTGTTTGCGTGGGTTTCCTCTGGGTTCTCCTGTTTCCTCCCACACTCCAAAAACATACTGATAGGGAATTTGGATTGTGAGCCCTATATGGGGCAGTGATTGACAATGTCTGTAAAGCACTGCAGAATATGATGGGGCTACATAAGTAAGCTAAATAAATAAATAAATGATCAAGGGGTGGCATGAGAATTTCCTCATGTAGCAGGGTAGCTACTGCAGTGGTAGAATTATTTTACTGGGGTGTGATGTTGCAAACAGCTAGGTTTTAATGCAACAGAGAAAAAGTTATTTCTGTGCACTAGGTTAAGTGTAAGATCTGGAAAGGGGTCTGGATTGTCAGAATTTGGGGAGAGAAGGATAGCCTCTGTTCTACTTCATCCTCTCCATCCATATGTTGTGAGCCTATTCATATTTGCCAACTCTCCTGCAATGTCCAGAAGGCTCCTGCAATAAGGGTTGACCTCCCGGCATCCTGAAGGGTACACATATCTGCTTAGCTTAGCAGAATGCTCCCATATCCGCCAGGCTCCCAGTCATAATGTATGTGAAGTAGGTACTTTATGTCACAAAAAGAACGTGTCTAGCACAGGTGCACAGCTCATTGCCAGGCAGATGTCTGACTACTGTGCTGTGACTGTAACGAGCTGTGCACCTGTGTGTTTATCACACGACCATGGACTGATTTTTATCCACTGGGAGTAAGCAGAATGAATGACAGCAAGCAGAGATCTAGAAAACCGTGAGGAAATTATACAGAAAGTATATTGAAAAGTTCTATAACGTTTCATTATATAAACAATGACATTTGTCTCTCAATATTTGTCTGAAACTGGACACCCTTTTGAATTAAAACCCACTGTGTTGGACAATATATGTCAATATATTATACTGTCCTAAAACAGTGCAGTTTATTATGATGGCAAGATCTGCTTCAAACCTCCTCATGCTCACAATATTTCCTGCACTTTCAATTGTGATCAACACATTTTCAACTGCCAATATGCTGGAGATTCACATGAATTTAAGGTATTCTACCAAAGAGTAGTAGGAATAGTTGAACAATGCTTTCCGGATTTATACTGTATTTCAGTTCTTATACTACTGACCAGTAACTCACAGAGAAGATACATTCTGTAAAGAATCGCATATTCTTCCCTCATAGATTGTAAGCCCTTGTGGGCAGGGCCCTCTATCCCACTGTACCAGTTGGTCTCTGTTAGCATTATCTGTTTTGTATATCTGGTGTACCGTATGTAAATCCGCAAATGTAAAGCACTATGGAATTAATGGTGCTATATAAATAAACAATAATAATAATTGCCTAATCTGCATATATAGGTGCATCTCAATAAATTAGAATATCTTTGAAACGTTTATTTCTTCCAGTAATTAAATTAAAAAAGTGACCTCCTATATTTTCTAGATTCTTTACACACAGAGTGTTCTATTTCAAGTGTTTTATTTCTGTAAATGTTGATTATGGATTACAGGTAATGAAAACCAAAATCTAAGAAAATTTGAATATTGTAAAAAAAAAGTTCAGTATTGTAAATTCAGTGTGTCACCTGCCAAGGTTTCCTAAGCCTTTAAATGGTCCCTCAGTCTGGTTCAGTAGGACACACAATAATGGAAGACTGCTGATTATGAATTGAATTGCTGAATTACAGAAATGAATGAACGTTTCAAAGATATTCTAATTTTTTGAGATGTACATGTAACTTTAGGCCATGCAATATCTATGTGTCCTATGTGCAAATTCTTAATTATGTCATGTGTTTTTCTGTTGCCCTTTACCAGGTGGCCTAAAAGTGACAATAGCTATTGCTGGACATTTTGTGGACTACTATAAAGGATAAGTCAATGTAGCATGTGGAGCTGCCAAGCAGAGAAAATAAGAAAAACTGCTAGTAATTGTCAAAACACAAGAGTTTCTCTGATAGTATCTGCAGGCATATATTAAAAGGAAATTTTTTTGTATCTTGGTTTATAATAGTGTAATAATGGATTTATTTGAGATATATGAAGGGTGTTCAATAAGTTATTTACCTCAGTATGTTCTGTCAGTGTTAGAAAGCTGAGCTTGTCTGTGCAGGTTGAAACATGTCTAGACATGCAACATACACAGAAGCAGCTCTGGTGAAAGCACTGGAAGTGACAGGATAGTAAGTGCAGTACAGTATGGGTCTACAAAGAAATTGAGGGATTTGGAGTTTCGTTCCATGATTAAATTGTTTACAAAGGAAGAAAATCCAAAAGAAATCCATGACTGGATGATTGCTGTATATGGTGATGATAACCCTTCCTACTACCAAGTAAAGTTTTGGGCCAAACATTTTAAATGGAGTAGAATATCAATTGAAGATGACCCCCGTTTAGGATGACCTGTCGAGGCATCTTCAGAATAAAATGTGCCGGTAAGTGGTCGCCATGATTTTGGAAGATTGTCGGGTCAAAGTCAGTGTTATAGCTTATAAATTAGGCATTTGCTGATATCAAAGGTCAGCTCCTGTTGGATTCTACAAATGTTGACACCTGAGCAAAAAACATATATAAGTAAGAGTCCATGCAATGGAAGAACAAGGGGTCAAGAACTTCAAAGAAATTGTGTATGCAACAGCCAGCTGGAAAGGTCATGGCAACAGTTTTTTGGGATACAGAAGGTGTTTTATTACTAGACTTCATGCCACACAGGACAACAATTACTGGAGACACCTATGCTTCAACAATGAAGGCATTACATGAGGCAATCAAAGAGAAACACCGTGGGAAGTTGTTGGCAGGCGTGTTACTGCTTCATCACAATGTGCAGGGAATGCGTCTTCATGGAGCGTAACCATCCACCCTGCAGTCCAGACCTGGCTCATAGTTATTACTTTCTCTTTCATAAACCTGAAGAAATTTCTGCGTGGGAAATGATATCCTGATGATACAGTCAAAGAAATGGTAACAAAGTTCCTGCAGCAGCAAGAAGTCTCCTTCTATTCTGAGGGCATCCATTCACTGGAGCAAAGTGGAATAAGTGTGCTGAAGTCAGGTGGGATTACATTGAAAAGTAGAAAGTTCACTTTTCTCAGAAAATTTAGTTTTCATATTCAGGTAGAATTTATTACTGAACACCCCTCATAGATGCGAGGAGTAAATAATCTCTCAGGGATCTCTAGTTTATATTTGACAAAAATATAGAGTTTTAGTGTTAGGATTTAATACAATTAATATATTGTATACTCACATATACAAATCCACATGTGAAACACTGGGTAAGATGCATTATGTTTTGTATGCTAAGGCATACAAAGCAAGAAAAAGTTGCAATTTTTTGTGAAAGTCAGGTATCTAATGTAATACTCACTAGATTCTTGGAACTTGGATCATGAATTTCATGTTGGGACTGTAAACCCTGTGCTTGTTGAACCAATAAGCCAGTTTAGTCCATTCTTCTGGAGAACGTCCATAGATTGACAAGCGAGGCTCAGCATACTGATACTTAGCATCTTCCAAGTCTGATCCCACTTCCTGTTATCAATAGGATATGTATATATTATATACCTAAGGATAACTAGAGTGCCTGATAAATTATGGAAATACTTGGTAGAGGATTCCCCCCCAAAAAAAAGTTAATCAAAGGTTGTTTAGCTGCAGGGACACCCAAAAAAAAACACATGTGTTACACAGAGGAACACAGTGGAAAGTGCACCACCACATGGGTAATAAAGCATTGCATGATGCCCATTGAAATCAATGGTCAGTCATGTAATGCATAGGCATGTCCGGTCCTTAAGAGAGAGAAAAAATACATTCTGTAGTCACACCCTCTTATGGCTAATTTCTGTAGGTCCTAAGGAGTGGAACCCTCAATATTAACTTAGAATGTTCTAATAAGCTTTATAAAAAATAGGTTTTCTACACCAAACAAGCCCTTTGTTAAATGATCTTACCATTTAAAACTTTGGCTGGTAAAACTAAATGGCACAAATAATCTATCAATAGCACTACTGAAAACTATCAGCAGATCTTAGCAAATGTAGAAATGAAAAATAGGAATCAATATGAAATTTACATTGACTTAGGGTCAAGAGAACTAAGGCAAAAAAGAATAACAGAATAATTGTGAGACTGCTACTCCAATGGCCAGGTCTGTGGGCTGTATGTGTGTCCAGAATGAATTAACATTCTAAACCTTTTCTACCAAATATTAAAAGCAAACTGTATCTATTAAGGTTTGAAGGGCAATATGTACGATATGTTGTGATCCTTGTGGCAATGTAGAGGCTGCCTACCAAATGTAGAACAAACTATGACAGCACAATTAAAATATCATCATTCCAAACACTAGCTAAAACTTGGATATTTATTTCTGGATCACAAAGTATCTTAAACCATGTACATTATGCAGTGACACAAATCCCAACTCCTTCACAGCTTATGGACTGTTTTTTGCCAAGTCAAAATGATTGGCCTCAGTTTTTATGCACTGTTCATACTGTTATTATATGACTTGAGGTTTTTTTCCTCTCTTTTTCCTGGTTTAAGTTGATAAACACATTTTTTCAACCAGTGCATAAGCTAAGGAGACATAAAATGTATGTATGTTTGGTATCCTAGTCTTAGACTATCATAAGGTGAAAATCAACCTGACTTATTCATAGGTTCTTACCTTAATGATAGTGGCAAAATATTCACCATCAATAAAGTTTTCAGTTTTCAGGTAGAGATCTCGCAATTCGCTGGCACCAACTGGGTTGTATTTGGCATTAAACTTGTCAAAGCGCTGGAAAGTTTGCCTTCCCTGGAAAAGTTATAAAGTGATGTTGTCACTACAGACTACATGGAGCAGAAGAAAGAAACTTCTCAAAGCAAACTTCAAATCACTTAAAACCATATAAAGCCATAGAGAATATTGTTTACTACGACTCTACTATGACTTTTTCTTAAAGGAAATGTGTCATCTATATATTATTTTCTATTAACTGAAACCAAATACTGGAACAAATTATTTCCTTTTCATCAGTTTTTTTTTATTTTCACATTCTAAAAATGCTCTGTGACCTGCGTTGCGGTCATTGTGCAGCGAGGGAGTAGGAGGTGAACTGTGACTATTACCCACTGTCATTTATGTAATCCTGTGTTATCTATATTTAGGTGTTATCTTTCATTGTAATCCTACCTATAATAATAACAACAGATGACAGCTGAAAATTTGTCTGTGCAAAACAGATAGATAGATTGTGAGACCAGTGTTAAAACACCAATAAAAAAAGAAGATAAAAACAATGCAAGATTTCAGTATTTAGTATGTGATTTTTTTAAAATAGATAAATAAATACACAAAATTATTAATAATAATAATTATATTTTTTTTATAAATAATAATAATAATAATTATAATTAATGATAAATAAATAAATAGCATCCAAAACTTGATTTAACAATAGGTGAATTTTTGAGCTTTGCTTGATTTTTAAACTGACTTTTAAAACTTATGACCTATCCACAGGAGAGGTCATCAGTGTGTGATCTGGGGAGGGGGGTCTGACAACCTGACTCCGCATAGATAAGCTGTTTGGACAGCATCTAATTGCCAGAAGCTGCCGCAGTAGCCTATACTCCTATTCAAGTAATAGGAGCAGAGCTGCAGCCCCATCCAGTGTGGTCCTGGGGAACTGCAGCTATGCTTCTATTACTTCAAACCCTTTTAAGGATCTTCGTTTCTTTCAGTTTTTTATGTTGGCAAAATTCAAAAACTGATAACTTTTATTGATTTTTATGTCAGTATAGCTGTTTAAGGGTTTGTATTGCAGTGCTGCTCCTATTACTTGAATAAGAGCGGTGCTGAACGCGCTCCCCTTCCACTAGCAGTTTCCAGCATTCGCTGGGAAAGAACCATTGACGTATGTGACATCACCGGTTCCTCTTCAGTGAGTGTGTGAAATGGCCACATGGGGCGCAAGGCTCAGGGTACTAAGGCACGGCGTACAACCAAACAGACTGCGGAGGCCCCTCTGTAGTTGGTCCAATTCCTGGACAACCCATTTATGTATTAAATTAAAAATAAAAGTATAAATTTATAAAATAAAAAAAAGCTATATCTCTAATAATGTTAAGATGGTTCCTGCTGTCTTACAGTTCTTGTTTTCTCATGCACCCATAGTATATTACTAATGGTAGGGGCCTCAGTTAGGTTCAGCAATAGCAAAAATTTACTGTCATGTAAAAAGTCTGCATGATCTCAGAATTTATCTATAACTTTATGCTGATTAGTCCAGACATACAATAGCTGAAAAAAAATGGAAACACTTACTGCATGAACATCTAGAGAATCTACTGTCAAGTCGTAAGGGTGGAGTTTCAGCTTCTCAAAAACTTGTTTTAAGGTCAACTGTTGACCCTTGGCGTTATATACCACACGATCTGCATCCACTCTGTAAGATTTTTTGATGAAACGGAGAAGGTGCTTTTGGTTCATACAGGCAGCGGCATGTATATGGGTGTCCACCTTAAAACCATGCATTAACATATTAAGTCAGAAGCAAAGTAGTGAAAAATATGTAATTTATATTTAATAAGACATTTTTTGTAAAGTATCTTAAGAAAGAAAGTCTTCAACATTCTAAACTGACAATGAAGGTTATTTTCTTTAGATAACACGGGATTCTCCTGAATGGGTCTTGGGTTCGAATCTGACCAAGTATAACATTTGCATGGAGTTTGCATGTTCTTCGCGTGTTTGCATGGGTTTACTCTGTGCTTTCTCCCACAGTCCAAACATATACTGATAAGGAATATACATTGTGAGACCTACTTGGGATAGTGAGTGATGGTAATGTAAGTAAAGCCCTGCAGAATGTGCTATATAAAGTAAGAGAAATAAATACAAAATAAATGTGCTTCTTATGTTAGTATTACTAATACTATTACTACTACTACTACTACTAATAATATAGTACCAACATAGTGTTGATAAATAAAGCTGCACAAACCTGTCACCAAGTTGTGTATGGGCCATAGACAGGTATGTGACACAGGTCTTTTTTTAAAAAAAAAAAAAAAAAGAGAATTTTTAAGGCACATTTAACCTGATAATGTCATTTGGGAATCAATCTTATGGATTGGGCAGCACTTTCCATAAAATGAGTGCAGCTTTGAAGAAGTCATGCACATGGGCTGAAGAAACTGAAAAAGGAAGGATGAAATTTGTAGGTCATTGGCTGAGTAAAGAGCACAAGTAGGTTGAAAGAGCATAGATGGAGCGTTGTAGAAAGCTATGTAGCAACAAACAGGTAACCAGTATAATAAGTGAGGGCAGAGGCATTAATATAACTATTAGAGAGATCAGTCTAGTATCTGCATTCATGATGGATTAATGCAGAGCAGTCTGTTATAGTTATAGTCTGCAGCAGTGTTTTAGCAGTGTCAGTGGTGAGACATTTGTATATTTATTTATGGCATTCACATTTTGTAGGTGGTGTTTAAATTTTATTGAATGACAGATATTATTCTGGAATTTATTTTATGGATTATATCAATCATAAATCCACCTTCAGCAAGTCCTAAGTTTTCATGAGGAGAATATTGGGGTTTGCAGATTTCCAACACAAGCGCAAAAAAAAAAAAAAAAAACATAGGATGGGTTCAATGTAAAGAGTAGAATGTAGAAGAGCAGATGCTCTTTGGTTTTTATTTCTTGTGAACTTGAATAGTGTAGACTACAAAAATGTAACTTCTAGAGTAAGACATCTGAAATGTATTTTTTCCAGAACCAAACCAGACAAACCATGGTGATGCCTGAACCTAAGTAGTATCCTTGCCAAGAGGGACAAAGTATTCCAGTGTCTGTCTAAAGAGAGAATGCCTTCCTGGTTTAAGTGATCTAGATGCTTTCATTCTCTCTGATATTGTGGTGTGATAGGGACAAATCTCTTACATCTATAACATCAAAAATCCTGGTATCACTTTATGAGTTCTCCTTTAATTCTGCTGAAGTAATCAGCTGAAGTGAAGAAAATCCTGGACTAAAGTTGCAACCAGTGGCGTAACTAGGAATGGCTGGGCCCCAATGCAAACATTTGACATGGGCCCCCCCCCTTCAGACCCCAGAGTATAATGATCAGAGACCCAGAGGAGGATACAAACATAAAAAACAATGCTACTTACCTCTTCCTCGCTCCGGTGCACTCCTGTGCGCTACCACGGCCATCTTCAATGTTGGACCAGATCTTGCGCGATCTAGGCCAGCATCTCGACGCATAATGACATCGGCTGACGTCTGGGACGTCACCAAACAGGCCCAAAGCCTCCCATGGGCCCCAGATCGTTATACTCAGGGGTCTGAATAGACCCCAGAGTATAATGATAGCAGTATTCGTGAGGTTCGCGGTAGCGGCTGCCACAGGGCTCCGGGCCCCCTAATGTCCCGGGCCCTGTGGCAGCCGCTACCGCTGTTACCCCGGTATTTACGCCCCTGGTTTATGCTCTGCTCAACCAATGTCATCAAAATAAAGGATGGCCATAGTGTGAACTCAGTGTTATAGTGTACCTCCAATTATATAAGAGCATTTCATACATGAATAGTGCAGAAGAATATAAGAAACTTTGTAATATATCTTATTAAAGATTTATCAGATTGAGTTACTTTTTACATAGAAGTCTATGAAATGGGGAAGGGGGAGGAGGCTGCTGGAAAAGACACACAAATAACTTCAGCTGCTAAACTCTGCTCTCTGTGAGTGTGATTTGGACACTGCTGTCTCTTGAAATAAGATACTACCACTCACTCCTCCCATCTCCATAGACTTCTGTGTGTACACTGAGTACCAAGATGGATTCTATATAGATAAACAGTCTGGGTGAAAATAAGGAAGAGGAGAGCAGCCTGATAAGTGGAGAAGGAAAGATATTTCTTTAAGAAGAAATATTACAAAGTTCTTATATAGTTCATACTATTCATTTATGATAAGAGGAATAAACGCAGTGACTTGTCGGACTTTAAATTTATAAGAAATGGTTTGCTATGGAGGCATGCACATTGCTGTATTTTCATTTAATGGTGTACAATTTTTTTGTCATGTGGTATCTGCATAAGAAAATAAAAAGCGCCACGAGTGCTTGTAGTGGAAATATAGTACAAATTGCAGGAGACAATACTTTCAAAAGCCTTATAAATGTAGAGACATGTTACCTTTCTGCAGTTGTAAAAATCTCTGTGGGGATTGTTTTTTAGCTCTTTCATTTCTTCCAGCTCATTTAGCATTTCATGGACCTTATATTTAGATGACAGAAACTTCAGCCGCCGATGAGTATAAGTCTTTCTGCAAACATAAAAAATACCTAGCTTGTAAGCTCTTCAGGTCAGAACTCTATAGTGTTTGTTCTATGTGTTCCAGGGTTTTACAGAAATACATTAAACAGTCATGTAAATTATGTAGAGTCTGGATAGGTTCCACAGGATAGAGGATAATTCGCAGATTGGTGGGGGTCTGACTGCTTTGGTCCCCACCAATTTCAATAGTGAGGGTGTTTTGTTCCCCATTCGCAATGCACCCCTGCACCTTTCATTTCACTGGGCCCACAATTGATAGCTGAATGCTGTACTTTGGAAGTCCCATTGAAACAAACAGGGGAGTGATTGTTGTCCACAACTCCTTTCTGAATAGGGAAGAAAACACCACCGTTATCGTGATAATTTGCATCTTGTGGATAGGGGATGTGTTGCTAAAATGTGGAAACCCAAATAAGAGCAAGTACCCAATTGTATTCTCTCCTTATGTATATGATGGGACTTGGGCTGGTTACACTTACACAGGACCTTGAGCAATTAGTGTTATTAAGAAGTTCATATCATCTACAAAAGCATGAACATCTGGGTAATTGAGATCCTTTGGTTTGCCTTTTGCTAGAGCATCACCATCTGGGTAGACAAAAATCACACCATCTTTGATCTGTAGTTTATATCCAAGATCAGCAGGTAGATTATCCATCCTGAAAGGGTCCTCTCCTTTGGTAAATGGAGACGTAAAGACTGAATAAAAAAAAATACAATTAATACAAGATTTATACTAGTCACTAGAATTAGGGAAAATAAAGTGAACGTATACTACCTGTTTGGCTCTTCCTATACACATCTATTTATTAGAAACCACCCCCCAAAAATAGTATAAACTCTTTAATGTATATACTGTACTTATTTTTTGGAATCCCAAGTGATAATGACCCCACAATCAAGACTGTAAGGACAGGATATTACATTGCAGTAAATGTGGTTTTATGAAATCCTAAAATTAACAACTTCATATAGTATTTTATTTTCCTTTAAACCCTACTGGCGGGATTTTGGGTTCTGTTTTTTACATTGGAATAACATAAAGGAAATCATGACATTGAAGTATAAACCTATTACTTATAAACCTGCAGCCATAACATCCCGTTTCACTATTTAATAGTACAAAACCTCTATGTTACAGTGTACCTGCCCATCTTTAGACTACAAATCAACCACCACATACTGTCTGTAACTCGGTTCACATCATATGTGTGATATACGTTTAACC